>JARHVA010000692.1:1442500-2642500 GCA_037957365.1 Torreya grandis | reverse complement strand
TTATAGACCGAATAATTTTTTATTTTAATCATAACAAGATAATTGTTTGTGTTATTACTAGTTTATATAGGCTATTTATGTCTTTCATTATGTTAATAGCTTAAGGCATATATTGATATTCCTGAATATCAATAATAGTAAGCTTAATATTCTAAAACATTGTAAACACATTTTGTTAGTGTGTGTGTGTGTGTGTGTGTGTGTGTGTGTGTGTGTGTGTGTGTGTGTGTGTGTGTGTGTGTGTGTGTGTGTGTGTAGTAAATAGATATCATTTACATGGATTTGCATTTTTGTAATCATAGCTAAATATAAGTGAAGTAACCTATATAATCATATTACAACATTATGCACTAAGTCTACGTAAATATACACAATGCAATCACACACAAGATTTATTCCATATTTATCTACTAACATTTACTAAAATGCAAAATCTAATATTTAACTACAATTAACTTTAAAATATACTAACTCTAACAATCCAAACACATAATGCATATAACATATAAAATATATTATGTTGTGTGCATGGGTTTAACAATTTCTGTATCATCCTTCGCCATCTCCATCTATGTTAATCTCTCTAATGATGTTCTCCCTCTATCATGCTCTGAGGGATCAATTCTCTTACATCTAACTCATGAAAAGAAGGTAGTTAGCCTGATACATTATGATATATATATCATCAATATTGTAATAACAAATTTAACATAATCATTATGTACATAATTCATAATATAACCAACTCACAACAATGAAATCATGAAATCCAAGTAACATTTAACTATCCCATATTAGCATATGACTTATAATTTAGTTAAAAAGTAACAAATCAATTTAACAACCATACTAATCCATGGATAATTAAGTAAATCAGTTTAGTGAGAAATTGGGATGTAACATTGTCCCCCTAAAGCTAGTCATCATCTTGATGACACTTATTCAAATAATGGTTATGAATAACAAACATTATTTAGTAGATAAATAACATAGTATGGACCATCAAATCAAGTAAACAAATGTGTAAAAAACCTGTAGAACTCATCATAGTCCTTTGAAGTAGCACTATCCTTACAATATTGGTCCCACAAGACCTTGCATTATGACACTTTTCAATTACACAAATAAATTTTATGAGTGTCAATTACTCTAATTGGTTCTACCATGACCACTCCAAGATCCAAAAACTACAAAGCACTCCAATCTAACACATATGAAGGATCAACTATATACTTTTTAAGATAAGATACATGGAAGATATTATGTAATAGAGATAGGGCTAGTGGCAATGCAAGCATATGCACTATAGGATTGACCACTTATAAAAACTTGAAGGGTCCCAAATATCTTAGTGAAAGTTTTGATAACTTCATGAATTTAATCGAGCTCTTTTGTGGCTTAACCTGCAAGAATACTTTATCACCTACTAAAAATTACCTAGTTATTCTCTTCAAATAAACATAGCTCTTTTATCTATCATTGGCCTCAACTAATCTCTACCTGATTGATCAGACTTGATATTCCATTTCTAAAAGCATCTCAGGTCCAAATCCTACCCTGTCTTCCAACATGTCCCAACTGATTGGTATCCTACACATTCTTCCATAAAGTGCTTCAAACAGTGTCATCTTCAAAGCAGATTGGTATGAGTTATTACATGCAAACTTAACCAATAAAAGGTATTCTTCCCATTTATATTGTTAATACATGCAATACATACAAATAATATCCTTTCATAGTTGATTAACTCACTCAGTTTGACTGTCAGTCTATGGGTGATACGTAGTATTGAAGTTTAGTTGCATACCCAAAGCTAAATTCAAAGTTAACCAAAACCTAGCCATTATCAGATCATGATCCAATATGATCTTCTCTAGAAATCCATGCAATCGATATACTTCCTTTATGAATCTATTTGTAAGAGTTGGTGCATCATTTATCAAATTTTATGGTATAAAATGTGCTACCTTGGTTAGTTTATCAACTACAACCAAGTTCATTTCATACCTATTATGTGACAATGGTAATCCTTGGAAAAATTCCATACTGATCACTTGTTATTTCCTTTTCAGTATGTCATGTGGATATAACAATCAATTTGGATGCACATGTTTAGCTTTCACTTGTTGACATTCCAGCTAATGTAACACAAGGTCTGTTGCATCTTTCTTGATTCCCTTCTAGAAATAATGTGGTCTAAGATCTTCCATGAGTTTGGTTACTCCTAGATGTCCTAAAGATGGGGCATTGTGTAGTTAATTTAGCATGGTGCTCCTCAAATTCTCTTGATCTGGCACATACGTCAGTCTATTATATTATAGGAGACCATCATTTTTTAAGTTGTATTCTTTATACTTAAGATTTTGAGCATTTTCAAACAAAGCTTTTCTAAAAATTCATCTCCTGGTGAGAATTCAACTACACAATCTCTAAAATAACTCCTGATAGTAGCCACATTTGTCATGTACCTTTTACGACTTAAGGCATCATCTACTCTATTTTTTTTGACTTTGATGTAATTGACATCAAAGTCATAATTAGACAAAAACTCTAACCAGTGTCTCTGGCGAGCATTGAAATTTAGTTGGGTGAGGATGTATTTGAGCCCAAGTTATTAGTATTGATCTCAAATGGTTTTCCCAAGAAATAATGTCTCCAAACTTATAAATCATGAACAAGTACTACAAATTCAAGATTATGAGGGGCATAATTCACATCATAAGGCTTCAGCTTCATTGACTCATAAGCTACCACTACACCATCCTACATAAGGACTCCTCATAGTCCATCCCAAGATGCATCTGTGATCATTGCAAATTAACCATTGGGATCATGAACACACTGGAACTGAAGTAAGCCTTCTTTTCAATTCCTGAAAAGCTACTTCACACTTATTTGACCAGATAAAACTTTGATTCTTACATTACAGAGAGGTAATCAGATTAACTATCTTGAAAAAATCTGAAATAAATTTCCTATAATAGCCTGTTAATCCCATGAAACTCCTTATCTCATGGATATTCCTTGGTTTTGGCTACCCCATAATGTCTCTTATCTTATCCAAATCAACTAAAATGCCATCTATTGAGATAATATGTCTTAAATGTTGCACTTCCTTTTATAAAAATGGATGGTTGGATAATTTGCCATGCAATCTGTGATTTCACAGACGTTGCAAAACCAATTCTAGACGTTGAAGATGTTCTTCTTCATCCTTAGAATATATAAGAATGTCATCTAAAAATACCAAAATAAAATGATCTAGGTAATATTTGAACACACTATTCATGAGATTCATGAATGTTGCAGGTGCATTCATCAATCCAAATGGTAAGATTGTAAACTCATATTGCCCATAGAGAGTTTTAAATGTCATCTTTGGAATATACTCATCTTTTATTCTTAACTGATGATATCCAGTTCTCAGATCAATCATAGAAAAGATAGTTGTTCCCCACATCCAATCAAAAAGATCATCTATTCGAGGTAGTGGATACCTATTTTTTATGGTCACTTTATTCAACATTCTATAATAAATGTAAAGTCGAAGAGTGTCATCCTTCTTCTTGATGAAGATAAATAGTGCACCCCATGGTGACAACTTATTCTGATCAACCCTTTAGACAATAATTCCTGAAGTAGTGACTTTAATTCAACCAATTCAAGGGTTGTCATTCTATATGGTGCCTTAGATTGAGTTTTCAATCCTAGTTTGATATCAATAGATAAATCAAACTCCTATTTAGGAGGAAAACCTAGCAATTCCTTGGGATAAACATCATGAAAAATCTTAATGAAAATATGATATTTAATTGATGGTTTGGTAGTTTCCTCTATTTCATCTATCTTGATGATAAATGCTTGACATCCTTTTCCTTGGGCCTTCCTGAGTTGTATTAAAAAAATATGCCTAAGCCTTAACTCCATTTTCTCACCCTGAATTAGTGTTTGATTACCATAATTTTCTAGACACTCAACCTTTTTAAGATAACAATCAAGCTTAGCCTTATGCTTCATAAGCTAGTTGACTCCTAGAATCACATCATATGAACCTTATGGTGCTACATAGAAATCCACTGTTATTTTTTTGAAACATAATGATTGAGAGGGGGGAAATTAGTCTCTTAAAAAAATTCTTTCAATTCCTCTTTAGCATACATGAACCATCACATCAACATATAAATCAAGTAATGCATAAGCAATCAACCATACAAGCATGAAACAAGATTACACAAGACAACACATCATATATGTGGGAAACTCTCAAAGGTAATAAAACCCATTGATATTTGAAAATGTACTACAATCTTATAATTTAAAAGATCATAATTTAGTGAAGCACCAACTCCACATGGAACACCAACCCCAACTAGCTAATCACCAACCTAGCTAAGATTAAGTAAGCACCAACTTACAAGGAGGCACTAACCCCTTAGATGACTTAGCACCAGCTCAACCACCTAAAACCTTTTCACCTTAAGAACACCTTTTTTCTCATACAATAGATGATTATCACCTTCTTCAGTTCTTCTCTCTCTTTTACCCCTCTCAAACTATATTTTAGGCTTCTTCGCTCAACTAGCCTTCTTCTTGTCTTGATTAGGTCATATGACCTTGATTTTCATACACAAAACCTCTATAAAATATCCATCATAGTATATATACAATATTTATATGGTATACAATACCTCCTACTTACCAATGTGTTATTTCATTCGATTGCACTCTCTACTTCTCTAACTCACCAAATAGGCCTTATTTTTATACAATGCTCTAGCTCACACACCTCTTGTTCAGCCATACACACTTGTATAGTTTTATTACCCTTTAAATATGTCTTATAACATGTTTCATACATGTATCAATCATTACAATAGGTCATCCACAACTTAGAAGACCAAAACCTCTTTTAGGCCTTAAGGAGACCTAATTCAGTTAGGCCTTCATCAATACATGTTACCTTATGTTATTATTGAAAAAAATTACCTTAATTTATGAAAAATATCCTCATAAATTTATAAAATATAGCCCAATAATCATATTCTAAGGTCCATAACACTTTTTCTCACCAACCACTTCATGAACACTCCCTATAGCACTATTCACAATTATGCCTATGAATCTATAAAAAGTCTATCAATCAAAATTGAAGCATGTACACAATTTAGTCACATAACCATGATCATAAATCATATGAACAAAAACTCCATGACCTTAAAAATATTACCATATTCTTTATACTTCATAACTCAGGGCAAAAGGACCTAAACACTTCTCTAGAAATAGCCCACTCATGATTGCCAGAACTCTCCAAAAACTAGTCATGAACAACTTGATCTTCAACACATAAAATAAATATTCCCATCACCACTTACACTTTAAAAATATCATTTTACATCTGTATACCACTCTCAAATACAAAAATCACAAGGTCTAATGTCAATTATTGGTTTTATAGACCAATCTTTTGACCTCACTACACATAGTCAAACTATAACCAGACAAGCAATTTTGGCTTCAACATTTCAACCACTTTCACTAATTATCAAACTTTATACAAAGCATATATAGTACATAAAAGTCCCAAAAAAAATACCATGCACTCCAATGCATCATTCTTTCATGAAATCATACCAAAAACCAACTTCTTAAATTGCCTAGGTTTTCCATTGTTCTTCTTCATTAGGCATGTTAGCGACTGGTCAAATTGGATCACAAATTTGGAATGCTTAAGCACTAGAACCAATATATAAACCACCAAGGACATCAAATATGAGTATCAAGCTTCAACCTTCATTAATTTTCAAACTTTTTCCAATACAACTTTTTATATCTACAGTAACTTCTTTAGAAACAACCATGTATCTTCACATTTTCTCTCTCATCTCTCTAACCACCACCACTTGGAGGTAATTTGGGGAGTTAAATACAATATACAAATACTTACCTAAACAATCCAAACCATCTTGATCACTTTTAAATCATATCTTCAACATCGGGTCACTATAAGGGTTTTAAGAGGATTTAAAAACACTTTTACTATTAACGATTATTCATAAAGCATATCCCCTCAATCGAAAAACTAATGCCTAAAATTTTGAGATAGGACACTTCCCCATATATCATTAATAACTAGGTTCCCATGCAAATTTTTTATGATCTAAAGAGCACAATAAAATCTTTCTCAAGTTAGGCATCCTTCATTTTGTGCACTCGAGAGACCTCAAAGCACTTTTTCTTGCCTTAACCTTCAAAATTTGACCTAAAAATTCATGAATACACATAAGACAACCCATCACACATATAAAAAGTCTCACCTATGTATACTTGTTTTATAAACTGAACCTCATGCCTCATTAGGCCATGTTGTCACCACCTTGCTTTCTACACTTCAGTCTTCACACCTCATTAGGCCTTGAACTGACCTTCAAACCTATTTTTGAGATATCAATACTTCACTCACATGCTCACACAACATATCACATGCTCAAACAATGTCAAACATCCTTTTACAACCTTATCTCACCATCTAACCAAGCTTATGCCTTCACACAAGGTCTCTTCATGCCATAACTAAACTTCACAAGATACCTTGTCCTCAAAGACACTTGATATCAATATTATATAACCTTTACAAGACTAATAACATCAATATCACCATGAAACCATGCCTTTTCATGTAAAATACTAGGCATCCTATGCACATACGTTCTCAAGACACTACTTAGCTTAAGCACTTGACACTTTGACAACAAGGACCTTCTATGTTAACCTTCACATCACTCATGCAGACATAAGAACATATACCAATCATAGCTTACACTTTGTAAATCGTTACAACAATGATCAATATTATCTCTCATAGCTACACTCTTTAATGACCTCATGAATACCTATGACCTCTTGACTATGCCAACTGACCTTCAACACTTTAACTTGTTACAACACAACACTCACTAGAGCACCACTGAGATATCAATGATATAAATAATGATATCAAATAAGAACACTCTTCAGACAACACTCTCACACCATTACAACAATATCTTTTTGATCAATAGTATCTCATACTCAAACACTACCATACATCCTTCACATGCCTTGATAATAAATCATGATATCTCATTAGGCTAGATAGGGTCTAGCACTGGTCTAGTTTTAGACTTAGACTGAAGGTCTTACCCCTATAGGCTCACCTTGAAACTCTTCTTGATACCTCTACACCTTGCTCACATGACTTACATGCTCCTTAAATAATGTCATGCCTCTGCACATACATCTTCATGCTCACCATTCGTATGCCTCTTCATGACATGATTATGCTTGCTATGTATTGTACCTTCCATGCTTGACCTATACCAATGATCTGAGACATTAATTGTCTTCAAATTCTCTTTCAAGAATGACATGGTCACATCACATACTGTTAATACATACTTAATCACCTTGTCATATTTATCACTACCAACAACGCTCTTTTCTCGCATGACCACATTTGTCTTTCTCATGGCAACACTCTTTCTTTCATGAATGACCTCACTCATGACAACTCTTTCATACACCTAATCACTGCCAACTAAATTGACCTACTTGTCATCAACCTCATTCACCATGATTACACTCTCTCTTATAGCAACAACACTCACTATATTGGCATCAAAACTCATCATACACATACCTCAAGGCTTACTTGACCATGCACTTTCACAAGCACCTTTGACATCAATGACAAAACTCAACAATCAATGACAATGCTCAACATTATTGTGAATTTAGGCAACTTAATTTATGCTTCTACTAAAAACTTATCAAATTGGACTTTAGAATCATTTTCATATTATACTAACCATGTATTTACCATTACTTCATCCTTTCTAGGCAATTTATTTATAATTTTAGGAGCTATAAAACATTTTGTAGCCCTTGTATCTATCAAAATGGAAACTGGATGTTCAAACAAAATACATGATAGTTCTATAGGTAAATCTTAGAATTCATCTTACTAATTATCAGTTACCACATGAATAAATTACTGAAAAATTCCTTACTGAGGGGTAGAATCTTTTTTCCTTAACTTATCCTGGCTACATTCACATGCAAAATGGTGACCTCTATAGATGAAGCAACCTCTTGGTGGTCCCTTCCTATTAAACTGTTAGTTTCCCTTGAAACTACAATTGGAACCATTACCTGGTTTCTTGCTACCTAAACCACTATTGAATATAATATTCTGACTCTTGAATTGACTCTTGGAGTCTTCACTCCTCTACTTAAAACTCTTCTTTTTTAAAGTTGGCTTAGAACTTCTAAACTTTTTCTTAAACTTGTCTCTGACTTGAGTAAGAGATTTCAACTTGAGTAAGAGATTTCAACTTTTACTCCTCTTTGACTACTTTCTCAAAGACTTGGTCCATGGTATATGGTCCATGAACGTCCACTTATCCACCAATCTAGGGTTTTAACCCCATGATGAACTTCCTAATCTTGAACCTCTCATTTGTCTGATATTGAGGTACATATTTTAGAAGTTTAGTGAACTATTCTCAGTATTCATTCACCGACAAGTCTCCTTGCTTTAGATTATGAAAATATATAATATTTTAGTCAAAATATAACTGTGGAAGCCATCATGATCTGAATAGTGTCACAAACTACTCCCAAGTAGTGGTGGTTAAGTTAAGATTCATTTCCAACTTTTTGTTGGTCCACCACATAGTTGCTTCTCCAGCTAATTGATATGTTCCCCAAATGGCTTTGGTGACCTTAGAGTAGTTTTGAATCTTGAAATATTTATCCATTTTAGTAAACCATGCTTTAGCTCTGTTTCCCATAATAGTTATGTCAAACTTATATGGATTGACCTGTTGTCAATCAAGATTGTGCCCTTGAGAGAAAGTGTGTTGTTTATCACTCCTACTAGAACATGGAATCTCTCCTAAGTGTGGGTAAATTTTTAAAGGAGATAATATCTATAGAGGGCTATTTCCCTTGGTTCTTTCAATAAAACTCACTTTTAAACCTACTATCTACTGATTTTGTCAATGGAAAGGGTGAAAAAAAACATTGTTTGTAATGAAATTGAAAGGGAAACTGGAGATTAAGGTGAGCACCAATGTTTTATGACCACTTATGATTGTAATGAACACTCTTATGAAAGGGATAAACTTTCACACATTCTCTACACTTAGGAATGAATTCTATAAAAGTGTTTCAGAAGAAAAACTTGACAAACTCAGTTTATGCAAGGAAGGAATATAAAGGAACTGAACTCACATCCAATGCTTGAAATAAAGCTGATGTAGACACTTAATATGACCTATAGAACATAAAATATCTTTTATGAAGGTATAATAAATAAATAATAATATAGGAAAATAAATGTTTCACAAGGTTATATCAATGGCAAACACAAACTTCACTCAAAAAACATAAAAATGGAGGATCAAAAGCTTCTTATTTCTCTCAAAAGGTGAGTACAAATTTTGGTATCCTTTTAGCACAACCAAAAGAAAAAATTTATCACTTTTTATTTTGGAAAATTAGTTCAAATACAAAATACAAATGCTTGGAGACAAAGCAACCCCAAAATAGGGGTCTTCAAACTTGGTCTTCTTGCTCCTTAAGTGCTACGTAGCACTTTTTTTTTCAAACCCTTTAAGACATTAATCTTCCTTAGGGTGGCATGAAAGATAAAATTTCAAAATTTTTGGGGAATTTAAAGCATGTTCACAATGATTGGTCAAGCCTTGACCACTTGGAGAGTGCCTAGATCCTTGCTAGAGCCCCTAAATACTAGGTCCCATGTTTTTATTAAAGAATTGGTATTCACCCTTGAAAATAGGACTTCAAGTCCTCATTTTCTCTTCCTTTACAACTTATTATATGACATTGATGAGGTCCTTCCATGATCCATGGGCTCTTAGAAGCCTTCAAGTGCAAGTTTGACTCCTTCAACACATTAGGCGTTAGAAGGAGAGAAGCTCTTTTTCAAGTCTTTATGACCTTTTCTTCCTTGGAAAACTTCCTCCAATTAAATATGACTTGTTCTATATTCATATTTGGCATGTATAATGTTTATTATCCTTGGTAAAGCTTATATGAAGCATTATACATTGATTTAGTCTTTTCACTCCTTGAATTGCTCATTTTCAATAGGGCATTGAAGGAAAAAGTGGAGTTTTTCTTCCAATATTGCAAATTTATTCATAGATGGTCTCTCAAAATCATATCAAACCTAAAACATGGCCATTGTAACCATAAATCACTCAAAAAGACTTGATTTTGTCCACAAACCTTGCATTCTTTCACAATTCCTTATAACCCTTTTTATGGAAAAGTTCCTTGTCTAGGAGAATATGGAGATGATAATGAGAAATCGACAATAGTTACAGACACCCTCTATCCCCTTAAATTTTCACACAAAATTTGGTGGCCTAATTCTGAGTGTAAGTGTCTTTTCTAGCACATTCTTTCAGTCAAATTAGGCCTAATTAGCCCTCTTAGGCCTATAAAGTGAAAATCCTTCTCTTGAGACCTCCCACACATGTAAAATTCCAAAAAAACACTTGATTCACTTTACTTATGATATCACTATGCTTCATGTCAAATTTGGTGATTTGGAACACTATGGAAATATAAAAACCTTGAAATGGCCATTGACAAGCTTGCCCTATTGAAGCATTTTCAGACTAGCCTAAAAGATTTGAACAATTTGGACACTTCTAATAAATTTTTTCAAGATTTTTGAGATTGGATAGGTAAAATAAATCTTGAACCACCTCTCCCATTAATTGGCATCAACTCATGCTCTCCAAAATCTTATTTTAGGATAAAAACCTTGAAAAAGTATAGTTTTGTATAAATCTATACAAGTGAAGGTATAACCAAATTGCATGTGAAAGATACTCAGATAGTTTACAACAACCTCTGGTATTTTTTAGTTCCAAGTTGTGGCATTTGATGTGTATTTTAAGCCTTTCTCTATAAATTGGTCACAACTAGGGTTTTAGGAGGGTTTCAGACCTGTATGGGTCTTAATGGTTGTTCATACATAATAGACATTCAACTGACCTCCTAATGCCAAAATAATTCTCTTAGATGACACCTCTAACACATCCAAACACCATGGGTTTCATGCAACATATGAGATATGGTATGATCATACGAAGTTGTTCCTTAAGTGGTTGTCTTAGCTTTCCTTGAGCATGAGAGGTGTCAAAAATGGGTTTTTAGGTCTCAAAAATCACTCCCAATGTTAGTATAAGATCATAAACCTTCAAATAAATCCCCTACATGGTTATAAATGCTTTGGAAGTGTTCAGCATTCCTTTATATGCATTTGGTACACTAGTCAGGGTGTTTGGGGTTTAGGATTATCTTACCTTTGCAAGCCTCAAAGGGCACTTAGACTGAGAAATGAAGTTTTTTTCCACTTAAGAGTGTATGGATATCCTTACCATGACTATTCACTACCATAAAATCAATTCATTTGTTCTTTAATGCTTGATTTGTGTTCTTGAGCTCAAGTGAACCTCTAGGTCTCTTAAATAGACCTTGCAAATGTAGTGAACCAAGTCTAAGACAAAATAGTGGATATGTCCACTACTGATATGACCTTTCCAATACCATGAAAACCTTAATATACTCATTACCACTATTTTACCAAATTCCATAACTAGATCATGCCTATAGAGGCTTCAAAACTCATTTTTCCTAAAGCTAGCTAGTGTGTCCCCTGATTTAGTCATATAAAATGTCCAAATTGGTAGTTTGAGGGTGGCTTGGGACACCCCATCCATAGGTCCTTTTTGCATGCTCTTACAATGCTTCTAGACACCTTTTTACTCATTTCTAGTCATCTAGAACCTTCTAAACAATCATTCCACCTCAACCAGACAATATTCCCCATGCCAATCCTATTCCCCCAGGGTCTGAACCTGTAAGATAGGAGTGCCCCATTTAGACTATAACGCCTCATAGAGAAGTGTCCCATTTTTTATGGCCTTATCCATTTAAACTCTGAGCCCCAATGGTCATTTTCATCTATTCCTTATCTTTAATTAGGTCGTCCTAACATAAATACATTTAACCCATGATCAATTGTTCCTTATAAAAGTCCACTCACATCTCATTTACAAGGGAGGTGAGCAAACTTAAAAAGCAAGCAAGAATACAAATGAAGCATTAAGACAAACTTCCTTATTCTTTGCACAAAGTCACCCAACATAGCTGGAAACTTACTCAAATCCTCATACTAGTCCCTAGCCACCTCAAACACTATCAATTTAGCATTTGTGTTTACATCACACTATTGCACAAAGCACACTAGGTGGGATAACTACATATGGCTTGATCCCTCTTTAGAGCATTCGTATATAGGCAGCTTGCCCACACAAGGGGTGAAGATTGCATGTTCATTACATCTTTCACACTAACCCCCCTTTTTTAAGTGACTCAAATTCATTTTATCAAGCATAATGGAGGGTTAGGATTTGACGACAAAATCAGCTTCATAATGAGTTTTATCAACAACCAACACTCAATTTTTCATAAGTACACTCACACACGCACAACACAACTACTCAAAAAGTTTTAGGTCTTTGTGATTAGTTTGGACAACAACAACAAGAATGGACACCAAAATGTTTGCTTCTCAGTGCTCATGTACTTTCACCTAATGAAAGCTAGATTCAGGTTTACAATACCTTCTCAGTACTGCACAGCCATTTTCAACCTTTGTATCACTCGTCTCAGTCTATTTTCCAGCTAAATTGTATTTCTTCTTATTTATTATTATTTTTAGAAAGGTGAAAAAAATAGATAGTTGCATAAATCTGGATTGTATTTATTGTTATTTATGTACTTATTTATTAATCTATACCCTTAACTAAAATAGAAATAAAACTCTATTATTCCCAAATAAGTTAAATCATTTGGTGAACCCAACTTACTTCATTTGCACATAAAAACCCTAGAAACCCTATGGAAAATTCCTTGATGATTTTAGCAATATCTTCTAATTTTTCCTACATATATAAATCAGATTTCACATAAAATAAAAAATAGATCTCACTTTTTTCAAAACATTTCTTGTAAACAATAAAGAGTCCATACTCAGTCCTATCATGTATATGAATGATGAAGTTTACTATATGTTAATGCAAAGCTTCATTCTTTCCCTTTCATTCTTACTTTTTATAATATGGGATGATATTAAGAAATTTATTGCTAAACATGTTAAGATCCATTTCCTTCATTGTTATTTATGAACTTATTTATTAATTTAGACCCTTAACAAAAATAGAAATAACACTCCATTATTCCCAAATAAGTTAAATCATTTGGTGAACCCAACTTACTTCGTTTGCACATAAAAACTCTATAAACCCTATGGAAAATTCCTTGATGATTTTAGCAATATCTTCTAATTTTTCCTACATATATAAATCAGATTTCACATAAAATCAAAAATAGATCTCACTTTTTTCAAAACATTTCTTGTAAACAATAAGGAGTCCACACTCGATCTGTATCATGTATATGAATGATGAAGTTTACTATATGTTAATGCAAAGCTTCATTCTTTCCCTTTCATTCTTATTTTTTATAATATGGGATGATATTAAGAAATTTATTGCTAAACATGTTAAGATCCATTTCCTTCAAAGTAATGTTTACTTTTCTTTAATATAAGGTTTCATTATTTCTTTTACATACTCTCTCTTTCTAATGTGAAATAATTTTCAACTCTATCTTGCTAAACATGTTAGAAATGTCATGTTACAAGTCAAAGTTTTTTATGCATTAGTGCAAAGTTCCATACTCTCTATCCCTTGTTTGTTATCTCTCATGTGGAATGTTCTTTATGATCATATTGCTATACAAATTATAACTCTAATTACATTCATTTCATCCCACATACATGGTTTCTACCTAGATGTATATAACTCTTTGGATACTTTTGAGTATCTCCCTATCACTACTAGACACAAGAAAACACTAGTGGTTATATCTATTCCTCCTCCGTTCAAACTTGGTTCACATAGCTCTTATCCCGCACCTACTACTAGATCAATGCCTATAGTAGATCATGTGATATAGGCTATCACCCAAGTTTATGATGACATGCAAGTTGATTACACCCATGGCTATAACTTTGTCACTCGGGTTAGCACACCTTTTGATATAGTTTCAACTCCTCCACCAGTTATAGTTCTTCTTTCAGTTGAGATTCAAACACAGTCGAGGCCTACCTCATTAGCATAGAGAGTTTATACACTTCTACGAAGGCCTCTCTTAGAGTGACCACTACATCAATGGCAGTTTCAAGACTCTAGATAGTTTCTAGCTATAATATTCACATCTAGGGTAGTATCATTGAGGTCTCATGCCTCTACACATAGAGCACATTTTTAGAGAGATTCTTCTACTACCAGATGGGTCCCTAAGAGCCCCACAATTACATCCACTTCTCAGAGTTATAGGGGGACCCAACAGTCAGTTTCCACTATAGGAATTTGAGATCACTTACAATATACATAGCTTTCAGAGTCATAGTCTCAGCCTTCCATCATGGTTCACAATCACACACGATCCCTCTCCTTGATACAGGACAACATGATAGGGAGTCTCTTATGAGACTTAGCCATGAGTATCATTTCTTCTCAGTCTTTCTTGTATATAATTGATCAGCTTACTTATACATAGTTTCTTTTCACTTTCTTGTACATAGTTTCCTTATGATTACTTGTACATAGTTTATTTCAAAATACCAAAAACAATATAACATGCCAAAATACAAAAACATTCAAATAACTCAAAACACCAAAAAAATTTCAATTATATGCATTATCCATGCTTTACATTTCTACTATCATGCTAGACTTACATTTCGTTGTTCTATGCTATTGTTTGTCGATTTATCTACATTACCATGCTTCACTAGATCTTCTTTGAGTGTGTGTAGTGATACCTAGATCCTTGATTGATTCCTTCTACCCATTGAGGGGGCATCCTACTTTTACATTAGATACATACATTGACATATCTACCCATCGGGGGCATCTTCTACATGACTACACCATCCAGGTTATGTCATTCCTATACCACTCCAGTTATCATGTTGATGTACATTACTTACTAGCCTACATAGATTATTCTATCGACACTCACTATTATATAGCACTTGTGTATTTCTTAGTATCTACCTAGTCTTGTACTACGTGTTTTAGATATTTTCACATCTTGATTTGATCAGTTAGATGCAATAGTGTTTCCAACATTTACATGCCTTCCTTTATTACTTTGAGTAGCTAGACATGATTGTATTACCCAGTTCTTATTTTATTACTTGTGTATACCTTAGGATATTTGCCAATGTCCTTTGCTTGTACTCTTGTATGTGCTTATGGCCCTCATGCCAATCTTGCTTGTTTGCAATTATATGTGTATGTGGGCATTTGAACATGCCTTATATGCTTGTTTTTCCTAGTTTGAGTGACATGTGCCTATGTTCCTTGTTTTCTTGGCCCTTGGCCTCTTTTATATGCTTCTTACTTCTTGCCTTGCATGTTTGTTTGCTTGTTTGCTTGTCAATTGTTTGTAATGTCATGATCCATACCACGCATTGTCTTGCCTTCTTGGATGCCATGATGGACATCATGCTCCATCCTTGACAACTAACTAGATTTTTAGTTTTAGTTTAGTATAATTCACATGCTATTACATTGTTACATCTATCTAGGCATATCCCTGTTGATCTAACAATTTCCAATACAAACTATGTTATATCTTGAGATATCTTTTTGATCATCATTACTATATAATGTATTTCATAGCATAACACACTTGCATGGCTCTTTATTTTGAGAGCGATCATTGTAGGGTCTTCATTCTTACCCTTAGAAGAGGTGGCAACAAACAAGGGTTTTATCACAGAGACTAGAGCCCTTTACCGATCAAAAGAGTAGTTTTCAAAATAGCAACCAAAATTCAAAACACACATAATAGACCAAAAAAATAGGGATAAACACAAAATAGTCATCAAAAATAGTAAAGGATAATAGCACCCCATTCGGACTATAATGCCCTACAACAAAGTGTCCACTTTTTGACATTCCTATCCAAATAGTCAAAAACCCAAAATTTTCAAAAACAAATAAAAAAGTTAAGGTCAATTATAGTTTTTCAGCTACAGTACAATTTTAATTGGGTAATTTTAGTACAATTTTACTTAGATTATCCAAATATAGGGGGCATCATACATGGCATGATGGCTCTCGCTTCGAGTTTCAGATTGGGCAATTGGTATAGCTTCCAAATCAGAATCCATGTTATAGACACCAGTAATTGGAGGCAATGTGCATGGCACATTTGCCTTTTTTTCTTTCTAGTTTTTTGTATTACCCAGGTATTCTCAATAGTTGTGTACCTTATTTCATCTATAGGTGGTTGGCATCATTTCAGAGTGGATTTCATATAAGCTTAGTTCTTAGTTTTAGAGTGGCTTTCATACAAGTGTAATCTCCACCTTTTAGAGTGACCAAGATTGGCCTAGTTCTTAGTACACATTTGGCTATCCATGCTATATTGTCAGATTATAGAGCATTCATGGGATTTATAAGCCATCTCATACGACACACATTCATACTAGTATCAGTTCACAATTTACACTTAGTCAGTAACAATGGAGCCAAAGGACTAGGTAGCTTTTGTATTCTTTAGCCACTTACTCAGAAGGATTGGACATGTAGTCCAAACATTGATTAACACACACATGATCACATAGCTTCACTACATAGTGGGTGATGATGGAGCTAAAGGGTCAGCCTTTGTATTCTTGAGCCACCCTCAGGAAATTGATCACTCAGCTCCATTCATGATATTACTCTTGGTACAACACATACCTAACATCACTTAACATCATAATAGGTTTTGTATTGGTTTACATACCTGGTGAGGTGTATTCATTCCTTTTTCTTCCTCTCTCTTTTGCCCAACCTTTATGCGTTCTTATTTTAGACATAGTGTGTCTAATAAGAACTAATTTATTCCTTGTTTTCTCTTACAGATTTACACTTCCCATTGTGCTCTCTCCATGCGCACTCAACATCACACATCTTCATGGGCTTCACCCTTGCAGATAAGTTTAGGTATGCTTTCTATTTTTCCTTTATCCTAGTATTTCACTTTGTTGCATCCAAATAATAAAAGGGGGGTAAATGTAGTCATATAAAATGTCAAAATTGGTAGTTTGAAGGTGGCTTGCGACACCCCATCCATAGGTCTTTATTGCATGCTCTTATGACCCTTCTGGACACCTTTTTGCTCATTGTCAATTATCTGGAACCTTTGAAACAATCATTCCACCTCAGCCAGAAAGTATTCTCTATACTAATTATGTTCCCCTAGGACCTGAACCTATAGGATGAGCAACCCCTTTTGGACTATAACACCCCATAAAGAAGTGTCTCATTTACACTATGAGCCCCAATAGTCATTTTCATCTAGTCCTTATCTTTAATGAGGTTGACCTAGCATGAATACATCTGACCCATGATCAATTGTTCCCTATAAAAACCCACTCAAACCTCATTTACAAGGGAGGTAACCAAACTTACAAAGAAAATAAGAATATAAACAAAGCATTAAGACAACTTCCTTATTCTTTGCACACAATCACCCAACACAGCTATAAACTTACTCAAATCCTCATACCAGTCCTTGCCACCTCAAACACTATCAATTTGGCATTTACATTTGCATCACACAATTGCACAAAGCACACTAGGTGGGATAACTACATATGGCTTGATCCCTCTTTGGAGTATTGGTATGTAGGCAACATGCCCACACAAAGGGTGTGGATTGCATGTTCAGTACATCTTTCACACTACCCCCCCCCCCTTTTTCAAGTGACTCAAATGTCATTTTATCAAGCATGATGGAGGTTTAGGGTTTGAAGACAAAATCAGCTCCACAACAAGTTTCATTGACAACCAACACTTGATTTTTCATAGGCATGCTCACATAGGCACAATACAACTACCCATAAAGTTTTAGGTCTCTATGATCAGTTTAGATAATCATGATAGGAACGAACAATAGCGTCAGACACCAAAGTGTCTACTTTTTGATGCTCCTATCCTTTCACCCAACAAAATCTATATTTAGGTTTATGATACCTTCCCAATCCTACACAACCATTTTCAACCTCTGTATCAGCCATCTCAGTCTATTTTCCAACTAAGTTGTATTTCTTCTTATTTATTGTTATTTTTAGAAAGGTGAAAAAGACAAATAGTTGCACAAATCAAGATTGTATTTATTGTTATATTCTTTATTTATTTATTAATCCAGACCCTTAATTGAAATAGGAATAAAACTCCATTATTCCTAAATAAGTTAAATCACCTGAGTTCATTTATTTTCACCTTGTAATTGTGGTATGAGAGTATAAATAGAACCTTGATGATATTATCATAACATTCTCAAGTGACTCTCACCTTTCCAAACTTATTCACAACCTATTAAACTACCTATCACACACTATACCTTCTCATTCCTTCCTAGCTTACACTCTACTAACACTGGTTTTAGGTAACAGTCTTATTATGGATGTTTTAGAAGTTATTAGAGGTACCTTTGAGAATTTCAACACATGTTCTCATGTCACTTAGGATACCAAAGTCTATTTCAAACATTAATAGTGACTACTTGAGCTTTTTCTTCAACATTTTTACACACCTCTTCATCACAACCTATAGGTGGATGTAGGTGTTGATTGTGACAATAAGTGCCTTAGAGGTATTAAAGGTCTCATGACTTGTCATTACTAACATTATTTATAGAGTTGAACTCAATTATGGTCTTCAAAGATCATTTAAGGATTTTCAACAGACATCAACTCCCTTCATTAGTCTATCACTAACCTTCAGCATGTAGGTGTTAATTTCTTCCATTTATTGAGTTAATCTTAAAGAGTCTTTATTTTTCAGGTCTCATAACCTATACAAATATCCTACCTTCATTCAAATATCACAAGTATGTATCTATTTTACATGCACATAACTCAATAGTCTGGGCTTTTCAAACCATATACCTCTACTTCTATCATCTAGCATCCTTACTATGAGTACCCCTTTTGGTCTTGGCTATAGGCGATGTTTTCAACATGAAGCTTAGGTCATATTCATCCTTTGATTTTTGAAACTCCATCCTTTGCATTATAATGGTCTCCATGTGTTTAATGAACTCATTTAAGGTTTTCATCTACCTCAAAACCTTCCAAACATTGTTCTGCCCTTAACTTAGGTCAAGACTGAGTATACTCTATTAAGTAGGCATGTAGCTGTTGACCTCTAAATATGAAGATTATGAAGATAGTCATGAATTTTCAAAGTAATATACACTCTTCACTATATATTCTCAATTAACTTGATACCACTGTGCACCTAGGTGAAATATCCCATGCTTCAAGAAACTTATACTTGTCTCCTACTCTATAAGGTTGGTCGTGTATCATCATTTGCCTTTGGAGACCCCTATTTGATCATCCTTTCAACCCTTTCTTTCTAGGTTATTAGAGTTTCAATAACCTCTTGGATTTATTCTGACTATTCAACACCATCTATTCCTCCATTATACCTTGTATCTCCTTCTCATGATTTAGACAAACATCTGAGCTAGGTTTATCAAAGCATATATCCTACTTGAAACTACTAATTATGTACAACCTATGTATTCATTTAGTCATTTGATACCTTAAACTATGAGGTTGATCATTCACATCCTTATTCAATATACGCCTCACTTTGCACATAGACCAATAGTCTAACTCAATTATAGGTAGTAATTTCTTCAACTTAGTGGTTTAATCCCAATACCTCTATTAACACTTCACACCACTTGTCCTTGCTCCATGCAAACCTCTAGAACTATGAATTTAGCCCCATGACTTCACTTGGTTTGCAAGTGACCTAACTTCTCTTCCAAGGTTGGTGACATCCTCTTCACTCTTTGAGGTTAGGCCTCCATGCTTAAGTCTTACTTATCTTGATTAGGTGTTATGGTTTTAGACTAAAATGTGGACCTATAGGCTTAGGGCCTGTAGGTCACTATGGACTATTTAGGTCTATATAGAAGCATTCTTTAAGTATTAGACTCAATAACCTATTTTATCAAACCACTTCATAACACCTCCTATCACTGTCACTTCTTCCAAGGCCATACAAAATCCAAGACAAGCATTTTCGTCTCCACATACCCTACAAACTATTGTATAGATTGAAGGTAGATGGGAGATTGGTCTTAAGAGGGCAAAAGTTGCTTGAAGATCCTTAATGATCCTATCAAAGCTCATTGCCTTACTTGAGGCTTTCATCTACATTTAAACTCCTATTCAATATACTATGGCCTCTTATTATCTTTTAGACCATTCTTGTGTAGAATTGCTTGTTAATTAGGTCCAAAATGAGGACCTACAAGCCTAAGGGCCTGTAGGTGCCTATTTACTTCCTTTAGGGCTTAAATTGAGTCACTTCCAGTGATAAAAGCTTTCCAAACTAGTGAGTTCCTTACACACATCTTACATCACTTCTTATTGCTTCTCCAAGACAATAGAGCTTCTAACTAAGTTTTATGCCATCCTTAATTCACCTACAGACATGCACGGACTGCATATAGTGTCCTAAGACTATCAATTTAGTCTATTTGACCTTCTTGACCTTTCAAGTGGATAGGTATTCTCTAATGGACTATAGCACTACTTGCATCTATAAGGAAGTGTGGCTTTCAGGCTCAAGACTCATTTTTATTGATTGGATTATGTTAATCTTGGTCCAAATGAGGACATATAGGCTTGAGGGCTTGTAGGTCTCATTTGACTATAAAGGCTATAAAGAGACATCTATTGAACTCTTGGGTATTTCAAACTTTTCAAATCATGACATACCCCCTTCTTACTCCTTATCACTGTCATAATACTATAGATCATATAGCAACCTCATATCACCTTCAGTTCACTTGACTGGTCTGTGTACAAACTTGTAAATATAGTCAACCCATGTATATGTTCTATGCATTGAGAATCATAACTCTAGTCAACTTGAGGAACTTGGATGATGGTAATAAGGTAGTAATAGATACATGAATGCATGAATAATGTATTATTCCTCCACCATATCTATTGAACTTTCTCAACTCATTTCTATAGTCTATACATTTATATGGATAAAACACTTATGATCCTATTGGAGAGTGAGCATATGGGATCCTATCTTTAATTCATCTTCACTTCCAATGATGAAATATCATCTCAAAATCATAAACCATGATATATTACATTTTCATGATTCAAATTGGAACCTCAAACCTCCATTATACTATTCACACATAGACTAGGTCTCCAAAGCAAGTACACTTGAAGGTCATGGACAAAGAGACACTTATTCAAGTAAAAGAACATTATATGAAAAATGAATCATTAAAATTCTCTAAAAAAGAGAGACATTATATGAAAAATGAAGCATTAAAATACTCTAAAAATGACCATCATGAAGATAAAATAAAGACTTGTAGTAGAATCCATTAGAACAGTCTGTACACCAAGTCCTCTCTCCAAGTGAAAGCAACTCATAGAGATGAATTGGATAATGATAATAACATGAAATGGAGATATAATATCTCTATAAAATACTCTTAAAATCATTACTCTCCATGTATTTCTGATCTTGAGAAATAGGTGCAAGAATAAACATCTCTCAGATGCATAGGCCATAGTGACCTACTGTCACTCTTAACAATTGTTCATAAATAAGAGGCCACCAATATATAAAAAAATACCATTAATTTCAAGATTACTTGGACCCCTAATAATTTTCAAAGTTTCATCTCCTAGCTCTCTCTCTCTTCTTTTCATACCAAGCATTTGAAAATTACCTTTCTAGAGTTACCAAGTAGGTCGATATAGGAGATAAGATGGTTTTATTCATTTTAAGACCTAAAACCTCTCTCAAATCACTTTTTAAAAGTTTTCATGAAAAAATAAAGTATTGAAGATGCTTGAACCTTAATTTTACCTTGAAAATTATATGGATGGCCTCAAAATAGGCTTTTTTGGCATTAAAATTGCCAGAAACACTTGAAAAGTCTAAAAAAACTATTGAAAAATGGATCCATTATACTTTTCATGCCTAAAAAAGTGCATCATGTTCTTATTTTGACCTTAGACTATCATTCACATTCAAAAGTTGCTCTAAAAGCCCTAAAATGACCCAAAATGTAGTAAATTGGGTCATGAACACCAACAATTAGATTGATTTTAGGGCATGACATGAATATTATAAAATCCATAAGGTCTATTAGGATTTTTTATACTTTTTTCACTTCTTGACATAATTTGAAATTGGTCACAAATGAGACTAAGCAAGTAAATGACTATGATGACCAAAACCTTAATTTCATCAAATCTAACCCAATCTCTGCTAATCAAGGCTTTGGATGACCATATCAAGGACATTACATGACTAACACATCAATTGAAAAGACAAATAATATGCTAAGAAAAGTTTTGAATAGTAGGGGTGGCAGTTTGACCTATGAGATCAAACTTGTCAACAACACCTTTCTCATGTCCCTAACCAATTTTGTGGCTACACGTGCTCTTGCATCTTGAGGCACTTCCTCATGTCTCTGATCCTAAAGAATTTATTGCTCAATAGGATGCTCTTTATGCTCATCTTGATGGGCTTCCTCCTCATGTCCTTGAATTTACTGTTTTAGGGCTACAATTATGTCCCTAGTCTTATTTATGGTTGTAAGAATTTGATCCAACTTCGATCCTTTTTCAATGATAAATTGGCTAGGATTATGTTGTCCCCAAAAAATATCTCTCATTTTTGGGACAACATTTGAACTATTTTGGTCCTACAGACCAAAATTATCTCTTCCCTTTTCGAAATTTGTCTTGGGCATTCAAATTCCTTATTTTTCAAGCTTCTCAAAAATCTACGGACTCTGCAGGCTTAAATCTACGGACTCTGTAGGCTTAAATCTATGAACTCTATAGGCCAAGTTCAACGGGCTTCATAGGTTGATTTCTACAGACTCTGTAGGAAAGAAGCAAGCTTTCAACACTTAGGCGATCTCAAAGTTGGTTCAATGACCAAGTTCAACCAAAAGAGTTCATCGGCAAGCTTCTAAGCAAGGATTGAACCGTTGAACCTTGAACCATTTTAGTTTAATAGGTTCAAAGGTTCAACATCAATAGCAAGAGTTTAACCACTTCCAAGTTCAAAGGCTTCTTCAGTCAAGTTCAAAGGTTTCTACAAGCGGGTTCAATCAAAAGAACAAGTTTCCAAGGCTTGAACCATTGAACCACTCAGGTTCAAGGTTCAACGCGTTTGGTTCAATCAAAGGGTTCAAAGGAGTGGTTCAATGCTTCGGTTCACTCAGTCAGTTCATCAAACAGTTAAATGGCTTTTGGTTCATCGGCTTGGTTTAAAGCTTGGTTCATCAGCTTGGTTCAAAGCTTGGTTCAACGGTTTGTTCAAAGGAGCGGTTCAATGCAAAAGTTCAAGAGAGCCTCCCGAAGGACAAGTGCCCTTGTGGAGGGTACTTGGTCGACAAAAACACCCTTCAAAAGGGTCATTTTCAAGGAAGCTGCAAAGGTGAGTTCTGTCAAAATTTTGTTTAAGGCAGTCGAAAGACAAAGGGATTTCTTTCGAGAAAAAGACTAAGGCAAGAAACAATTCTTTCAGACTTTTGTCTGAAGGAATTTGGAAAGGTTGTGGGAGGAAAGCTCGAAGGAATTTTTGAATGCCAAAGGCAAAGCAATAATTTTGAATGCCAAAGACAAAGCAATAATTCTTGCAGACTTTTTGTCTGCGGGAAATTGTCTACGAATTTTGTGTCTGCAGGAAAATGTCTGCAGAAAAAGTCCGCAGGAAAAGGGTCCACAAAAAAAGTCCACAAGAAAGCTCTGAAGGATGCCAAAGATAAAAGGCCACCAAAGGACCCTGAAGGGCAGGTGCCCTTGCGGGGGACTCTCGGTTGCCAAATCGAAGGACACTTCCCCGAAGTCAAAGGGTCACCTTCCCTTCGGGAGGATGTAGAACAAGAAATCCGAAGGAAGAACTTAGCGACCTGTCAAAAGAAAGAATCCCAAAGGCCATCCGAAGAACACTCGAAGGGTAGATACCCTTACGTGAGGCTCTTCTCGACCTAAAGTGGATCATTTTTCAAGGCCCGAAAGGTAGGTCCCCTCCGAGAAAGCTCAAATGACAAAGCTAAAGGAATTGTCGAGGAAAGTGACATGCCCATGGACGTCAAAGTTCTGACGATGAAAGTCATTGATCCTTGTAAGTTTAAATCTATGAACCCGAATGCATTCAAAGGCTTTAAGGCCAAGATCAACAGGAAGCGACTAAAGAACAGAGCATTAAATTGAATCAAGGACCCGATTCAATTAACCAAAAAAGGAGGAATGATGAAGAAGGATCAGATTGCCAGGTGGACATTGAAAGATGCAAACTTTCAATATCGTGACTTGTTTCTCTGCATTAAGAAAAGCAAATGGGTAAAAGCACCTAAATTCTAGCCTGTATTCTTAACAAAGTTTAATGCAACATGATGTGTTACTATTCCCAAGTCTGTCTTGAAGAGGCTATATAAGGGACTCTCTTGTTAGTGTAAAAAGGATCTCTCTCTGACAATCAGAAATGAAACTCTGCCCAAATTGAAAGGCATTACTGAGACGTTGAGCTCAGATTGTTGATCATATTTTGTTATTGGAATAAGAAAGCAAGTGACTTTTCAGACTCTGTGTTGTGATATCTTTATTGTTGGGGAAACTGTTCTTATGTCTTTTTCCTTAATATATTTTTGTTCTTTTAATTTAACAAGCAGAAGTAGTGAAAGTAGTCAGGAAGGCGTCCCAAAGTCAACTATGGAGAGACTTTATGACCCCATAATTGCCTTTAGTGTGTTTTCTTTTTATTTTTGTGTAAAGGACCTTAGGACGACTTTGTGCCCTCATTGTCCTTCGTATTTCACTCTTGGGCAATTCAGGTGGAGACTTTGTGCTACATCTCAATTTGCTAGTTACTACGTCCTTGGTTACATTTTGCATTTACTACCAGGAGTATTCTTGTGGTTTGCTGAATAGTACTTCTGAAATAAGAGGAGTGTTTTCTATCATTTCCCTTGAGTTTTTTCCTTTGATTTGCACGCATCATCTCTGAAGAAAGAGAGATGGATGGTTTATCCTACCCTTGAGTATTATTTTCTATTTATATATATATATATATAGGGAACCTCCCCTTGATGAGAGGAGAGATTAATCCCCCTTTGATGTGGTAAACCTACACATTTGGACGACCAATCTTCCTACTTTGGCTTATCAGACCTATTTTGTTTATCAATACACTGATCGACAAAATATTCAACCAATAATTTTTGGTGACTCCACTGGGGATATAACCCATTATCATTATAACCCTTATCCATTACAAACTCTGGCGACTCCATTTCATGTCTTACCCATTATCCATTTATAGCCTTACCATCTTCCTCCACCTCTATTATTTTATCTGGTCTACAAAACTAGAGCTGCTGGGAAAGAGTGCGCAGTTTGAAGCCTCCAGCCTCAAGCTGAAGCTGAGCCAGTCCTTTTCCATTTTTGTTATATAATCTAGCCACTCCATCTAGATTTGTTATCTCTATTTTTCTTAATTAAATCATGGCAGTTTGAGGCCCCTAGGGTAACTCTTTTGGCCCACTCAACTTGACTCCACCTCTGCATGAACTCCCATGTAGTTCAAGAAAAAATTTCCCCAAATTCTTTGGTGATGGGATAGTTCACCCTGATGAACACATTGCAGCCTTCAGCATAGCCTGTGGTGTTATAGGGGTGGAATTTGAAGATGTGGCAGTCAGGCTTTTTATGGAGACACTACAAGGTGTTGTTGCAGACTGGTTCTACCATCTGCAAGCTGGATCAGTGACTGACTGGTTTTACCATCTCACGAACTCCAGTATCTCTGTTAATCTCAAGTGTAATATCCAGCTTCACAATCCCTAAAAAAGGGAATGACCCTCCCTTCATAGATGGGTAGATAATGAAAGTGCAAGAATCCAGAGAGACAAACTAGTACCAGTGTGTTACAAGATTCTAATACATGATGTGTACCATAAAGAAAATACATTCTAACATGATATTGCACAAACATGTAAAACATACATATGAAATGATAATGTCTACCTAAACACTACTTTGGCCAATATTTTAAATAACTAATGATCACTAGGATCAGTCAAATTCATACATACCAGTTGATCAGATTACCTTCATTTGGCATTGGTGATGCTAAATAAGCTAGTGAAGTTTATCTAACTATTTAGTTAGTACCAACAATGCGAGTTTTGGTTAATAATATTTTAACTAATGGATAAATTTAGATTATTCTACTATCAGGTATTAAAACATGCCACATACAGGAATAATCGTTATGCATACATTTAGTCCGTCAAATGTATGTATGAATCTTTTCTATATTGTTAATCATATAAATAATAATCGTAACAAGTAAGTTTGATTACCAAATGGGTAAAATACAAACTCATACTACATGATCTACTTTTCCTTAAGTAAATGCAAATGTAATAAAATCAACATTCTTATAATATATATTACACATACCACACAATTATAACAATAGTCATAATGATATAAAAGACATAATTAACTTATAAATCATAAGCATAATCTTTCAATATATTATACCTATTTGGAGGCTTTATATAATTAAATCACCCTATCCTTTAGGTTTTTAAGACTTCATTACTTAAATGAAAACTATAACTATAGGTATACATCCAATATATTCATACTAGCTATTTATGTGTATGTGGACCCAAGTTCACATATAAATATCTAATAGAGGTTTATACACTTTTCATTATATATATATATGTATATATATATATATATATATATATATATATATATATATATATATGTATATATATATATATATGTATATATATGTATGTATATATATATATATATATATATGTATATATATGTATGTATATATATATATATGTATATATATATATATATATGTATATATATATATATATATATACATACATATATATACATATATATATATATATATATATACATACATATATATACATATATATATATATATATATATATATATATATCCCATAGTACATATATCCATTTTCTATCATGCTATGGTATTTTCCCATTCACTTCAAGATTATATAATTCAACAACTTCCCATGAACAAGCATTTAGATCTAAATAGGGTCTCAACATTTCCTAAAGCCCCAATTAGATTCACAAATTTAAACATAAAAGATATTATTTAATTATGATCAAAATCATCTTAAAACAATTACCCTATTTTTATTTTAATAAAGTCCTTATACTGAAAATGTATTAAAGGAAACAGAGTGAAATAAACCAATCAACCATCCAGTCCTGAACTTAAACTTAGTTATTGATGGAGGTTTTATACTCTTTCAAAGTTCCCAGGTGCATTTATCAAATAAAACCGGTACCGAAAACCAATTCTTTGAGATCTATAAACTTATCAAAATGTGACACAAATTTTATAAGTGTTTAAACAATATGACCCATTTCACATATATTCATTTAGTATTGACACAGTAGTTCTCTTATTAAAAGAGCTTATAAGTTTAAAAACTCAAATTACTTTATAGGTTTCAAAATGGAAACTTAACTTATATATTTCCTCTCATAATAACTCATATGTATACATAGCCTTCGAACCAAAGTTCTATGTAATGGAAGATGAATATACACCATGTGTGTGTGTGTGTGTGTATTTCCTATTTGAATATTGTAATATACACATAGTCATAAATTCTCATAATTTGTATATCAAAAGTGCACCATTCATTTATGTATATGTTTATGGTATTTAAGGCTTATGTCTAAATTCACAAACTTGCAATTTCATTGAGTAGTTATATATACTCATTATGTATGTGTGTGTGTGTGTGTTTTGCCCGTATTTCAAGTATACATAGTCCTTATATATATATATATATATATATATATATATATATATATATATATATATAGATTCAAATAAGTAATGACTTCCTTTCTTATATAATTCTACTCATTGTTTTAATTGTCAAAATTACACACTCGATATACTAACTAAATTCACAGTCTCATATATACACATGCTTAATCAATTTAATAATTTTCTTGTATATATATGTTTTGCAAAATTGACTATCTACATATCTTATGTACTAAATAAAATGATAGTAATTGAATCCTATTTTAACCAGTTCAAAACATTTTCTTTTGTTTCTAGAGTTTTAAAAACTCAATCTAAAATTATATATTGCAAAAACTATCTGGCCATGTTTATATTCTTGAGCTAGGTCATTACACAGTGTAAGCAACTAAACCATTTAACCCTTATGATTCCTTGTTTATACAAAACCAATTTGTATTCGTAAGGTTTATAGGATAATAACTTAGTTATGTGGATGGCCCAACCATCCACAGGGCTAAGCCTTTAACCCCATACAAAAATTCAATTTATTTCTAAACCATAGGAAACATAAACTCATAGAATTATTTAAACTATAGAATAGTAAAAACATCACCAACCTTAATATTGCTTCCAACATGACACTGAATCGACCCAAAATTACTTCTTTCTCTTTCTTCCTCTGCCTTTCCTCTTTTTCTCTTCATCACCATCCTCCCCTTCTCTTCCTAGCTCACCTCTTATCATCTTCTACTCACCCATCGAGTCTTGCATGCAATCTCTCCTGTCTCACAGTCATGCATAATCTGTGTTTTTTCCATTCCAACAATGACTAAAACTAGTTAACTTCCATTAATAATACTTAAGAAAGCCCTAACTTTACTCCAACTTTCCTCTTTTTCTTGGTCATTATTTTATTTAATTCAAATATGTGCATGTTAATTTACATTACATGTCCGAGAAATCTTACTCAAAATTCCACTTTTAAATCATTTTACCAAATTATAACTATACTCTTAATCTTAACATAGTCCATGCATGTCTACAAGACTAGACTTAGATATTAGGATAGTATTTAGGATAATTCGACCTCCTTCCATAATTAGTAAAGGTAATAATCTCTTGTCTTTTTATGGAAATATGACTAAAACAAATTTGATTATCTCCTCATATCAAAATGATAGACCAAACAATTATTTATTTCAATCATAACAAGATAATTGTTTGTGTTATTACTAGTTTATATAGGTTATGTCTTTCACTATCTTAATAGCTTAAGGTGTATATTGATATTCCCAAATATCAATAATATCAAGCTTAATGTTCTAATACATTGTAAAGACATTTTGTTAGTCTATATATAATAGTAATTAGATATATCTACATTGATTTACATTCCCATAATCATAACCAAATATAAGTGAAGTAATGTATATATAATCATATTGCAACATTGTGCACTAAGTCTACGTAAATATACATAATGCAATCACATACAAGATTTATTCCATATCCATGTACTAATTGTTACTAACATGTAAACTCTAATATTTAACTACAATTAAATTTGAAAACATACTAACTCTAACAATTTAAACACATAATCTATATAACATATAAAATCTAATGTGGTGTGTGCTAGGTTTAATAGTTTCTCTATCATCTTTCACCATCTCCATCTACGTCACCCTCTTCAATGATGCTCTCCCTCCATCATGCGTTGAGGGATGAACTCTCCTGAATCCAAATCACAACAAGAAGGTAGTTAGTCTGATACATCATGATATATATACATCATAAAACAATGTTGTAAAAAGAAATTTAACATAATCATTATGTATAGAAATCATAATATAGCCAGCTCACAATAATGAAAATCATGAAATCCAAGTAACATATAATTGTCTCATATCAACATATGACTTATAATTTAGTTAAAAAATAACAAATCAATGTAAGAACCATAATAATCCATGAATAATTAGGTAAATAAGTTTAGTGAAAAATCAGGATGTAACAGAAAATTTTTGGTCTAAAAAATTATACTAGTATAATATACCAGTCTGATCATCTTATAGAGACAAATATAATGACTGTTAATTTGTAGGAGGTAAAAAATTTACAAACTTTTTCTTTTCTTTTTTGTAAACTGGTGCAAAATTCTTCCCAGATCAGAATGTTTTTTCGACCTTCTAGTGCTCAAGATGCTAGATCCAAAAAAATTATATCGTATAAACTTGCTTAAATTGAAAGTCTGATACCACTTGTAATGAAATTACTTAGATTATTTGCAATAATAGAATAATATATCTTAGAATTAAGAACATAATAAATAGATCTCTACCAACAATTGGTGTTAGAAGTAGTTATAGGATCTAATGAATTTAATAAAAAGCATAAATAAGAGATAAAACAATAATAGTAATAAACAATAACTATATATTTGAGATAATAACATAAATGAATAAATAACTTAAATATGATGAATTACTCTGATAATTCTATATTAATCTGATGTGGAATACATAAATAGCCATTGCTTATATAGATCAAGGCATGCATGATAAAGATCAAAGAACTCACACAACATGTGTAGTTCAATTGATATTTATCTACATGAATAGTGGATTGTAACTCCACACTAACAAGATAGGTGTCCAACTTGTGTAAATGATCAACACAAGTTGACTATTAGTTAAACAATCTTATCCTATCTTACCCTGAATAGTGGAGTGGAACTCCACTATAACAAGATAAGTGTCTAAGTTAACTACTAGCTAAGCAAACTTATCTTATCTGGTGCAAATTATTGATAAACTAATTACAATAAGTAATTCATGCAACAAAATAATAATAAATATAAGTAAATACAATAAAATAAATAAATGCACTAACATCTCCCCATAAGTGAAGTTTAGGTAGGGCTATACAGATAAGAGTCCTGATAAAGTGTAGCCATATTAGGTACTCTATACAAATAGATGAGGAAAAGAGGAAACCCAAAGGAAAAAAACTCCTCCTCAAAATGAAGGTCCAAGAGACCCCTCTTGAAGAACTAATGTCCCCTGAAGAACTGATGTCTCACACTCCCAAAATAGATCGCAAGTGAAGATACTTGCTCTCAATAAAAGGTTTGGTGAAAATATTTGAAATCTACTCCTATGTAGGACAATATTGAAGATTAATGATCTTTGCCTGAATCAACTTCCTGATAAAGTGCATATGAATCTCTATGTGTTTGGTTCTCTGATGATGAACCAAATTCTTCAAAATCTAGATAGTGCTCTAGCTATCATAGTAGATGACTAATGGCTTCCAAAATGGAACACCAAGCTCAGTGAGAATATTCTGAAGCCAAATAGCCTCAGTAGTGGCATTAACAGTGCCATGATACTCAGCCTCTATAGATGAAAGAGCAATAGCATTTTGTTTCTTACTCTACCAATAAATGGGGTCATATCTGAAGTGAAATCTATAACCAAATGTGGACTTACGATCATCATAATCACCAGCCCAATCAGAATCTATGTATCCCACCAAGTCTAAACCTATACCTACTATATAGTGAATCTTATATATGATAGTGTCTTGAATGTACCTCAAAATGCACTTGGTAGCTCTCTAATAAAGCTCATGTGGTGTTTGTATAAAGAGTGAAACCATGCCAACTGCATATGAAATATCAAGTCATGTATAAGTTAGATAGATGAGGCTGCCTACAAGCTGGTGATACAATATGGCATCAACCAAGGGAGTGGAACAATGAACCTCAAGTCTAACTCTAGATTAAAAAGGAGTCAGTGTAGGCTTACAATCAGCCATGTGAAACCAAGCTAACAAGTCCATGACATACTTGGGTTGTAAAGGTGTAATCCTAGAAGAAGACTGTGCTATCTGAATCCTTAAAAAATAATGAAATAATCCCATATCTATCATAGAAAATCTGTCATGAAGTGTAATCTTAACATTGTTGATGATGGATTTTGTGCTCCCTGTAATAATGAGATCGTCGACATAGAGTACCAAGTACAATAGTGAATCCTACTACCATAGAATGTAGATATTTGGATCCGAGTGACATCTCAAGAACCCAATTGAGAGAAGAAATGTGTCCATCTTAGAATACCAAGCCCTAAGGGCTTGTTTTAGACCATAGAGAGACTTCTACAAGCAACACACCAATGAAGAATCTTGAATAAACCCTTGTCACTACTCCATATAAATCTCCTCATGAAGATCCCCATGAAGAAATGCGCTCTTCACATCCATCTGATGTACAACCCAACCATGAGCTGCACCAATAACTAGTATCAAGTGAATAGAATTCATCTTAACAACAGGCACAAATGTTTTTGTATAGTCAATGCCTTCTACTTGGGAAAAACCTTTAGCCACTAAGCGTGTTTTATACTTATCAATATTTCCATCCATTGTAAACTTAGTTTGATATATCCACCTACATCATACTAATTTTCTTCCCTTAGGAAGAGGAACAAGATCCCAAGTGTTGTTCTTAATCAATGAATCATACTCTTCTTCCATCGTTGAATCCCACTCAACTATCCCTGTGGCTTCTTGAAAAGACTGTGGATCAGAAGCTATGGCAATGTAGGAATGTGGAAGATCATGATGTGATCGTGTTCTCCTTCTATCTAATGGATCCCTAACAAGAAGGTTTACATCTGCCAAAGTCTATCTAGCCCACAAAGGCATCAATGGGTGAGGATTTGGAGAAACATGTCCTGCTAAACCCTGTTGGGGAGATAATACCTCATCATGCCTATGAGTAGATAAAGCAAGAGTATCATCATCATTACTATCTGATTCCTTTAAGGAAGAAGAATGAGAAATGTTAGAAGACAAGTCTGAAGGACTTTCTTTAACGTAAACACTTCTCACTATAATAAGCTCATGTGAATTTGGTTTAATGAGTCGATATCCCTTAACACCATCAGGATATCCCACAAATATACAAGTTTAGCTTTGTTTTTCTAAATCAAGACACTTTTTCGAAGGTATGTGAGCCCATGTTGGACTACTGAAGACTCTAAAATGATGCACATTTGGCTTCCTATTACACCAAGCTTCAAGAGGTGTTATCCTTTTTAAAGCTTTGTGAGGAACTCTATTCTATATATATGTAACATAATTAATCACTTTTGCCCACTACTCAGGTACTAATGATTTTTCATGAATCATACAACTTGTCATCTCTTTTAAGAATCTATTCTTCCTCTCTGCTACACCATTCTGCTAAGGTGTGTATACAACTAAATGTTGAAGATCAATTCCTTCAAGAGCACAGAATTGTTCAAACTTGTTGTTCACATATTCCCTCCCATTATCTGTGCCGAGAATCTTGGCATACTTCCCAGATTATTTCTTTGCTAGAGCTTTAAACTCTAGAAATCTATCAAATACTTCACTCTTGAGTTTCAAAAAATAAACCCGAGTATATCTGGAATAGTCATTAATAAATGTGAGAACATAACGGGTTTTACTAAAAGACAAAGTAGGTAAGGGACCCACTAAATCACTATGAAAAAGTTTGAGGACTTTTGTAGCCATCCAAGCCTTCCCTTTATCAAACTTATCCTCTAGATGTTTGCCTAAGGCACAACCATGACATACACCCCCTAAAAATTTAATCTATGGAAGTCCTGTAACCATCTTTTGTTGACTAAGCTATTGTAAATATCGGTAGTTCAGATGACCAAACCGTTCATGCCATAACTTGCTCACTGAATCAGTGTGTGAGAGCAAAATTGTAAAGGAAGACTAAAGCACAAAGTGGGTATTGTCAACTTTTCCCACTACAACTAAGGCATTATCCTCCAATTTTTTGATTGATACATAATCGGGTGTAAACTCAACTTTCCTACCAGTATCAAAGTGAGTGATTTGGTAGATAGAAAGAAGGTTAGTTGATAACTCTAGTACACAAAGGATATCTTAAAATACACCAATATCAACATCAATTGTACCTTTTCCTATAACATCTACCTTAAAATCATCACCTATGAGAATATGAGGCAAGGAACTTGGTTCTAATTTAGAAAATTGTTCTTAATCAAAACCCATATGGTGTGAAGCACCTGAGTCAATGACCCATGACTCGGGAGAATTTCCCAGTGCAACTAATACTGTAGCTTTTCCTTTCCCTGGATTTGAAAGAGTGGAAGAATCCTTTGAATATGGTTGATTGATGTTATTTTTTTTGAGAAGACCCTTAAGTTCATCAATATCTTTCTTCCAACAATCTTGTTCACTATGAAACCCATTTTTTGTAATAAGGACAACGAGTGCCAGTCCTTTTTTGTGAATCCCCTTTCTTATTAGTGGATTTATAATCTCCTTGTGAGGAAGATTGTTACCCTTTATTCTTATCTTTATGTGACTTATTTTGATTATTCTGCTTCTTTTTACTTGAACCTGTATTTAATGTTGATGTTGAAACTTGCTTATGATGAGGTTCACTTGCACCTAGAGCTTGAGATTTGGATGACTTGATTAGACCCATAAAATACCTCAAAGGTGGGCATTTGATAAGATGTGCCCAATGTGAGGCGATGAGTCTGAAAGCTAGAGATAAAAGATGAATATTCATGACCTAATTTGTGTAAGGCACTAAAAATCAATTGAATATCTTTTTTATCAATTTTACATTCAGAAAGTTGTGCTCTAAGATTTATGACTTTAGCGATATAATCTTGTATTGTAGCATAATTTTTAGGATCCAAACTAATGAGTTCATTGTCAAATTGGTAACCATGAACCTCATCTATTTTACCAAATAGTGATGCTAATTTATCTCAAGCCTCTTTTGGAGTTGTACATTTATTGAGATAGAAATTCAAATCTAAAGACATGTAAGATCGAATGCATCCAATCACTTTGATAGTTTCAAAGAGAAAGTGTTGTAACTCTTTTACATCAGTAGGTGGAGTAAGAAGAGCTCTTATGTAAGACATATCCTAGTATAATTAATGCATTCCAATCATTATATTTCCATGTATTATAGTTATATGATGTTAATAGTGAGAACTTAAGATTCCCCATGATGCAATCAGAAATAAACTATCACAAAGTAGAAATCAAAGTACATAACACACCACAAAACCCCCCTAAATTACCTAGTTTAATCCCCCCCAACAGTTATTTTTGGCACTTTATAATTGAGTACAATTACAAGGCTGGATTATAATTTTTTCAATTTACAAAAACTCATTTAGGCCCTCTAGTATAAAAGTACAAAAATTATGCACTTTATTACAAAAATTTCTACACCAATGTGTTGTGCTCGAAAAAATATTAACTTTAAAAAAAATGGGACCTCAATTCAAGGTCGTATGTGAAAGTTATGAGCCTCTGAAGTTGCAAAAATGAGGACGAGCAAGAGCTGCTGTATAAAAATATAAATTATAAAAAAAATTAGAAAAAACTGAAAGTACAGTAGTAAAGAGCACAAAATTTTAAGCTATTTCAAAAAAAAATCGCTCAAAAATACCTCCTAGTGTTCAAATGGTGGGTTTTCAAAGTTGCCCTTTCAAATTTGCCTATTGATCCGTGAGGCCTGCCAAATTCTTTTTTGGTCTACACAATCCGTATGGTCTGTATGATCGTATTTGGGAGCAAATTTTTTTTTTGTCTTTTAGAGTGACTGTGTCCAAATTGGACAAATTTTATATGAATCTCTAGGTTTTGACATCTTCCGAACACAACCGTGATGTCTGTTTTACTCAAAAATGCTTTGATTTTTAGGTACCCACCATATTTGGGTGTAGTTTTTTTGGATCAAACCCTTGCTAATTTTGCCTCCTATGCCTAATTTGGATAAAATTGTAGATAATTTTGACTATCTCGGGCACTCTGAACTCAATGGTGAGCTCAAAAATTTTCCACAAAGCTCCAATTTGTATCTGTATACAAAATCAAAAAATGATCCTATATCTAGATATTTTTTTCTTGAATATTTAACAATCTATAGATTCGAGGTAGCTTTGGTACCATGTTAGAATTAGCTACATGATTTAATGAATCTAATAGAAAGCATAAATAAGAGGTAAAACAACAACAACAACAACAACAACAATAATAATAATAATAATAATAATAATAATAATAATAATAACTGTATATCTGAGATAATAACATAAATTAATAAATAACTCAAATATGATGAATTATTCTAATAATTTAATATTAATCTAACATGGAATACATAACTAGCCGTTGCTTATATAGAGCAAGGTGCATGATAAAGATAATGGAACTCACACAACACATGTAGTTCACTGATATATGTCTACATGAATAGTGGAGTGCAACTCCAAACTAACAAGATAGGTGTCCAACTTATGTAAATGATCAACACAAGTTGACTATTAGTTAAAAAATCTTATCCTATCTTACCCTGAATAGTGGAGTGGAACTCCACTGTAACAAGATAAGTGTCTAAGTTAACTACTAGCTAAGCAAGCTTATCTTATCTGGTGCAAATTATTAATAAACATAATAAAATAATTACAATAAGTAATTATTGCACCAAAATAATAAATAGAAGTAAATGTAATAAAGTAAATAATTGCACCAACAATTGGCAAAATAGCAAAATACTTGAATATTATGACTGATCCACTTCGAGGGGGCAACTTCCATAACAATACAATACGAACAAAATTCACAACATATGATAAAATACTAACCACTACCTCCTATATATACTCTACTTAATCATGGTTATTCCATAGGCCAACCATACTAAGAACAACAAGAAATGCAATAAGATAATATGAAGGTATGTAATCCACAAGTCAGACACACATATCCTTATATGCACTACAGGGTAAGGGCATAACAAAGTATAATTTATCCTTCGTATTACCATTATTAGAATATTAAATGTTATACTTTCTATATTTGGCATATGCTTATATTTAAATTTCTTGTCAGAATGTCAATAGAATATAAATTCATTAATTTGCTTGATTTTTGATGCAACTTACTCCTTGTTTGATCAGGGTAATGTTTCATTGTTAATTCTTATTTATAAAAAGGTTTAAAACCCCATTTGGATGTTAATAAATAAAGGAGGGTGATCCGCATGAAGAAGGATCCCATTAAGGAACATAAATACAATGGGAAATTTGAGAGACAGTGTCGTATTTATCGTGAAATTGACATGGATATACATCTCTACACTTTGTTGCATTATGCTTTCCTAAAACATAGACAATGTAACTTCTTGCCTCAAAGGTGTTCGTTAAGGGATGTTCATGTCAAATAAAAGTTGCATATGATGATTTCAATGTCTCATGGAAGTCCTCACAAGCTCAAGAAAATGAATTTGATAGGGTCGTCTAAAAAGCTCTTATATGGGATCCCAATCATCAAAGTTAATATGAGTTGGACAAGATTGTAATTGAGAAACATAAATATGGAAATGGCTGGGTCTAATTATAGATAAGATGAACTAGATTTTTTATAATTTTTAGCTAATGTTGATGAACTCGACATTGTCAGGTTAGTACAAGTAGGCTAAGACAACTGCATCGGGTCTACAGATCTACAATTAAAGATACTATAGACTATAGTAGGCCTATCAATACAACATGAACTAAAATATATTATATTGAGCTTTTTGATATAATAGAAATGGAAACAAATTGTATTGGGCCTACCAATACAATAGTAAGTGTAAGAGGTACAAGACACTATATTATTTTTGGTGATAAAGTAAGATTGACAGGAAAGTGTATCAGGTTCATAGATACAATTGTAGACACATGAATCTGTATTGTGTTAGTTGATACCATTAGATTTTTTGGGTGTAAGGAAGTTATGATTTTGGGAAATGTGATAGCTGAAAAATATTTTGGAGAATATGCCTAATAGTTACATAAGTTCGATGAGGTATGTACAACCTAAGGGGTTGAAAATCAATAAATGATACATGTTTCATATTTTTCATATTAACCAAGTTTTCCTCATCATGGGAAGAGTTAAGATTAACTATGGTTTCTATAACATTAACGAATAGTTTTTTATTTAAGTATTATTGATGTTGACTATTATTTGGTTGTGAAGGTTGATTTTGAGAATGATTGGGAAGATGATTTTTGTAAATTTTAAGGTGAGCATTAACTTGATCGAGTGCATCACACTTAAATTTACCTTCATGAATTTTAACAACTCTCTCATAGACTTGGTGGCTTTCTATTATGATGGCATCATTATCAAAGTTACAACCAAGGAGAAACTCATATGTTAGAAGTTTAAGTTGTTTGCAATTATCATGAGAGTGGCCCCATTTATCATGATACCAAATAAACTTATTAGGATCACACCAGTGGGATCTAGGTCAGGAGTCATCAAATTATGCAAGTGAAGGTTTAGGAAGGCATCTCCTAATATTTTTAAAACTAAGAAGATGATAAGAATCATGACTTTGATTATGTGAGGGAGGAGGATGAGGCTGGAAAGGACTTCCTACTATGGGTTAGGAGAGAGCCGCTTCATTATAGTTTCCTAACATGATTGCATGAATGGTATTATTGAAGTCATAAGTGTCAAAAACACCATCATTGATGGCGTGTTTATTTCTAATGTTTCTTAAGAGCATGTGAGTGCCTTGTTTAGGTTGAGAAGGCTCAATTTGTCTTAAGAGACTATCTTGTCTTTTATCTTGTTATAAGGCTTCATCCAACGAGTTAGGAGTGAAGGACTTAACAATGTATTGTGATATAATGTTCAAAGTAGAAATAGATGGAAGAGGTTGTCTTCCATCATGTTATGCTTAACTTTATTGGCTAAGGCTTTCTAATGCTTAATAAAGTCTTGGGTAGTCTCAGGTTTTTCTTGTTTCTAATTGACAAAGTTTGTTAAGTTTTTTAAGGTAAGTCATTGGATTAGAATTATTGGACCAATGCATTAACTAAGTCTTCCAAGCTAGTGATAGAGCTATACTTTAGTTGATTATACCATTCTAAAGCATCACCCACGAGGGTTTTGACTAATAGCTTAGTAGCAACAAATATGTTGGGTTTAATCCAATCCTTGTAAAGGTTTCTAAAGTCTTTTAGATACAAATCAATATTGATGGATCCATTATAGGAGATAACAAGAGTAATTCCACCAAAGTCAATGTCGGCAATGTGAGGTATTAAGGGTTAATTTTAAATATGTTTGATGAATTTGTTGCGAAGAGGGAGTTGTAGAATGAGGTTCTCAAGATGATCTCTAAGGGGGTGGGAACATTTTGATTTAGCACTCCTCATTAAATATATTGAGGTTTTGATTACATTTTCATAAGCTAATTGTGTAGTTGTAGCATCTGGGTATTGTTGGAAGCTTGCATATTAGTCATTTGGTTCATGACTTGCAACGTTACTTGTGTTAGATTAGCTGCATTTTAGTTTGAAGTATAAGCTTGGGTGGTATGTTGAGAAGCACTAGATGTAGCATTGATGTTGGTGTTGATATGGGTTCTTTGGATAGGGCCATTAAAGCTAAGACTTGCCAGGGTATTTACTAAATTAGGCATGGTAGATGTTGAAGGCAAAGGAGAAGCCGATAATTTTTTAAGGCGAGTCATTGGATTGGAATTATTGGACCAATGCATTAACTAAGTCATCTAAGCTAGTGATAGAGCTATACTTTAGTTGATTGTACCATTCTAAAGCATCACCCACGAGGGTTTTGACTAATAGCTTAGTAACAACAAAGATGTTGAGTTTAATATAATCCTTGTAAAAGTTTCTAATGACCTCTAGATGCAAATCAATATCAATGGATCCATTATAAGATATAATAGAAGTAATTCCACCAAAGTCAATGTTAGCAATGTGAGGCACTAAGGGCTCATTTTAAATATGCTTGATGACTTTGTTGCGAAGAGGGAGTTGTAAAATGAGGTTCTCAAGATGATCTCTAAGGGGGTGGGAACATTTTGATTTAGCACTCCTCGTTAAACATATTGAGGTTTTGATTGCATTTTCATAAGCTAATTGTGTAGTTGTAGCATCTAGGTGTTGTTGGAAGCTTGCATATTAGCCATTTGGTTCATGACCTGAAACATTACTTGTGTTAGATTAGTTGCATTTTGGTTTGGAGTATAAGTTTGGGTTGTATGTTGAGAAGTACTAGATGTAACATTGATGTTGGTGTTGATATGGGTTCTTTGGATAGGGCCATTAAAGCCAAGACCTACCATGGTAGTTATTAAATTAGGCATGGTAGATGTTGAAGGCAAAGGGGAAGTCAATAATTGGTTTGTCCCAAGTCTTTTCAAAAAAACATGCATAAGAGAATGAGGCATCACTGTAAAAGGTTGCATCATGATGTGATAAAAAACTACATGGTCCTTGCCCCTATGATTGGGATGATTTTGGATAAAAAATTCCATTTTGAAAGTATACTCTAAGACATCTTCCTCTTCACACTCAGATTCATAGGTTTTGAGTACTTTGGATTTCCTAAGGTTTTTGGGATTGTTATATGGCTTACAGTGTTTAGATATAGTAGAGGTCATGTTACAATCATTAGAAGGGTGATATTGGGAGATATGAAAGTCAAAAGTTGTAAGTTGTTGATATTCCTTATGGGTATTGGTTAACTTCATAGCACTCAGATTATTGATATAGAATCCTCAAAAATCTTGGTTGGTTTTCTCAGTGGATTACTCAAAGAGGTGTTGCATCTTGGAAATGGATAAAAGCCTCTATAAAGATTTGGAAAACAAAGTGTGCTTGACAAATCAAAATACTAGAGGGCTGGGATATAGGGTTTGACAAGAGATACCTATCACACTAAAAGCTACAAGAAGCTAGTTATGAAAATATGAAGAAAGTCCAACCAATAGAGGGATAGGATTCACATCAGGTTCACTAGAATGTAGAGAAGGAGCATCAACTAACAACACTCTTTCTATCTATAGACTAGGATAACAATATGAAATCAAACTAGAGCCTATGTATATGCATATATAACACCATAACCTAGATGTGGATGCAAATCTAAGATACAATAATCCACATTTTATATCGAGGGTATAAGATTCCAAAGCTTATACTTAAGATATGGGATATGGGGTCTAACTAGGGCCTAAGATAGAATCAATGATGTAAATCAAAGGTTGTAAAATGGGTATCAAGGATACAATAAGGAAAACACATGCAATAAACTGATGAAAAAGGCTAACCTAGATCCAAGATGATAAAATAACTAAACTAAACAAAATATAAATGCCCAAAGGTGGGTTGTTGTCATATTGTAAACAAATGCAACCTATACTAGGTCATAAACTATGCTTGTAATAACAAGCCTAAGGAGCCTATAATATGCTAGATTTCAGCATAAAGGTAACCTAGGAAGGATAAAAATATACACACTACTCTAAAAATAAGCGTAACATATCGATCTACTATGTAAATAAAAGGCAAGATAATAGAGATAAAGATACTTACCTTGGGTTGACTTGTTGACACATCTATCCCCCCCTTAGCTTTAGTGGCTCTTTGTCAAAGATGTTATAGGTGAAGACCTCAAATGGCAAGGATGAAGACTTAAATGTCCATGGTTGGGGACTCCAAAGACCATGGGGCACCTCCTTAGCTCAAATTCCTCCTATTAAGCTTCAATGATCTTGAGTAAGACTTGACCTCCACAATAATAAGTCTTTATATAATAATTCCTTATTTTACTACTTAAAGGAAGAAATACAAGCACAAGCAGAGTAGATGAATGTTACTTGTGTTGAGAATGACATTTATGACCCCTATATATACAAATCCAAACCTAGAAATCAACTATAACTCCAAGCTGATAAAATCGATCTAAATCGATACAATACAATGATATCAACTGACCTAGTATTGTATTGTCAGTCATGGTACAACATAAGACACATGAAAGCTCATAATTATATAAGAAGTGTTGATACAATATATGGATAAACAAGCAGGAAACAAGCGTATTGGTAGTGTTGACATAATGGGAAGTAAAGGGAGGCTACATAACTAAACAAAATGAGACAAAGAAGGAAAATGGGAAAAGAGACTCAAGAGAGGACAAACTAATAGCGATAAAGGTATGAATGGATATCATGTAAACATCTCTCATAAAGTTCCACGAGGCAACTCGACCCCTTGCCTAGTGCATTCCTTAAGATGTGCACTCAAGGAGATTGATGCACCGATGAGTCTTGCAAAAGAGATTGCTAGTAAAAGATAAAGATGAAAAATATTAATGTATAGACTAAGCATTTCCAAAAATTGTTAATATGTGCTTTGGTGGAAGGTCTATGATTTTCATTGGGGATTTGGGACAATTGCCTCTGGTAATGGATAAACCTCTGTATGCAAACATAATGCAAGAAAATTTATTGTGGAAAACTTCAGAATTGTTGTTACACTAGATAAGGTTTTAAGACAACAAGGTCAAAGTGAAGAAGAATAATGATTTTGATAGCATCTAATAAATCTAAGATATGCCCATCTGGCCATTGAAGATTGGTGGTTATTGATGACTAAAATCGATGCTTCATTTGAAACAATTGAAAAGGAGGAGTTTAATGAACATATAGATTTATTTACAACAAATTACAATGTGTGTCAACATAACAAGAGAAACTTATATATATTGAAGCAAGTTGTTGCATGAAGCTTTGCCACTAGAGGATGAAATAATAATGTTGTGGGATTAGATGATGAACAATTGGAAGTTGAATTATTGATTGCTAATGGCACAAAAGGTGATGTTTACAACAAACTTATAGACACAACTAGGTCTTGTTAATGACACACTCATATATGTTTGAAACATTATCTACAAACCAGAAGTGGCACCATGTGAACCACTTACATATGTAATGGTTCAATTCGATAACTACATAGGCATTCTTTTTGTTGATGCACCTCCGACTATAATTCCAATCACCCTTATAGAAAGGGGTCGCATGTGTTAATGCCTTTAAAATTGGCACATGGATAAACAATCCTCAAACCATATGGCTTAACACTTAACAAAGTCATGATTGAAATAGAACTTTTAAAAAGATAAGGTTTGACCTTTGTTTCCATATCATGTGCCAAGTCATTAGATGGACTGAGGATCTTACATCCTTTCACGTATGACCTATTTGGAAGATTAAAAAGTGGAAAAAGAGAAGATAAATTAAAAGAGGAATAACAAAGACTTAGAACAAATGTATACACGAGGATGGATATCATAAACTTATTTTCAACTACAAATATATCATATATGTATATTCATATTTTACTAATATTTTGTTACTCTCTATTTCCCATTTTAATATTACATTAAATAAAATGAAAATGAATATAAAACATAGTTATAATTTTAATAATATATTTCAATATAAATACATTCCATTCTATAAATAAATATACCAAAAATACATCTTAAATTTTTATGAATAATAAATATCAACTTTTACCCAACATTTAATATAAACACCTTGCAATTGATATCTCTCTACATTTAATATATACACATTTCAAATATGTAAACTAATCAATACTTCTATAACAAGTTTGAACCCCTTAACTCCATTAACCTATTTAATCACCTCTAAATATTACTATAATTATTTTCTTTCTTTAGTACAAATTGACTAATATAAATATTTAAAAAAAAATATATACACACAAAATTAGTGTCACTCGCTTTACAAAAACTCGCTTTAGGGCTTCGAGAGAGAGTACCATTCCACTTTGCATTGCAATTATCAGGAGCTTTTAACATTATATAATGCTTAGTCTAGGTAGGCAAAACGCACAAGGTAGCATATTCTAATCCAACATCTTTCGAGTGCGCGTATCAGAAATTTGTGAAAATTGTGAAGACCCTACTTTTCGAGGGTGGTCCCTAACACAATCTCCTCTTATTTCTCGGCGTTCAGGTCCGACCACATAAAAAAGAAACACCCACTAACAAATCCATCCATCCAATCGCAGCGATTGTCTGAAAGAGAGGATTGCATCTCCCAGACATTCAATTCAGGCTCCTCAACTGTCTTAAGAATTGGTAGGTACTCTCACACTCGGCATGTCAACACCGACCTTGAATTATTACATAAATTCAGTAATACCCCCTTAGTCATGATTCCTCAGAACATAATTACAGTCGTTGGAGTCAATAACAGTGATGCCCACATTGCCATTTTGCAATTGGGCATCAACATATGTTTCAAAAATCCCTCACACCAATGACCCATAATCAAATTGTTCATTTTCATTGAAACTTAAGTTTTTTCATTCGAAGCAGAGGAAGAATAAAGAATGCCCACTTCAATATTTGGTGTTCATGATGCCTTTCTGTGTATTAACTGTATTTCCTACTTACCCATTTTGCCTGTTAAGTCCTATCAGTCCTCTGCACTGCTGAGCGCAATTCGTCCTCCTGAGGTAGCAGTTTCATCACCATGGGGTCATCCAGTTAGTGAAGTCAGATTCATTCCTCAAAACAATAAGAATGCCAGAAACACCATTTTTAATTCCCTTGTGAGCACTCTCATCAAGGGATGTGGGAGTGGTTGGAGGCACTGCTTCAATAAGTTTGTGAGGCTGCACTGTGAGAGAATGCCACTACTGCCCATTGGGAGTACTTCATTTAAGGTTGTTAATGGCTCACATGATGATGGGGATTCCAATGCCAGGGGAGTGGATGACTGTGAAAGTCAGACCAAGTGTGGAGAAAGTGCTAAGAAAGTCCTAATTCTCATGAGCGATACAGGTGGTGGACACCGTGCTTCCGCGGAAGCCATCAAGGCTGCCTTTGAGCTGGAATTCGGTGACGAGTACAAGGTCAGCTTCTGTGAAACCTACTTTGGTCATTTGTGGACATTAATATAATTTCAAAATTTGATTTCTGAATTTGTTTTTCTTTGGTAAATCTTGAGTGAGGTTATAAGCTACCATCATCACAATCTTGCCACATGTCTGCTGGGGTTATAGGCTGCCTTATTGCGGTTAGGTAGATTTGAACCTGTGTCACGTTCACAGTTACGATTACACCATAAGCCCTTGGACTTAATTTCTCTTTTTATTTTGAACATTTTTTTGTTTTTATATTGATGATAGAGTTAAACAAAACTAAGCCCACAAAGGGTACTAATGTCTCAAGATTAAAACCGAAAAACAACCTTACTAAAAAACAAGTTTAAAGTCAAACTGTCATTGTCAAAAATTTAGAGCCCATTCTGGAAAATTTACAGAGCTACTAAAGTAGTCATCCATTCACTATTGGAACTTGAAATCAAAATTTGATCTTTAGGTGCGTCTTGAGCCCTCTGCAATTCATCATCATCATGTTGCTCTTTAATGCCTGCATTAGCATTGTCATTGGCAGCTCCAGTATGGGTGCCCATGCCCATAGTGTGCTGAATCCCTAAAGGCAGTACACAAGGGCTTAAAAGAGACAAGCAACTTTTCATTCTCCAAAATAGACATTAACTGGCCGCTGGATATTGGTCAGAGTCTGCATTTTACCAACCAGATTGTTCCCATACCGAACTCTGTAAGCAACATTGGCATACCATTAATACATGAAACTGGCGAAACATAAAATGATTCCATAAGACCCTCAGATACACCAACTGTACCAGCGTCCAGGACTATGTTGGGCTTTAACACGTCTCATCATAGAAGGGAGAATGGGGTTGCCATTATTGTGACCAGTAGAATTATGCTCAGGAGAAGCAACTATGTTGACATTAACATTATGGATTACATCATCGACTTGTTGATTACCAGACACCCGGACAGTATCATAACATTTAGCAGTATCAACAGCGACTCTACAACTCACAAAATGCTAATCATTGAGTGAATTAACAATAACATAACTAGATTTATCAATTGAAATAGACTGATCAACAGCATTTGCCACGGGAATCGTTTTAACGTTAAAATTACCACCAGATCCACAAATTGAATTGTTATTCTGGCATTGTTTCTTTGCTGGGGTGCGTTATAACAGTGTTGGATTTGCAAAACAAGATGCACATGATTCCTTTGGATTGGAAGAAGGTACCCAGAGCGCTGATAAATATTTTTTGTTTGCTTATTCTGCTGATACCTCTTCTACTTGAATGTTTTTACTTGTAAATTTTTTTTTATCATTTTATTGCTGTTTTATGTTCGATGCACTTATATGCAGTCCTATGAAATAATATGAGTGATTAAATCACACAGGTATTCGTGACAGACTTATGGAAAGATCACACCCCTTGGCCATTCAATCAAATACCAAGGAGCTACAGTTTTTTGGTGAAGCATGGGACTCTCTGGAAAGTCACCTTCCATGGAAGTGCTCCACGCATTATACATCAGACAAATTTTGCAGCAACATCTGCCTTTATTGCCAGGTGATTATTCTAGTTGCCAGAGGAGTTGATTTGTTGCAAGAAAGATGGGCTATAATGTCTGTGAACTGAATGAAATTTTATTGAAATATTGCCTATTTGCCATTGAGTTGTTTCTTTTTGCTATTTTTGGCCACTTTTAAACAACTACTCAAGTTGGAAGTCTGAAGTGTTAATTGATCCCAAAAGATTGCTTGCTGTCCTTTAAACGTATTTGCTTAGTTATTTATTTTTCTTAGATTTTGAAACCACATATTTATATTATATCAATTAAAATGACAGTTATGCATACTTGTTGTCTGCCTGTATTAATTAGATTTCTTATTACTTCTTGTCACAAAATTCAAATATGGTCTATTGCAAAACATGCATGTTTTTTATGATTTTGGGTTTATTTTTGTCATTACTTAATGTAAAGATCATCAGAGGGCATTAAAAGATATCTCAGGTGAACCCATTTGAATTTGTAGATAGTGAATTGAGTATTGTATTTGCAGTTGCCACGTGTGAACATTATTTTACTATTACAAGACTCTCAACTTTGTGCATCATTACACAGTACTTGAAAAGAACGTTAGGTGAAGCTTATATTTTCAATATCCACTTGATTGATCTATTTATATGTGTTGTAATATATCTTTACTAATATGCTCATTTATTTGCAGAGAAGTGGCAATAGGTTTGATGAAGTACCAACCTGACATCATCATAAGTGTACATCCTCTAATGCAGCATGTTCCACTTCGAGTTCTAAAGTCGAGAGGTCTCCTTAAAAAGATATTATTCACCACAGTCATCACAGATTTGAGCACTTGTCATCCAACATGGTAGGTTGTTGCATCAATTTCTTGAGAGACAATCTTTGGTATAATGGGTTTGACATTGTTCTAGTCTTTTGAGATACTATGCTATCTGTGTCTTATTTTTTGGCCATTTTAGTAATTATTTCAGTATGGATTGAAACATTATCTATAGCTTTTAATGCAGGATTACCTTCCTATTGCTCTTCTTTATAGGTTCCATAAGCTTGTAACAAGATGTTACTGTCCAACACTTGAGGTTGCAAGAAGAGCATCAAAGGCAGGCTTACAGTCCTCGCAAATACGTGTATATGGGCTGCCTGTACGACCATCATTTTGCAAGGCTATTAGATCTAAGGTCACCTTTGTCTTGTCTCATGATTCATCATGTGATTATTTCTTTGTTGAGCTTCTTAGTTATGCTGGATTGGCTTCTTCTTTCCTTGTTTTTCTTGATTTTAGATTCTTAATGGTAAAACAAAACTCCAGTAGGTTTTCCAATTATTCACCTTATATATTAATGATGACTCAGGATGAACTTAAAAGGGATTTAGGAATGGATGAGGATTTACCTGCAGTCTTATTAATGGGAGGAGGAGAAGGCATGGGCCCTGTTGAGAAAACAGCTCAGGCCCTCAGTGAAACTCTATACGACGAGAAGTTGGGAGAGCCTATTGGTCAACTTATTGCTATTTGTGGCCGCAATCGAAAACTTTCCAAAAGGTTGCAGTCCATTCAATGGAAGATGCCAGTACAGGTATTCCCGTAGCAAATGTGTAATATTTTGGGATTGTTTATGTTAATTTGATTGCCAAACCATGATTTTATTCTCTTGGATGCCTATGAGATTCCTTTTACGCTTTAAATATCCAAAATCGAGGCCATAGTATATTGGGCAAAGTTTCATCAGTTAATAGCATTCTCTTTCAGTCAAGGAGACCCGTTTGTAGTAGTTCAATTGCATTTTGGAGAGTTGTTTCTCTAATAGGGGCTTTGTAGTGTTTGCAGTAAAAATTCCTTTGACAGTAAACAGTATACATGAGCTGTACTTGGGAAATTTTTAGATATTTTCATTACATAGTCTAGGCTTAGCTTGAAGGTCATCTCTTTTAAGATTTAAAAGAAAGTTATCATTAGAAAACAACACCTTTTTGTTGCCAGACATTGGTAACTTTACATGCCTTTCATCTGCTCCAGTTCTAGTTGGTGTTCAATTATAAAATGTTAGGTACAACAGTGAAAGTAGGTCGAACCATTTTTTTTTTTGCGACTCTGGAGAGATGACAGTGCCATAATGCTACAAGCGATTGCACACTACTCCTCTGAAACAAATAGTACTCAGAGATGAAACATTTTAGAATTATTTTTGTGATTTTTGTCTGTTTGGAACTGTACAGTCATCTTCTTCTATAATTAAAAGAAGCAGCATAATTTGTTTGTCAGATGCTTTAGCAGAAACTGTATCTGGGGAGAATGCCTGTTCAAATCAACCAAAGAAAAATGTTTCAAGCTAAAAATATGCAATCTGAAGTAACTCTAGGTGATGGTACCAATTGTTTTACACTCCACCACACTAGTTCCTTTTGTCTTTTTTTTTTTTTTTCTGTTTATTGCTTAGCAAACCTTGACTCAATTGGTGAAAAAGCTTTTGTTGAGGTTTACATTCTCATTGATAATCTAAGTACAAAAGGCGGAGAAAGGTATTACCAATATCTTTATGTGATGCTTCGTATAAAATCATTTCAAAGGTTATTGAGGATTGAATTCAATCGCTGCCATCCAAATTTATATTGTTAGCGGAGTCTGGGTTTGTGAATATATCAGCCCAGAAATGACTTCATGCTTTACATCCTCGAAAGTGACTGGGGTTTTTGATTACGTTGGATATGTCAAAGGAGTTTGAGTGGAAACTAATACTGCATACTATGATCCAATTTCGCTTTCATAAATAATTCATTTGGTGAATACCAAGTTGTATTATCACTCCTCTTCGTACACTTAAAATCAATTGATCATCAGGGTCACTATTCTACCCAACTAGAGGGTCAAGGCAAGGCAATTTTTTAAAGCCATATCTATTTAATAATTTACAATCATCGGAGAAGGGCTAAAGTGCTTGCATCTACAAGCAAAAGCACAAAATTAAATCCATGGACTTTCAACTGGAGCACATGGAGGGAGATTCATTAATTTTCAATTTGCCAATGACACACTACTGCTATCAACCATAATTATCAGGGAAATAAAGAATCTTCAAAATATCCTGAAAGTCTTCCAATCCACCTTAGTACAGAAATTCAATATGGAGAAATCTCATATATTCTTCCTTAATACTTCACTCAAAAGGAGAAAAGAAGTCATAGATGTACCAGGTTTCAAGGAAGCGCAATTGCCTGCTAAATATGTGGGCTTCCCATTACACTAAATAAAAAAGAAGTAGAACAGTCCATTGGATGATCTACTTCACACAAAATTAAAGCTATATTTATTGATTGGACTAATATATGATTGACACTAGCATTGGAGACTGAAACTCATTAAAGCAGTATTGCAAGCTATTTCGGTTTATCTCTTCTCATTTCAACCTTTTTTAAGGAAATTTCAAGATGAGCTTGTCAGAATTCAAGGACTACAAGATAAATTCAAATATCCTAAAATGCTGAGCATTGAGGACAATGCTTTTATGAAGGAGGAAGGCATTGTAGGCCCTAACCGTTTCAGTCAGTATATTTTTAACTATATCTAATCATTTCTATAACTATATCTAAACATTTCAGAATAAATGGAAACCAGTGATTAGAATCGGCAATGGTTTTCATGAGAAGTTTTTGCATAAAACAATTTTTTTCCAAGTTGTATATTTTCTGAAGTTGAAGCTAAATTCCAAAAGGTGAATTTTTGAAAATTCTTCATTTCCATTAGGTTGCACCCTTTTTAGTGCAGATCAACCAGCTTAAATTCTCCAGACCAATGTCACAGATAAGTACAATTATTAGCATAGTTTGCATACTTGCCGATTACTCGCTGAGTGGGTGAGTAATCACTGAGCTTCACTCAAACTCACTAATAGCACTCAAAATCCTGGGTTTTTTATTACTCGAGCCGCAGCGAGTACTGGCACCTGCATCCAAAATGCATCAGACACCTGCAAACACATCCAGAATGCTCTGAATATGCGGAAAAAACACAGAATTTTGTCTTATAAAAGCACATGTCAGAATTTTGTCTTACCCAACATCAGAGATGAAAATTAAATAATTTGAAGGCATGCTTATTATTTGCATTCAAACTTGACCTTGATAGTTGGGCTGATTGCCATTTAACTAATCACACAACATCATCCCCATAAATCAGGACATCATAAACATACATAAATACTCAAGACTCAAATTATGATGTAAATAAGATGATACATGATAACACATGATAAAGACAATCATGTTCTAATATCCGCCACTCATGTTAGACTCAAGCATCCTGCTCAAGCACACGAGCTTGTAATGTTTAAGGCCATCTTACATTATATCACAGGAAAGGTGCCTGCTATTAGTCAGAAGGTGAAGTCTGTTGTATTAATTAGGAAGGTCCTGTCACTTTGCACTGTAATGTTCATTACTACATTGTAATTGAAGTTCGCAAATACACCAACAAATTAATAATTATTGAACTCATGGAACACTGACCTGCTTGCTTTCATTGGCCAAGCAACTTGCTTCCTCAACTAATATATCCTTTTTGCATATCCTTCTTGCTTGGTTTCTCAGTTAATCCCAATCTATTTCTCTTCGTCATTCATTTTCTGGCCTCAAAGTCTTTTCTTCTGTTTTTATTCTAACTCCCATTATTCTTCAACCCTTTATAAAATTTATGTTTTTTTAATAAATTTAAGTATTTTTTTAATTTGCCGAGTATTGTCGAGTAATCGCCGATTAAAAATTTGGGGGGCTAGGCGAGTACTCACCGAGTACGAGTATGCAAACTATGCAATTATATGATTTCTTCAGTCACAAAATTACCATAAATACTCATAAATCCCCTAAAAATATAGGTTGTTGCAGGAAGAGTATTAATTGCTCCTCTTTTTTAGATCAAAGACTCACTTATAGCATAATTATTGCTTGAGGAAACTCAATTCTTTTACAAATGCCATTAAATGAAGTATTCACATGTCATTTATACATATCTCCGCACTAGGTGCATTATATGCTCGTTAGCTTCGTGGGTCACTTTTGGTAGCGTTGCCCATGGCTAATCAATTAATAACATCATGTAGGGCCATAGTTACCAGGAGATGGGTATAGGTATTGATACACCATTTTTCAGAAAAATAGGAGACGGGTACTTGGAGACAGCAAAATAATAATAAATTAATAACTATATATGTAAAATTTAGAGAAAAAAATTTATACAGCCTAAGAAAAACATTAATAACTTTTAAGTAAAGAAATTAGATGTTGACAAAAGAAAAGTAAACTATATTGATATTTATCTTTGATATCTCATCATATCTAGGGTCAAGAGTACAAAAAATTAAAAATAAAACTCTGAAATGCCAGTCTTAGAGACGAGTACCAGTCTTCGAGATGTGTCTCATGTGGTAGGAGATGTGTCTCTGTGCAAGGGTGTGTAGGGCCCATACATTATGGTTTCTATTTGTAAGCAACGTTTTTGTATAAGAGCTCCCTCCAGAATACATCTTTTTGGTGAACATTCTCATAATGTTATAGAGAATGTGTCTTTGTTTTTGAATATTAGAACTTGTAAAACATATCAAAATATAAATTTTATTTTTACTTCATGTTCACATTGCAAGCTTGCAAGCCTTGGTGCCTTCTCAATTAAGTGCACTCGCCGAGATAGCTGCCCATCCAAGGTGTTGGTTTATTTGTAACTGTATCTAAGCATCTGAAATGGCTGGTTGCTTGCAATGGTAATGGGGATTCCTATTTATGCTCTTTGATTTTGTCATTTTATAACTGTGCATATAATTCAAAAGGTGGTCTGAAATACCAACCGGAAGCTTGATGTTTCCTTCTCTTCTGATATGTCACTCATAGAAGGAATAGGACTTTGTTCATTGGATAGATGGAACCATAAAAATGCATTGCATAGGATGAGACTACCACACGCAATTTTATACTGATGCCAATAATTTCGCAGATAAGGGGCTTTGAGACCAACATGGAGGAATGGATGGGAGCTTGTGACTGCATCATAACAAAGGTAATTAATTTACCATATTTTGTGAATGAATATTTGCTCTCATTTTTTTGTTTGTGGAGTCAACCATCTTGTCTATGCCAATCTTGAAGTCCAACGACTATACTTGTGAATCACAGCTAGAAATTGTAGTCCATATTCTTCTTCCTTTAGAAGTAAATGCAGGAAACTTATCAAATTTGAATTACACATTTTAATATATCAATAATAATTAAGAACATCAAAACTATGCAAAGAATTTGCCGTAAAACACAATGGTATAAATGATTATTATGCATTTGGATGGTGTGATATTTTGGAGGCAGGATGCTTTAAGTTTAGTCCATCTTTCGTGTCGTGGTGGTTATTATGGGTAGGTTAATGCATGGCATTTTTTTGGTTAATAAGGGATTTTTGTTAGTAATTTAAAAGGATCTATGCACTCAAAATCCCACTGTTATTAATCAATACCATTGAAGAAATAAATTCTGTAAAGAAACATTATATTTATATATATATTGATCAGATAATAAGGGTTTTAAACAAGGACTCCCAATAGCTAAACGACAAATAAATAAAAATAATTAGCTGTAATAGAAAATATATTCATTGAATTCAGGAGCACATTGATTGGCTTTTGTACCAGGCCAGCGATTGTCGAAATGCTGCCTTAAATTCAAGAACATTCTAACTCACTAACCAGTACAAGTCTGACAAGTTCTGCCATCAAAACATTAATCTCTCTTTAAGCCTTTTATGGTTTCGATTCAGTTTCAGTCCTATATTTTAAACATTAAAACTAAAAACCATTGAACATAGGTACTCCCTCGATACACTGTAATGGTCACCCCTGATTTCTTTTTTAGTTCACTGTTTGCAGATATGAAGTGTTTTGCTGATGGTTTTGTGTTTGTTTCATATATCTTTCATGGGTTTCATTGCATGCATGATATAGATAACATAAAGATAGAAAACTGGAAATGAACTTGCTTTAAATATTGGAAAATTATCTCATAAGTTCTACATATGACAGCAACTCGAAATCAGATTAATAACAAACATATATCAGACCTGATATTGATCAGTCCAGACCTGATAAGAGCTTCTAACAGCAGTATATCCACTTCAAACTTGCATCATTCAACACAAATGAGATAGCCAACGAATCCCCTTTGAATACCAGGGCCAATATCCAGCTGGACGAACTCCAACAAAGCAGAAAAGTGGTCTATACAACAGCAGGCCCAGAAAACAGAAAATCACTCCCAAACAGGGTGGCACCATAGGTAGGGTGATCTGCCCTAGAAAATCAGTTTTCAACCAATAAATACAAACAAATACCTAAAAAGGGGCACCTCGGAGTGAGGGAACTAATGCACCAATACCCAGAATGATGTGCCAAACATGGTCGGAGCTACGAATAGATTTGTCCTTCAGCCACTGGAAAAATCAGAGTTTCCAGAACTTCTGATAAAGCATTTCAGGCCTCAGAAAACACACCAAAACGCCTGCCAAACACCACCAAAAAGATCCAAACTCCAAACACACCAACAAACCCAAATCAAATACCACAAAAATCTTCGTCTTTCACCATCCAAAACTCAGAAAATCAGACTTCTGTTGAAGCACTGTGTGATCCTTGGGTGGAACCACTCAAATCCAGCTAGGGTGGTTCTTCACCACCGAAACCAGCTCAAAATGACGTGGGTTTTCGTCCTCACACGCAGCCAAAGCACTCTGGTGTCATTCCAACAGCATCTTGTTAAATTGCCAATTCAAAGATGATCAAAATGAGAGCCAAAATAAAGCTTTATAGAGAGTGAGAGGGAAATTTGGGCAAGGGTTTGAAATGCTTTTCCCTCCCAAAATCCAACACCCTCCGTATGAGCCTTATAAAATTTAACAAATTAAACACCTTATACCTCCCTTGGGCGTCCATGCTCATAAGGAAACTATTTCGCTTTGTTTGCCTTCTAAAACAACTTTAATTTATCACATTAGGCTCCAAGGTACTTTTATGATGACCACCAACCCCTTCACTTAAGTTATAAAGTTATTTTATAAAAACAACTTAAGTGACTGAAAAAGACAAATATTAAATAATCCAACCTTAGACTTTTCCAACACCACCTTAGGAATAACACTGCTGAAACCAAATGGGCCTGGGACCAGTTACCCAAAATAGATTACTATAAATAGCACTGCTAAAAATAGTAAGTACTCTCCAAACACCAACTGGTGCAAAATTGAAGATCATTGAGATGCCCTTTGGTTTACTATTAATAGTAAACACTGCTAACTGGCCACTGCTATAAATAGAAAGTCCTACCAAAAACCAACATTGAGCCCAAAGTTGGCATTGAGTCCCCTAACCACCTCCAACTAGCCTACGGGAACTCTGGAATAGGCTAATGGGAAAACTCCACTGCTCAAGAGCTAGAAGGGGACATTACACCTCGATACACAAGTCATTAGGGAACAAGAACTAGGTTCAAATCCTCATCTTTACATCATCCTCTAGGGATGTAACAATCATGCCTGAGTTGACCAGGTTGTCCAAGCTTCCATTGTTGTCCAAAAAAGGCACCAGGCAGGAGCTTGAGAAGTCTAGCTTCTCCCCGGGCAGGTAGATGACTCATGTAGGCAAGGGAATCTCCAAAGTTTCATTCATTAGTTCTTTTTCTCCCTTAATGAGACAAGTCGTAAATGTTGACTCGCTAAAGCCTCTAGCTGGCACCTTCCTTCCAATATGAGATCCATCTCCACCGCTAGTTGTTGACCAACTCTTCATGGCGCCCTCACCTTCTATGGTTGTTCCTTGCTTGGTCACGTCAGATCCACCGTCACCATTTCTGGGGGCTTTTCCAACCAGCTGCCATACCCATGTCCTCCAGCAAACTCTTCTCCAAACAGATCCACTGCATCTTGTACTTGAGAATCCATGTCCAATTCTTTACGAGCATTACCAACTTAACAGGTATTGGATCGCTTTTGCTGCTCGAATTAGTCACATTCTATATCCTCAGAACTTTCCTCTGTAACCATCCCTTTAGCCTTTTGTGTAACACTTGGTAACTTTTGGGATATCCTGCTCACTTTCTCAACCAGCCCATCAATATACACAGACAAGGCAGACCGTAACTTCAATATCATTTATATTCACCAAAATAGACTCTTTAAAGCATCAACATGGGATCTCGCATTCCCCTTATGCTTGTTCTAAACAGAAAATAGTATGAAATCACTAGCAAGGGTGTGAGGGACAGAGGCAGTCAAATTTCTCTTAAAGGCCCTCTTAATTTACTCTTTCAGATTCACATTTATTCCCTGGATTAAATTACACCTTCTAAAACCATCTTCATGAAAATTTCTGTTGTCAGAGAGGAGGATTCAAAATCTTCCCAATACTCAAGCCAACTTACCTTCATTTGAGCCTGGCTGATTTTCTTCTCCCTGTACTGAGCTTTTGTGCGAGTACCTCGATGTCCTCCTTGACCCCTTGGTGCATAGAATATGAGATTGAGTATCACCACACCATGAAAAAGCTTAGCATACTGAGCAGAGAAAGTAGAAGGCAAGATAAGAGAGATGAAGTCTAGAAACTTTCAATGACACCTAAAAGGTTGAGAAGCCAAAGGCATTGATTACAGCCTGCCACTTTCATTAATGCGTAGTCGCCACTCAAGGCCTTGCTAGATCATATATATTTTTGTATAAAAACTCCCCTTACCATTAATTGACAAAATTATAAAGGGTAAGGGGTTTCAATTTTATGTTTCATGGAGAGGGGGATGAGCAAGGGTTATGGGCTGGGCATGAATTCATGCCCCCATCAGCAAGCCTATCTAGGCTCTCCCACGTTTTGAACTCTTCACTTATAATAGGATCACCATGGGTAAGGTCCATCTCCACACCACAATTAGCAAAGTGGTCAGCTGGTCGATTAGCTTCCCTAAAGCAATGACCACAAGAAAGACCCAATCTATTGGCCTCTTCCAATATACTCTCAGTTTGCCAATTGGTTAGACTCTTCTTCTTCATTGCTCTTATCACCAATAGCGAATTACCTTTTAATTCTAGTTTGATTAGATTCTTTAGAGTCAAGACTCAACCTCATACCTAGACTAAAGTTATAGCCTCAACTTTGTTATCTGTGGCTCTAGGAATACATAGAGCAAAGGATTTTATCAAGTTATCTTGATGGTCTATAATAATACCTCCATTTCTAGCAACCCTGAGCCTTCCCCATGAGGCTCCATCAAAATCTAATTTGGCCCAATCTTGAGTTGAGGGACACCACCTAGATTCTTTCCTACTTTTTTTGATGGCACCAGCTCCTTTATCGGGGGAGGGGGTAAGGCCCACTTGCTTAGTGCTACGTTGCAGGGGTATGCCCTCCCCCCCCGGCGCCTCCTGTTCGGAGACGCCTCCGGCACGGGGACGTCCTGGGTACTCCTAGAGGCGTCTGTGGATTTACCGGAAACGTCCGGCACTGCCACGGACGCCTCCGGGAGTACTCGGGACGTCTCCGGGCATGCCCGAGGGATTCCAGCAGAAAAATGGCGATTTTTTTTAAAAAAAAAACCTTAGAATATCCTTAAAAAAAAACCCTAAAAACTAAGCAACCCTAAATGTAAATCCAGTCCGAACCCAACAGTATATAAATAAAATAAACATTTAAGTATAAGAGTTTACATTTAGATATGCACATCCTTAAAGTATATAAATAAAATATAACTTAAAGTATAATAAACTAATATAAATAAAATATAACTTAAAGTATAAGAAACTAGATGTCCATATCTAAATGTAAACTCTTATAAGAAACTAATATAAATAATATATAACTTAAAGTATAAGAAACTAGATGTCCATATCTAAATGTAAACTCGTATACTTTAAGTTATATTTTGTTTATATACTTTCAGGATGTTTGAGAGGGGTTTCGGACTGCTAGGAGCTATAATGCAAATTCTAGGTTTTGGAGGATCCTATCATATTTCAGAGTTAGTCAGATTCCAGGGTTTCAGGGTTTCAAACTTAGCCATATTTCAGGGTTTCAAGATTTCAAGGAGACATCATAGGAGGTATGAAGGCTGCACGAAGGGATGTATGCATGATAGAATAGTATGAGAATATCTCTCGCAAAGTGCCACAAGCCGATCCCACCCCATTCCCTGTGCACCCCTTAAGGCATGCACTTGTGAGATTCAATGCACCAATGAGCCCTTGTGAGAGAGAAAGTGTCAGTAAATGATAAAGTTGAAAAATAATGGGAGTGGCATTCATGATTTTGTGGACAATCGAGATGATTTATTCTAGATTTGAATGTACATCTTGTCTTTGAAGTAATGAATGAATGAATATTATATATTTTTAAGTGTTTTATCATTTATAGACATATTTTCACACTATGTAGTTTCAAGTGTTTTACTAAAAAAATGAGTAATATACAATATATATATATATATACACACACACACACACAGATGTACCCATGACGTATCCAAATCAAGGTTTTTGAAAAATGGCGTACCCGCATACCCGAGACGTCCCCGTACCCGTACCCGTACCCGTACCCAAACAACATAGGCGTAGTGTAAAACCTTCACACCCTGTGGGTCTAGAAGAAGGCTTAGATACATCAGCTCAGTAAGTTTTGGAGATGGTCAACTCCGATTTTTCAATGAAACTTTCCCATGTCAGAGCTTTCTCCTCGAAGATCTTACCGATGATCCTTTCCTTCCAGATATGCCAGGAGATCATAGATGGGGATATCAAACCTATTTTAGTTGAAGGGTGCCATGATGTGAGGAGACCTTGATAAATAAACTTATATTTTTAATACTGTGTTTTGAATTTTGAAAAATCTATATTTTTCAAAAATTGATTGAATATACACAATTTGACCCTGACAAGAAAAAAACTGCATTGATAACATGTCTTTTTCTTATTTACACCAACAAGTGTTTGATGTCTTAGATAGGGGTTGCAATGTTCGAAACAAGGAATTTATAATTTTTTTGAAGTCTAGACCAACATGAAGTGATGATTTCATATGAAGTCTAGACCAATATGAAATGAAGATTTCATTGCAAGATGATCATATGGAGAATGTTGAATTACCATGTGGCCTCAAATTTACGTTGTCTTTGAAGAAACCATGATGCATGATGCAAATATGAGAGTAAATATATGTAATCTTGAAGATTAAATATATGTTACATCATATGTACAAACACACGTTTATATTCAAGAAGGATTATATGAAAGGTATGCATGATAAGGCACAACTCTATAACATATCAATCAATATGTATGATATAATATATTAAATTTAGGATAATTCTCCACTATGCTTAGGAATGTGAGTATTTTTGAAAGCAATCTGGCTTTGCACGTTAAGTCCAGACTTAGCTGTTTCTCGAAAAGATGTAGACTCTTTGCCCTAAAGCGTCAAATGTTAGCATTTCTAGGTTTGAAAGGATTGGTGTAACTATCATGCTTTTTGGTGTAATGCAAGATGCATTTCTTTTGATATAAACAACATTCTTTCCTTGTAGTCTATTTAATGCCTTATATGATATTTTGTAATTGTCTGTCCTCCAACTTCTATTCTGAAAGCTCCTGCTTCAGCTGGGTTACTCTTGTCTTCAATTCCAATTGACCATGTTCCAATGCACTAGTTGACTAAGGAGACAGTGTCTCTGTTTGTGGCCATAAACATATGCAGTAAAAAAGTTCTAATCTCCATGTCTTTTACTTTCTTTCACAACTTCTGTCGAAAATCATCATGCTTGGTTCAATGTTGTACTTGACTCCATCCTGCCCTGTTATCCTTCGGGGTCCAATATATATTTCACAATTTTGAGGGCTTTTGCATCTGCTCTGGTGGTTGCAGCATTCAAGAGAGTCAGAAATAGGCTTATGAGATGGTCTTCTGTGTTATCCAGACGGCATTGTTTTCGTACATCACATCACACCAAAAAATCAGAAGGAAAACAATACAATGACACCACACATAAAATGACTTTGATCTTGGGTCTTCCGCCTCTCTAAATAATTAAACATTTTACTGTTTGTGAGATTGCTGTGTTGCATCCTCCTTTAGATTGTGATCAGCTCTTGACATGACATTTCCTTTAGGAGTGTGGGGAAATTATTTGAGGAAGGGGCATGCCTCTGCTTATTAATCAGAATCCTTGGTGCCCCTAAGTCTTCCAAAACAATACATCCAAGCCTTTCAATGTATGGGGGATGTGCTAGAGGGAAAGGCTATTGTTTCCACCACATGGTTAGCAAACTTATCTGTAACATTGTTTGCTTCCGTGAACCATTGCTTCAAAATGATTTCATGAACATATATTAGGAAGCTACGTCCTTCGCTTAAGATACCATCTATCTTCCAGTTGAGGATTGTTCCATTTGCAAAGCTCTAATAATGATTTGAGAGTCACCTTACACAACTAGACGTTTAATGTCCAATGATTGCCAAACGGAGATCCTCCACAAGACCGATGGCTTCAGCCATGTTATTTGTATTCTTACCAAGGTTGATTGAAAATGCACCTAGGAACCTCCATCTATAATCATTCCCCCACCCCCGGATTTTCTGGCATTTCCCCCGTATGCATTGTCAAAAGTGGGCTTCATTAGACCATTTGGAGGGCTTTCTCACCTTACTGCTTTCTTCTATCTTTACTACAACTAACCCCTTCATTGATGGCAATCCAAAAAAAAGAAAAAGAAAAAAGCAAATGTCACAGTTAAGGAAAACAATAAAAATTAATGGAAGTATATGCAAAGTAACTCTGTGTTTTTGGGATTCATGTATCTTATATGACTTCAACTTGAATAAAATGCTACATAAGGGTATTATATTTGAGAAAGTTATAATAATATCCGTGAATGACCGAGGTAGGTCAATGGAACTCAAGGTACAAGTAGTAGTGCCAACGTCTCTGCTTTTAAACCAATTTGCAAAGAGTTAAAATCTCTCCTAAATGCCTCAAGTTTGGGTATTGTTGGCCATTTTTTGGCCTACATACCAAAATTTTGCCCAAGTGTGAGAGGGTGAACATTCAACAAGCAAGACTTCGGGTTTTACAAGAGTCACAACTTATTTCATTTTATGAGTAATCAGCAGTTGAAACCCCTCAGCAGAAGTAATCTGGGTTGGAAAGCCCGAATTACTCTAAACAATGGAAATCGGGTTTTGGGAAGTGCTTTGCTTATGAAAGTTTTATCAGAAGTAAGAAGGTTTTACAAATACGAATTACTTTAAACAATGCATTTCAGAAGGGTCGTTGACAAAAAACCCGAAGTGTAGGTACCCTTCGGGAAGGTTCATTTCTAGATTGGAAGGGACATTGGAAGACCCTGAAGGGCACTTGCCCTTCGGGAAGGTCCATCTTGTGAGTTTAAAGGCTTTACAAAAAGCTCGAAGGGCACGAAAGGACCATGACAGAAAGCCTGAAGGGCTGTTTTTTTTTGGAATGCCAAGGGGAAGACAAAATCTGAAAGAATGGGAGATGACAAAAAACCCGAAGTAAATAATCCAAAGGATAGACCTTAAAAAGTTCGCGGGAAGTTGAAAGCAATAAGTTCGAAGGAAATCCAGAAGTTTTGAAAAGTCAAAATCCAAGCAAAAGAATAGACCAAGGGAAAAGCAAAATTGACCATGCAAAAAGAATAGACAAAGGCTTAGGGAAAGAACCCGAAGAGAAATGCCGAAGGAAATAAGAACAAAGTCCGCGGAAAGACAAGCCAAGGCAAATAAAAATAGAAAAACCACAAATAGGCAAGAGAAATGCATGCACAGAAATAAGGAAACCGAGAACGCATTGTCGTCGAATGATTCGGCCTAAATATGTCTCACTCATGCAAGCAAAGGCTATTTTTGGCGGATTGCTAAGTTTCAGTTGACTATTTGTTTTGTTCATGGTTTGACTAGTCATTCTCATGCATCCGAAGGTTCAACTCATCTTCAAGCCAAGTTTCTCAGTCCAAGTTTGGTGTCGTTTTCATGCAAAAAAATGATTGTTTTCTCGATCTGACAGCTCAAGAGGAGTCTATTTTTGAAATTTGGCATAATCTTCCATGCAAAGGAGAAGTTGACTTTCAACAGACCCACCATCCATTTCTCAAATGCCAAGGAGCTTCATGCAAAGATAAAGGAAAAATATATTTTATTGGAAGGCAAAGTTGGTCTTGGGTTAATCTAAGTTGATCTTCCTCTTCTATATTTCAACGCCATCTCTTGGCTATTGTATTTTTCTATAAGTTGGCTTTCAGCCTTAGATTATGTGATCCCTCTTTTGGCAAGAAAACTTCTGCCAAAGATTGTGCTGTAACCTTTTTTAGAATCAATAAGAAGAGGACTGTTTTCAATTTCCAGCAGCTGGTATAGTGTATTTTGGTATTGATTTGTCTAAGTGATAGATTTTCTTTCTTCCTTGTTAAATCTGAATTCGTCCCTAGTTACTAGCTGATCATTTATTCAGGTCACGTTTTGTGTTTGTTTTTTGTTGAGTTTATAGTAGATATTAGTCGCTGTTTAGTGCCTTTCATCAAGCCTATTTTTTCATTTCCTTCAAGCTTAGATCATTAGATTAAACCTTTTTGTGAAATACTTGTATATTGATCAATTGGAGTTGAAGTTCTGCCTCTTCCTTGTCTGAATTAGTGTTCTCAGAAGCTCGATTTGAGTGGATCAAGAAAATTAGGTGTATTACCATTTTAGCTAGTATTTCCTTTCAAGTTCTTTCTTCCCTTTTTTCCAGGCAATTTGTAGCGTAGAAGTTGAGATCCTCAAAGGTACATCTTACAGGAACCAACCTTCTCTGGAGGTTCTTTTCATCATTGAGGCACCCACCCTCGTGAAAAGATCCCATTGTTTTAACTGGAGCGAAGATTAGCCATTTCAACACATCTTCGATCAGGGTGCAACTCTAGGTTGACAACAAGTACGGCAAGGGAGATTGATCTCTCAGAACATACATACGCATTTTCCAAAATAAATATCAACAAGTCGTATAATTTTCCATGTTCCTTTCCAATGTTTCTTGATCATCTAGGTATCACTTGGAAAAGGATCTTTCCAATGCAAAGAACCCATACAAAGACTACCATATCCTGCTTGTATCCATAGCCAAATGGCTTTAGCTGTTCTGTGCTGCCAAAAAATATGTATACTCAAGTTAACTTTGTAACAAATGTGGCATCCATTGAAGCTATAACCATTAGAGGATCGAACAACATATTGTGATGTTCTGAATGTTTATGGGATTCATTTGACTAAGAAATAATGTATGCAAAATCCTAACTAGTTAGTAGGATTCAAGTCATAAGCGTTTAGGTGAGTCCATGAAGTAATTTAAGTGCCAAACTTATTTGATAGGATCTTTTGGTGCATCATTTCATTCTTATTAGTTATCCAACTCCTCTAGTTCAATTTATTATTATATGATAAATGCAGATATCTATTGTGAGAATAAAAGAAAGTAAAGATTGAGATGCATTTTAGGAGATATATTGTCCTACATAGAGAGTTTTTCATATTCAAAGGTAGGTGGTAGCTAAGCTCTATTTTAAAGCAACTTTGAAAGACAATAAATGATGGAATCTTTGCTGATTTTGATCCATGTAAGAACATTAAATATTTTTTGCCTTTAGGATAGGTCTGTGGTCAGTGGCCAGAGAAATTTTCAATCAAATTTTTGTACATTTCCTATCATTAGGGTACTTGTCCTAAACTTGTAGGTTAACCCAGTTCTATTTTTAGGAGTTGATAAGGGGGCTGGATTAACTCTTATCTTATAGTTTAAACTTCAAACAATACCCTATGTTGTTGTTTATGGATGGCTATTTTGTTAACATGACAATGGAAATGACAACTATCTTGGTTTTAAATGATTATGTAATGTCCCCGTTTTTGGCATGATCATTGAGATATGGTGGACTAGCTTATTCGTCATCTTCGTAAGCTATTCCAGTTGGTAAAGAGATGAAATTGCAAAGGAAAATATCAAGTTGGAAAAAACTTTCTATTTTTGGAAAGTTATTATAAAATGACTTTTTATATGTCAAATGAATATTTGACTTGGGGAAATATTATTATAATAATTAAATTATAATTTATGGAGCCATCCCCAAAAGGAGTGACCCACTTGAGAGGGAGTCATAAGGTGAAAATTGAGAAAAAAACAAAGAAAATTAATATTAATAAAATAGTATTATTTTATTATTTCTCAAGGGGACGCCTAGGCTTGAAAAGCAAAAATAAAATAAAATATTATTATGTTGAGAGGAGGTGGACTTGAAAAGGAAATAAAATAAAGTGAATTTGGAGCCTAGGTTGGCAAAAGAATAAAAAGGCATTTTTCGAGTTCATTTGGATGCATTGATAATTTATTTGATATTGGATATTTTCCTTTTTGGTTGCAACTAGGGTTTAATTCTAAGGACAAAACCCCTTAGGATTTGAGAGATTGGACGAAAACCCTATTCTCTTCTTGAGGTGAATTTACTTCAGAATTCACAATTGGGCTTCAACGCATTGCCCCACATTGCTTTTGTGTTGATATTGCTGGTTCATCATTGTGGTATCCATGAAAGAAGGTTTATGTTGCAGATTTTGACATTTTGTGGCAGCTAGGGTTTGTGGGTGTTGGAGATTTTTGCATATTCTTCTATGGCAGCGCCTTGGCTTCAATTTGGTACCATTTTTATGGTGTTTTGAACAGGTTTTTATTGCTGGATGTTTGCATGCATTGTGGTGCCTAGGGTTTGAAGGGAAAAAGGGTTTTTGACCATATTTTAGGTCAAAAACAATTTATATAATTTTTCCAAAGTGGGCGACCAGCATTGGGAGGGTTTTTGTTGGTTTGAAGTGAGTTTCAGATCTTGTTGAGGCCTGGAATAATTTATTTCAATATTTCTCTATTTGGGCGAAAGGGTTTGAAGGAGAAAATTACATTATTTGAGCAAGACGCACCTAGGGTTTCATTCTTCTTCATTGGGCATCAATATCATCAATTTCGGCACATTTTGACTTGCAGCCATCCTACATCAGCTACAACAGTTAAAGAGTTCATATCAGTCATTGGGAATCCATTTTCAGTCATCTCATATTGGTTGTGGAGTCATCCTAAGTAGAACTAATGTCGGGTATGTCATAGATTACATTGCTATTCAAATATTTAATTTGAATAGGGTTTTGTTTCGCTGTAACAGTCTGATATAACTTATATCAGACCTCTGTAACTTTGTAATCAGACTTGATTTAGTTGCAATAAAGTGGTTCTATTGGAGTACAATCATTATCTTTCATTTGTGAAATGTTTCCCTTTCATTTTCCATGCAATTCTATATGTTATGCAATGAAAACCAAAACAAACAATCAGAAAACAAAAATCAGACCTTGCATGACAACTGTTTGACAAATTGCCAAGAAGAAGAAATTGAAAATTTTGGGTCAGAATTGGAAGGGATATTTCAGATTAAGGCTAAGAGTAGGAACCTTCCTATAACCTAGTCGTAGAAATGCCATGAAATAATGTCTCCAAAGTGCAACTGGATTGAAACAATTTCTGTTAAAGCCTTCCATTTTGATTTTTACTGTGGTTGATTGATGTCGTGAGTCTAATGGAGTGGCAATTGCCACCAGGTGTTGATGGTTGTACCATCTCACAATAAGAAATCTGGTTGTATCCATGTGCAAGTAGAATGGTTAGCCATGCCATTGCTGAAAAAGATGTTGTCCACTCATATTACTCTCCTTGACTAATTGTATGCTTGGGTGTTGTATATTAGTGGAAATGTCAATATATTATGGTCTTTATTTATTTGTGTTTTATACATTAAAGACTGTAGTGTTCTTATATAAAGCGAAGAAAATTTGATTTCCATCGCAAGACCAATTGATATCAATAATAGAGAAACCTTGAATGGGAATGGAAGACAATGCTAGGAAGATGGGGTAAACGGGCAAGCACAGATCAGAACCAAGGTTTTCATTGACATGGGGAAGGAATCTTGTGTGATGGACAGGCTTAAGGATAAATAGATCAACCTAGGGTATATCAGATAAATGTAGAAAATGTGCAGATCTAGGGTTTGGACAGGTGGAGGTTCCAACCAAATACAAAATACGCTACCAATAGTATTTGCAAAATAAATGAAATAACAACATGCAATATAACAAAGATAGCAATTGCCCTAATCTAACAACTAATATACTATTTTCCCTTCTCAAATTTTCAGAAAAATGAGTAGGTTTAGAGAATGCAAATTTTCAAATTCCCTGATTCCTGCACGAACATTCAAATGGATGCAATCCAAAAATAGAAACCCTAATGCAATCTAACACGTGTGACACAGTCAATGATCAAAACCCCCATTAATGCAAGATAACAATGAAGTAAATAAGGGAAATACACCCTACAAAAGTCCACTGGAAGGATAACTAGTGGCACCTTAATTGAACCGCAATGATCCGTAACTAGGTGGAAATTTTGCACTAAGCTTCAGCGACACGAATGTTATACTCGTAACTCATCAAATGATTAAGAAAATGACTGTTCTAGTCTAGTTTGCTTGCTAAAACAGAGATGCATTGTGCAGGAATTGAAATGTACAGAATTCTGAACATAAAGAAAAACATGAAAGGAACACCAATGCTCAAGATAAACACAAGAATTGACCCAGAGAAACTTGGTGTGGGAAAAACTTTAGTGGGTGAGGCAATTGCGCTCCCCTTTCCACTATGTAATATTCAAATGTACTAGCTACGGCTAATTTTGGCCTTTCATGGATAGAACTACTAATTACTACACTATCCAAACTTGTACTTATTTGCTTTGCACCCTTACAACACTTTTTTGAATAAACCAACACTGTAAACAACCACGCACAAGCAAGAAACAATGAGTTAATATGAACAAAGACTTAAACTTGCAAATTACAATTTGAATCCAACTTCACAACTCATTGACTTTTTTGATGTCTTCAGCTTTCCACAAGGTTTGTATTTATGCCCTCTTACTTTGGAGTCCGTCACAAGGTTTTGTTGCTAGTGTTTTGTATGGTGGCAAAAGATCGACAATTATGAAACCATCAGGGCAGTTTTGCAACCCCACCTACAAACATTAGCAATTGTGCAACTGCCTTTGCATATAGCGGCAATTTTGCTATCTATGGCAAACCCCTTCAATTCAAGAGCTGAACATTACTGACTCATCACTCTGAAGATGTCCTGGGGTGGTTTCGCAACTGCCACCTACAAACACCAAGCGATTGTGCAATTGCCACCTGCATATAGCACCGGTTTTGCTATCTATGGCAACCCTCCAATTCAAGAGCTGAACATTATTGACTTCATCACTTAATGATGTCCAAAGCATCTCCATATTGACCTTGCCATTGCAACAAATATTTTAACACAAAGTGCTTTACAATAGTGTCTTACAAGCATTAATTACATACATTGGGAATAGTGAAAACATATAGTGTAATGTCCCTTTCTAGGGATATTAGTTAAACAGTAAATTATTCAATCACTCCAATGAGAAAATATTAATTTTCAGAATTTTCCTCAAACCCTAGTAATCTGAAAATGACAAAATATTGTTGCATGTACCTTGAAATTAACTCCAAAAATAATATTTCAGTTCTCCAAAAATAGCAGAAAATTATATCAATATCATTGGCCAAATAACCGGCTAAAAACCTGATTTTTGGTCAAGTATGTGGCTGGAAAATTAGGATAAAATATCCGAAAAATACGCGTGGCTGATCCACACCCTCCAAGGGTCTTCTGATGACCCCAAAGTGGGTCGCCCAACCCCAAACCCCAATTGTTGCCCTTTTTTGAGTATGCAGCCCTCAAATATGTAGTTCCCTGCCCTAGGACAACACTTTCAAACCTTCGCGTAGCTCCTCCAATGGTTTGCTCCTCTTGCAAATGATCCTTGGTGTTGAAAGCAACTTTGTCTTGTCAATTTCTGCTCAATAAACTCCGTGATGAGTTGCTCTAGAGCTGAATTCAAGGGTTTCCGTCTTTGATTCGGCTCTCTTGAAGGGTTTCTGTCCTTCAAGTGCAAGCCTTTGCTTTTCGTGCTTAGACTCCAGGAAAATAATTATCAAAATTAGTCATGAAATGAATCAAACGATCATTTCTTTGCCTTATGTAGTCCTCTTAAGTGAAGCACCCAAAATTAGGAAGGGAGGGAAACTTAAGGATCTTAATAGACTCTTCCCTTATGATCTTTTCCTTTTTTTCTTTTTTCCTTTTAATTTTAAAAAATCACTTAAATCATCAAAAACCCTTAAAAATCCCCTTTTTAAGTGAATTTGAAAATATAAAGTACTTTTACACATATTCACTTAAAAACATTTCAATCTTTACTTCCCTTTATATTTGTCCCTTAGCCTCCAAAAAGGGTTTTAAGGCTAAGGGTCTTCCATCATGTCCCCATCAAAAGAGGGACATGACATATAGCAAGTATAGCTAGTACATTAGATCCATATTTTGAATCATACCGCTTCAATTTTAGGCTTTTAAGTCTTTAAAAACTTTAGGAACTCTGTGAGGAAATCTCTTCCCCACATCTTCTCTAGAATACCATTTGGCTTTTCTGGATAGCTGCCCCTTTAACCCAACCAGTCAATGTTCTTGCACTTATCTTCTTGTTGTCCTCTCCGCTTGTACAACACAACGTCCTCCTTCAATTCCAACTGACTATTAGGAACGAGGTCTTCAATTGAAGGTAGTTACAACCCTTCATCTTCATTGTTTAACATAGAATGTTGAAAGAGACATGATTTTTCAACATTGACAACTGAATAAATCTTCATATAAAGAGTCAAATCAAGTCTAAAAGCATTCTTTCCCACTTGTTCCAAAATTTCAAATGGACCGTACCTAAGAGGCTTAAGCATCTTAGATTTACTTTGGAGTCTCTCTGTATTCAAGTATAACTATACTTTGTCTCCAACAAGGAAATTATGCTTAGTCTTATGTTCATCATGCATTGCTTTGTACTTGGTTTGTGACTCCTTCAACCTCTCTTGTATTTGGAGGTGAATTTGCTGAATCTTCTCAATGAACCTTTTAGCTCTATGGATTTCTTGATCCACTTTCCCATTTCCTTTGTATGGCTATCTCAAAACATCAAATGCACATGGAGGTAAGTAGCCAAAAAAAGTTTAAAATGAGTTTTTCTAGTAGAAGAATGCATTGCTTTGTTATAAGAATGCTGAATATATACCAAATTTTCATTCCAAGACTTAGGATGCTTCTTATTGTACCCTTTCAAAAGTTGTACCAATATTATGTTTACAACCTTTGTCTGTCCATCGGTTTGTGGGTGAAAAGTGGTAGACCATTTCAGTCTGGTATCCATTTTCTCCCACAAAGTGGCCCAAAACTTACCAACAAATCTTGAGTTCTGATCGAAAACAATAAAACTAGGCAAACCAAAATGAACCCACACAAGCAAAAAACAACTTAATCGGATCACTAACTTTAAGGGTTTTACAAAGAATAAAAATACAAATCTTTCTAAACTGGTCCACAACCTCAAAGAGATAGTTATGCTCCTTTTGTGACATAGGCAACCTGTCTACAAAATCCATGGAAATGCTTTCCCATGGCTTAGAAGGGAACCGCAATGGCATATTCAAATCCAACTTTCTGTTACTAAGCTTACTTGTACTACATAACACACATCCTCTTATGAACTTAGCAACACCAAATTGCATATTAGGCTAATAAACATACCTCTGCAAATGTGCAATAGTCTTTGTATCACTAAAATGTCTTGCTGTGATCAATAGGAATCTAAGAGGTAAGATTAGTATTGTGTTAGTATGATTAAAACCAAACAAAAACACACTAATAAAACTAACACCTCAAGCCTATATGCTCAAGGAGCAAGAGATCAATAGAAGACGAAACAACCATTATTACCTTCCTTCAGAGCAAGAGTTGTATGTTGGCCATGGATGGATGTGATCGGTCATGTAATCAAAATTTTTTTGGTAATGGTGTTCTTTGCATCATCTATCTTTGTCACTTGAGCAATGTTGGGCTTGGCTTTGGTTTTGGCTTGTCTCTCTCAATAAATAAGCATTATAACACTACAAAGAGGGTCTTTGAAGGTATTTGTGCATCATAACATTACACCAAAAGAGCTTTTTGAAGGTATTTTAGTATAATAAAGTTACACAAAAAAAACTTGTTGAACAATGGGTGAAGCCTTGTATTTATAGCCTTTCAAACTAACTCTAACCCAAGTGCAGTTACTTTAAAGTTAACTGCGATTAAGTTTAGACTAACTCTAGTTGAGTTAAGGAGGAGACATGCAATTAATATTTGGGATAGAGATTCCATTTGTTAAGCATGGCTCTCCATTTCTGAATTTAAGGCTTTAGGAGAGATTTCATTTTTATTGAATTTTTTTTTTTACAAAATTCATTTTCACTAATTGCACATGAAAATTTCACTTAAGCATTTAATTTGATTTGCTTAAATAATTCATTCTGCTTAGCATTTTTGCACTTCAGGAATTGTTTAAGTGCCTTACTTAATGGGTCCAAAGGTCAAACTGTCAATTTGCTAGGTCGCAAGTTGATTGGAGATGAATTTGTAAGAAGTTACTGTCACGTACAGGATAATATCCCAAATAGAGATGCCTCAACACGATTCTCAACACTAATGTCCAATGTGCGGATGAATCCGAGACATTTAGTGATTCCTAGACTTAATTTGCCCTGTTTGGTAGAAATCAATCTGAAGTCTGATTTGAACACAATTGTGGGCAAAACAAGGTGTCTACACTTGCAACTTTTGAAGTATGTCATCTGATTAGCTGAACTCTTTTCTTTTTTAGGCACACAAAGCTTACCCAACTTGTAGAGCAACCCATCTTGAAGTTAATAATCCTCCTTGGTTGAAATCTTGTACCTTCAGACCTCTTTGCTTGAAGAGATGGCTCCCCAAAATCTGCATTAGGCTCATATTCCTCTACATAAGACACACATAAACAACTCAATAAGAGTTATGGTGCCCATCGCTGAAAGCAAAGGAGGTCTAGATAACATAATAGTTAGTTTGTTAGTTACACCTTTCTTATATTTGATACCAAGTGAAATTGTTGCAAAAACCCCACCCACTTATAGTGTTTAGCTTGCTAAAATTTGGTTTGAGCTTGCAAATATTGGAGAGGTTGGTGATTTGTGTGGACAATAATTTCCCTACCCATAAGATAGTGTTTCCATTTCTTGACCGATTTAACAAGAGCATACAATTTTTTATCATATGTACAATAATTAGAATTCTACCATGAAATAACTTTGAATGGTCACATACGGGCTTACCCCCTTGCAATAGGACAACCCCCATAGTATTCATTTTCACTTCAAAGGGCAACTGCAAGTTAGGCAAAGCTAATATCAGAGCATGGCTAAATCTTGTGTTTCAACATATCAAATGTGTCTTGTTGCTTCTTATCCCAAATAAATGTGTTACCACTTTGCTGTCATGGCATGCAAAGTTGCGGCTATAGAAGAGAATTTTTTGATGAACTTTCTCAAACATTGAACTACACCAACAAAGCCCTTTGTTTCGGTCACATTAGAAAGCTTTGGCCAATTCATTATGGTTTCTACCTTCCCCAGATCAATCCTCAATTCCCCATTTCCAATCGCATGCTCTAAAAAGACAAGTGATTGTTGGGCAAACTCAAATTTCTTCTCATTCAACACTACCATCTTCTCCTTCAAAATTTGCAAAACTTGTTTCAAATGATCAATATGTTCATCAAAAGTTCTGCTGAAAACAAGAATATCATCCAAATACACAATAACAAAGGAATCAATAGATGGCCTCATTACTTCATTCATCAACAACATGAAGCTAGCCGGTGCATTGCATAGCCCACACGATAAAACCAATCATTCATACAATCCTTGCTTTGTCTTGAATGTTGTTTTTCAAATCTTTTTTTCTTTGATTCTCCCTTGGTGATACCCAAAATTCAAATTAACCTTAGTAAAATATTTGGTATGCTAGAGTTGATCAAGAAGACCATCAATCCATGGAAGAAGGTATCTATTCTCAATGGTTATTTTGTTAAGTGCTCTATAATCAACACACATTCTCCATGAACCATTTTTTTTAGGTACTAAAATAATAGAACCACATGGAGAAGTACTAGGACGGATTACACCTTGAGTAACTAAAGACAAAAGTAGCATTAAGATCGATTAGTGAGGCCCCAATGGTTACAAAGGGCCAAGGTTTGAGAAGCTCAGCACCACCCTATTGACAAATGAGAAAAACATGTTGAGGATTCTTTAAAGCCAATTAGGAATTTGTGGGCTGAATTGGGGGTCTCCATTGTTTTTGATAGATAGAAAGATGCCAAAAAAAGCCTCTAATCAATGTGGTTGCAATGTGTCTTAGAGGGGCAATGTTTTTGAAAGTCGTTGATTGTAAGGGGTGTGTGAAGGATGCTAAGTTCATTGCCAACATTCTCTTTGAATTCATTGAGGCGGTGGGGCTTGAAAATGTTATCCAAAAGTCATAATGGATAACACAAAAAATTGCAAGGCTGTGGGGATTTTGGTGGAGGCGAGGTATGGATACATATTCTGGATACCTTGTATTGTCCACTCACTCAATCTCATGATTCAAAAAATGGGCAAAATAATTGGATCAAGCAAGTGTATGCCTAGGTTGAGGAGATTCAGATGTTTGGAAAAATTGGAGATACTGAAGGTAATTATAGATTTATTTTATTTTAGTGATTTTATTTTTAGTTTTAAATTTCACCTCTTTTAATCTAGTACTTGTAAATTTTTGTAAGTTTTATTAATATTTTATTTCTAATTTTCTAATAGGTTGTGGAGGTTAGATTCATCTCTCATATAATCGTGTTTAGATGACTTGTGAAGGTGCGAAAAACACTTAGTAGCGTGGTCATCAATGACATGGGGAGTGTATGGAGGGAGTCAAACAAAGAGCGGGCCCAAAGAGTGAAAAATACAATCTTAGATGATGATTGGTAGGCTTGTGTAAATTATTTGTTGAGTTTCACAGAGCCCATTATTAGTATGTCCTGTTTCACTAACATTAATCATCCATGTTTGGGAGAACTATATGATGACATCAAGTTAATGATTGAGAAGATAAAGGCCATCATAAAACATTTTTCAAACAAGTGCATTCAATCCTTGTTGATCAATGGAAAGAAATGACTACCTTGCTACATCTCCTTGCCTTTGCATTGAGTCCTCGGGTCTATAGCATGGAGATCTTTTTTTTGTCGAGGAGGGTGGCACCATACAAGGATGGTGAAGTGGTTGAAGGGTATAATAAGTTGGCATTCTTTAGGATATTCCCCGATCTTGAGGTAGAAGACATGGCTATGAACAAATTGGGGCGTTTCATTACCTCCCAAGGTCATAGCCTTGGCCTTGGTGCGATTCAAAACAAATATAAAAATGATGCTCATATGTGGTGGTACTTCCATGGCCAATGATCATCAAACATGCAACCTCTGGCAATCAAGGTCTTGTCAAAGGTAAATTTTTTATTTTTTAATCTCTTAAGTTTTAACTCTTTCTTTTTATTTTAAAATTTATGTTTAAGACTTGAGTTTTAACTTTTATAAATTTTAATATAGGTTGCGAGTTCATTGTCTTATGATTGGAATTGGAGCATTTACAACTTCATCAACTCACAAAAGAGCAACAAGCTCGCAAGAAAAAAAGGGCGGGTAGTTGGTCTACATACACTCCAACTTGCACCTTGTATTACACAAGAATCCATAGTATGAGGGGATGACAAAGCATTAACATATAGATCTATAAGATGTTGACTTGGATGCTTCTATTGCCCATCACTCATTAGTTGACATTGACACTTCTTTAGTGACACCGAGTTTAGCGAGGAGTGGTAGGAGTGCTAGTACTTGTGGTTCTAATGAACCACATCATGATGTTGATGCTCTCGATGAAGAGCAAGATGACTATGAATATTAAATTTGATGTAATTAATTATTATTGATATTTATGATTATCATGACATTTGGTGTCTAGTTAGTATTTTGTGGGTATTGTGTTTTTATATGCATACTATGTGGTTAATATCAATAATTTCCTATTTATTAACCTGGAATTTCTATATTTTTTATTTTTTTACTGCTGTACCCAAAGCCAATTTTTTTTGGTCATCCCGACAAACCTTGTTCTTCGAACTGGAACTAGAACTGGAACCAAACCCAAACCAGTAACTTAGGAGCAAGGTTGTTCCTTGTTAGGTTGAGTGGGTGAGGATCAAGTTGAGTCAGTTACATGTTGTGAAATAGAAGCTTGTATTGGGTTCATTTTTAAGAGTGTGAAGACATCTTCCAAGAAAGAGTTGTAGCAATTGCTTATAGAAGAGTCCAAAAAGAGAGAGTGGTAAAAAACCACAAGTTGCAGAACTAGAAAAAATGGTGGTGATGTTGATATCCATTCAAGCAAAGATGGATACCTTGGAGGGAAGACCGGCTAGTAAAGAGGAAAGAATAGTTGTGAAGAAGAAGCCCATGAAGCAAAGAGGAGAAGGATCCATTAAAAAAAGTGATCAGCAGAGGTCATGGTGGAAGAAGGAGGTAAGCCCACTAGCAATATCCATTTGTTTTTAGGTAGATAGAGCCCTAAAGAGCTCACAAGTTGGATATTAGAGCTAGAATGTTGTTTTGAAGATAAGTGTATTGAAGGCCCCAAGAGAGTAAAGGTTGTAAGCACAAGATTGTGTGGTAGTGCATATGCGTATTGGAGAGTCCAAGAGAGGAGATGAGAAAGGAAAAAAGTAGATAAAGAGTTGGGAACATATGGTTTCTAAGTTAATGGGGAAAGTTGTGCTCCCAAGAATGAAAGTAGAATGGCTGACGAAGCTTTAGATCCCAAGGCGTGAGAGTGAAAAGAAGAAGATTTCCTTGAGAGGCAATGAGAGAGTGAAGTTGCCATGTGAGTGACTCAAGTCTATTTTAAAAATCAACAAAAAGGAGGAAGGAGGTCAGTAGCCCGTAGAGGAAGGACTCCTCATAAAAGAGGACAGAGATAGAGGAAGGAAAGAGTTTGTGGTATTTCCTAAAAAGTGATAGAAATCCATCGGAAAGGAATGGGAGTGAGTTTGTGTTTCCACCTTTGCAAGGAAGGATGGTTGAGGACAGCCAAGGAGAGTTGCAGGTTTCCATGAAGGAATTAATGGAGGTAAATGATGTGCAAGTGAATGAACATGATGAGAGTAGAGTGGAAGACCATCTATGTGAAGTGGAGGCAACAAAGAACCATGTTCAGGAAGAAAGAAAGAGGAAGGTTAAATCAACATTACTCAAGTCAAAGATTGAGAAGAGAATGGTGCCAATCGTTGTTAGCATCCTTGAGGAAGAAATTGCAGCAGCAATAGTAATAAAAGAAGAAGAGTGTGAAAATGAGGATGAATCCTTAATATATGAAGATGAAGAGGATGAATATGATGAAGGGGTAGGTTATTGCTATCTAGAAGGAGGAGAGAGCATTGATGAGTGCCATGGTGAAGAAGATAGTGAGCAGCCCATTGAAGAATGATATGAAAGAATCCTCTTGAGGGAAGATGAAGCAAAGAGAGGAAATGGAGGAGGAAGTTGCACAAATAGTCGAAGATGTGGGATCAGCCCACATGATGTTAGAAGAAGCTACAACTGAAATGGTGGTCTGTGGAGACCCCATATATGACAAGGGAGAAGAAGAAGAGGAAGAGGAAGAGATGGATGAACTTTTTGAAGACATCTTGAACATTGATATTGGAGAAGATGTTGCACCAAAGATAGTGGATTTGTTTGACATTGCAATGACGGCAACAAGAGAGCATGACATGAAGTCTATCCTAGAGGTAGCATTGGAGGCCATAGGTAATCATTTTAATGCCCAAAGTTATGTTGAGTTCTTTTGATAAACAGGCCAACAATGAAGAAGTAAAGCATGGGTTTCATGCCTCTACTAGTGTGATGGCAAAGACAAGAGAATAGCTGAGATTAAGCGGATGTGGTTGGTACAAAGCCTATTAAGGTTGGAACTACAATAGTGTTGTAGACACTTGGTGGAGGTGGACGGATAGAGGTGGTCAAATCCCAAAAGAGGATATGGTAATGAAGAGAGAATGCTAATTGGAGGAGGTGGACAGACTATGCCCAAGCAACGGGAAAGGGAAAGAGAAGGGTGATTAGAGCTAGGCGGAGGAGGATGGTCTATGGTACAACAAGGGGTTGGAAAAAGAAGAAGAAACAAAATGATAAACTTTACACGTATGTAACAAGTTGTAAGGGCAGATTGTGGTTGATCTATAAACTACCCATATTGCATACTTGTAGAATTCACAGAATCACATACTACTCTTCTACTTTCAATTTGCTTCAAATGACAGTTTTTATAGTGAGTGGTAGAACGTGCATTAGAAATAATACATTGCTTGCAGATGTATTCACAACTAACAAGGAAAGGAAACAACACACAACACAGAGGTTTTACTTGGAAAACCCAATGTGGGGAAAACTAGATGGAAGTGGCAATTGCACATCTTCCTCTTTCTTTCTCAATGAAAAGAATCAATACAAAGAGCTCATAGAGCATACAACTCCTCTTTGTTCTCTCCTATCTTCTTGATAATGTGATGGAAGAAATACAAGAAACATAGAATAGCTACATTCATACAAATTACCCACTACTCATTGCTCCTCTCTCATGCATTCACCTCTTACACTCTCGTAGATCATGATCCATGATCATCAATTCCGTTTCCCTCTATATATGGCTTCTTATGCACTCTTGGGATTGTTCTTTCGAAGATCCAAGCCTTTGAAACGCCCAAGAATGAGAAGATCAATTGGTTCATATCCTTCTCTGACTCTTTAGTTAATGTGGGCAAAATCGGGCTTTATGCAGAGTGGCAGTTTCGAAACTGTGCTTGAGGGTGACAAAACTGCCTCGCGTGTTTCAAAACCACAGTGGCAAAACCACCACTTCATGTAGATCAACAGTTTTGTCATGCAAGAACGTCCTTCAACTTCCCAAGTGTTGACGCTATGGATTGCACCATTGAAAGAAGGCTGAGCTTCTCTCTTCCACGCGGCACAATGGAGACTCCCCTCTTGCTGTGGGTTTGGCAAAACTAAGGGGAGAATCTCTAGATAAAGGCTAGCTCCCTTTGATGCATCTCTGAAGTCTTTTACTACTACTGCTAACAATGGGGGGGGTGAAAAGGGAGAAGGATACAACCAAAACATAAACTAATCTAAGTGGTGATGCACCAAACAATTTTGATCTACTCAGCTATTCACACTTCAAACTAGAAGGGGGCGAACATACACTTTATCTGGAAAAAAGACCAGACTATAGGGGTATTTTAACAGGGGGCTTAATGGAGACACAAGGAAAAGGAACTTACCACAGGGGCTGTAAAAAATACACTATCTGATAGCTACTCTTCAGTCTCTGTGCTCCAGATGAAGCACTTCCAGTTAACCTACAGAAATGGCTTTGGCTACACTAGGTATGTTGGTGTCAATCTTGTGAAAGCATCAAGCTAAAATGATTGAACATAGAATTGATACACAGACACACTCAAAAGCATAACCAGTCAGATAGAGGTAAAACACATTCTTATTGATCAGAGGTGAAATTTGGCAGGTCTTCGCCTTACAAAATGAGAGATATCCTTCTCAATTGAGAGGTTACAATATATATAGCATCAAGGAAAAGACTTTGGCGCTTCCTAGAATAAGCGGCCCATGCTGCGTTGAATACATTGAAAAGAGAAAACTGCTGAAGGGACCATGCTGTGGCAGTTGCAATCTTGACTTTTGGTGCTTAACCCATAATAAATGTCACTGCAAGAGCATGGGTTTCACACGACTATCTGCTCATTAATGTAAATGAGAAAAAAACGGGCCATTCTATTGAATGCCCACGCTCCCCTTGGTGGCCATTTGGCGGAGACTATTTCATCCGTAGCAATAACTTCTTGTGCCAATGCTTTTTGTGCCACCTGGACTATTCTGTCCGCTCCTGCGCTTGGCTTTTGTCTTTTCTTGGCTCTTTGGCCCTCGGGGCTATTTTCTGTCATTTCTTGGCTCTTCGGGCTCCTTTCTTGGCGGTCTTTTCCTTTTGGCCTTAAGGCTTTTGAATTCCTTCGGGTTCACGCTTATGAATTCTTTCGGCTTCTCTTCTAACCCATTTCCATGCGCGGACCTGTCTTTAAACATTTGAGAATCAACGGCTATTTCATTGCCCTGAATTTGACGTTCGCGGGGATGTCACTGGACGTTTGAACCTCCAACGGTTGGTTCGCTATGCTGAAGTTGACATTCTTGGGTCCATCACCCCTTTGGTAATTTCTTCGGCCTTTTGTATTCCTTCGGCCTTTTGCAATTGAACCTTCTTGAAGGGAAGGTGTCCCTTCGGAGCTTGCAAAAGGTCCCCTTTTTGGTCGCTGAGAGCCCTCCACAAGGGCACTTGTCCTTTGGATTCCTTTGTCTTTTCAATTCCTTCAGACAAAATGTCCGAAGGAATTTCTTCGGGCATTTTGCCCAAAGGAAAGCTTGTCTTCATGCCTCGGCCCTTTCTTCGATCTTCTCCTTTGATAAATTCTTTCGGACAAAAGTCCGAAGGAATTTCTTCGGGCCTTTGTCCGAAGGAATTTGCCTTGGTTCCTTGCTTGTGAATTTCTTCGGACAAAATGTCCGAAGGAATTCCTTCGGGCATTTTGTCCGAAGGAATTCATCCATTGATTCTTCCTTGGATTTCCTTCGGATTTAAGTCCGAAGGAATCCCTTGCCTTTTCCTTTGGATTCTTTGCCCTTTGCCTTGGTCTTTCTCCGAAGGAAAACTCTGCCCCTTTTCTTTGGATTTCCTTCGGACATAAAATCCGAAGGAATCCTTTGCCTTTTTGCCTTGTTCAATTTCCTAAAGGTGCTCACTGCCTTCCGCAAAGGCGCCTTGGGTCCAGAATTACCCTTCGGATCCTGCTGAACGGTCCCGTTTGCACCCTGACTGCCCTCTGCAAGGGCAGTTGACCTTCGGAGCTTTGTAAAAGGCTTGCATTCTTTGAACTGGCCCATTCCTTTGCCAAAAGGCTTGTCCAAGGCAATTGCCCAAAGCGAAATAAGCCCCATATCAAGTTGAGAACATACAGGTCTTAGATCTTTCAACTTTTCATAAGAACAAGACTATTGCAAAGGGAAATGGAGCATTTGTAGAAAGGTGGATGCATCCAAGACTGATGCACATGACAGCAGGGAAAGAGAACAGAGCGATTTTTGGCTTGCATGACCAAAATGGTCAACACCAAGGTCATATCTTTTGCATACGAAATTGAAATCACATGCCGTTTTTTTTGAAAGTGTATATTTTTTTGAGAAGAATCCAAATATGCAATCAAATTTATATTTTTGATGAAGAATACTACTTGTTTGAGCCTCATGAAGTAGATAGTGGCTAGTCAGGGGTCACAATGCACAACCTTGCCACTCAACATTCCTTGTTTTGTGAACCCTAACATGTTCTTGGATTCTTTTGGAGTTTATTAATGACACATGGATTCTTATGAATCAATGGTCAAGTCAATTGGCCAAAAGAATGGTTCTACCAATCCCTTGCTTTTGTCAGCAAGAGTTAATAATTTTTTTCCCTTGGATGCACGATGAAGGAGCATTCATGGGGTATGGGCAATCTTAAATCGACCAAAAAGAAGGTGTGTGTTTGTGTAGACTGGCCTATGTATTTGTCATTTTGGCATGGTTGTAGTTGATGTTTGGGAAGCATCGACGCTACAACTCTTCAAGGGCTTGAAGTATATAAGACAGGTCTAGTTTTAGACAACGGCATGGTTCCAAATGAGTTGCTTGAGTTTTTCAACAATCGGTAGAATCCGAGAAATGGCTGTCTTTTAAAGGCCTAAAAGTGATAGCTTTTGGCGCAGAGCGAAAAGGGAGTGAACACCTCTAAACTAAAATGTGGTTGTAGATTTGGATTCTCCTCAAAAAGTAATGCATTGTACAAAAAAGGCATTTCTTTTTGAGTTGATATGCAAAAATTATGGCCTCTGAAAGTTGCAAGGTTTTGCAAAGTATGCTCGTCATGTGCATGGAAGAACTTGTGTGCATGAGTCTTTCTTGTACATGGAAGTTTTTGTGTGTGCATGTGTTTTCTTTTGCGCATGAGTTTTGTACATGGAATAACTTGTGTGCATGTGAATTGTGTCAAGGTTGTGAAGTGCACGTAGCAACTTGGACATTTGCACACAGATAGTTAGAGATTTGTAACGACAAGAAGTTGAAGAGTCACAATGGGAAGATGAAATGTTACATAGAGGGAAACTGAAATGGTTAGACTTTTGTAATCATTCTTGGAAGAGGGCCTATACAAGGAGATCAGCCCTTTGGAAAAGAGGTTTGTTTAGTTGGGTTTGGAAGGCTTGGTTCAAAGTAACTTAGCAGCTAAGGATTGGAAGGTGGCGCAGTTGTTTCGGGTAAGCCATGAGAGAGTTACAAGCAGATACTTGTTGTAGCACATAGAACCATGTCCATGAATGGACTGTTGTTGTAATTCTGCACATTGTGTAGTTTGAAATAAAGCTTGAACGGAATTTTGTGTGTGTGCATCGTAATTCCTCATTGAAGCAATAAAGATAGTGTTTGTTTTCTTTTTGTGTATGGGCTGTGCATATATCCATTGTTGTGTATGGGAACCTAGGTTACATGGTCTAAGACTGTTGTTTATTCGACACCCTAACCATGAGTGCATGGATGTTGATAAGTGGTGAAAGTTATGAATGCAACATCAAGTTTGGATTCAAACACCTTCACAATAAAGTGAGATAAGCAACCTCGTTTTGGATGATAGTCCCTTCTGGCAGGGGGTGCATTCCTAATATCTTGAGGACCATATGAGCACCACTAATTGAAATACAAAATACAATGATTGAGTTTAGAATTAAAATTTGTAATGAGAAAAATGCATGAAATAAGTTACAAAAGGCCTTACATTTCACTGTATTTGACAGCCAAAAGTCTTTTGCCCTTTCCGTTGATTGCGTCCTCTTCTTGCATACAAATGTGCATGGAGCATTATGATTTCTTTGTTCTGCAAACATAAAGTCATCAACTCATTTTAAAGGTATTGCTTTGACCAACCATTCCTTTATTACATTTTGTCTCACTCCGTTTTAAATATATCCTTGAGAAAACCTTTTTCTTGAGCATCTCTTGAACTGCAATGTTCATAATGCCGTTCCATTTCTTTGCCCTCACCATACTTGCCAATCCCCTACCCCAATTGTAATAATGTATGTATACCGTCAAATAATTACACTAGGAACAAGAAAAGATAATGCACTTGTCATTTCTAACATAACCAAATATATACTTAAAATAAACAAAATCATACCAAAAAAAAGTTGGAAAAATAAAAATTCGCAGGTGTGCAGTCAAATATCAATCCGTATAAAATGCTGAAGAAGAATACATTCTCTATAAAAATACAAAAAACAAAAAACAAAAAATAATTACAGTAAAATAACAATCTAAAATCAAGATAGAAATAATTACTATAAACACAAAATTGTAAATGGAACAAATGAAAAGGGATCAACATTTAATGGAACAGTTATAAAACTAGTATACCCATCTCACATCATCCAATCATATTCCTAAAGACTCTTGTTACAACAGTGATGACTTATCATGTGTCCAAACTATTTGCATTCAAATCATAAATCCCCCATTTCGATCATGTAAAACAGGGCAGATTATAACTATAACATAACACAATATTATACACATCAGCTATGCTACAGTCATCTTTATCCATCATCAGATTGTTCCCACCGTAAATTTATATAGTCAAGGGCATGAACATACCTATCTTGCATCATCCAATCATATTACTAAATATCTTGAACAACTATCAATGACAATTCAGAATAGGTTTGGATATTTGGGGGAGCCTATAAATGTAACAATTGAAAATGAATAAATATTAAATAAAAAATACATAATAAATATTAGACTTTGTCTTCTAATTCCATTGTCATTTCAAAATACACTCACATGCATAAGCATGTGAAACAGGGTCAATACCTCAACCAAATATTACTAGAATTACTTCAGTTATTGTCATTTATAAGATTACACTCACAGGTACTTGCAACTTCATATACTTGCATTTATAATTGCTTTCTAGAACTGTTCACGACAAGTAAATAGAAGAAAGATCTGAGGTCAGGTTGTAAACGAGTTAATAAAGGACCAAGTGAGTGATTGACTATGTTCTATTCAAAATACTGCACATTTTGTTTTGCATTGGAATGGCCAATGGAGTATTCCATTGAAATGTAGGGATACTAAGCTTGAGTAGAAATGAGAGTGAAGAGGACAAAGTGAGTAATTGACTATGTCAATATATTATCAATATATTGACATTCATATTTGGCATCCCAAATTTTGAGTTTAAAGACATAACAAGCCTAGCAAATATAAATAAACCCAAATGCAATTGTAGTAAATAAACTGAAACCCAGAAAATACCTGTAAACATTAAAAATCCTCCAGGCGCAAACAGTCGTGGCTCTATTTCTTCCTGAAACGATCTTCTATTTTCAGTCACAACAAAAACCCCAAATTTAGATGTCTTGAATTTGTCTCAAATACTATTTTCTGTTTTCCATTCTTGAGTTATTCTGGGCTTCAATGGAAGTTGTGACAGCAAAAATGCTAATCCAGACAGGTTATATTTTCTATTTTATGTTCTTCACTTCTTCAGGTCTTCAATGGAAGTTGTGACAGCAATCCAATCAGCTCATTGGAGGGAAAATTGCATAACATATGCAAATTAACATTTAATAGCTTGCGTTTGAAGACAACATGATCTTGGTTGATGTCTGATAGGTGGCGGCATCATTCAATGCTGATCTTACTCCCACATGATTCCATGCCATGCTATGGTGACTGCATTTGATGTTTCCATGCCATGCACCATACCCATACACTTCAAATGTAAACGGCATTTTATTTAACGGAATGGGAATACCTGACATCAGCTTTCGGGGGTTGACCATGGGGCGTTTTGGTTGCCCCATAACTTGCTTCTAAGTACTAGCCACAATCCACATCAGTCCTATGCGGGAATGACATTAAGAGAGTCCATGATAAAATTAATACTGTTCAAATGTGTGTCATCATAGGTGTGATAATGTCAATTTAGATAGTGGTAGAAATGTATCTATATTAATTTCTTATAATAAGAAGAAAATTCAGTTCCAAACAAGGATAGAGTTGCTTCAAATTCACAACTTGTCTCAAACGTAAAGAACATCTAATTTGAAAAATTGTGTCGATTAATTCAAATAATAGTTAATTTCTAAGATAAGTAATTGCAGAAGTGTGCCTTGGACAACGGGGATTGAAGGCATCAACTTTTCCAAATCCGTTCCCAGACAATTTGAACTCTTAAAATTCCTCAACCATTGACTGACAATTTTTTTTAAATTCTATTGGCTGTTTTTATATGACCCAAACCTTATCTCTAGAGTGAGTTTATCATTCAGTCAGTAGGGATGCTGTAATGTAGTTATTACAACCTAGGCCCCGAATTGTTTTAAAATAGCGAAATATGGCTTTCACCTCACCATCTTAGATCTTAATTATACATTTGTACAATTCCTTTGGTGCAAGTTCTATTTCACTGGCCTTTGTAATTTTTTCTTGACTGACATTAATGAAATCAGTGTTAGCATAAGTTTTCCAATATTGTCATAATTATGCATTTTACCCGGGGAATGCTTGAAGGCTATATAATGAATGATAATATTAATTTTAATATTGCTGGATCGGGAGTTGTGCAGTAACAAGGTGGTGTTTATCTTTGCGAGTCTAAAGGGGCATTAGCCTCCATTATTGTGATTAGAATGATTCTCGGGGACACGGCATTCCATAATAATTAAGCATTACTTTTTATTTACTTTCAGTTGTGTTTGTGTGTATTGTGTTTTTAATACTGCTTTTCTCTTTGTTCTTTCCATGTTACACTAGATTCTGCAGTGGAAGATGATAACAAGAAATAACACACTGCAGATCTAATAATGATACGTCAAATTATAGTTGTCTTTATGTTCTGGTTACAGTTTTTAATTAATTGTTGTTATTATCAATCAGCTTCCTGTAATCCATCTTCATCTGATTCTCATCTTTTGGAAAGCTAATCATGTTTATGGGATGAAGAGAATGAAAAATCAAATGAGATTTATTGTAAAACTAGTTCACTGAAATAGTCATCCATAGGAAGATTGTTAAAAATAATGATTAAAAATACTTGAACATAATATTGAAAAAGTTTGATTAACATATAATTTTTAAAAACCATTTGGTTTGTAATTATCTTTTGTTCCTTCATGTTTTTTATTTAATTTGTATTCTTAATATTTACAGGCAGGTCCAGGGACAATTGCAGAAGCTATGATCAGAGGCCTCCCTATTATTCTTAACGATTACATTGCAGGCCAGGTATTATCAACACTTCTCTTGTTTTTGATCTCTTTAATAAAAATTTCTTGGTATGCAAAAACATATATGCATGTGTGCCTTAAGAATGCTTGCATTTAGTTTTTTGTTCAGTCTGATATCCAACTAATCCAATAGTATTATAGCTGTGGTCAGCTGGACGAGTTGCCTTAATATCATAGAATTGTATTTACTTTTGCATTTGCTCAAGTGGATCATGACTCGTACAATTGATTGAGTCAGAAACATGATCTCAATATCTTATCAGTATGTGTTTTATACCTTGACATATGCTTACGCACCATGTTGTAAACGTTTAAGGTTAGGGCTGATGTTAATATAGCACATGCACACACAATAACAATAGTGAAAAACCCCATTCATGAACATTTAAAGTTCCATTCATGCTATATGATAAAGTACATCATCTATGACCATTTTAGGGTTATAAATCCCAGCTTAAGCATACATTGTAACTCTTGAATCAAGAAAAATTGTTACAAGGGATATTTCGCCCAAGGACAAGAAATGTTCTATATGCTTAGTGTTGGCCATTTTTTGGCCTACACACCAAAATTTTGCCCAAGTGTGAGAGGGTGGGCATTCAAGCAAGACTTCGGGTTTTATGTAGCAGAAGACTTCGGGTTTTTTGGAAGGAGAAGTCTTCGGGTTTTACAAGAGACAACTTATTTCACTTTATGAGTAATCAACAGTTGAAACCCCTCAACAGAAGTAATTCGGGTTGGAAAACGCGAATTACTCTTGACAATGGAAATCAGGTTTGAGAAGTGCTTTGCTTATGAAAGTTTTATCAGTAGAAGTAATTCGGGTTTAGAAACCTGAATTACTCAAGATAGTGCATTTCGGGTTTCCCAGGGTGAATGACTTATCTCTTTTTATAGGTTACAAGCAATGAAGAATCCGAAGTAGGTCCCAGTGAAGAGTCCGAAGGATTCCTTCGGAATAATTGTCAAACACAGAGAAGGGGACTGACATTTTTTCCGCAAGATAAAAGTCCAAAGGAAAGAATAAACCAAGGGTCAACGGAATTCCAAAGGAAATGGACCAAACAAAGTCCGCAGGAAGTCAAAGCAAAAAAACCTAAGGGAATAAAGAAGGAAAAGAAAAATTTAGAAGGAAAGATATCCTTCGGACTTTTTGTCCAAAGGATTCCTTCAGGAAAAATGCAAACAAATCAACGAAAAGGGGCAGAAAATAATGAAGCCAAGGAGATAATAAAAGTCCGCAAGAAAACCAAAGGTAAATGCAAGGGGCAAGACATAAGAGCCAAAGAAAATAAAATCGAAAATTGGCAAGAAAGAAATCCCAAGGAATATAAGACCAAGGAGATAGCCAAAAAAATAGAAGATAATATATACAGGGAAAGCAGAATATTTGAATAAAATCCAAGACCAAAGGAAATCCGCAGATAAAAAAGAATATCCGAAAGAATTAGGCTAAGGGAATAGCTAGGAAATCCGAGGAAATATAGACCAAATAATCCAAAAATAGAATCTCGCCAAAAATAGACACGAACAGGCAGACCAAAATAAGAGAAAGTACATGCGAACAAGGGCTATTTTTGGCAGATTTTTAAGTTTCAGTTGACCCACAGTCTGACTAATCAAAATCACACTTCTCCAAATGTTCCAGCAGTTCGAGTAGAGCTCATCTATTGACTCTTGACGTGGATTTTCATGCAAAGAGAGGTGGGCGTTTTAACAAGCCAGCTGTCCACTTTCAAATGCCAAAGAGTTAGTCTCTAATTTTAGACATGGCTCAGTTGATCATGCATAAGCAAAGTCAAACGTTTGAGCCCACCGTCCACTTTTCAGTGCAAGGAATTTTCATGTAAGACAAAATAGACTTTTGTAAACGCTAAATTGGTTTGAGTTTACTCCTCTATTTTCAAACGCCAATCTCTTAGGTTTTTGTAATTTTTTATATTAATGGCTTTTCAGCGCTGTAAAATCCATCCCTCTGGGTAAGACCAGAGTTTGCCATTGGTGAGTTGTATAACCTCTTTAATCAATCGAAGGACTATATTATTAGATTTCAAGTGCTAGTAGAGTGTACATTCATTCAGCAATTTGCATACGTGGTAGATTTCTCTCCCTTCTCAAATTTTGATTCGAACCTAGTTGCTAGCTTATTATGTTATGTAGGTTATGTTCAGTGTTTTATGTCTTTTGCTGAAGCTATAAGTGGATGTTAGATCGCTGCAAAGTGTCTTGTATTAGACATCTCTCCATCGTTTTTCTTCAAGTTTTTTTGTCATTGGATCGAACCTTCTCATGAAATACTTATGCATAGTGATCAATTGAAATCACAGGTCTTCATTTTTCTTTGTTTGATCAGTGTTCAAGGTTCCAAGTAGGGTGGATCAACATTCTGGTGTATCACAGTCATTACGTAGGATTTCTCCTTCAAGTTTCTTTTTCCCTTTTTCATGGTAGTCCGCAACGCAGAGTAGAGATCCTCATTGATACATCTTACAGGAACCAGCGTTCTCAGGAGGTTCTTCTCACCATTGAGACATTCACCCTCTTGAGAACATCCCATTGTTTCAACTAGAGAGAGGATTAGCCATTTCAACATGTATTCGATTCAGGATGCAACTCTAGGTTGAAATCGCAGTTTCAACATCGTTCTTCAAGAAGTATTTGGCGATTCCAAGCTCACGAGGTTGCTTCTAATAATCCAGTCACACTTTCCATGTAAGTATTGCATTATCATGAATGAGTTTTGATATCTGTATATGAAGAGAATTTCTATGCTATGTTTCCTTATCAACGCAATGATGGATCATACTAGCCCTATCATGATGCCTATGAGCCTCTTTTTGAACCTAATCAGCCTTATCAGGAGTATTATCAAAGCTATGTTGAGCCATATCAGTCATATGAGCAGCCTTGGCTCCAAGAAAGAATGGATGAGATAGAGCTCAAAATACTAGCATATGTGAGGAAAGTTTGTTCAAACTCTCAGTATGAAGAAGTGAATGGTCTATTCCAAAATGTGTCCAATGATCCAGAAGAGATAAATGAGTTGTGTATTTTTGTATTAGAGAAGATGGAGGCTTGGGATAGGCAAAAAATCGAGTTGAGTCACTTTTCTACAAAGGGTTCTTGTACTCTTTATTCTCATGAGGTTCTTAACCATGCCCAGTGTGTGCCGAGAGAGCTTCCTAGTTGGAGTCAAGAGCCTATTCAAGTGATTATTCATGAGACTAAGCCTTCTTATAGTCCCATTTCTTCACCACTCATCTCTCAAGCACAAGTTGGCCATGAGGATAAGGAGATTTTAGATGTTGAAGAGGTGATGGCCAAGTGGAAGGAACAAAATATAGAGGTCTTTTAAGAGTTTATCTTTTCCTCCTCTCCAAAACTCCCTAGATAATTTCATTGTCCTCAAGATTCCAAACCCTGATCATGATCAACCTCCCATGCTTCATTTTCCCTCTCAAACAAATGAATTTCATCACCCTCCCACCATCTCCCTCCTTCAGGAGGACCCTGTTCTTTGGAGGATTGAGAAAGAGGTTGTAGTTACAGGTCAAGTTCTTGCACAGTGTGTGGAGGATGCTTCAGATGCGTTTAAGGAAGAATTTCCTATTGATACTTCACTTAAGGTTGTAGTTGAGCATCCAATTATATTTAAGAATGAGAACGTTGATCTTGATGTAGAGGAACTCCAAGAGGAGTTGGTGTAGATTGAAGTCATAAATGAGTTACATGTATCTCTTATTGAGAAGGATCCAGATAGCTTTCAAGCTGATTCAGTTCAAATAGATAAAAATGAAGAACAAAAAGATGATTGGCAGCAGTACCTTGAATTTCTACAAGAAATTGAAGAGCTTTGTATGGATATGTTGGCTATTGAAGAGCATGTTTATGAGAAATCTAATCAAGAATCACTTATTCAAGATCATAATACAGATTGGGTTGCCTATTTAAAGCTCCTTGAAGAGCTGAATGAACTCGCAGCAGTTGATAAAAAGGGTGTGGCCACTCAAGATGAGATATCACTTGACAAGGTGGTAGATGACAAGTAGTGCGAAAAATATCAGGAAGTACTTGATGAGTTTGTCTTTGTTGGTGACTGGTTTGTTGTTGATGACTCATTTGAGAAGATGCTAATATAGTTGGTGGACAATAAAAATGTCTTATCAAAGGTTATGATTGATAAACATCCTGCCTTGCAACTAGTACCATCTCTTGGAGTGACTGAGTTTAAGAATTTCCCTTTTGATCCAGGTGGATCGTGCTTTGTCATGGTTAGTTAGGTTCTTTGTTAGTTTGTTTTCCTCCAAGTGCTGTTCCAGCACATTAGTTTCATTCAGTAATGTTCCAACAAGTGCTTGTTTGCACATTTGTTTCATAGTTTTCTTGCTTTTTTGTGTTTCCCTTCTTATTTTGAAGGAAAAAGGTTACTTCAGCCATGATTAGAGGAGATTTTCAGTTAGAAATCAGGTTTATCATTGTTTTGGGAGTTCAAATAACATCTATATGGTCTGAGTTCTCAAGCATAACAAGCATTCTTCCCTGCGAGTCGCCATAAATGTTGGCCATTTTTTGGCCTACAGACCAAAATATTGCCCAAGTGTGAGAGGGTGGGCATTCAAGCAAAACTTCGGGTTTTACACAACAGAAGACTTCGGGTTTTTTGGAAGAAGTCTTTGAGTTTTACAAGAGACACAACTTATTTCACTTTATGAGTAATCAACAGTTGAAACCCCTCAATAGAAGTAATCTGGGTTGAAAAACCCGAATTACTCTTGACAGTGCAAATCGGGGTTTGAGAAGTGCTTTGCTTATGAAAGTTTTATCAGTAGAAGTAATTCAGGTTTAGAAACTCGAATTACTCAGGATAGTGCATTTCAGGTTTTCCAGGGTGAATGACTTATCTTTTTTTATAGGTAACAAGCAATGAAGAATACGAAGTAGGTGCCAGTGAAGAGTCTGAAGGATTCCTTTGGAATAATTGTCAAACACAGAGGAGACTGACATTTTTTCCACAAGATAAAAGTCCAAAGGAAAGAATAAACCAAGGGTCAACGGAATAACATAGGAAATGGACCAAACAAAGTCAGCAGGAAGTCAAAGCAAAAAAACCTGAGGGAATAAAGAAGGACAAGAAAAAATTAGAAGGAAATATATCCTTCGGACATTTTGTCCAAATGATTCCTTCGGGAAAAATGCAAACAAATCAACGAAAAGGGGCAGAAAATAATAAAGCCAAGGAGATAATAAAAGTCTGCAAGAAAACCCAAAGGTAAATCCAGGGGGCAAGATATAAGATCCGAAGAGAATAAAATTGAAAAAATTGGCAAGAAAGAAATATGAAGGAATATAAGACCAAGGAGAGCCAAAAAACCAGAAGATAATATATACAAGCAAAGCAGAATAACCGAAGAAAATCTGAGACCAAAGGAAATCCGTAGATAAAAAAGAATATCCGAAAGAATTAGGCTAAGGGAATAGTTAGGAAATCCGAGAAAATATAGACCAAATATAGACAAAATAATCCAAAAATAGAATCTTGCCAAAAATAGACACGAACAGGGAAACCAAAATAAGATAAAGTACATGCAAATAAGGGCTATTTTTGGCAGATTTTTAAGTTTCAGTTGACCCATAATTTGACTAGTCAAATTCATGCTTCTCCAAATGTTTTAGCAGTTCGAGTAGAGTTCATCTATTGACGCTTAACGTGGATTTCCATGCAAAGAGAGGTGGGCGTTTTAACAAGCCCATCCGTCCACTTTCAAACGCCAAAGAGCTAGTCTCTAATTTTAGACATGGCTCAGTTGATCATGCATAAGCAAAGTCAAACGTTTGAACCCACTGTCCACTTTTCAACACAAGGAATTTTTATGCAAGACAAAATAGACTTTTGTAAAGGCTGAGTTGGTTTGAGTTTACTCCCTCTCTATTTTCAAATGTCAATCTCTTGGCTTTTTGTAATTTTCTATATTAATAACTTTTCAACCTTATAAAATCCATCCCTCTCTTGGTAGGACTAGACTCTGCCATTGGTGAGTTGTTTAACCTTTTTAATCAATAGGACTGTACTTTCAGATTTCAAGTGCTGGCATAGTGTACATTCATTCAACAATTTGCATATGTGGTAGATTTCTCTCTCTTCCCAAATTTTGATTCAAACCTTGTTGCTAGCTTATCATGTTATGCATGTCATGTTTAGTGTTTTATATGTCTTTCGCTGAAGCTGTAAGTGGATGTTAGGTCACTGCAAAGTGTCTTGTATCAGACCTCTCTCCATCATTTTCTCTAACGTTTTTTTGTCATTAGATCGACCCTTCTCATGAAATACTTATGCATAGTGATAAATTGAAATCAAAGGTCTTCCTTTTCCCTTGTTTGTTCAGTGTTCAAGGTTCCAAGTAGGGTGGATCAACATTCTGGTGTATCGCCGTCATTAGGTAGGATTTCCCCTTCAAGTTTCTTTCTCTCTTTTCCATGGTAGTCTGCAACGCAGAGTAGAGATCCTCATTGATACATCTTATAGGAATCAATCTTCTTTGGAGGTTATTCTCACCATTGAGGTACCCACCTTTGTGAGAAGATCCCATTGTTTCAACTAGAGAGAGGATTAGCCATTTCAGCATGTCTTTGATTCAGGGTGCAACTCTAGGTTGACAACACTTAGCTCATAATATTGTGTAACTCAACCCTACTCAAACCTAGCGGACTTATTACATTAATATACACATTGGGACCTAGCATTAATATATCGCATGCATGCACAATAATGCTAAAATGAAAAACCACATTCACGAATATTTAAACTTCGATTCATGCTATATGATAAAATACATCGTCTCGGACCATCTTAAGGTTATAAATCCCAGCTTAAGCATACACTCTACCTACTGAATCAAGGAAAACTGTTAAAAGGGATACTTCTCCCAAGAAAAAGAAATGGTACTATATGCTTAACTGAAAATATAGGCTACTCAAACCTAGGGGATATTTTACATTAAGATACATAGTGAGACCCTTATGTCACGCCACACAATCTGGGAATGAATTTTATCCAGCCTCCATCTTGTGGTCAATGCCGCATATGTTCACAATCACTCCATAACTACTAAAATGCTTTGTGCTAAACTAGGCATGGGCTCATGTCTCACCCTCAGCTATATTTTTCATTATTGATTAAAGTGCAATGACATTATGACTCTTAATGACACAATTACATCCATGCATAAAGTTTATTTACAAGGCCCAAATATAAAACAGCATAACATCCTTAACAATCCAATCGGTATTGGAGTAGGATTACTGCTGTACCGAATGTTTGTGTAAATGAAACACAGGAATTTACACCACCAAATAGTGAAAAATTCATGCGACCAAGATGAACCATGAATTCCTTTTACAATGTACGCAAGACCATATTTCAAGAAATCTACATGCAAGACCATATTTCAGGAAATCTACTCCATTTTGACAATGCATCTCTTAAAAACCGCCATAGAACAGTTCCTCTCTGACTTATGCAATGATGAAAAAATCAAATTTCATACCAGCCATGGAAAGTATAAATATGTCAGAACATTTCATCTTAAGTATGTAATTTCTTACCAAACTAAAGCAAGCCCATGACAAATTTTCTTGTTACATCTGCAACTTTTTAGACTGCTAGCCATTATAATATCTACAAATACGTGTACAGCAACATCAAATGCAAGCTATTTCCAAGTTTCCAGGCAACATTTATTTACAAATTCAATAGAAACAACAAACAATAGCTTTTACCCTCCTACTGAGAAAAACATTTAAAACAGAAGTTGTGTTGGCTCCCTTCCAAGAAGTGAGTCCTTATTGACACGGTAGGATAGGTCATTCCAAACTCCTGATTTTTAAAAAGGATTAAATATATTTTATTTGTAATAAAGGGGAATAAATACAAAATAGTCCACTTATGTTACAACCCATTCATAAGATTGACTGTTTGACAGTGAGCACATACAATGTGGAGAGACTGATCAGAGATTATATATTCTTATTGCTGTCTGAGGCCTTCCAAACTTACCATCCAAGAAGACAGAAAATACTTTCTGCTGAAAATACATATACAGACATGCCTGGATTATAATTTTGACTAACACATAGAGGGACTTAATATGACTTGGACTGCAGCCCTTGATTCTTAATGTTGTTTTGAAGCTCCTGGGCCCTAGTAGATTGAAATCTTCATTTGTATGCTGCATGCTTGGAGTGGGAATGAGATGGTCCTGCATCAGTAATGCTTCTCTTTCCTGAGCTTCCCCCAAGTGTTGGGGGTGGATGGCGGAAAGGTAAACTGTGATTTCAAGCTCATTGTTCTTTCCCTTGGTGGTAGAGGTGCTGCTGTCATGAGCTGACTTCCTTTTCGCATTTCTGTCTTCCTCTGCAGTTTTGTGAATAACATCTTCCACCAGTTTACGAATTGGATCAAACAAAAGGCCTTTTCCACCGGTTGGACATGTGAATGAAGAAGTGCAAAGTTCAGGTTCAAAGTGTCCGCATTCTTTTTGTTGAGATTCCAGAGAGGCAAGATTGACAATACATTCGCTCAAAACTGGAGTGAGGTTTCCCTGGTCTCCAAATTTCATATGTGGGAGCTCCAATTGTCTTTCAAGTTTCTGAATAGTTTTCACTAGATCTATGTAGACATGAGGTATCTCATCCAGTGAGGGCTTGTAAGTAAGAGTGCCTGATGGAGGGAAGTGGCTTTCAGTTGCAATATCATTATTTGTTGGGGTTGTTTGTGGGAAAGCAAGTTGATACTCTAGGTCCGAAAGGGAAGGACGGTGTTCAGTATGTGCATGGCCTGATTTCTTTTTTTTGGGGGGGGTTGTTAGAGCTGTTTGGGAAAGTGACGGAGTCTCTGCACCTTGATATTACTAGAGTAGAGAGGTCAGAAGAGTCACAAGATTTTTTTGATAAGCAGATGAAGGTTGAAACTCAGCCTGATTTAACAAAGGGCCCTGAATATGAGCAAAAAAGAAGATGCAATATTGGTGACATCAGGGAATAAAGCCCTTGGACTTACCGTTTGGCAGCATGCAGAGGCAGACTGCTAGAATGTTATATTGTAGAAGATTGTTCGTTGGTCTCCTCAAGCATACATTCATCCTTATCCAGGTGAATGATTTCAGCATCAGACTTCTTGTTGAGGGCATTCCTTGCAAACCTTAGTCAAGTCTCAGTGCTGATTTTTATGTATCCTCTTGTATAAACTTTCAAACTTGGAATATTGTTTAAAAGTTGATGGCATTTGTGAGGTGGGAGCTTGTTATTTAAAGACTTCCTCTTGAACCTTTTGGCTTCTTTTGAGACTCTTGGGTGCACTACTGCTGTGGAAAAGGAAAAATAATGTTTCTTGATGGGATTTGAGCCGAAGACAAGGGTTTTTATTACTTCTTCTTACCATATTTGACATGCCTCTTGGCTTGGCTGTCTTTGTGTGCGAAAAGCAACAGGATGAGAAGACAGAATGAATAGGTCATCAGATGAAGCTTGAACAGGAGCCCATGCCATTGGAAACCCTACTGTGTGATGAACCTCTTTGCCCATACCGTTGACCTCTGTTTGAGATGGATTTGGTGACGCTTGGTGTTCAATGTTAATGCAATTGGCACTTGCAAAGACTGCAATTTTGGAGTTGGGAGATAACAATGAAGACACTAGGGAAGATAATGCCAATAAATTGTAAGGAAAGGCCATAAGGTAGTTGCGTGTTTTGCAGAATTTGGCTTAGTCATACTTAGCTGAGACTTTGTGTCAGACTGTGGATGGCCACGTTGTTGAGGAGCTGAAAGGCATAACTTAGAAGACTATCTTCGTACAAATATTCCATTGTCATCACGGATTTGATGGAGGCGTGAAAGCACGAAAAATGTATTGGATTTTTTTAAAGGGGAAGACATATAAGGGACCTTGATAATGGCTTGTTTTTGTTGTGATGGAAGTTGTACTTTGAAAGTAATGAGAGATGGGTAGCAGAGAAAAGTGGTAGATATTAAAAGCAAGTTGAAAAACCAAGTTATTAATAATGTGGGCGTGGAAGAATATGTACAAGGTGAAGGGGAAGGGTACGAAGTAGTAGGTGACAAGTTACCCTCTAAGTGTTGGTGACTTTGGGATGTGGTGGTTACAATGATAAATGGAAAGACTATCACTTGAGTAGAGTGTATTAGATAATTATTTAAAACTCAATTCAATCTTTTGACTCCTTAAGCCATCTGGTTTGATGGGAGAATTGCAATTGAGTTGTGAATTTTTTAATCATTTGTGTGAATATCAGTGGATGGCTTCTCTAAGGCCACCAGAATTTCAATAGGAGGGGATAGATTCTCGGTGCTCAGGAAATTGTGGCAAATACCAGCTCCTCTGTCCGTGAAAGTAAAATTTGCTAATTTTTGGCCATTGTGTTATGGTGTTGGGGCCAATGTTGTAAGATGGCTTTAATTATGATGTGCAATGTACTCTTCATAATGCTTCCCTTTTTCCATTGGCCATGACGAGGAGTGTCGGGCCTGACTGGGTGCCACTCTGGATGAATTATGAAAACTAGCACTATACCTTCAATTATTAATCGAGATAGCCCCATTTCAACAGCTTTGGAGAGACCCATGAGGAGTGCCATCGGTTCAGTGAAGTTATTGGTCTAAATACCAATCTGCTGAGAATAGCTGCGAATTTGATCCCCTTTGGAGTCCCACACGATACCCCATATACTTGATATGCCTAGGTTCTTTTTGAGGCCTCATCAAAGTTGAATTCATAGAAACCATATTGAGATTTGACTTAACAAACAGCACGGCTACTTTCTGCCAGATTTGGCTGGCAAAGACACATTGAAAGGAGATATGATCTATGGTTTTGAAGTTTTGATTGCAATTATGGCACACAATGGGATCAATCCAGCCCCATTTTTGAATATTATCAGTGGTTAAAACTGAAAACACTACTGTGAAACATTAGCCACTTGAAACTTTTAATGTTTGGCCATGTTTCAATAGCCTAGAGCTTATTTCATTTCTGATCTTTGACCTGATTTGGGGTGATTAGTGTTCTATATGCAGAAGAAACTGCACATTCTCCTCCATTATTTTGGGGGGCACAGTATCTTGGGTGCAGAAAGTGCAAATGATTATTTTGTGCAGGATTTGAAGGAGATGTGTGACCTGAAAGTGATGATCTTACCTGGCTGTGTGGATATTTCCTTCATCCAAAATTAGGATCTATGTTTCTGTTGCTGTAACCTTTGATATGAATAAATCCATTACTCTGTAGTTGTGTTTGAAATGCCCGAGGAAAGAGCTGAGCCAAAGGTAGATGGTCTTCCCAACAATCCTCCCAGAGTCTGATTGTGGCACCATTACCAAATTACCATGTGAGTTTGTCCTTCAGTAGGAGAATTCCATTTTGTAGGAGCTTAACTGGACCTGAAAGTCCCCCTTTCTGTTTGTCTTGGAGGAGATTTCCTTGATTGGAAAAAAACATATTTTTCCTTCACAATGTTGATGCATATAGAGGAGGAATCCTGCCACAATATCCATGCCGTACTAGTTGCTAATGCATGGTTCAAACAGGCCAAATTTCAGAAATTGAGACCTCCATGTGTTTTTGGTTGGCTGATTTTTCCCCAAGAGCCCAAAGGGAATTTGTGCCTGTTTTCAGCTCCTCTCCAAAGGAAATTTTGCTGTATGATGATCAGCCTCTCTTCCACAAACTATGGGAGCTTAAAAAATTTCAATAGATATAAGGGAACATATTGGAGAACATATTTGATCATTTAGATTCTCCCTGCCATAGAGAGCCATTTATGAGTCCAACAACCAATTTTGTTGTTTATTTGCCAAACCATATGATCTCACTATTCCATTTTGTTCTTCACATGAAAGTGAAATCCTAAATACCTCATGCCGAGCATTCCTTTTTGGAATTTGAGAGTTTGAACGAGTGCTTGATTGTGGTGATTTGGCACATTTACAAAAAGGATAAGGGATTTGGCCCAATTTACTGTCTGTTCCGAAGCTGATTGGAAGTCCATTAAATCTTTTTGAGCTGTTTATCTCCTGAGGTATTGCGGTAGAGAAAATGAGAGTAGGGCATGTACAAATATGGGCTGAGGGGTTCTCCTTGGCGCAGTCCTCTGGTGCACGAAAAGGAATTCCCAATTCTCCATTCATTGAGATGGCAAAGAGTGGAGTACTGATGCAATTGTGAAACCTTTCACATATGGACTTGTTGAAGCTGAATCTGAGGAGTGTAGTTGTAATCATTGACCAGCTACATCTGTGAAAAGCCTTGAAGATGTCTAGTTTGAGGAGAATTCCTGTTTTCTTCTGATTATGCATTGAGTGGAGGATTTCCTGAACTGAAATAATGTTATCATCTATTTGCCTTCCTGAAATGAAGGCAGACTGAGTTGGAGAGACGATCTTCAGTAACAGAGGTTTTAGCCTTATTGCAATAAGCTTTGAGAGAATTTTATAGACCCATAGTGCATAAAAATATGGGCCAACATTAATCAATTATCCGCTTTGACTGGTTTGGGAATCAAAGCCAATGTAGTAGTGTTCATATTATGAAGCATTTGCTTACTTTCAGGATTTCTCCATCACTACCTACAAATCTGATTTGATAACATACCAGAAGGTTTGGTAGAAGAATTCTGGGAATCCATCTGGGTCCAGTGCTTTGTCAGGATGGAATAAGAAAATTATATTTTTGATATCCCCTTCTTGAATTGGGCTCAAAATGCTTAGATTATCCTCTGGAGTAATGAGATGGGGAATATTTTGTACCATATTCTGCTGAACTTGCATGGATCTGGCATTGAGGGGCTCCTCCACAAGCAATTGTTTAAAATGAATGGTAGCATATATTAAGATCTCTTTGTTTTGAGTGGTAATGGACCCATCTGTTTTCTGAAGTTGATGAATAGTATTTAAGGATTGTCCATCGAATGCTGATTTATAGAAGAATTCATGTTAGAGTCCCCATATTTTATCCATTGTTCATGTGATCGCTGCTACCAATACCTTTCATCATGTTTTTGAAGATTGGAAAGAGAGTGGATGAGATTTCGCTCTCTGGTGGCCATGATCTGAGTGAAACCTTCCTCCCTAATTTTTTGTCAAGGATTCTCAAATTGCTGTTTTGTATCTGAAATTGTTTGGAAGATGTCATTGAATTCGGTTTTAAGCCATTGCTTCAATTTTTGTTTTAAATATGCGAGTTTTTCTATGAACATATACATTGCAAAACTTGGAAAAATTAAAATGTAGTTTCCTTCCACCATTTTTCAATATTGGAATGCAGCTTGGGATGGGACAGCCACATTTTTTCAAATCGAAATTGAGGTCTGGCGGATTTCCTTTGCTCTGGAGATATATGGATGGAAATTGGCCAATGATCTGATAAGGTGGATTTTCTCAATCTAGCAATTAACTTTATGTTGGGCTGGAACCATTAATCTGAATCCAAGATGCGATCTAGTTTTTCTACCATATAGTTCCTTCCCTTTTCGTAATTGCATGAGGTATATATGCCCTATGCAAATTCAAGATCAACCAAAGAGGTATTTATGGCCAAATATGAGAGAGCTGTCACTATCCCTGAGAAATTGAGTGCTTTGGTGGAGGTGGGTCTACAAATTTCTTGAAGTAAAACCTACGTTACCGATATGGGTATGGGTACGGATATGGGTACGAGAATCGGATATGGGGATACGGCGATTTTTTTTGGGGGGGTTTGGATACGGCTGGATATGGCCGTACAAAAATATATATAAAAAATTAAAAAATATAGACATATAAGCAAAATTAACCACGTAATATGCATAGAAGAAACATAATAAGTTAAATAACCACAAAACATACTAATAATTCAATGCCAAATGTCATAATAGTCAATTGTCGAACTTAGATTAGTCTCATTTATTATTACAAGTACATAATGCAAATGTTACAACTTACCAGTATGGACAAAAATAAAGACAAAAGAAAATCCAGTCTCTGCAGTTTGGTGAAGATTACAATGAGTTGACCTGGTGTTAAATCACTTAAGACTATGCCCTATTCTCTTCTTTGACCTTATTCACGAGTTGACCTTTTGTATTATACCTGTGCAAATGATCTTACCATATGTACTGCACAGAAAGAGTCCTGGAGAACCATATTTTTGGGACATAAAGGATAAGCGAAAAAAGACATAATTGATTTCAACCTGTTCCTCATCTTGATCATGTTACAGACATTTATTTCCTTTATTTTGGCTAGGCTGAAACGCGATCCAATAACTGGAAGACTTGCTGACTTGCTCTGGCAACCTTCACAGCTGTTGTATACAGCCCTAATAAAGAAGATACAGATGAATCAACGGAGGCTCACATTTTGAAAACAGTCAAATACAGCCAGCCATTGAAACTGCAGAGAGGTTTTCATACTTTGTTTTGTTTTTTGTAGTCCGTATTTGACTTTTTATTAAGCAAAATTGAAAAAATAAAATAAAAAATTGCTGGAAACGCCAAGATAAGGCTGGATACGTCACCTAGACGTATCCAGGCATATCCACAGCCTAGGGACGCTCCCTGGACGTATCCCCGCGCTCCCCCCATGATCCCGTATCCGGGGAGCGTTTCCCCGCGCTCCTAGGGCCTGGGGGGGGCGTATCCGGTAACATAGAGTAAAACCATCTTAATTCTTTTCACGTTGATCTTATCCCTTGAGGGAATGGTGTTTATTGGGCATCCCTGGATACAAATGTTCCAAGAGAGGATCCGTATTATTATGACTGCTGGGTACCAAAGGTGCTCGCCTCTGTAGGGGACTGATTATTTGAGTTTGGGTGCCTAGATCTGCATAAGTTTGGTTATAGTACCCACCAAACTTCTCCATTAGTCGATTCAATGGATTCATTGACAGATGTCCTTTTTTCTTGACTTGAAAGCCTCTTTTGGGGTCCTAAAGCTCGGGATTGGTGGGGATTAGTTCCATGATATTAGAGCTATTTGACAGAGATTTTTTGCTGCTAGCATTGGGTCTTAGTAGATTTTCTTGTGCCGCAAAAGTGATTTGCTTGAGTGACTTACCTGGCATGTTATGTGCAGATGGGATCGACTAATCTCCTTGTTACAAGCTAGTTGCGGAGAGACTCTGTATATCCTCCACGGTTATTTCTTCAATTCCACAAGCAAGGGATTTTGTGAGTAGTGGCGTTTTCGTGATTCTTTTTTCTCCTTTCCTTTTCTTACATGTGCTTTTTGAATTTTTTTCTTTTGTGGAACTACTTTGATGGATTCAGTGCAAATCTACTAGTTTGAGAATCTTTGATTGGCGTTGTTTTGTCTTTGTGCTCCTATTGAGGCGGATGATTGGGTTCAGAGGTTTTTGTGGTTGGACATACTCTGTTGAGATGATCATGCACATGATCAATCCAACATCTGAAGGAAAATGTTCTCATACTCCAGTAGTTGTTCCCACTCTATTCCTTCCATATCAAGAATGAGGCAGTCTAGCAAAGGCTTGTAGAGATCTATGCTTACACAAATCCAAGCATAGTTCAATACTTCGGGATTCCTAGTGAACTCCGATGCTGCAATGTATTCCCCACTTGTGGATCCAATCTTTTTGAGTGATGTTCTTGACAATATTCACAAGGTAGTAGCAGTAGGTGATGTAGTCATAGGGACGTGGTTTCCAATGAAGGAAATCCCTAACCCAATAGCAAGATAAACACACAAAAATATGAAATCACAAAATTATGATTATATATATTAATATATAACAACAGGTTACATAAGTTTCTACCAAGGCATGAGCTACAAGCTAGGCTTGGGTCCTGAGCTGCAATATGCAACAATGATGCCGTCTCTCAGACTCTCGTGCACATATACAAGGCTACAACAACCTTTCCTTCTATGAGCTCTCTCTTCAATTTAGCATAATTTCCTCTTAAGGCTATGAGCTTCTTCTACAGCCAAAAGCTTCCATGTGTCCCCAAGGGTTGCTTGCACCCCACACAAATATGAATGAACATGTGCCCATAGAATCCATCACCAATAATCTTGGAGTCAAAGATCTGCTACAAAATTTTAAGAGTCAACCTGCTCTAAGCTACCCCAAATGTTTTGGGCACCAAGTTTCCTCTCCGCATCATTTTTATCCTTGTGCACGGTTATTTGCATGACTCTGCTCCAATGTTGTGAGAGAACTACTATTTGCGCCATGTTGCACTTATGCCAAGGATCTATCTCTGATTGCACTATGCCTTGCTTGAAATCTCTGTACAACCACGTTGTTCCTCTTGTGTGACTTGCGGAACCCAAACCGGATCCGCTACAAGACTCCATCCAACTTCTGTGCGTATACTTCTACCCCTGACTACCAATTGGGCTTGCACCCATGTTGGAACTTTATTCGCAAAATGGTACTTGGGTGATGTAGGATTGATCTTCAACAGGGATGCTCCTGCATCACACACCCTAGGCAACTGAAAATGTGAACTCTTGCTTACATGTTGAGATCTTTGAGAGTATGGCCATAAGGACCAATCTCTGCGAGATCCACCCATGTCGAGTCCTCTACCTGGCTATTCTTCCATGTCACCAAATATTGCTTATATTCTTTTTCGTGTGTCTTTTTGACCAAACTAGCTTCTGTTCCTTCCTCCTTCGGTATTTGCATTCTTCGATTGGGTATCTGAGGTCCTGATTTTTCCTCCTCATCATTATGCCCTTCAAGGTAATCATAAAAATCAGCCACATTGAATATGGGCAACATGTCCAAGTCTTTAGGCAACTCGAATGCATTTGTTGAAATTTTGTGCAACACTTTACGCGGCTCTATCTTCCACTTTAGTTCATTGTACATTCCACACAAAAATTGTTTCTCATGCAAATGTTCCAACACTAAGTCTCCCACCTTGAATTCTTTATTTTTGTGCCTCTTATATGTGTGTTGCTTGCACTGTAACTGCTCTGCACCAATCTTCTCCTCACCTCTTGGTGTAACTCACACACATACCCAATGTCGTCTTTTGCTTCTATGCTCCTTTCATGGCCATACTCACTCCCCTTAGCTTTGAAACTCCTCTTGGACCACTTTTGTACACGACCTGGAAGGAGTTTTTCTAGTGCTCCTATTCATCGAATTGTTATACGCAAATTTTGCTTGCATCAATTCCATGTCCCATTGCTTGGGCTTGTCTCCAACCAAACATCTTCGTAAGTTTCCAAGACTTCTGTTCACCACCACAGTTTGTCCATCAATCTAAGGTTGGTATGCTGAACTGAAATTCAACTTCCTTCCCAACTTCTTCCACAATGTGCACCAAAAGTGGCCTACAAACTTGGTAGCTCTCTCTGACAACTATGCTACGTGGCAAACCATGCAACTTCACTACTTATTTAAAGAACAACTTGGCAATGCTCGTAGCAACACTTGTCTTTTTTCATGCAATAAAATGTGCCATTTTTGAAAATCTTTTACCACACCAAGATAGAATCATTTCCCCTTTGCGTTCTCGGCACTCCTAGCACAAAGTCCATATTAATGTCTTCCCATGGTTTCTTTGGTATAGGCAGTGGTTGATATAACCCTCTGTTTTGACTTCCCCCTTTGCCAATTGGCAAATCCTACACTTCTGCACATATTTGCACACATATATGCCCATCCTCATCCAAAAGTAACCTTTTGCGAACTCCACCAATGTCTCGTCACTCCCAAAATGTCCAACCAAACCTCCATTGTGATTTTCCTTTATCAAAATTTCGTGCATTGACCCCCTTGGTATTACAATTGTGCCCCTTTGAACATCCCTTCTTGCACAAAGTAATCCAGCCATGGTGTTCTATCCATGCTTGTTGGTTCTACGCATGCTCTCTAGGCATCAAGAAAATATGCGTCTTCCACATATAGCTCCTTCATGGAATCAAATCCAAGGACCCCTACTCGCATCTCCTTCAACGCAAGGACTCTCCTACTTAGCACATCAACAACCTTTGATTTTCCACTCCTTTGCTTCAACACAAACAAATAGCTTTGTAAGAACTCGACCCACTTCATGTGTCGCTAATTGAACTTTTCTTAACTATTGATAAATTGTAACACCTGATGGTCTATGTGCAACACAAACTCCTTTGACAACAAATAGTGCCTCCACTTCTTGAGCACTTGCACAATAGCATAGAACTCTTGGTCGTGGACCAAATATTTCATCTTAGCATTGTTCAACTTCTTGCTAAAGTAAGCTACAAGCCTACCTTCTTGGTTCAAACGGATCCAATTGTTGTGCCACTAACATCACAAACGACCTGGAAAACTTCGGTGAAATTTGGTAACGCCAATATTGGCTGCTCAGTCACTTTCCTCTTCAACTTTTGAAAATTGCACTTGGCTTTCACCATCCAAACAAAATCCTTGCAATCTCCTCTCAACACCTTTGTGATCACTGCACACGTCCCATTAAAGTTTATGTGAACTTATAAAAACTCACTAAACCATGAAAATTTTGCGCCTCAAACACGCTCCTTGGTGATGACCATTCAAAGATGGCGCACACCTTTTCTAGGTCCATTTTTAGATCTTCTTGGGATATCACAAAACCCAAGTATATGAGCTCCTTCATAAAACTGCACTTCATATTTACCAACTTCTCTTTGCGTAACCTCTACAACACATTCCACAAATATGCTAGGTGTTCCTCTTTTGTTTTGTTGAACACTATAATATCATCTATGTAAGAATGATATAATTTCCTAGAAATGGCTTCAACACTTTGTTCATGAGCCTCATGAACATGCTTGGTGCATTTGTTAGCGCAAATGCCATGACCAACCATTCATACAATCCCTTCTTTCTCTTGAATGTCGTTTTCTACTCATCGCCTTTTGTGATTCTAATCTGGTGATACCCGCTCTTAAAGTCTTAATCTTTGAGAAATATTGCGCTCCATTTAGGCAATCCATCAAGTCATCCATGCGTGGCAATGGAAATCTATACTTGATCATTATATTTTTAATGGCTCTTGAGTATGTGCACATGCACCACTCTCCTCCTTTCTTTGGTGCCAATTTTTAAAGTATTGTGCATGTGCTTAAGATTTCTCTAATCAGCCCTCTATCCAACAACTTGTGCACTTGCCTTTGCACCTCTTCATTCTCCTTGGTCGTGAACCTGTATGCGGCCTTGTTTGGAAAACTTGCTCTAGGGATCAGATCCATAGGATGGCTGATACTTTGCATCGACAATAGTCGTCTGATAGATCAATCAAAACAATTTTAGAGAATTCATCCAATAGCATCTTCATCTTGCACGGGAGTGCTTCTTCCTTTTCCTTTGTGCTTGCGCACTCTTCCCTCAGGAATTCCTTCCCTGACACCATCAACGCATGTGCACAAATGCTGGTGCACCCCTCTTCTTCCTTCTCCTTCAATAGACTCAATGTGAACTTCTTTCCATCCTTTTCCAAGAAATATATATTTGCTTTGCCTTCATGCATAGCCTATCAAACTGCCAAGGTCTCCCCAAGAGTACATGACACATCCATTGGCATCACATCGCACCAAACTTCATCTTGGTAGGTGCCTATCTAGAATTTCACAAGGCACTACTCATTCACTAAAATATGATGGCCCTTTTGCAACCAAGACACCTTGTAAGGGTTTGGGTGCTACACCTACTTCAAACCCAACTTCTCTACCACCTCGCACGAGATCAAGTTATCCATGCTACCACTGTCCACGATCACCTTGCAACATTTGCCTCTTGACTTGCAAATTGTTTGAAAGAGGCTCTTCCTTTGCTCCGGTTCATTATCTTCCTTTGTTGTGCAATACCCTCTTCATCATTAGAGTTTCTCTGTGCTTTGACTCTTCAGATCGTTATGTCGACCCAATCGATTCTCTTCTCCATGCACTACATGTGCACCAACTTTCGATCTTTTGCTACTCTCACTGTGCGCCTATAGGTGTTCATATGCTCTGTGTTTAGATTGTCCACACCTAAAACATGTTCTTGGGAATCCTCTTCTTTCTCTACCAAATCTTCCGCACGCTTTGGACGGGTTAGGTGCATCTCCTCATGCGTATCCTTGTTCTCCATCTTGTGTTTCTCCCCTCTTGTGCACGTGTCTAATTGTGCAAATCGCTATTATCCCCTTGTGGCTGGCTTCTTCCAGTGTTACCTTGCCCTCCACTCATGAATCTTTTTTTTCCTCGTGCGGTGCTCTGCTGTTTGCACGACAACTTCTCAACTTCCAACACAAACTAATAAGCTTCCCCCACTGTTTGGATCTGAACCATACTCAACTCATCTTGAATGCCAAATCTCAATCCATTTAGATATCTTGCGACCTTTTCTTGGTCAACTTAACTATGACCTGATCTACTAGTGATTTTATAAAATTCTTCCATGTACTTTTTGACTCTTAGCTCCTTTTGCCTCAAATTCTGCAACCTTTTGAACAACTCCATTTGGTAATCACCAGGGAAAGATTCACCCTTCATCTTCGCAAACATTTTGTCCCCCCTAATTAGCTTCTCCTTTCCGCTTCTTCGTCTCTCATTTTGAACTTCCTTCCACCATAGCGCCGCGTGACCCTTCAACTTGGTCTATGCCACCATGTATTCGGATCGCTTCAAGACTATGACCCTTCTATGAGCTCTCTCTTCAATTTGGTAGAATCTCCTCTAAGGCTATGAGCTGCTTTTACAACCAAAAGCTTCTAATTTCAGGCCTTGCATTTCCTTTTATAGGCTCTCCTAAGTGCCACATGTCAAGAAAGAGTCATGCAAGATCTCACAAGCTATACATGTCCCCAAGGGTTTCTTGCCCCCCACACAAACATAGATGAACAACACATACCCTTAGAATCCATCTCCAATAATCTTGGAGTCAAAGATCTGCCCCAAGATTTTAGGTGTCAACTTGCTCTAAGATGCGCCAAATGTTTTATGCACCAAGTTTCCTTTGCACATCCCTTTTCTTCTTGTGCATGGTTATCTGCACAACACTGCTCAGATGTTGTGAAAGAACTACCGTTTGCACCATGTTGTGCTTGTGCCAAGGATCTATCTCTGATTGCATCTGAAAGCTCTGCACAATCCTGCACCTTGTGTGTTCCTCTTGTGCGGCTTGCGCAACCCAAAATGGATCCATTCAACTTTTGTGCGTATACTTCTGTGCTTGACAACCAATTGCGCACTTGCACCCTATGGCTATGTTGGAACTTTATTTTAAAAAATGTACTTGGGTGATGCAGATTGCCCTTCACTAGGGATGTTCTTGCATCAGGAGGCGAACCCATATTAGGACTGCTCGGGAAATCCTTCGTTGGTTTAAAGGTTGTTGTGTGGTGTTTTCATAAACAGCCCAACCTTCTTGATGGACCATGGACCTCCTTGAAAAATTTCTCTCTTGTTTGATTGAGAAAACAACGAAAATAATGCTTTGGCATCATAGGTAGCTCTATGGTACCTGAGGTTTTCCAGTTCTCTTGTACCTAATATCTTAAGGTTTTAGGTCTTGGGAAGGCCCCCATGAATCTACATATTAGTGCTTGTTCTTTGACCATATAGAGTTGATGCTTGGCTATTTCCGTGGAGAAATAAATCTTTGGAGGGTTAGCCATTTTTAAGTAGCACCCATTCTCCTTTTTCGTTGGAAGGCTGGGCCGAATTACTGTCTTTTTGGCATGGTTTAGGACAAGATTTGAGATCCTCTCTGCATAGATGAGATGGTTCTTGTGCTACTGCAGTTTTGAAGTTGGGTTGGGTGGACTAAGGACTAAGAGGTGGATCCATGATTAGATCCATTGGAGATTCCTCGGCTTGACTGGGTGGCTGAAGTTTGAACCTGTAGAGAGAAGGCCATGCCCTCCTCAGAGAGGGAAGGCTTAAGTTCCACTCAGCTCAAGGCTGTAATGGAAGGAGAGATGTTGTCTGGGTTGTGAGAGAAGATTTGGCAGAATGAGGGTGGAGCATAGGAATGTGCTACAGTAATTTGTGCTAGCATATTTCAGTTCCCTGCTATAATAATCAATACAAAATCCTGTTGAAAATGGCTGAAAATATATCAACAATAAAGTGGTTGGAAATATATAATACAATTCTCGTCTTAGAAAGCCACAGCTAGGTACAAGCCCACCCCATGAAGTCCTTGAATCACTAAGAATTCCTTGGGTAGAGCATGTACGGTATATTGTCTTGACACTTCAGGGAGTCATGAGGAAACCTTATGACTATTTTTGGATCCTAGCTTTTAACTAGAGTACGCGTCAGGTGTGATGGATCTGCTGTTCCAGAGGAGTGGCTTTTGTAATTTGGAATCACTTTTGTTCTCGAGTCACTTTGCTTGCTTCTGACAGGAAATCAAGATGTATATGATTCCAAATCAGAGAGGATCTCCGATTCACCACAAAAGCCATAAGCAACTAGCCCCCTGTTATTAGAAAACCATGTTAAAAGGGTTGTTTTAAATATAACTATAGATCTATTTAATTTGCTTTCTAATAAACTTCAAATAGAGCTATTGCTCCTTTAAGATGTCTATTGTATGATTCCTCGTGCATTAACACATGCAAATGTTTCTTAAGAGGTTTGTATGTCGTGTCTCTCAAAAAGTGAACAGGTACAATGGCTTTGCCTTGTCACGGGAGGAGGTCAACAAATAAATAAGTAAACCAAAACTAAAACAATTAACATCCTAACTAGAGGGGGTGCATGCAAAATGAATAAACTCTAGACAAGTCTGAAAAGACACACCATACGACACAATAAAAATAACCATATGAAAGGAAGGCCCCTTGCCAAAGAAACAACCAATGAATCCAAGAGACGGGGGTTGAAGGAGACTAAGGCTAGAGAACAAGTTTGGCTTTGATATGTACTAGAGTGTGGAGTAGAAGAAGGGCCAACATCCTTATCAATCGCCATGAAAAGAACAATACATGATATGATGATGTCCATAGGATGATGACCTGGGCTAAGAGGAGCTGGACAATCCTAGTAAGAGTCAGGGATTCTTATTGGAACTTCTCCTAGCATCCATGGTTGACAATTCTCGAGAAGTATAAAAAATGTTGGTAATGCGTGTCTAGCCTTGTAGCTTGGACTTTGAGCAAGGTAAGGTTTGCTGCCAATGTAAGGTTTTAAACTTCTAACTTGTATTTTTTTTTTTTGTCATTTTTTTATAAGCTGTCAAATAAATGTTGACTATGCCCTAGGGTTTGTTTATTTTTATTTTTTTGTAATTTTGTACTGGTTTTTTAGCCTGCAGTTATATATACTACAATGTCAACAAGTTCTACCTCTGTGGCTAACTCCAATTCAAAATTGATACACAATCACCGCTTTAGAAGTATGCGACAATGATAGCGCAAATTTCAGGGAGGGCGGACGGGGGAGCGGTTATATTTGGAAATGCAATTGTTACGATAGTCAATATGTAAGCTCATACAATTGGGTGAAAGCTCACATCTGTGACACACCTAATGTGGGCATCAAAGGTTGCAAGGGGATGGATGGTAATCTAATGACAAATAAAAAATCTTTGATTTTGAATACATCAAGGAGCAAGAAGATGTAGATGTAGCCCTTGCCATGAAATCAATTCACCCTTTGTCAAAAAAGGCAAAGGATCAAGGAAACCACTAATTTCCCCAATTCCTCGTAGTGGTTCCTCAATTGTGACTGCAACACATTTATTTTTGGCAACACCCTTCATGCATGAAGAGGTTTATCCTTTTTCAAACAAGAGAACAAAAATATCATTAGAAAGGCCTTTTCAAAATGAGGCTAGGGCTATTGCCAATGAGCATATCGTGTGATGTGTGTATGCAAATGGATTGCCCTCCACTGTGGTCAAGTCACCATATTGGCAAGAAACGATAAGATTGATCAATGAGGTCACAAAAGGTTACAGAGGGCCAGGGTTTGAAAAGCCCCGCACCATCCTACTGACAAAGGAGAAAAAACATGTTAAGAATTCTTTGAAGCCATTTAGGGATTTGTGGGTTGAAATGGGAGTCTCCATTTCCAATAGATAAAAAGATGCAAAAACAAGGCTCTAATCAATGTGGTTGTAGTGTGATCTAAAGGGGCAATGTTTTTGAAGGCCATTGATTGCAAGGGGTGTGTGAAGGATGCCGAGTTCATTGCCAACATCCTCTTTGAATCCATTTGAGGTGGTGGGGCCTAAGAGTGTTATCCAAGTCATAATGGATAATGCAACAAATTTCAAGGCTACAAAATGTTGGTGGAGGCGAGGTATGGGCACATTTTTTTGGACACCTTGTGTTGTACATTCATCTAAACTCATGCTGTAAAATATGGGCAGAAAAATTGAATGGATCAAGCAAGTGTATGCAAAAGCTAAGGAGATTCAAATGTTTGTCATTTTTATCACCTATTCCAAGCCATTGTCAGATCCTTCTCAAGTTTAGAGCTGCTGAAGGTACTTATAGATTATAATTTTTGTAATATTATTAATTCACTTTTTGTTTTTAAATGCCGACTTTTTTCAAAAGTTTTTTAATTTTTTAATTTAAATTTTCTAATAAGTTGCTGAGACTAGATTCACCTCTCACACAATCGTCTTGAGATGATTTGTGAAGGTGCGAGAGGCACTCAATAACATGGTCATCATCTACATGTGGAGTGTATTTGGAAGGAGTCAAGCAAAGAGCGAGCCCAAAGAGTGAAAAGTACGTTCTTAGATGATGATTGGTGGGCCCTTGTGAGTTATTTGTTGTGTTTCACGGAGCCCATTATGAGTATGGTTTGTTTCATTGACATAGATCAACTATGTTTGGGAGACATATGATGGCATTGATTCAATGATTGAGAAGACGAAGGCCATCATTAATGCAAACGAACAAGATCCCGAGAAGATATTATTAAAACAAGCGCATTCAATCCAATTAGAGCACATATGATTACTTCTCGTATTAGCAATTAAACACGGAATTATACCAGAATGATAAAGTAGCTAGAAACTTGAGACAGCAAAGAATTTGAGAGACAATACACACTCTTGTATTAAATATTACTAGAAGAAAATACAATAAGGAAGATGCCACTTCTTCCTCCACCTCAAAGGCTTGCCACACCTCAAGACCTTCTTCCCTCTCTCTCTTGCTCAACACAACAACTCTAAAGCCTAAGTTATTATCCCTCCTTGAATGCTTCAGCTGATCCCCTTGACCTTGCTAGCTTCAATGCTTTTACTTGCCTTCTTGATTATTACAATACATGCCTTATGGGTTTTTAAATAGGATCCCATGCTTACAAAAATAGAACTCTAGTTACAATAATTAGACACGCAGCTCGTGACTATAATTAGTCGTTTGACATGCAAACACTCGCTTCACTTAACTGACTGTTCGTCAACAGCAGTTCTGGAAATACACAGGCGACCGACGCCGGTCCCTGCTTGTCTGGTGCTGCCGACGTTGGCCGACTATCTGCCGTCGCCGGTCTCCTTCTCCACTGCATCTGACCGACGTCGGTCATACTGCCGACGCCGGTGGCTCTGGTTCTTCAGCATCCTTCCTTGTGTCTGCAAACAGTTGAGGCTTTTAGCTCCACACCTTAACATGGGAGACATATGATGGCATTGATTCAATGATTGAGAAGACGAAGGCCATCATTAATGCAAACGAGCAAGATCCCGAGAAGATATTATTAAAACAAGCGCATTCAATCCTTGTTGATTGGTGGAACAAAATGATCACCTTGCTACGTTTCCTTGTCTTTGCATGACTCCTCAGTTCTACAGCATGAAGATCCTTTCTTTTTCGAGGAGGGTGCACCATACAAGGATGTTGAAGTCGCGGAAGGGTATGAGTTGGCATTTTCTAGGATCTTCCCTGATCTTGAGGTAGAAGACATGGTTATGGATGAGTTTGGGAGTTTCATTACCTCCCAAGGTTGTGGCCTTGGCACTATTTGGGACAATTACAAGAAGGATGTTCATATGTGGTGGTACCTCCATGGCCAAGGATCATTGAAACTACAGCCTCCTGCAATCAAGATCTTGTCACAAGTAAGTTTATTATTTTGTAAGTTTTAAACTCTTTCATTTTGTTATAAAATTTATGTTTAAGACATGAGTTTTAACTTTTTAATTTTATAAATCTTAATACTGGTTGCAAGTTCATCTTGTAAGCGGAATTGGAGCACATGCAATTTCATCCACTCACAAAAGTGCAACAAACTCGCAGCAAAAAAGGCCAAGGAGTTGATCTACATACACTCCAAATTGCGCCTTCTATCACACAAGATCCCAGAGTAGGAGGGGAGGAAAAAGCATTAGGATATAAATCTAGAGGATGTTGACTTGGATGCTTCCATTTTCCACCGCTCATTTTTTGACATTAACACTCCTTTGGCGACACATAACTTAACTAGCGGGAGTGCTAATCTTTGTGGTTCTCATGAACCACATCATGATGTTGATGTTGATGTTGGTGCTCTCGATGAAGAGCAAGATGACTGAGTATTAAATTTGATGTAATTAATTATTATTAATACTTATAATTATCATGACAATTGACATTCGATTAGTGTTTTGTGGTTATTTTGTTTTTTGTATGTATGTTATGTGGTTAATGTCACTAATTTTCTATTTATCTGGATAAAATTTCTATGTATGGTTGTATCCAAGACAAAAAAAATCGCCATATCGGCAAACCCGAATTGGTAACTTAGATTGTAAATGGGATGGGTACTTCAACTATACAGAAATAGAGGAGTGAGATCTAGAAATCTTGTGTAGTCTAGTCTCAATAAGAATTTTGGAGCTTCTTATTTATACAAAAATTGCTAACAAATTGATCGAGAGACAAGGATGGAACGATGATACAAGTTGTACATGTACAACAACAATTGGCTACATGGTTGGTTTATCTTCCATAACGGCTTCTTGTGATAGTTCACCTTCTAGCACATTGGATAAACGTGTTGAATTGTGCCATACAAAGAGTTCTTTAGTTACAAAGATTGTTCAACTTCCTTGTGTAGGAGTACAAGTGTGTTGTTGAGGAATGTGCGTGTGTACTAACTGATGATTTGCAAACTATTAGGAAGAGTGCATGGTTGGTAAATCTGACCTTTAGTGCGCATAGTCATCTTTGTATGAGTTTGTATCATTTGCCTTTCCTCCAATAGCAATGACCTCATCGCATTGTCGTGTAGTTGTGGGAATTGCACTTTGAGATGTTGCAATGTATACCACTTGGATTGGTGTGTGTATTGCTTGAACTTAAAAATTCATAAGAGATGAGTGATGCATGTGTTGAGGATTTTAATAATTTGATCCTTGAATGCAGTTGTCAAGCGTTCAAGATTCATATTTGTTGGATGCATTGTCGTTGGACAATCAAGCAAAGATGGAGGACAAGGCTTCAAAAGCTTGACAATGAAAATTTGATGCTTATCCTAGTAGGGTGGAAGGTCAAGAATGAAGGCAATTTTTTTTTGTTGCACAAATGATGGTATATGGACCATGTATTGGGCCTAAAGTAGGTCTCTACGATACAACAAACCTTGAAATAGGTAAAAGGTAGAAGACCATTCTGAATCCAACACATAAGAATGCCAGTCCACAAAAGGGTTTGGGGTTGTAGGCAAGTGTCATTTTTAATGGGTCTATAAGGGGAACCTACACATACAATGTCTATTTAGAGAAAGAGGGTGGAGGACCTTACTAGATCTCAAGTCTCATTAGATGGTAAAGCAAGGGCTATAATGTCCTAGATAACAATAATGTAAAGATAGGAGTAAAGTAAATGACAACAAACATGTACTATACTATTGAATACATGAAGCGTACAACATTCACAAATCAACCAAAGTATAAAAGAAAGAAATTAGGGTTAGGGATACTTACCTCAATTTGAGCTATCAACGCATCAATCTCCTTGGTTTTTAGCATTTTTTGAGATATGATTGTAGGTGAAATCAAAATGGATAGAAGAAACCCTAGGTTGACCAAAGTTGGGGATTCCAAAGACGATGTACGTTGCCAATGTTGTTACTATTCTTGAAATCTTCAAGTCCTGTTTTGCTAACTTGTCTTTGTTTTGTGTAAGATCCTTTAACCTTAAATCCTCTTCTTCCTAAGGGGTAATTGTGAGCTCAAGTAGAGTGAACTGTTGTTACTTCTTGAGAAGGAAACCTATAAATATGGCTCGGATCCCTAAAAGTCAAAATTCAATTGTGGTTGATGTCATCGGCCCCTCGGATGACATACAAATAAATTCAGAATAAATCATTACATCATCAGGCCGATTGATGACATTAGCCAAAACAAGGGTGCTAAAGGATGTCATTGGTTGGGCCGACGACATTGGCTATGAGCAGGCAAGTGGGTTGGAGGAAGGATTAGGAGACGGAGGAAGGATTAGGAGACTGAGGAAGATAATATTGTTGATATGAAGGTGGTAGTAATAAGGGCAACCCACAACACATCTCTCACGCTAGAAGCCCGCTCAACCCCAATTCTGATGTGTGTGAATGCATACACTCAAGGAGATTAATACGCTGACAAGCTCTGGGCAAGAAAAGTGTCAGTAAAAACATTTTTAATGTTTTATAGACCATATCAAAGATAGATGATGTTTCGATGAAGGGCTTTAAAGTGCTCTTTCGGCTGTTTGTTGATCATGTTCATAGATTTGTGGTATGGATTGTATGAATTTTTTAACCATGTTAGTGTCCTTTGTGCATGAGACTCTGAAGTCAATGGTGCATGGAAGGCAATCTCTAGAGGCATCGTTGAGTGGAACCCAAGACATGTCTAGAAGGGTCTATGCCCGATAGAGTGAGTTGCGTACAACCTTGTTATAGGCATGTTGGATGGCAGGTTCTTGTCTTACACTTGTAGATGTGTGATGTTGTACATTTGCAAGAGATGTGCATGTGTGATGTTGATTACTTCTGTTTGACTCTTGTCTGTGGCTGAAATGTTGTTTACTGGTCCAACTGTGTGTCTATGACTTATAGGGGTCGACAATGTCATGTACATAATATTTTGTGATTCGTTGGCTTTGCAGTTTTACATTGAATGTAGGACATGATCTGCACCTCGATATCACAAAAGATACTCAGCTAGTAGAAATGTTGTCATAGTACAACGAGTGTCCTACTCAGGCCTAAGTTTCCAGCTGATTTACAATATTGTTCCTCCCAAATCAATTTTTTGTATGGTCGAGTGCACCCCATCAAGGAGCTCTTGATCTTGCACCGTATCTTCAATGTCTTCACATTCATAAATGCTAGTCAAGCCTTATGCTAGGATCTCATGTATCTTTAGTGCTATCCCAATTAATATTTGACCTAATGGATATCATGATGTGACTCATAAAGTCAAAATGCATGCCTAAACACTAGTCAAGCCTCGCAGTAGGATCTCATGTATCTTCAGTGCCATCACAATCTATATTTCACCTAATGGATATCATGATTTGACTCTTTATGTCAATATGCATGCATTATAACCATTTATCGTGCATCAACTTTGAACCTATAGAGTTAATAAATCCTTGTAACTTTCAAGGATAGGTTATGTGAGATGTGCTCTGTCATACGTGCTTTTAAAAAATGTTAATAGCTTTAATGTTATCAAATCTGTACGAGAGATTCCACGAAATTAAATGTTATAAAATCTGCATAAAAGAGTTGAAGGATGTATCAAGGTCTTCAAACCACAAGCACTAACAAAAACAGGTTTGAAAAAGCCAACCAGCCTTACAAATAATCATGAAATCAGTACTCAAACAAAGAAAGGTTTCTATAGCTAATTGCAGTAGCATTAATTACTCCTCTTCATGCAGCTAAGTAGGCTATAGAAGGCATACAATTACCTTTCTGGAGGTTCCACCTATCACTTCACCAAGAAATTGTGATTCCACCTCAGAGGCAGCACTGCGTACTCCATTATTGAAATTGTTCCTCTCAAGAGGATCTAGTACAACTTTTCTTGCTCTTTCTCTAGTGCAATTGCTAAACTTGCTTGATGGGAAAAATACTTGTGAAAACTGAGGTTTGGAGCATTTCTTAAGGGATAGCTAACTGTTGTTATCCAATCCATACAATGTGCCTCTTATCCTCAACGCTATGGCTCATATCTAGTTATTTTGTGATTCAGATGGCCTGCTAGTGGTTTCTTTCTTGTGTTCTATGGTTTACTTGGATTTTAATGTGGCTCCTTCGAATTTATTTGTAGCTTTTTCAACCAATCAGCACTTTCTAGTCAGCCAAATCACATAACTAGTGCATAACTATCTTGACTTGTCTTTGATTGTGCAAGCCGAGTTTGATTGGTTTTGGAAGGATGTGAATTCTTTGCCCATTAGGGTGCAGGCCCAGGTGGTTTCTTTCCTCACCTGTGTATGGAGAGATTTTCTTTGTAATGATAATACTGAGCTTATGTAAATCATTTGTTCTCTGGAGTACAAGAAGATACGTTTCTTTAAAAGAATAAAAATAACAGTACATAACTATCTTTGAGGTTTCCCGTATGTCTGTTGTGGGAACTTACTCTTCTTCATGACCAAAATTTTCTTGTGAATGAGAAGCATTAAGTCTGAATCAAAGTGACTTGTATTGACTAAGTTGCCATTTGCCACATTTTAGTTGATCAAAAGTAATTTTTGTATTGTGAAATTATTTTTTCTGTTATCTTTTCATTGTCAACGGATTTATGTCTTTTAAAAGGTTGAAGGCTTCATGATCCTGGACTTGGAAAAAAACATAATCCAAAATCATGATGGCACAATCTAACATATATTCATCTAAACTGCAAACTGAGTAGGAAACTACAAATTTGTCCGTTACAGTTTCTCTGGGTGTTCTGTAGTGTTTTCTTAGAAAGATACAATGAAATGTGCATCTATGTTATGCCCAAAACTCGTGATGCATTTTTAGGTAACAATGTATTCTAAACAAGTAAGATGATCAATAATGAGCTTTAGAAGTCCATTTGAAGCTTAAGGGCTCTTGTTTACTCCTGATGTAAAAGAAACAATTGCAATTTGAGAAGTGATTTTTAAAAAAAAAAAAAAAAAGTAGACATGTTTTCTTGTGTTTAAAAATGTTGAGGCTTATGGAAAAGTTAAATTAGCCAGTATGATTGGATTTAGTTTTGTATGATAATTTTGGGTAATGTTGGATTGATATGAAAGCAAAAACTTCTGTACTTATGAACTCATCTATTTGACGAAGAGTTATCTACATTATTCAAATTATATGAATTCTATATATGATATATGGATTGTGAAGCTAAGTTTAAGAGTGACTTCTGCAGCATGTCAAATTTCAAAATTATGATTTGGACTGCATTAGTGGATGAGCATATGTTAAAATACTGATTTTGGTGTTGTGTCCATACATAATGCACAGGAAGCTGGGAATGTGCCTTATGTTGTTGAGAATGGAGCTGGAAAGTTTAGTAAATCACCAAAAGAAATAGCCCGTGTTGTTGCTGAATGGTTTGGTCCAAAGGCCGAAGAACTCAGGAAGATGTCTCAGAATGCATTAAAACTTGCTCGACCTGATGCAGTTTTTAAAATTGTTCACGACCTTGATGAGTTAGTTCGTCAGAGAGATGCTCTGCTTCAGTGTTCATTATCTTTAACTTGACATCTCATTTTCTGTTGTATCAAAATTCCAAGCCTCAGTTTTTTCCCTCTTCAATTTTGACTTGATATATTTATTTTCATTTATTCATTTTCTGCTTCATACGTTAAAAAGGAAGAAAATTTATTCCCTTCTACAAGAGGTATTCTCCAGATTATGGGTGTTGTGTTATCATCTAAGCATTTAAAACAACTGTTCACAGTTAAAAATTATGCTTAGCTATTACCCATACACTACCATACTTAGGAATGTACTTGGATGAATGCGGCAACGTGTATCTTTGGTTTATATGTGGCTAACATTTTGAAGGTCAAATGTGACCATTAAAAATTTCTTTTTATTTTTCATATTTGTCATGATTCCATTTTTAATTTAGGTCTTATTCCTGAACTCATGAATAACCTATGAATAACCTCATCCTGACAAATGGTTACATATACATATTTGGTTTTAGCCAAAGATATCTTAAGGAAACTATGCATTTTATGATTTAGTTTTCCATTGTTTCACTTAATTTGAAACAAACGTTACAATAAAGATCCTAATAATCTAAGGTTTGTGGGCCTTAGCACATAGTCTCTATCAAAAGACGGGCTATGATCCCAATTTTTTAAGAAACATGAGGGTGAGCAACGTGATTATTAGGAAATTTCCATTCTATGTCATAGCACACGGCATGTCTATCAGAATATGTGGGCTCTGACCTTATTTTTTGGAGCAAAAGAGTAAAAAGTTACGCAAAAAAACATAGGAGTTTCATCAGTTGAGCAACCAAATTACTAGGAAATTTGCATCCTATTATTTCATTTAATGTTTTTTATGTTGACAGCAATCGCATGTGTCTGATATGTGGGCACTTGGGATTGTCTTTTTTACTAAAGTTTATAATACTCGTCCCTTGAAGTGGTTGCGATTGCACTTGAATTGTAGGAGTTCACATGTTTAATAATACTTGATTGAGGCATCTGATACTGAAGCTTTGGTACCGAGTTTTGTTCATGAAGTGCCTTCCAGTGCCATGCCTATACAGAAACCTATTGTTGATTGTAGATGTGCCTGCATTGATAAAATTCATAATCTTACAACGCTCATGACAAAAGAGAGCAAATGGAATCTAGAAGAATAAAGCAATCAATTCTTCTTTATCCTCGTATCAGTAATGAAAGGCCATACGTGGCACTCTTTTTTCAGTAAACTATAAAACTTTATTAAGAAAGTCGATCCTAAGATTCCTCGTGCATTATTGTTATATACCCTAGTATAATGTAATTCTTGTTAACGATTTATTGGGTATAATGTAGTTCTTGTTAATGATTTATTGGGTTGTGTTATTTCAATACCCACCCTTAACATGTATGTCAGAGCTATTTTGAAGAGACCAGATTAAAAAGGTTTGGGAAACTGATAACCCAAATTAATAAGAGAAGGAACAGCCTTCTTAAATAAACAACCCGACCTGCAAATCTTTGAGTGGTTGGGGCAGCTGGAACAATCAGTGGTCACATAGACCTATTGCTTTCGCGGATGCAATTAAAATCATTTCATTTCATTATTCAATATTATTTTTTTATAAATATATTTTATCCTAATGGATATAACCTAATGCTACTGCCCCCTGTAGTCATGGTATTAGCATCATCAGGTTGAAAAAGAGGCGGCCCTTTCTAGCCATGGTAATGGAGGCCCGTTTGGAAGGGAGCATAGTATGTGCAGCCTGTGGTCTAAGCAAAGTCAGATTGGCAGAGGACAGGGGGTCCCATATGTTCAGTGCACCGTGGACCCTAAAATAAACTTTTCTTTCCTTTCTCAGATTTCTCCTCACTCTATTTTTATCTGGACAGACTCACAATTTGATTGCAATTGCAGTGCTTTTCACTGGAATTGGGTGTTATTGGGCATTACACATTTCTACCGTATATGTTTGTTGTATAGATGTGCAACACTAGTTGAAGTTTCATGGTTCAGGGGATGTTGGCAGAAAGAAGAGCATATAATTTTAAAGTGTCTTAAGAACAGCATCTGTTATAAGTCTACCGGTCTGTGGTCTGGCAGTAAGCTGAAGCACTTGCTGCTGTGTTGGCGTGAGTTTGAATCCCAGGGGGCATAATCACATAATTGTGCAGTAGTTGTACCCAGTTTCATGTGATATGATTGTGGTTATGAAGTTAAAATTACCCTCTACGATGTATGAAAGGTATTCACCTATAATCAAAGCCTCTGCTATTTGTTTCTGAGAGCATTGAGGATACGAGACAAATGTATTAGATTTTGGCAGATCATGCAGCCTTGTCCCTCATATTGACGCAGCATTTTGGTATCAGAAGAATTTTGTGTGTTGTGAATTTATTTTTGTTGAATGTCGCATTTAAGTTCATTGAGGAAGAGGCTGCACAATGCTTGTAATTTCGAATAAATGGTATAGTTCTTATCAAAAGCTATATATATATATAAAGTATGATGTTATAAATTTGGTGGTGTGTCATATACATGGAAACAATACGACACAAAATTAGTCACAGCAAATTTGTTGAATCTGAAATTGGGAGAGCTCTCTCAAACACATTCCCTAGAGTTACGAGACCCCGTCTTGTGGTGCAAGGGGTTTGAACCTGTTTCAGAGTCTTACAGGCACCCATATTATCATTTGCTAACATATATTTAGTTATGAATTTGACAATTTCATCTAGATTTGTCTAGATGCTTTTTTAAGTTAACAAGGCACACAAGTTTGTTGTTCCCTTAGGACTTACCCTCAACAAAACAAAATATGACCATTTCCAACAAAGACTCTTATCATGTAATTTTGTTTCAGGTGGAAAGATTTTTAAAAAAAATTTCAATGTAATATTTAAGACCCAATAACTATGTTAATAATGGAATTAGTCTTAAAATTTTGAATTGAATGCTAAGTTTCTAAGGGAAACTGAAGACTGGACAGGGCTGCGACATTATTGCATGATTCCTAATTATACAATTCTAATAGTGATGTCTAAGGCAATGAACATTCTGACAGTTATTATGCACGTAATCAATGGCTAAAAATGAAGTTGTTTGGGGCATCTATAAATCGAGCAATAGAGTAATTTTGAATATGTAGAATTATAATTATGTTACAAATAATATGCATGTTCTTTACTATTTTTTTGCATGCAGATATAATATCATATTTTTATATATGAAAATATGACAATATAAATATTTCATAGATAAATAGTCTTATGAATACACCAATGCTATATTGTCATGTTCTTCAATCTATTTCCACGCTCTTCTTTCTTGGAAAAGAGTCTTGGACAATCTTGATAAAAGTTTGAAGTGATTTATTTTTAAGGTTCTTAGCAAGGCTGACATTGGAGTCTTAACAAGCAGTTGAAGGTCGATATTCATCAGGATCCAGGTGGCTTGCATCTTGTGTGCTTTGTCGATCTCTCTCTTAATGCCAACTTTTTAGTGGATGTGGTATATCCAACCAGAGAAAAGAGTGAATGGTTAAATGTATGAAAATTGTATCCCTACATTTTTCTTTAGTTATAGAAACACATATTATATTTTAAACTAGTTTAGCAAAATTAATTTGTATTTCTTAATTTTAATTTATAAATAAAAAATTAACATTTTAATTTTGATTTTCCATAAAAATAAATATTAGCAAAGAACATATGTAATAAAACTTACAATTCTTTATTTTGATAAATAAACACATTTATATTGCTAGTTGAAGTAAACAACTACTTAGTCCAATATAATCTCTGCTCAGGGAGATATGTGAGTCTAGATTATTTTCTTTCATTAAGAGAAGACCTCTCAGTTGAGCTTCTCTAAGTTGAGTTTTCATTTATTAATAAATATCAAGGGGCTGAAATGATTTGGTACTATCCATTTTCTGTCACCATCAAACATGGCAAGTTTAAGGAAGATATTCCTACTACTTAGGATAAGTGGTTGTTCACTTGCTACAATTCTACCATTTTAAGCTTGGACTAGGCTTCACATCGCGGGACAATTTTAATGACATTTATCATTTTGTGATTATATATTGAGGTTAAAATTTCATTTAGAATTATTAATATACTAATATAGATATGTAGAAAAAAGTAAAATGTTTTATTAGAATCTATTGAAGGAGCTTAAACAACCAACACTTATGTTTTTAATTTTTAATCGAAACAAACTTGTTGGCTGTTCTCATCTGTTTATGTGTATGCACAACTAAGATGGCAAGGTAGCATATTATTTTGAAACAATCAGCACAAAACGTGTCGGTTGTTTAGTGAGTCTACCAATATGTCTATAAAAGGAACACATGATTCATATAAACACATTTAAATATAAATACATACGAGAGGAATATAAGGTTAAGATTAAAGGAGAAAGAAATGGGTAAGAACAAAATTTTGTGTGTTAATGTTATAATGAGTATTCATAGCCCTCCATCAAATGCATTTATTTTGGCTTGTAGGGAAGAAAATATGGGCAATTTTTTCCATCTAACTTGAAGATGAAATTTTGAAGTGGAAGACTAAATTTTGGTCCATGGAAGTAGAGTGACCAACCTTTCTTGAATCAGTTAAAGAGTAAAGTTTATTTCTAATGTTGCATGATCACATGTGATAGTTCACTTAGTATAGATCTTAGAACTTTAACCCAACAACTATCAAAGATGTGGAAGGAATTGGAAGGCCAAACACCACCATAGTCCATTCGATATGACCTGAATGAATTGGGAAATAATTTTACTTTTGTTCCATGGTTTCATATTTCATACTTGTGTCAGGGGTTTTGAGCTCCAGAGGGACCAATATCTTTGTAAAGTGTTTCTATCCTTTATTGTTATTAGTTTTTCCTTCGTTGGGTTTTGTGTTTTGGTATGGACTTACATTTATAAATTGATTAATTTGAGTTCATAACAAATTTGGTGTCTTATGGATGTATTTGTTGTGTGTTACGTTTTCCTCTCTTGAATGCCTTGTCTCCTTTGTTGTAATATGAATTTTGATGAGCATTGAGTTTTGAGCTTCAAAGTGAACAATGTCTTTGTAAAGCATTTCTCCTTTTGATTATTAAACACATTTTTTAATGTTAAGAGTTTTTCCCTTGTTGGGTTTTCTCAAGGAAATTTGATGTGCTCTGAATGTATTTGTTGATGTTCCTCTCTAGAATGCTTTGTTGTAACACATATATCAGTTTTGTGAAGCATGATTATTGTGTATGGAACATATTCTTTAATAAGTGATTAAATTATTAATTTTCTTCAAATAATATTTGTGATGACGAATTGCTAATTGGAGTATTTAATATAATTAAAATCTGTAGTGGTAGTACAATTTGTTCCTTTGCCTTGTGACCGGCACCATATATGTTTAAGCTTACCAGGACGGAAAAATAACATAAAGGTGGTTGTTTTTCATGTGTTTTTCCAAAGAGAGCATGAAGTGGGACAAAGGAACTGTAAAGCTTTAATTAGAACTTCACTTACAACTATGAAAGCTTCTTGTTTAGATCCCAATAATGTCTAGTTCATGAAATTGGAGGCAATAATTGCACTCAAAATTGGTGGCAGCCCTCATCAAAAGGCAAACAGTGAAGATAGATGACGAAGAGGGTTTGAATAGTGCAACATAAAAATTGCCTTTTAATATGGAAGATAAGCTTGAAATATGGCTCTGTGAAGGGTAATGTGATGCTGAAAAATTGAACAAAGGCAATTAGAGGTATACTTTATTGTGTATAAGGTTGATGGAAAATACATATCTTTTGCTCAATTGATAGAGTTTGGTCATGCTTTGGTGGGGATTGACGTGGAGGCTCTTTAATGTGAAGAGTAGTGACGAGGAAAGCAGGTAGGCTCTTTACATTCAATTGAATAAGAATGGGCAACGAAGAGGAGAAAGACACCAAAAGTTTTAAGACGAAGCTAATCTAAGCAATGACAAAGAAATTGCTATAACATGGTTTAAATTAAAAAACCATTGTATACATTGAGATTTGGATGGTCATTCAGATGAGAAATTTTAGAAGTTGCATCTTGAATTGCGTCTTAAGTAGCACGAGCCAAGAAGGATGATCAAGCCTAAGACAAGAAGCTAGTGATAATTTTTCATGTGGATGACAAAATGGAGTGCTCATCATGAAACGGGAAAACAATAGTGGATGAATCAACAAAGATTGAAGTGGAGAATAAGAAGCTATTCGACATCAAAATCCAAGTGAAGAAGCATAATATAAAAGCACTTTTTTATTTTAGTTCACAAAGTAATTTGGTTTCCAAAGAATTGGTGTATATTCTTGGAGTGGAAATATACACCTATAGTCACCCATAAATATATGCATATATGCACCCATAACCATTGAGTTAGCTGAATAAGGGTGCAAAAATGAAAGTTATTAGGAGGTGCAAAAAAAAAAAGATATTTCTGTTGATAAGATTCAAAGTGATGTGTTTTGAAGTCCTTATACGTGGTGATAGATGACATCTTCATGAGGAAGAAGATCCAATATCAATTGAGAAAGGATGGCCAGCTATTTATTATCAATCCCCATAATGGAAGAAGTCAAAATTCTTATTCAACTACAAAAGAGGAAAATAATGTGATTATTGCAAGAAAACATTAAGTGGCTTCAAGATTTAAAGAAAGAGATGGATAAGTACATGTAGGAAAGGTGAAAGGCTTATGCCTTCTCTTAGTGAACTAATGTTTTTTTGGGGACCAAAAGCCTCTCAAAAAGAGGTGATATGAAATAGATCAGTGAAAGTCCAACACAAAATAGGAAACATGTTCACGATGAGCAAGGAGAGAACAAAGATGAATGGCAATGGTGTGGTGAGTTAATTATCTAATAAAGGTTCTAATTTAAAAACATAATAGATCAGAAAGGCACGAGATGTATGGTCTTGCCATACCTAGATGGAAAGTACAACTTCAAATTGGCCTATCAAGGGCACAAAATGAATTTCAAGGCCAAGCACCACCCCAAACAAATTTAATATGATTGAGATTAGTCAAGAAGGCATTATTTTTTGGTTTTATTGTTCCATGCTTCATGTTTGTGCAAGCAATTTGGAAAAAAGAAACGAGGTTTTCACGTCGTAAATAAGCAATATCTCTATAAGACATTTTTATTTCCCTCCCTATTTCATTAATAAATACATCCTTTAGTACTAGATTTTTAATGAGTTTAAATTGCATGTGGTTAGAGAAAGAACAATTGTATTTTCCTTCGATCAATTAAACAAATTATTTAAGGTGGAGAAAGGATGAAAATCCCTTCTCATGCTAAATTTCAAACATAAAAAACAATTGTCCCTTCTCCCAACAGAGAAATCAAATTTTATTGGATGAAAGAGAATCAATTTCACTACGTGATGTTTCTCTAGTGGATTTTTGCGTCCCAAATGCCAAAATAGGGACACATTTAAAAGATCAAAGATCAATGTTAAAGATCTTGTAATGTTTTAGGATGTGAATCATCATCTTCTTTAGTTGTTCTTCCCTCTAGTACAAAAATAATGAAGTTAAATAGTAGGTCTTAGAAATAGAGGAACTTTGGAATAAGAATTCTGGAAGGATTTTGAAACATGGAAAGGTAAAGTTGGTGAGAGAAAACGAAGAAAATGGAGAAATTTATTTTCATATTTTATATGTTTATTTGTTTATGAATCTTATATATTTGATGCAATATGATTTACTCAAGGTCATGTTTATTAATGAAGGAATTTATATTTTAATATTTTATATTATAATAAGTACATATTTTTATGCAATCAATTTTTTTTAATAATAATAATTATTCATTCAACCCTCAACCAAGCCAAAGCTCTTGGCATAACCAATGACCATGATACATTAAATTGATTTTTATTTAAAAAACTTTAATATTAATAATTTTAAAATGTTATTGTGTATTTCTAAATAATTAAATGTAAATGGATAAAAAATATATATATAATGATTGAATAATTAAACGAAGAAATCCAAACGCTGAATAAATTAAGAAGTAATATTTTATTCAATTTAAATATATTATTATATTTAAACTTAGAATTTAATTTTGAAAGTCCTTTCAATATATATTTTATAAAATAATAATAATATGTTTTTTAAATTCATTTCATTTGAAATAATAATAATAATAATAATAATAATAATAATAATTTTTTAAATAATTTAAGAATTTTATTATTATGTTTATCTATTTAAATTAAGAACTTTAGGTCATTGAATCTATTAAATGTATAAATGGCTTTTTATCTAACCCCTCACCTTTATAATATGAAATGCTATGTTTTCTCCCTCAATACTTGTAGATTGCACATGCACCATGCACTTTTCATAATGTTAGAGGATTTAAATACATACATCTTATAGAGTGTATTTTTACAAATAAAAAGGTTAATCTTTAAAAAAAATAGAATTTTAAAAATAGTAGTTATATTATTATTAGTGGTGGTGGAAGTGTGTAATAATGAGAGATGTCAATAGAAATATTTAGTCTCAAATTTGACATTCATTTGATTATTAAATAGGAAATTCAAATAGTAATTTGATATGTATTTGACAATTATATAAAGAAAACAATTAAAATATAATGTTATTTTAGATATATGCTGAGTCTGGTCTCGTATTTTTTTCAAAAGAAGTTTTTCGAGCCCAACATAATGGCGTAGCTAGATTGGGGCTGTATATCCTTAGTGTATAAAAAAATGATGGATAAGATAATAGGGTCATTAATTAATGTAGAATGTGATAAATCTAAGATATATGCTTCAAGATTGATATTTCTTGACATTTTTTAGATAGATATATTTAAGATATTTGTATTAGTTATGTCGATAGGTATCACCTATGATGCAAGTAAGAGGTGATGGTAGAATGTCATAGTGTAAGACGTTAATGAAAATGACTAACTTTAAATTTAGCATCCATTTGACCATCATAAAACAATTTTAACCTTAAATTTAATGTCCATTTGATTGTTATAAGATAGTTTCAACCTTAAATTTGACGTTCATTTGATTGTCATATGAGAGTTTTTCTTTTTTCTTAGAGAAGGAAATTAAAAAATTTTGATATCTTGAGTATATAGAAGAGTTTGGAACTTGTTTCATCTCCTCAATTTTTTTTATGTGCGCATGACACAACCATGCACCTAGGTTGAGGCCATATATCATTAATCAATAAAATTTTTGTAAAGAAAATAACAAAATCGTTAATTAGTATGATATATGACAAATCCAAAATAAATAACTTAAAATAAATCTTTTTCAATATTTTAAAAATAAATTTAAGATATTTATAGTTATTATTTTAAATCTTCCATGAATTTTATTTAATAATATAAATTCTTAAAAAATAACAATTATTTATTATTTTAGATTTATTAAGTTTTTTATTTAATAATCTAAACTTATAAAACAATTAGTAATTATTTTGGATTTACCATAATTTTAATTTACGTCATAAACTCATATAAGTGAATTAGTATTGTTTTAGATATACGATAAATTTGATTTAATAAAGTTAACTCATACTCCTTTGTGTACGAAGTAAATTGATAAATACGAGACAATATACATACCTCGATTTATTAATTTACTGGACTTTATACTATAAAAAGTGTATTATTTATATTTAAAATATTTTTAATATGTATATCTTAACTAGCTGTGGACTCCATAGGAAAGGCATATTTCGAAAATGGAGTGAAGTAGGAATGTATTGTTATAAGTTAGTGTTTATTAGGAGATTTTGTTTTAATTTAAAAGTGCTTTCTATTAATCATATACAAAATGATATATTATTATTATTTTTTAAAGGTTAATAGAATCATATTACATTCCAAAAGAAAACTTTGTAGATCGAGAGAGAATAAATCATTTTAAATAATTAGAATATTAATAAATTAGAATAAGTTAATTAAAGATTATTTATAAACTTTTCAATCACAATGAGATAAAATATAACACAAGTCCATGAAGCAACAAGAGCAATCAATGTAGCCGATAATAGTGGAGGGTAATTCAACTTGTCAAACCAGCCACCATTATTAGAAGGATTTACCATATCATGTAGCGATTCCAATCTATCATTTTTGGTTGCTCCGTTTCTCTTATTCTTGTCTTGATAGAGAAATTGTAAGGCCCAATCAAGGATATTTTCCTTCTTGTTGCCTTTCACCCATTGTTGTTAGGGAAAGAGTGACCAAGCCCATCACCACCTCCAATGTTGTGGATAGGCAAAGGACAGTGAGAAAGCAGTGAGAAAAATTGCCCTTATTTATTGAGCAACCTCTACCACAACCCTAATGCCCACGACCTTAAGAGGATGACTGTCAGTGAAGAGAGTCTGAAAGAACCCAACTAATAACACACATGACATTTCCTTAATAATCCATAAGGAACTATAAATGCTCTACCCCAAGATAAACCTTCACTGCTTACACTTAAATCTATAATATGACATTAGATATGAAAAAACTTTATTATTAACAAAAAAAATAATAAGTAGAAATTGGTTAAAGATGAAATTATTCCTTTCAATCCATCACTGAAAAATAATTTTGGAAAAAAAAATGCAAAATTTGATTGTATTATGTAGGAAACATGGCCAAATCCTTAGAAGTTTCATTTTCCATGAGAAAAAGAAGAAACAGTTGAAACAACGTGTGAATCCATCTCCAGATTGATTGAACATGTCGACATAACCAAAAAATTGCTCGAGAGACTCATGTTTCTAACATGAGGGGATTATAGGGTGAGAAATCCCTAAGTGCATACGCTGATGACTAACAAGGAAACCTTGATACATGGTGCACCAAAGAAAATGTGCTTTCTTAGGTTCTGCGAGGGCTTTCCATAGGTTGGCAAATTTTTTGATCCATGCAGCCCCAGAAGGGTGTAACATTGATAGTTTCAAATTGAATGTGTTGAGGAGAAAGTAAGACATAACTGATTTATAATTTGTAGCAGTAGAAGAGAGTCTCAACAAGCCACTTCCAATCTTTCCACCACCTAGTTGGTGATTAAACACCAACCTTGTGGAGATGTTCCTAAAAAATTGCTCTTTGTATCTCATTGATGGATTCAAGGTCACCATTGTTGCTTTGACATTGTTACTTAAAAGAAGGCTAGAGGAGCCAAGTTTTGGAATGTTTGAAAAAAAGGTCAGCAACATCCTTGATTCTCATTTTAAAGAGCCTACAAATTTTGAGCCAAGGGACCATGGCGGTGGGTACACAATAGTAATTGAGAACTAAGGACCACCAAAGGGAGTGATAGTTTAAAGAGAGCCCAAATCTGAAATAATCCCCATCCCAAATTAGACGTGGTTTTAGCAACTCACAAGCCTTCCAAATAATTTTAGCAACAAAAGTGCCAACAATATTGATTGACATTGAGGTAGTGAGGAAGGAATGTAAGCCTAAACCATGCCAAAATATTTTGCCATAGGGAGCTCCCTGAGAGATTTTTTCCAAGCCTGTTATGACCCTTCTTGTAATAGATTAGAACAACCATACACATACTAGAAATAATACGGTAAATGAATAGAAAATTACTATATTGTTCAAAAACGGAACAAAATTGTATTACTATATCCCTGGTCTCTTTGAGGGGGCAACCTCATTTAGGCAAGCTCAATATAATATAATGCATGGATGCCTTTCCACTAGTCTTAGCTCTTATTCATAATATTTCTCTCCTAACTAACTACTACTTCCCATGCATGTGAGATTATTACAATTAGTTCAAGAGACAAATTACAAAACATAAGCATCTTTAGCTTTTATTAAAATAATAATTATAAAGAAAGAGTTAGGACGAAGGGGTCCTAACATGCCTCCCCCTTCAAAAGCTTTGCTTTCAAAGCTAAATATGAGAAAACTTTTGTTGGAGTTGAAGGAGGAGTTCTCATGTTGCATCATCTGGCTACATTCCATGCCATTGGACTAGAACCTTATTTATGGTCCGATTACGATGCTGATAGGAGTGCCTCTATAGAAGAGATTTTGGTTTAATAAGGAGAGATCCTTTTACATCGATATCAGGATGTGTGATCAAGGAATTTGAATCAAGAGAGGAGGTTAGTATGACGTTAGTTCCAAAAATAACAAAATAAACACACTAAACAAGCTAACATCTCTAGGCCTAGATCAATGGGGGGGGGGGGGAGCTTAGTGAACAAACCAAATGAAGACACAACTAAAATGCAAAGAAATGACAACTTTCCTTACCTTCCTTGATTGCTTCAAGATGATGTGTGCGTTGGCTTGTTCAGATTGTGCTCAAAAGGTCTTCATCAATGGGGCTTGGCTATCTCCATCTCCTCTTAGCACCATGGTTGGCTTGGCTTGATTCTGACATTATAACACTAAGCATTTGCTTTATGAATCAAATCCTGCATTATAACTCTACTATGTTCCAAGCTCCCCAAATGAAGAGCTATAGGCTTGCTTTTATATGCTTTGAAATGACTTGGAATGAGTTAAATCCTAACTTTGGTTGGCTTAGTTAACCCTAGTAGGGTTAAAAGGTGTCAAATGGTCATGATTAGCATGGAATAAACATGGGTGGGATATTTGCCAAAAATGACAACTCACAAAAACTAATGATGAAAACCTAGGATATTCATTGATTTTTGAATTTCACTTTTTGATAATTGCTTTAATTGTTCATGGATGAATTCAATTAGGCTTTGATGTTAATTAATTATTGTTAGACATTTTGAACATTTTCAAGATTTTGTATTGAATGATTTGTGCATTTTTTCAATTTAATTGATTTATGGGTCAAATTGACTTATTTACATGGTTATGAAGCCAAATTTGAGACTCTTAGAGATTCTTGGGCTATATTTTTAGAGGTTGGTAAGAATTGCTCTAAAATCAGGTATAAATCCATTGGTGGCCAATTTTAGATGTCTATAGTTTACCCTTGTTTGGGAAGGTGTTGCAAGCTATAAGCACAATAACGTCTTCTCAAAGAATAAAAATGTTCTTTGCTCTTACGACTTCAACGATGATGAATGAACTGTAGGGTGCCCCCTCGAGGGGCGGTTGGCAAAAGGGCTGGAAAATGGTCCCTCGAAAGAAAGAAGTGAGACGAGGGGACAAAACAAATGAAGATGACATGGTGGGACCACAATGATTTGCCTAAAGTTAGTCAAAATTATGGAGAATGCAAATGGGATGGTGTACAATGGTTTGCCCAAAGGTAGTTATAATGATTGTACCCCGATAGTGGCAACATGGTATGATAACACAATGATTTGCCCGTAAGTGGTTATGATCATTGAGAAGATAGAGTTGCCCTAGTTAGGACAGACAAACATGATAACAACATTCCCCAAGTGGGCAGAAGAAATCAAGTGATTAGAATTGATGACGACACTATGATTTGCTCAAAGACAATTATAATAACTAAGAATGCAAGTGGGATGATGTACAATGGTTTACCCAAAGGCAGTTATAAGCATTGTACCCTGATTATGGCAAACACGATTGATAGCTGATGATTGAAAACATGATGATGATAACTTGATGCAGAGGATAAAGATGAATTGGGATAACCTGCTAGTAGGGAGATGCTCATTTGAACTAATAAAGGTTGAAATTCTTTCATTATTTAATTACTCTATTTGGGATATGATTGGGATTATTTCTGGTGCCAGTGCCGGTGCTGAGGAGATATCGATGTTGCATTGTTGTGTAGACTTATTGAGGCTGATTTTTGCTATAGCACATGACGGTAGGCACCATGATAGAACACCATGAGGACTTGGCTGAAATATGCATAAGGACTGACTCCCATGATCCAATACTCATTTGAAAACAATGCACCATTGCTAAAAACCAAGATGACAATGTTGACGTATGAATATGGATGGATTCAAGAATAAATGTGCAAGGAATCACCCAATGAATGCATGTAGACTGAATCAAGGCAACAATACTGAAATCAAACAAATAGGCACATAAACAAACACCCAAAGAAACAAATAACTATTAGTCACATTTTTAGTACAAATAATGTCACATAAACAATGTGATGAACATTGCTCCTACAAAATAGGTGACAACAAACAAACATGATAAGGGAATAAAAGAAAAGGAAGGTGGTGGCCGAGCTATCTCCATATGCCCTAGGCAAGTGGACGCTGCCTACATAGTTCTATGGATGATGTATCCAACAAAACTTCAGGTCGAATGTATTTCTCCCAAGCAATGGGATAGAAGAAATTGATGATGAGCAAAAAATATGATTGATGGATGTGATAGAATAATAAGAATGAGCTCTCAAAATGGAGAAAGTGTGGGATAAAAGGCCAAAAAGGATGGGAAAAATAAGTGACAAGTGATTTCTTGTGAATTAGTAAGGGTTCCCAGAATCCTTAAGGCAAAGAAGTGGTCAATGTTTTTATTTTTTTCAAATGATTTTTCAAATATTTTTTTGGAATTTTCTAGGTATCTCAACTCGATCAAGAATGACGAGATACTAAATGATCCAAGATTGTAAAATGAAGAAAACATGGAAAACTTGAAATGTTGCTCGTAAAAAGGTGAGAGCATGCTGGAAAGGGGGACTGAGTTGTCCTCAACTTGAAATGAGCATGACTCACATAGTCTCAAAATGGCTTTAGTTCATAGTAGTTCCACCTTACAATGGGGGGAATCTGACTAGTGTAGCAGCCAATTCAAACAAAATAGGCACAGTTAGCATGATGGCATAGTACGGTATAAGAATGGCTAGTTGGTATGCCAAGGCACAATAAACAAATGTTGCCCCTAGTTTCCCATAAGTGGTTATAACTAGGATATAACTGATCAAATCAATGATACTAATTTTCCCATAGGCAATTATAATTAGTATCAAGATTGGTGAAACATTTATTTGCCCTTGTGGGTGGATATACCTAGGCTTACATAAACAAATATGATTAGAATGAACAAGAAACGAAGGATGAAACTACCAAAACTTTTGTTCTATTGCTCCAAAATACAACCTCTATCTGGAATGCTTGAAACAATTACTGAAACTGATCTGATTCTTTATGATAAAAATGTGAAACCAATGGATGAACCAAGGTCAAACGATATAGGATATGATGGATCAAAACATGCTTTGGTTGATAGAATGGGATGGTAGAATGAATTCATGATAGGCAAAGTAATTGGATGGTAGAATGATACGCTGCTAGAATGATAAGATGATATGACAAAAAAATGGTATGATACAAAGAAGAATATTGATAATATGGTACAACTTGAAATGGTCCTCATAAACAATAAATCGTATCATTCAAGTTTAGTACCGCTTGAGGTTTATAATGTTCATAGGCTTATCAAGTTCATCACCATATGGTGTGACAAGTATGTATACTCCTATGCCATAGTCTGCAACAATGATGAAAGGACCAACCCAGTTGGGTTTGAACTTGCCCTTATGCTTATTTTTAGTCATAGTATTATTTTGGTTCTCTTTAAGGACACAATCACGAAGTTTAAATTATCTAGGTTTCACACGTCGATTATACTAGCCATGGATGCGATTATGATATGCCTATAGATTGTTCATTGCATTCATGCATTTCTCATCAAGTAACTCTAGGTCTTGCAGGCGAGCTACTCAATAGTCTTTGCCATCCAAAACATGTTTCAATGAGATGCACAATGATGGTAACTTGACCTCAATAGGAAGAATGGCTTCAGTGTCATAAACAAGTGAGTATGGAGTGGCTCTTATTGGGGTGCGGTGATTGGTACGGTATGCCCAGAAGGCATAAAATATCTGAAGGTGCTAATTGTGACCAACATCATTGAAAATATTTATAAAGATGTTGACAATGGTTTTGTTTGATGCTTCGGCCTGGTCATTACCTTGAGGGTAATATGTTATGGAAAAGTGTTGTTTGATTTTGTATTCGACACATAACTTTTTGACATCTTTGTTTTTGAATGATCCTTCATTATCATATATAATGTTGGAAGGGATACCGTAGCAGCATATGAGATGGTTGAAAATGAATTTGGAAATTTATTTTCCTATCACGTAAGTGATGGGTATAGCTTCAACCCACTAAGTGAAATATTCTATGGCAGTAAGGATATGTTTATGGCCATCTGATGAGGTGGGGTTTATCTTCCCAATGAGATCGAGGCCACATGTAGCGAATGGCCATGGTGTCAATACTGGTTTCAAAGTCTTGGTTAGGGCATGAATTAGATTAGCATGCTATTGACACTTATCGTATATTTTGACATATGCAGCTACATCTGCGTCCATTATTGGCCAATAGTACCTAGAATGCAATAGTTTTTTGGATAGGATTGCCCTGTTGCTGTGGGCTCCACGTACTCCTTCATGAACTTCCTGTAATGCTAGTAGAGATTTTTTTCAAAGGTAAGGAACGAAACAAAGTTCAATCAAAACTATGGTGGTATAAGGTTGATCTGACTAAGGTATAACATTGGGCATTGTGGATGAAGGCTTTGGTTTGTTTTCAAGATAAGTCTGGTGGTAAAACATGGTCATGTAAATAGGCATATAGGTCTGAATACCAAGTAGAGCTGGGACCAATAATATCGTAGATCATGGCAACGGTTGATGGTTCTTGAGCTGACACTATTATATTTTCAATGAGAAAATGATATTCTTTGGCTGTATCTATTTGTCAAATAAAAGATATAGTGGTAGCCATGACATCTGCTATTTTGTTACTTGCCCTTAGTGTCTACTTAAATTGGATATCAATAATTTGCTGCTTGAGAGTGTCGACCATGGCCTTGTACGGAACTAACTTATCATATTTAGTTTGAAAGTGGTCTGTAACCTGATTGATGATTAATTGTGATTCACCATAAACTTATAGATGATGTATATTCCATTGTACTACCTATTGAAGCCCTACTATGAGTGCTTCATATTTGGCCATGTTATTGGTACAAATAAAGTTGATTCTAAATGACTTAGAGATTAGAGCCCCCTGTGGTGTTATAAACAAAAGGCCTACCCCCAATCTATGCATCATGAATGAACCATCAAAATATAGCTTCCAGTGCTACTCCTCAAGAGGTGTTTCAATGATGGATTCATCAGGATATTGGAATGTGAGTGACTCTGTATCTACAATTGGTGGTTCAACAAGTTGATCTGCAAGAATTTACCCCTTGATAGATTTTTGATTCACATACTCTATCTCAAACTCACTAAGAAACATGATCCATTTGGCCATGCGACCTTGTAAATCTATTTTAGATAGTAGATACTTGAGTAGATATACTTTTGAAATGACCTTGGGATTATTGTTCAACATGTAATGTCACAATTTTTTAACTATGAAGACTATAGCGAGACAAGCTTTTTTTATGGGCATATAATTGTGTTCATACGCGACTGGTGTATGGCTTAGATAGTACATTGCATGCTCTTTTCCATTATCATTGTGTTGAGCTAGAAGTGCCCCCAGCGCTTTTTTGATAGATGACATATATAACAAGAATGACTTTCCTAGAATGGGAGGCAATAAAATTAGTGGATTCTAAAGATAGTCCTTTGGCTATTGAAAAACTTTCTGATAATCATCATCCCAAAGAAATGTTACACCCTTCTTTAGTAGGTGTGTAAATGGGTGGCACTTGTTGGCCAATTGAGATATGAAGCATTTGATGGATTGGACCTTGCCCTACAAACTATGGAGCTGCTTTAGATTGGTTGGTGGTGGCACATTTTTTATGTTTTGTACTTTGGCTGGATCAACTTCTATGCCCTATGAGACACAATGAAGCCAAGCAATTTCCCTGATGTGATGCCAAATTTTTTTTTCTTAAGGTTGAGCCAGACTTTGTATTCACGTAGTTACTCAAATATCCTCCTAAATGTTATTGGATGATCGACCCTAGTTTTTTGTTTGCCTAATATGTCATCGACATAGTCTTTGACAATGTCATGCATCATATCATGAAATATGACTATCATGGATCTTTGATAGGTGGCCCCTACATTCTTAAGACTAAATGACATAACCTAATAATAGATTGTTCCCCATGGAGTGGTGAACGTTGTCTTGTGTTGGTCTTCTAGTGCTATTTGGATTTGATTGTAACATGAGAATCTGTCCATTAGTGAAAGCATCTCATATACTATGGAGTTGACAATCATGTCAATCTTTTGAAATGGAAAGTCATCCTTTGGGAAAGCTGTTAATATCCCTACAATTAGTACATATTTTGATTCCTTCTAGCTTTTTACTAATAGGTACAACAATAGAAATCCATTCAGAATAGTTGATTGGCCTAATACATCTTGCTTCCAAGAGTTTATCCAATTTTTTCTTTACTAATACAACAATGTGAGGATGCATTTTGTATAACTTTTACTTCATTGGTTTGGCATTAGGTTGTACCACAAGGTGGTGAAAAACCAAGGCAGGGTCCAAACTAGGCATGTCAGAATAGGCCCATACCAATATATCTACAAATTACCTCAATAGGGATTTTAATATATCACGGTCCTCCTCTGTGAGGGACACACCTAATTTAATCCATTTTGGGTCATCTGGAGACCCAATGTTTACCTTTGTTGTGTCTTCCACTAGAAGGGTTGAACCATCTTCAAGAATAGTGTACAAAGATTTGAACTGTTTGGCTATGTCAGAGTCCTTTGTTAAGACTTGTTCTTTGATTTATCCTAGACATGATGAATCAGAATCCCCCAGTGGGAGGGATGGCCACGTAAAATTTTTTATTGGAAACTCTTGAATGACGTGATCAAATGCTTGTTGTTCTTCATGACTGAATTCAAATCCATGGACAAGATTATCATCATTAGTATCTTGGATGATTTGATCAAAACCCTGTTCTTATTCAATACTAAACTTAGACCTATAAACAAGTTCATCATTGGTGGTCTCCTGGTCTATAATTGAAGAAGTTGAAGACCCCTGTCTAATGACACTTAAAATAGGTTTTCACCACTAGACTCCCTGTATCTTTACTTTTTCCCTAGTCAAAAAGCACCTCAAAGAGGTTGGGACCTCAATGTTTTATTGATTTATTTTTGGATAAGGATGTTCACCCACTCCAAAATAGGCTTCAAGATCCAACTTGATTGAGAATATTTATTTGTGATCTCCTAATGAAACATTGTCCCTAAGGCCTAGAAAATCATAAAAGACCTCGTCGTTCTGGAACTCATCAATTGGCACATTGGATTCTAGTTAACCCCAGTCTATCAGTTGAGGATAATATAATGGTAATGGATTATGATGAATGACTGGTCGAAGGGTGAAAATGGAATTATGGTCAAATAGGTTGGTTTGGGCTAAGTCATTGAATTGGCTATGATCAGACTCTACTTCACTATCGGCATTGTCATCACTAGTCATTAGCAATGGAACTCGAATAAGATACATCAGGTCACTCCCAAATGATTTAAATCCAAGTCTATAGGTTCCTTTATACTTATAGAAATTGGCTCAAGTTTTCCCTGTTGATTTGGCCCAAGATCTCCTCCTTCGTAGTCTTAGTTCTCCATGATCCAATTAGGAATATGATACTTTGCATTCTTGTAACAATCATCCAATTTCTCATTATATAACCATGATTCATCACCTTCAAGAGGGTCCTATCCTTGGCCAAAATTTGGTATAAAAGTGACAGGTGTAGGATTGTATAGATGGCCTTTTCCCTTTTGTTGCCATTACATGAGTGGTTTTGCTTTTGGTCTTCCAAAGGTCTTTGGATTTTGTGGAAGTTTTACAATGTGAAAGGTGTCATGCATCAAATATTCTCTTGGGCCATTATCCGAAATAATATAGTGATTGGATATTTCAGGAGGCAGTATGTGGGAAAGTGAATCAAGGGTATCAAGTTCAATGCAGTTGGCCTCTGGTAAATCAATAAGTATAGCTTTCCCTTTGTCTTGCTTAGTGACTAGAATCATGTCGAAAATGGTAATTTTAGCTCTTAAATTTGGCCTCTAGATGTTTGCAATGCTCATATGGATGCAAATCTTCTAGAATATTAACTTCCATCCATGAATGGGAGAACTTGATACACTGGTGCAACATCGATGGGACTGCATAAATCTTGTGTGACCAAGGTCTACCCAAAAGCATATAATATGATAAATCGAGATCTAGCACATGGAAAAGTGCATCATGGGTCAAGGGCACAATGATAATTGGCAAGCTAATGGTACCTTGTGATTCTCAATCTTCATTGTTGTAGGATTTGATGGTGATTATTTTCACTTGGAGATCTGTTGAGGTGTACCCGAGAAACTTGATAAGCTTTAGAGACAGTATAATTAGACTCGATCCATTATCTATGAGGACACATTTCACTTTGTGCCTCTTTATGTAAAATTTGATGTATAATAGATTATTATGCAGTGGGCCAAGGGATGACATATCGCTTTGATTGAAGGTTACTCATTGAGTTGGAACTAAGTGTCCAACCAATACTTGAAATTTGTCAAGGGATACGTCATTTGGAATTGTGGATTGACCAAAGAACTTTGTCAAGATGTTTTTGTGGATGGTTGACGTACACAACAAATTTAAAATGGATATTTGTGCTGGTGTCTTTTGAAATTATTCCATAATATCAAAAAACTTTTCTTGGATAGTGGTAAATGGCTTGTTCCAAGGTAGAATGGCTAGTTGGCTAATGGGTGAGGTGGTAGATGATTATGGACTTGGTATGGTAATATTTGACCACCGAGTTATGATTGCACAATCATGATTAAATACAAGACCATTGTTGCTAATAAATGATGATGGAGGGGGAACAGATAGGATAAGTCTCAGTTGTTGATGTACTTGTGTGTGGTCATGAGCTAACGATGAGTTATCAATATAAGGTCCTAACATGGGAATCCCTACTTACTAGTTTGCCTGTGCGCTATCCCAAGTCAAGGAAGGATTACTAGAATGGTTTGGTTGATTTTTTATGATTAGAAATGGTCTTGTTTGATTGGTACTTGGTATAGGATTAATGGGAATGGTGTTAATGTGACCTCCTACAATATGGCCTATAATTGTGTTGTAGTCATGTGCAACTGCATGGTAGGTCTATTGGTTGTTACCGTTCTGACCTTAGTTTTGTCCATTGTTTTGATGTTGTTGGTTCTACTGAGTTGGTTGGTTTGACCTTGGTTGTTGATACTGATGTTGTTGATGTTTCACTAGTTGATGTTGTTGTTGATGTTGGGGAAAAGGATTCTAATAAATGCCAAGGCTTTTATTAGAGGTGGAAGCTCCATGATCCAATGTGATCTCTCCATTTTCCAACATATTTTAAATTACAGGTCTAATTTGCACACAATGTTGTAAATTATGGCCATTGACCCTATGAAAATTATTTTGATCTATACCTATCTGGCATGTCAACACTTTCACAAAATTGCTCTTTTGGAATGGGCCATCTAATTAAGTTAGCTACTGCAAGCTTATGAAATATTGATTCAATGGGCTCTCCAAGGTCAGTAAAAGTACGATGGGTAGGCATGGTTCTTCTTAGAGGAAGATGGTTTTGAAAAGACATAGGCATTTGCTATATTTATTGCATTTGTTGTGTTGGTCTAGGTTGTTATGCTAGCTGTGTGTGTTGCGACTATTAAAGTTTTTGTTAGTTAGGAGTAAGATGGAAAGGTAGCGAAGGTAGAGAAGATGGTGATTGCACCATTTGGATATGTCGTGACTTTGTTACTCCATGCCCTATAACATTCTTGTTGCAATTGAATTACTTGGGTCTATCATTCTTATTGGCCTGTGCCAGTTACGATGCTTGCACTTGGACTGGATGTTGGTTTTGGTTACTGGTTTGGGTTTGGTTCTGGCCATTTTTATGATTTCATGAGGTTAGTTTGCTGATCCCTTTGTTAACAAGGGATCGTTTGATCGCCAAACCTTTGTCAATGATTTATTTGAACATATGTGCACACTACAACTCTAGATAGTACGATATTTCATTGTGTAGATTTTTAGTAAACATAGTGGCTAGTTGTTTGTTTGGTAGACTATGGTAAATTGGCTTACAAGGGCTCTCCATCATTGTAAATAGCTTGCAAAGCTTTCACATTATTTTTGTTTTACTTGTGTCAAGTCTACTAATGAAATCTCATGCTCGAGATCGTAAGAGAAGTAATGCATGATCTTGTTCGAAAGATACTCAAAATTAGAAACTGAATTCTTGGGCAACTTCATGAACCACTCCAAGGCTTGTCCAGCTAGACTTCTTGGAAATAATAATAATAGATAGATGTCGCTATAAGCCACTGGTTGGTAGGTAACAAAGAATTTTATTAAATGGGCCTTGGGGTCACCTTTCCCCTCATATTTGTCAAACTTTGGTGGCTCATACCCTGGAGGAAATGGTATCTGCAAGTACTCCATGTTAAAAGGATATGAACACACATCATCTAGCTTGAAATTTTTAACTTGTTTCCCAACTTGGATAACGGCAATTGCATCCTTCCTTTGTTATATCTCTTGTTCGAGGAAATGTGTGGGAACATTGCCCTGAGGTGATGGTTGAGTGGTCACAAGTGGATTACTTTGATTGAGGTATGATGGAGGCATTTATGGGGTATCTTGGATTTGCTAGGGAACAAATTAGGAATATGCATGCATAGATTAGGGTGCGATTATTAAAATTACACTTATGATTATGCAATATTGTAATTGAGATTGGGCAGATAGGCTCGATGTTAAGAATATTGAGGTTGGGATGGTGGTATATAGATGTACTATGCTTATTGAGGTTGAATAGGGACATGTTGTCAACTAGTCATACCTTGTTGATTGAGAGGGACTTGTGAACCAAGACCTTGTCTCTGAACTTGTGGCACATTTGGCATGAAAGACAATTGTTGCCTAGTAGGTACTTGAGGAACATTGTAACCTCTTTGTTGCATGAATCCCAATTGGGAAGTGGATGCATGTTAGAGATTTGACATCTATCATTGACCAATATTTACACGTTGTTGGTTAGACATTATTTGGTTTTGAATTGGCATGTTAGTCCACGACTGAAGAGATATGTTCATTACTACCTAGCGAAGTGGAACATTGGTTGCCCCTTATTGAGGTGGCAATATGTTTTACCTCTGTTGTCTTGGTACAGTGGATTGTGCCTGCCGTTGTGAAATATTACTCGTCACCTATTGGGGTGGAGTAAGATTCGTCACATTCTATTGTGGCATGATATTGATTATTGGCTGACTACATAATCCTTGTTGTTGGGTGCTAAAAGAAGCAATGAGTTGATGATTAAAGGTAGTTGGTTGAGGTTGGGATGTATAAAATCCTACTCCTTGAGTTTTTGAACCACTAATGGTGCTAGGTAAAGGCACATTTTATTGATCATGTGTTTGTGTGTTAACACCACTTTGGTCTAAATTGGATGTTGCTTGCACATTGTCCACTATGTCTTGCTCATTGTTCTATGTAGAAGGAAAAGACACTTCCTCAATAGTTAGGGTATTGAACATGTTTTTGACTGAAGTGTTTTGTGTAAATGGGTCTAAACCTTGATTTTCTTGACCAGTCAATTCCCTTAAAACTCCTATTGAAGGAGCTAAATTAACGAGAGGCTTGTTTGGCATGGTCATTTGATTAAAATTATGTGATAGGTCTCAATATGTCTGGTATGTTGTATGCATTTGAATGAAATGGTCCTCTATGAGACCTCTTTGTGTGACAAGCATATAAGGATCTTGATATGGTATTGGTACTATAAAATTGGGGTTGCTAGAAGAGGCCTGATCATTGTTATGATTGTAAAACATGTTATAAGGCCCTCTTGGTAGATTTTGCAAATTGTCATACCCTACCTAATAATTTAATGGTATTGTACCATAATAAGATTTTTTTTGTACATTTTTTGCAATCGTAAGTACACTAGCCAAATATTGGGATGCATGTTCTTGATCTTGCTTCGTGTAAGGAGGCATGCTAACCAAATAATTGGCCAAACGATCTTGACTTCGTTCCCCTATTTGAGTGTTGTATGGTGGATAGGAATCCATCTCCCAAACAACATCATCTCCATAAGGGTCTTGAACAAAGTCTTCTTGTGTACTAACATTTCCATATCTTGGATTGTACATAGTTCCACTTGTGTATAGTGAGCCATGGCCAAATCAAATGATAAATGTTTCACAACAAGATGTATTAGAGTTTCATAAACTCTAAAAAATTATGTCTAAAAAGATAATGGGTTCAAACGTGATCTAGCTTGGTCAAGGGTGGAGCTATATCTCCAAAAAGTTTGATGCAAAGATTTGGTAAATATAATATAACTTCAAATGTCTAACATTAAATGTTTTACACAAACAAGGTCAAGCAAAATGACCTAAAAACAAGATGCCAAATCTAATGTCCAAACGTGTTCCAAATAGGTCTAAACTAGGAAAGGGAAATATTACTAGGCCTTTTGTCCAAATGCGGAGTTAAAAGCAATGATCAAACAAGTTGTGCTAAGACTTTTGGTAAAACAACGTCAAAAGTTAGGTTTGAAACAAAGGATGATGATAATGATAATTATTAATATAACAAATTTAGAACAACTTGGCAAAGACTAGGCACTTGATTCTAGACATAAATGTGATTTGATTGGTGACACATACTAAACAAAAGACACTTTGAAGATGGATTGATTCTATCAAACAAAGGCACAACCAATAAAGTTCCAATTTTGAGTAATTGATTAACCTAAGTTACGCAACCTAAAAGAGAAAGATCTATGTATCAGCTCCTGCATGTCGATGCCTTAACATAAATCAACCAATGTTTGAATCCAAACTTTGAAAAGTTAATCAAAGACTCAACTAAGGTAAACTAGGGTTTTGATGACGAACAAGCTAGGTGAATTTGAACAATGTGACTGTGTTAAACAAAGATCCAACAAGGCTCAAATGATTGGTTTAAACAATGATACTTTGGATACAAGATAAGACAAGTCTTTTGAAACAATTTGGGTAATGTAATGGCGTTATCACTCCCAAAATATGTGATAATGGTTAATGTTTCAAAGACTTCAAAAGCGCAAGATTTGAAATGATTTGGACAGCATAATGTTACCCGTTTTGATCAAGTATTACACTCAACGTTTTGACACAAAACTTTGCTAAGTTTAAATCAAGGTTTCAAATGGATGGCATAACGCCTCCTTAAATAATGGAGTGATGTTGGACACAAGACTCATTCATGACATGGTTTAAATAACAAGTTTTAGTTCTAACACACTAAGTAATAAAATGACAAAATATAACTAAGTATATCATCCTTAATCCTATCAAGGTGTGACAAAGTGGAGTTGACTAAAATCTACAAGTTTTCAATTGTCTAAATAGATCCCATGTGTACACACTTTCACATATGCACACAAGAGAAGCAACATGTCAATTGAGTCCACGTCAATTGGCTTATTATGAAAAGGTCTTGTCCTTTTCACAACCACTACATCTATCATTTGCTCAGTGTGGTGCAATGTCCATATCGATCATATGTCCTGGGCTTAACCTGCCACTAACGAAGATGGTTTAACCGCTCAAACCACCATCCTAGTGGGGTAATCCTAATTTGTATACCTCCCATGGAGAGGGGTTGAAACACTACTTTGAGATGAATCCTTGGGTCAATGCTTCCCTAAAGAACTAGTGAGAGGTAATGATACCCCCTTCACAAGCCAAAATGCATGAAAATAAAAGATGAGTAGAAATACTTTAAGTTTGTTTTTAGATCACTTTAAGGTTGTTTTTAGAAAGATGAGTTTGGAGAGAGTTTAGGTAACTTTATTTCTACGCGTTGGACTAGGCATTAAATGCAATGGAAAGGTGATTTTGATCCCATGAGTTCCCTATAGGGGGTGGGGGAGAGCATACACGCACTATCTTTTTTATGAAAACAACAATCAACAAACATACATTGTATAAAAGTGAACTTGCTTAAAAGTGTGAAAAGTACATGATGTTAAGTTCATTTTAAGGCACCAAAATGAAATATGTTATGAAGTTTGGCACCTTGGATTAAGTACGGCAATTAAAATAATTTCACCAAACCAAATGAAATAAAAACATCTAGGTTCATTTAAGCCCAAATTTCAAATGTTTAAGATTTGTCTTAGGTTTGTTTTAAAGCAACAATTGGAAATGTTCAAGACTTAGGATTCATTTTAAGCACTAAAAACAAAATGTTTCTAAGACTTAACCAATCCTATCTTCTTTTTAAGCACCAACATTCAAATGTGTGAGATTAAACAATGTTCATTTTAGACCTAGATTCAAATGTGCATGATTGGACTGAGTTCCTTTTAAAACCCAAATTGAAATGTGTGATTAGTCAAAAACATGCAATTTTGTCTTCTAACAAGTCCTTCAACTTGAAAATGTTAGATTATAACCCCTTGCTTAGAAGCATTTTCTTGGTTGAGCAATGAGGTTTAAATTTTTGCTCTTGGGTTTGGATTTAATTACACACAATGACCGTCGGTGGTCACAAACAACCATCGACAATTTCAAGGCAACCTTCGTCGATCGGTTAACATATAACCATTGATGGCTGAGCAGAATCATCAATAGTCGATAAATACCATCAATGAAGACCTATGAACCTGAAGCTAAAACCTCAATAAACAAACACATTAGGTTAGGCTTGGATTAGTTCAAAGATCGAGAAAACTTGCATGGTAAACTTAAGTCTAGTGATTTAATAGCCTTTGAAAACAAGAAAGCTCAGTATGAAATGATAGAGAGAATCAAAATGCAAGCTTTAAACATGTTTTTTCCCTGCAACTTGACCGTTGATGGTCTCATAGAATCAGTGGCGATTACTCCTAATCGTCGTCAATCTCTGTGTAAATCTGAGAAATAAAAAGAAAACCAAATATGGACAAAACAAGGTTAGAAATGCAATTTTAGCGAGGTTCAAGCATCCATTTCTCTGTTTAAGACCTACATATTGATCTCCTTATTATGTGGGGTGCTCATGGTCCCATTGGGCATGCCATTTGTGATCAAGGAATTTGACTCAAGAGAGGAGGTTAGTATGGTGTTAGTTCTAAAAACAATGAAATAAACACACTAGACAAGCTAAAATCTCTAGGTATAGATCATGGAGGAGAGCTTAGTGAACAAACCAAATGAAGACACAACTAAAATGCAAATAAATGATAACTTTCCTTACCTTCCTTGATTGATCCAAGATGGTGTGCGCATTGGCTTGCTCGTATTGTGCTCAAAAGGTCTTCATCAATGGGGCATGGCTATCTCCATCTCCTCTTAGCACCATGGTTGGCTTGGCTTGATTTTGACATTATAACAATAAACATTTGCTTTATGAATCAAATCTTGCATCATAACTCTACGATGTACCAAGCTCTCCAAATGAAGAGCTCTAGGCTTGCTTTTATAAGCGTTGAAATGAATTGGAATGAGTTAAATCCTAACTTTGGTTGGATTAGTTAACCCCAATAGGGTTAAAAGGTGTTCAATGGTCATGATTAGCATGAAATAGGCATGGGTGAGATATTTTTCAAAAATGACAACTCACAAAAGCTAATGATGAAAACCTAGGATATTCATTGATTTTTGAATTTAGCTTTTTGATAATTGATCATGGATGAATTCAATTAGGATTTGATGTAAATTAATTCTTGTTAAGCATTTTGAACATTTTCAAGATTTTGAATTAAATGATTTGTGCATTTTTTCAATTTAATTCATTTATGGGCCAAATTGATTTATTTGCATGGTTATGAAGCCAAATTTGAGACTCTTAGAGATTATTAGGCTATATTTTTAGAGGTTGGTAAGAATTGCTCTAAAATCAGGTATACAACAATTGATGGCCAATTTTAGATGTCTACAGAAATTACTATATGAGCTATGACATTATGGCCAAGAAATTTCTTCAAACATAAAACTAGATGGACACATGAATAGGGTGGAAGTTCTAGTTTTTATGCAACATGACCAATCTGTTGAAGAACCTTATGATGTCCATAGAACTAAGGAGAAATTTTATGAAATCCATTTATATTGAGAGAGGATTAATTATAAGGTTGTATTTGAAGGAAAACCATATATCCATATTAGAAGGTACATTCAAAACAATGCCCATCTGCCTACTGCTTCATGTAATTTTGTGCCTTGTGAATATTTTCCTTGAGAATGTAAATAATATTATCCCAGGTGTTGAGGGTAGAGTCTATTACTTGCACACGAGATTTGTTGACAAGATAAGTAAGAAGAGATGGTGTCTTCTACAAATTTGTAAGGAGTCATCTTGGTGGTTGTGTGATAAGCAATGTTGTACCACCATTCTCCAAGTGGTAACCATTTAACCAATTGATGTTGTTGCTCAGAGGCAAACAAATAAATATATGATTCCAAACATTTATTGACAAATTCGGTCTGGCCATTTGTCTGTGGGTGGTAACCCAAAATCATTTTTAGTTAGGTACTTGTATGCTTGAAGATTTCCTACTAGAAGGGACTTGTGAAAGTTGAGTCACGATCAGATCAAATATAAGTTGGGATTCCATTAAGGTGGAAGATTTTATCAAGTAATATTTAGGTGATGGTAAAATTAGTGTAAGGATGGGCCAAGGAACATAAATTATCATATTTAGAGAGGTGATCTACCACCACTAGAATGACTGGCTTTCCACTAGATTTTGGTAAGCTTTTTAATAAAATCCATGGAGATGTCTGTTAAATACATTGCAAAATGGGTAGGGGTTGGAGTAAGTTGAGAATTTCAATGTCTCTCCCTTATGACATTGACATATGTCACATTCCTAAAAAAATGTCTTGATTGATTGCTTCATGCATGACCAAAATAAACTATGACAAACACATTCTTAGGTTTTTAAAAACTCTAATGGCTTATGGAAGGTGAGGTATGTAACTCATGAAAAGTACCCCAAAATCTCAACTATGATAGACCATAAAAAGAGTATTTTTTTAGCATGGTAGTCAATGGGGTAGCAAGTTTCTCATAATCTATGACAAAATTGTAGTAATACCTTGTGAGGCCAAGAAATACACAAAGGTTTTTGAATAACTTGGGCTTAAGCTAAATTTTTATGGCCTGAATTTTTGCTAAGTCAACCCAAACACGGACTACTGAGATAATATAGCCTAGGTACTCCACCTCCTTCTGACCAAAGGAACATTTAGACATTTTTGAACAAAGCTAGTGGTATATAAGAAGTAAAACCATGTTGAGGTGTTGGATATGTTCTTCCCATGTTTTGTTGTAAATCAAGATATCATTAAAGAATATTAGGTGAATTTATGAAAAAGGGGCAAAATATTTTGTTCATCAAACCTTGGAAGGTGGAAGAGGCATTGGTATGCTCGAAGGGCATGTCCAGTGTTAAGTTGTGGAGCTAAAAGCTTCACTGATGCAAATGTGGAGGTTGCTGAGTTACAAAGTAACTGACATCGGTCAGGCCAACCGACGTCGGTCATATTCAACTACACAGTAATCGGCATCGGTTATGGTTGGCTGGCATCGGTCAGACAGGAACCGACGTCGGTCACCTGTGTGTTTCCAGAACCGTTCTAATTTTAAACGAACAATGAGTTTTCATGTAAAGACTAATTTTAGTCTTGAGTCTGCATTTCTAATCATTGTTTGGTTTGGGATCTATTTAAGAGACCCATGGGGCTGTGTTGTGATAAAGGACAAGGACTAGATCCTTCCAAGTGTAAGATCTAGAAGGTCTGCAAGAGTGCAAGATCAGGAAGATCTACATGGTAAGCAAGGTCAATTAGATCTGCAAGGTGCAAGATCAAGAAGACCTGCTTGTGTGTGTATTGGAGGTAACAACAATTGGGTTGATTGTCACAATCAGAGTAGGCAACAACAACCATTGGGTTGATTGTCACTAGAGGGAACAACTCAGTGTTTGAGTTGGTTGTAATTGATTGAGAGAGAGAACTCTTGAGGGAGAATTACTGTACACCCAAGAGGTGTGGGAAGAGTGAGATTTCTTCATTGTATTTCCTTCTAGAAGAGTGTTAATACAGGATTGTATTGTTTCTCGTATCTCATATTCTTTGTTGTTTCTGAATTCTAGTTACTTATTACTTTTGGTTTAATTCCGTGTTTAGTTGCTTATACAAAGGTAATCAATTTTACTCTCAGAGTAAAGTAGAGGATCCTAACAGCTGGTATCAGAGCTTGGTTCACTAACACCTTGGTTTCAGAGTGTGTTAAGTGTTTGTTGATTACAGGTCACTCACAAGGGTTTCTGTTTGAGTGGGAGTAAAGCAATGGCAGAAGAAAGTAAGCTAAGAATGGAGAAATTCAATGGTAAGAATTATCAATTATGGAGGATGCAGATAGAAGATTACCTATATCAGAAAGATCTATATTTACCGTTGGGTGGGGTTTCATGTAAGCCCACATGTATGCATGATGAAGAATGGAAGGTTCTTAACAGAAAGGCTCTTGGAGCTATAAGGCTGACCTTGGCAGCTTATGTGTTTTCTAACTTATCTCAGGCAAGGACAATGGTAGAGTTAATGGAATCTTCGGCAAATTCATATGAAAAACCCTCAGCTTCGAATAAAGTATTTCTTATGAAGCAATTATTTAATTTGCAAATGCTGGAAGGTGGATATGTGTATAGTCATATTAATGATTTCCATGAAATTATAAATCAGTTAACTTCAGTTAAAATAGTTTTTGATGATGAAATTAAGGCTCTCTTAATCTTATGCTCTTTACCTGAAAGCTGGCATAGCTTGGTAATGGCAGTTAGTAATACTGGGTCTGCTTCAAATATCTTGAAAGTTGATGATGTTGTTAGTGTAATCTTGAATGAAGAAATTTGCAAGAAAAGCACAGGGGAAACATCAGGTAATGCTTTAAGTGTTGAAAGCAGGGGATGGCAAAGAGAGAAGGGCAAGCAAGAGAAATCAAGGTCAAAGATAGGCAGTAGATCCAAATCCAGGTATGGCAGTATAACCTGTTGGAATTGTGTAAAGAAAGGACATGCAAAGAAAGATTGTTGGTTGAAAGAAAATCAGCATGAAGGTAATGAAAAAGCAAAAAATGTAGGTATTGTTGCACAGGATGCTCCCATATTTTCTTTGGATAGTCAAGTAGAATCATGGGTTTTAGATTCTGGTGCTTCTTTCCATGCAACCCCAAATAGGGAATTTTTCATGATTATGTCCATGGAGACTTTGGAAAAGTTTATTTAGGGGATGGTGAGCCTTGTCAAATGGTTTGTAAAGGGGAAGTGCAGCTGAAGTTGCAAACTGGCAACACATGGGTGTTGAAGGATGTCATGCATGTACCCATTCTGAAGAGGAATTTGATTTTTGTAGGGAAGTTGGGTGATGAGGGTTGCACAGTAACTCTCACAACGGAATCTTGGAAAGTTTCTAAGGGTGCACTTGTATTAGCAAGAGGTAAAAAAGTAGGTACACTTTATCTATCTACTTGTATTACTGATTCTCCTTCAATTTTATCTACTTCAGATGTAGATGCAAAGATGTGGCTCTGTAGGCTTGGTCACATGAGTGAGAAGGGAATGGATGTTCTTAAGTCAAAAGGTATGCTTTTAGATTTGATAAATTGAGATTTCTATGAGCATTGTATGTTTGGGAAACAGGTGAAAGTGAGGTTTCTCACAACTAGGTCAACAAAGAAGAAGCACAGGTTGGAGCTTGTTCACACAAAGGTGTGGGGACCAACTCAGGGAGCTTCTATTGGAGGATCACAGTATTATCTTTCTTTCATTGATGATGCTACAAGAAAGGTATGGGTTTATTGCATAAAGAGAAAATCTGATGTTTTTGACACATTTAAGAACTGGAAAGCTTTGGTTTTCAAGGAGGAGATGATGGACAGAGATCAACTCAAGAGGCTGAATAATTCTGAGCAGGGCAATTTGGACAAGGTTATGATCCAAAATGAGCTCACAGGTAAAAATCATCACTCACAAGAAAACATAGATATCAACGTCAGTCAGGTGAGAACCGACGTCGATCAGGGAAGAACCAACATTGGTCAGGTGAAGACCGAAGTCAATGATGTTGGGCAGGTTCAGGGAGGAACAGATGTCAGTCCGATGGAGACCAAAGTCAGTGATGTCAGGCAGGTGAAAACTGACATCAATCAGGTCGATCACATGGAACCAACATCAGTCAGATGTAGACTAAGAGATGATCAGGATCGGTCACTGTTAGAATGAAATTTGGGTGGACAGCAAGCTGTCAAGGAGTCTCAAACGCCCATGAGGAGGTCTGAAAGGATAAGTAAGCCTCAAATTTGTTATTCCCCTTCTTTATACTACTTGTTGCTCACTAATGGTGGAAAACCAAGAAGTTTTGAAGAGGCAATGCAGGTTGAATCTAGGAAACAGTGGGAGCATGGCATGAATGAGGAAATTAATTCCTTGGAAAAGAACCAAACGTGGGATTTGGTTGAGTTGCCAGCCGGAAAGAAAGCACTAAAAAATGAATGGATTCATAGGTTAAAGAAAGGAGAAAATGGACAGGTGAGATAGAAGGCCAGGTTATATGGTCTTGAGCAAGCTCTAGGATAGTGGTATTTGAGGTTTGACAGGTTTATGACAAAGCATGGCTTTAGTCAATGTCAATGTAACCATTGTGTTTATTTTACCAGGTTGGATAATGATAGCTACATTATCCTGTTATTGTATGTAGTGTATATGCTTGTTGTAGGATCACACATGCAGAAAATTACTGAGCTAAAGGTAAAAGTAGCTCAGACATGTGCTAGGAAGGATTTAGGAGGAGCAAAGAAAATCCTTAGCATGAGTATTTCTAGAGATAGAGAAAATCACAGGTTGATTTTGTCTCAAGAGAATTATGTGAATAAGGTAGTGGAGAGGTTCAATTTGCAGGATGCAAAATTGATAAGCACACCTATGGTTGGACAGTTCAAGTTGAGCTATGAACAATGTCCTAAATCACATGATGAGGTTGAGTACATGGTATGTACTAGACCTGATATTGCCCAAGCAGTGGGAGTTGTTAGCAAGTTTATGGCCAATCCAAGGAAGGAGCACTGGAAAGTAGTTCAGTGGATTCTCAGATATCTGAGAGGGACCAGCAGCAGGTATTTATGCTATGCAGGGTCAAACACTTCTCTACATGGGTATGTAGATTCAGATATGGCAGGTGACTTGGATGATAGGAGAAGCACCACAGGATATGTGTTCACTGTTGGTGGTTGATCTTCAAGATTGAACTTGAAGATGGAGATACAAGCCAAAAACAAATTAGAGGATGTACAGGTACATGTATAGGTGCAACTGTTTATCTCCAAGTGAGAGATTGTTAAGTTGTGGAGCTAAAAGCTTCACTAATGCAAATGTGGAGGTTGCTAAGTTACAGAGTAATTGACATCAATCAGGCGAACTGACGTCGGTCATATCCAGCTACACCGTAATCGGCATCAGTTATGGTTGGCCGGCATCGGTCAGACAGGAACCAATGTCAGTCACCTGTGTGTTTCTAGAACTGTTCTAATTTTAGACGAACAGTGAGTTTGCATGTAAAAACTAATTTTAGTCTTGATTCTGTGTTTCTAATCATTGTTTGGTTTGGGATCTATATAAGAGACCCATGGGGTTGTATTGTAATAAAAGACAAGGACTAGATCCTTCCAAGTGTAAGATCTAGAAGGTCTGTAAGAGTGTAAAATTAGGAAGATCTACATGGTAAGCAAGGTCAATTAGATCTGCAAGGTGCAAGATCAAGAAGATCTGCTTGTGTGTGTATTGGAAGCAACAACAATTGGGTTGATTGCCACAATCAGAGTAGGCAACAACAACCATTGGGTTGATTGTCACTGGAGGGAACAACTCAGTGTTTGAGTTGGTTGTAATTGATTGAGAGAGAGAACTCTTGAGGGAGAATTACTGTACACCCAAGAGGTGTGGGAAGAGTGAGATTTCTTCATTGTATTTCCTTCTGGAAGAGTGTTAATACAATATTGTATTGTTTCTCGTATCTCATATTCTTTGTTGTTTCTGAATTCTATTTACTTATTACTTCTGGTTTGATTTCGTGTTTAGTTGCTTATACAAAGGTAATCAATTGTACTCTCAGAGTAGAGTAGAGGATCCTAACATCTAGGAATTCATAGTGACCGTCATGTGTGAATAATATTGTGTTTAAAATATATTCATCTCATAGGTGTATCTAATGATATCCAAATCATAGATCTAATTTGGAGAATAAGTGGGCACCAAGAAGTTCATCTATCACTAAGATGGGAAAATTATATTTAATAGAGAGCTTGTTTAGTTCATAAAAATTAATGCAGAGTTGCGAATATCCATCTTTTTTGCAAACTAGTAAAATTGGGGAGGAGTATGGCTTGTGCTCAAATGAATGACTCCTACCTCTAGGAGTTCTTGAACCATCTTCTCAATTTTGAATTTTTATAAAAAGGATAACAATATGGCCAAATGTTGGGGGCTACACTACTGATAAGGATTTGAATACAATGGCCTTCTAGTTGATGAGGTGGCCAACCTTTGGATCTTCAAATACCGATGAATGTTTGATGAGAACATTTTATAAGTTAGTAGACTAGTGTGAAGCATGAGATATGTGGAGATGAATAGAGGAGAGTTGATAAATGATTCCATGTGAGCCTTTTTTGAGGAGCTTCTCCATGTGGTGGGAATTGATGAAATTGGTGGATCCTAGTAAGAGGCCTTTTAGTGTGAACTATTGTCCATTATCAAATAAGTAAATCTAAAGTTATAAAAAGTCCCATAAGATAGGGCTAAGAATGTACAACCATTGGGCTCTAAGAACCACACCGGATCTACCCAAGGGAAAGTCAAACATGTTTGTTTCTAGGGTATACTCCACAAAATTATGAACATTGTGGCATTTGTCTTTACATGAAAATGTACCTCCATTGGAAATCATCACTTCAAATATGGAACAAGAGTGCACAAAACAATCATATTGTTTGGCTAGCCAAGGATTGATGAAACTATGTGTGCTATTGGAGTCAATGAGAATAGTGCGGGAGTGTTTCTTAAAATACCCCTTTAATCTCATAGTCTAAGGAGTGGAAACCCCAACCAAGGCATGCATCAAAATTTTGAGGTGTGAATCCCAAGGTTTTGGGTTCTTCGACTTCAATTTACTCATCATGGGAATCTTGAGCATCTTCCCATTCTTCAACATCTTATGGTGACTTGAAATTCATCAAATACAACTTTTTTTTAGTGCACTTGTGTCCTACAAAGTGGAGCTCCTTTTGAGAAGAGATACAATGTTGATGGATGGTCCTGCAAGAGGTGCAGACACAACGAATGATTCCAACCCCAATCCAACATGGTGGATGAGACAAAGGGACCAAAATATGTGGGGAGTGACATTGAGATTGTCCCCTTCACCCTAGTTTGAAAGGGAACTGTCTAAGCCATTGATGGTAGTGGTTTGTGTGTCGAGTCGACCCCATCCCCAACTAATATATAGGAGAGAGATGGTTATATATAGTTATATATGTGGAGAGGGGAGAAGGGAAGAAAGGGTGATGTATCGATCATGGAGGGGCCCCATCCAAATAAATGGGTAACTCAAAAGCCCATTTCACCCAATAGTGAAAAGGCATCCCTCTCCATTAGTCTTAGTGGGTGTGTTGTACGAGATCGAGAACTATATTATAGGGCTAGAATCCACACCAAAAGGGAGTTTGGGGGAAAGGGGACATCAAGTGGCTTGATTCAAATCCCAAAAGGGGGGAAGAGAGTGGTGAAATTTAACATAGTCCTTTTTCACGACAAGCTTGCATTTTTGCCTCTGTAATATGTTTAATGGGGGTGACATTTGGAGGAGGGTTTGTGATTGGTCGTGGTGTTGTAGATGTCTTGAAATAATCAAAATTAAAAGATTGACATTGGTAGGTGATATTATATTTCTCAAGCTTGGCCAATGTTAATGCTTCCATCATGTTATCTAGTTTAAACATCTTGATCTCCACGCAAAATATATTTATACACCCACTGATGAAATAACTCTTGAAAGTTCATCATTTAACCCTTCACTTTGACCAGTCAAAATTTCAAATTTATTTTGATACTTATGAATTGTTATGGTTTTTCGTAGTTTGGTTAGGTCTCTAGTGAAATTATTATATGTATTGGAACCAAATCAAACCAACAAAATCTTGACAAAATTATTTCAAGTGGGTTTTGTATGAGATTTTTGATAGCATTGGTACCACTAGAAAAATTCCTTCTCTAAGTGAAATGATGTGATGGGTACCTTGTTTTCCCCCAATGTATTGTGAAAGTTGTTATATTATTCAACATGGTAAATATAGTTGGTTGGGTCTTACCATCAAATTTTGGAAAGTCCAAATTAGGGCCACATGATGTGGCTCAAGATAAAAACAAATTTCAAAATCCCTGTTGCCATTGAGTCTGTTGGAGAGCATGGTATTTTGTGCATTGATGTCATGTAGTCACTCATTTAACTCATTGAGTTTGGAGTCGAGTTGAATTCATCTTAGAGTTCCTCAATGTTTTGGGTCATGGCTTGGCTTCCCACATAGGTGACAACCATTGATTAGAAGGGTCTAGGTGTGTCGAAAAATGCTTAGTGAAGTTATATGTTAAAATTATCAGCTTGGTGATCTGATCGAAATGCTATAATTTTTACAAGGTTGAAAAAGGATTTTTAGGACTTTAGGTGAAAAATAATTTTGTATAGAATTTTTTTTTTGAAAATTTGAAATACCCATTAAAATTATCATCTTGATGAGAAAATCACAACTATGTATTCACCCTATGGGGAAAAAATTGTACTCTTTTTTTTCTTTTTTTTTTAACGGTTGGCTACTATATAGAGTTCAAATAACAGTTTTAGAACATTCTAACCCTTCTAGCTACTATAGTTACTATGTTTCTATCGACTAGTAGAATATGATATTATTTTTTGATTGTTGGTTGTTACTGTGTTTATATTGACTGGTAGAATATGTTATTATTTTTATGATTCTTGGTTGTTACTGCATTTTCAAGAAATCAAAGTCAGACCTATGACTATAGGAATGCCAAAGTTACAAGGAAGGTTACTACATGTGTGTTTGTTTGTGAGTGTGCAAATATACTAATCTTATTCATAGTGTTGGCTCAATATTTCAAAGTTTTAAATATGAAAAATAACCATTATGGAGCCCATTATCCTGTCTCCAAGGTATGGTGCAAATAACTTGCCAAGGGTACTCGCTTACTAGTATATCAAAAAAACAAATGATCAAATGTTCCTTATGGGTAGGCTAAAAAAACAATTAGTGGGATTTCCTATATACTTGAAGATATGTGGAAGCACAAGTCCATATACAATGATGTCTAATGGTTTATGTATTGGGGTATAACTCCTTACTTCACAAAATTAGAGAAAACTGATAACCACTTAGTCCAAAATAATAACTTTATGTTAGTTTAAAACTGTTAGAACACAATTTATAACTTAAAGAAAGAAGATAGAAGAAAAAACTTAGGCAAGAAGCTTAGTGCCACCACCTTGTTACCACTTTCTAATTGCCAGTGTATTTAATTACTCCTATATTATTGTATGGTTTTAAAATACACTTGTATTATTTATTTATATTTTGTATTTAGACGCTAATTGGTGCACACTAATCCACAACCTATTATTAGATAATATTATCAATTAAGTAAATAATTAATTGATTTTTGCTAATAATAATTTTATTTTATTTGTAACCTAACCCTAACCCTAGCATTTTATCTTATCTATATAAGAACATAGAGGACTAGTGAGAGATATTGTAGATGAGAGATATTATTATAGTTGAAAAATTAAGTCAATGTTTTTAATTAAAAGAGGTAGTTATTCTACTTGGATGAACGTAGTGGGGTGCTAAGGGTTGATTAAAAATCATCTCGTAGAAATCCCCTCAGTTAGAATAATGTTTCGGCAGTTGCAAAACTCACATGACCTATCATTTTAGGTAAATTGATAATTAGTTTTCCCTGATCTATGGTGTGAGGGGTACTACCTCAATACTCAAGACATTAGACAACACTATATATTAAATATTAGCTTCCACGTACCTCAAGATATATAGGAAGTGCCTAAAAATTTAATTTAATTTTTAATAGGAAACCTTTTGACCGTTTAATTTTGTGGTGCACTACTAAGCAGCTAGCCCTGAGAAGTTACTCTTTGTGTACCTCAGAGACAAGATAGTCTGACTATGGGATGACGGAAATCTCCATCGTCACCCTTTGGGCATGTTCACTATTATGATTATGGATTCATATATCAGAGAGCTTATAGATCAAACACATCGTAACCTAGTATTTCCATAAATAATCATGGTTACATTTAGTAGATCTACATTGTTGCAATATTCTTTGTTCAGCCTGAATTGTAGTATTCATTGTCTGCATTAAGTTTTAGTATCCCTATTTGAAGTTCTATTTTTTCAAAAAATAATAGTGAAAGGGCATAACATAGGGTATTTTTTTAGCAGAAAGGATTTCTTAGATTTTTTTTGGATATGTGTGGGAAGGTCGTTGACAAGTTTTGTGTGAATAAAAAAATACAATTTTTTTGTCGATCATGGGGTGATTGGATCATTTTGATTTTCTCATTGAGATGATCATTTTAACATGTGTTTCAATTTTTTGAAAAAAAATTACATACATTTTTTTTTCACCTACAGCCTTGAAAACACTTTTTTGGATTTTTTTGTCCATAGGCCGATTGCATCGTTGTGATTTTCTCATCAAGATGATCATTTTAATATGTGTTTTTAGAAACACCATTTCATAAATTTTTTCATATAAAACTTTGTGGGTTAATTTCACTCAAGTTTTTGTATTACCAATGGTGGAGAAAAAATAACCCTCTCAAGTTTTGACTACTCTAGCTAGAAAGGATACATTGATGATGTGCTCCTTAGCAAGGGTATTTACCACATTGCAATGAATACAAAAGCCACATTTAGATCTTGTTAAATGATGAAAATAGCAAAACATTTTAATGAAGCTAGAGGCATTCTTGGTCAGTTAGTATCCCTTGAATTGAAGTTTCATTTTTAGGTAGTTATAAAACCTTATAAAATTTGGACTACCTTGGACGATATTTTTGGAAAGCACAATAAGCTAAAGGCATGCCAACTAAAAAACAAGCTCATTGCTCTTAGTCCAAACGACTATCCTTGCATTGATGACTTCATCACTCAAATCAAATGTTTGAAGCTTTTACTCATTAAGATTGATGAAACCAAGACTAACAAAAAAATCATTATGACCCTTTTTTTTCTAAATTAGGTCAACCTTACTCATTTTTTTTATCAAACTACTACACACATAAAGACTATCGGATTTGCATATGTGACATCAACTTTTGACAAGTTCTGTGAGCAAATTCAAAGAGAATAGGTAAAGAATAATTTTATTGGGAAAATGTGACCTAAAGGTACTAAGCAACAAGCATTAGTGGTGAATGATACTAATTCAATGTCACAACCCAACTCTAGAAAAGGTAAGGGCCTTGCCAAGGAAAAATGGAAAGCAAAGCCCAAGCCTAAGGGCTTCATAACATAATAATTCTCCATGCCAAAACAAAGGCAAAGTAAAGTAAATGTCAACGTCGACCAAGAGTGTTGTAATTGATGTAAGCAACCAAGCCATTTTGAACATCAATGTTTCAAGAAAATGGCATATTTAGAAGAAAATATAAATAAATACAACTTCCCCCTTCCAAGATAGGAGCAACACTTTTTTCAACAATAGGATAACTTGTGTCTAAAAGGATTATGGATTATAGAGCCTCTTACCATGTGGTGCATGATGGTTCACTGTTTGAAAATATTGATCAATGTTGACAACTGATTTTTTTTAAAACTCTAGTCCCCTCATTGTTGAGGGTGAAGGGACAATTGAGATGGAGAATAGCGTATTCAAAAAAGCTCTCCATATTCCAAACTTGTATACAAACCTTCTCTCCATATACATATCAGACATTCAAATGAAGACAAAATTATTGAGTTTACACTTATTGATGTTGTTATCAGAAATATCAAAGACCAAATCATTATTGTATCCATTGACAAGCCTGATCATCCAACATGATTGTAAAAAATTAACAAGTTATGTTCATTCAACCTTCACAAGTCATGATTACACGTGTTAATGTCTTGAGTAAAATTATGTATGAGCACTTTGGTCACCTTAACTATTTCTCATTGCAGGACCTCAATAAACACCACATGTTTATTGGTTTGCCATAAGTCTCTTTCAAACATGGTGTTTATCTAGGTTATGCACTTGGAAAACAACACATGGATCTATTTCCCAAAAGCAAATCCTTGAGGGCAAGTGATAGATTAAAGTTGGTTCACAATAATCTTATGTCATTTTCCAATGATTATTTTCAGAAACATAAATATGTGCTTACATTTATTGATGATTTATCTTATAGAACTTAGGTCTATTTTTTGAAAAACAAAAGTGAAGTCTCCAAGCACTTAAAATTTTTCAAGGCCCGTGTTGAAAACCAATCAAAGTTAAAAATTTAGCATCTTAAAAGAAATAATGGAGGAGAGCTTGTCAAAAATTATATGATTGGTGTCTGTGAATATGGAGGCATTCAACTTTAACATACTATACCCTACACCCCACAAAAAAATGGTGTAAATGAGTGCACAAACCATAAACTAAAGGAAACGGGAAACTAAATGGTACATTCTAAATACTTGCCTCCAACATTGGGCAAAGGCAATTTAGTGCGCAACCTACATCTAAAAATTGCTCTCCCCATTCCATAGTGTAAAATATGACTCTTGAAGAAATATGGTCTGATTTCAAGCCAAATGTTTCTAATTTCTGAGTTTTTGGATGTAATGCATTGGTGCACATTCCAGATGAAAAATACAAAATGAATGGAAAGGAAAGTTCATCCTTTTATATTTGTTGGCTACTGTGAATATGTGAAGGTATATCATCTTCTTATTTCAAGCACCACTAAAGTGATTTGTTAGTGGGATGTGTTATTTGACGAACAATCCCAGTCTTTCATGCGAACATCTCTTAATCCTCTTCCTCCTCCATTACCTTCTATCGCGTTGGTCACAACTTCTGAGGTATATTAAAAAGACCAAGACAATTTAGATGACCCCATTTTGAGAGTTACTACTATTCAGATGATGAGCCATAGGGGGGATGACCAACACCTCCACCAATGCTAAAAAACATTCAAAATGTAGTTACACAACCAATACAATCCTACCAAAATGGGTTTGTAAAGTTTGCCATGAGGCTGGTACATTGATAGGGGATCCAAGAAATCCAAGCACAACGAGATCGTAACATCCATATGGTGTTGCTTATTTGCACAAGTGGTAGTGATGTAGGATCTAAAGACTTATCATCAAACTTATAAGCATCTTAAATGGCAGAAGAAATTATTTCTCTAAAGAAAAATAAAACTTAGGACTTGGTTCCACTTTCAAAAGGAAGAAAACTAGTGAGGTGTAAGAGGGTGTATTGTAATAAGTATACAACAGATGGGTCCATTGACAGATACAAATCCCAACTTGTAGAAATTTCTTTTTCACAAGCTATGATAACTCCAGGATCAAAATAGGTTGAACCTTGTCCCCGCTTAGTGCGAGTGCACAAGTATTTTATTAATTTCAAAAAATCAAGTACATAAGGGTGCCTTTACTCCGTTAACCCTTTCACAATGCAAACATGATTTATATAGTTTTTACCATTGACCGATAAAAACAACTAACCCTATAACCAACTAAATACGGGAAAACAACCCGTAAAGTAAATCTAATTAATAAATATATACATTAAAACTACCTAATAATTAATCTAAGTTTATTTATTTTATGGGGGTGTCTTTATAAAAGATGCATGCCCCATTTACAATAGTAATTTATTTTCTGCCAAAAAACTAACCTAACGTTAAGACTTTGGAACAAGTCCTAACAAGCTAAAGATGTTGACTACCTTGAAACTTTTTCTTTAGTTTCTAAGATGAATTCCACCATGCTAGTACTCCTTGGCTGTAACACATGGATGGGAATTCCATCAAATGGATGTCAAAAGTGCCTCCTTTCATGGAGACTTGCAGGTACAAATCTACATGTCCCAACCCCCGAGTCTATAAGTAGTGAGAACTCCAACTTTGTGTGCATATTGAAAAGTCCTTATACTATTTGAAATAGGTTTCTCGAGCTTGGTACAAAAAGATCGACATGTTCGTAATCAACTATGGATTTACACATAGTCACTCCAACCCCACAGTCTACACTAAGAAAGTAGATGATAAACTCATGATTTTTATCCTTTATGTTGATGACTTAATCATCATAGGGAGTTCCACCATGCAAGTTCATGATTTAAAAGTTCAAATAATGAAGTATTTTGAGATGATTGACTTGAGCTTGTTTTGTTTTTCTTGGTCTTCAAATTTGATAGTTTGCGCAAGGAATTTTCGTTAATCAATCCAAGTATGCTCAAGACACACTTAACTGATTCAATATGAAAGAATACAAGTTCACATTGACTCCTTATCAATCTGGAGTCAAGCTTTCCACCAAGTGTTCTTCTCTTTCAGTTGATGGTAAACTCTATATGCAATTGGTGGGAAGTCCTTGCTACTTGACTCATACTTATCTTGATCTTTCATTTACTATGAACTTAGTATCACTTCACTATCAGAACCCCAATGAAATCCATTGGCAAGCTACAAAACACATTCTAAGTTATCTTCGCAGTACTACTAACTATGAGATTAAGTAAAATTCAAGCGAAAAATCCTCAAATTTTGGTTACAATTCTCGTGGTAATGCAACAATTGTCAACTACATAAACAATGATTGGGTAGGATATCCAGACAATCACAAGCCAACCGTAAGATACATCTATCATCTTGGGGTAGGTCCCATGACTTGGCCTTGCAAACATCATACTACTATTATGTTGTCTACTACAAAAACTGAGTATAGTGGAGTTGTTATTTCCGGCCATGAGCTAGTTTGGATTCAATGTTTGCTTTCCAAATTTGGATTTCCATAGACCCAACCCACATTGTTTTGGTGCAATAATCAGAGTGTTCTCCACATTTCTCATAACCTAGGGGAGCACCAATACTCAAAGTACATTTAAATTCACATGCATTATGTTTGGCAATTGATATAGGATAAGGTCACTAATCTTAACTTTTTTTTGAACAGATGATCAGGTTGTAAACTTCTTCACAAAATCCTTACTTGAGGCTATATTTGTTGAACTCATACAAATTTTGGAAATGAAATAAGCTGTCATCAAGGGTGTATTGCTCAGTAATTCCTTTGTCATTCCCTTCGTTGAAGTAAATCTTAAGGGGTATGAAAGTGTATTTAATTACTCATGTACTATTGTATGGTTTTAATAAGCACTTGTGTTATTTATTTGTAATTTGTGGATAGGTAGTAATTGGTGCATACTTATCCACAACCTATTATGAGAGAAGATTATAAATTAAGTAAATACTTAATTGATTTATGCTAATAATAGTTTTGTTTTATTTTATTTTTAACTACTCACCAAAACCCTAACCCTAGCCTTCTCTCTTATTTATATAAGAACTTAGAGGGCTAATGGGTGAGGGATATTGTGGATGAGAAATATTGTTATACTGGCCGTATTATCCCAATGCTCTTAGTAAAAAAATGTAACTATGCTTCGTGGATGAAATTGGATCACTTTGTTTCTAAGATCTCGTAGATTTGTTATGGAGGTATTGTGAGCACTTGTCTTATGGTAGCTAACATGATTCTATACCTTATCCATCAATTTAATATTGATCACCAAGATATTGATTGGGCATGGTGTGAGCATGTGGTGGACAAAATTAGAAAACTATAGAACATTGAAATTGTTGCAGCAAAATGGCACTGGAAAGAGATATGATACCAAATGTTATGACCCATCCTACAATAGATTAGACTAATTATGCAAATCCCAAAAATAAATCACAAATGAATTAAAAAGACTATATTGCATAAAAATGGAGCATATTACATTAAAATATTGTTGGCCTCTTCGACAGGGCAACCTACTTTTGAGAAAGCTCAATATAATATAATTTATGGATGTTTTTCCATTAGTCTAGGCTCTTATTTATACTAATTATTTCCTAGCTAACTACTACTTTCCATGCATGTGGGATTATTACAATTAGCTCAAGGGACAACTTACAAAACATATGTATAAATAGATTTTATTAAATACAATAATTATAAAGAAAGAGTTATGACAAAGGGGTCATAACATGAGTTAGAGTTTAAAGAGAGCCCATATCTTAAACAATCCCCATCCCAAATGAGATTTGGTTTTAATAGCTCCCAAGACTTATAAACACTTTTAGCAACAAAAACACCAAAATCTTGATTGGCATTGAGGTTATGAGGAAGGAATGTAAGCCTAAACCATGCCAATATTTTCTGCCATAGGGAGTGCCCTAAGATATGCAATTAAGCAAAAGAATTTTCTAAGCTTCATCTCCTTCAAGAGCTTGAATAATCCATTTGATACAGAGGGCAGAGCCTTAAATTTTGATGTCCATTAGAATTGAACTAAAGGAAGTCCTAAGGAGGTGCTCTAACTTAGAATAAATTTCTTTGGATGGTTCCCAACATGTTTAGTAATATATATGGGTAACTACAAGGACTTTAGAACAAAGCTAGAACTTACTAGCTAGGGAAATAGGTTTAGTCACCCAAAATGCAATCTTTTTCTCCGCTCTTTGACCACATAGCTCCACAAGCTATAAGGAGATGCCCAAAAGGAAAAGGGAGTGCCTAAAAACATGAAATTATTCCTAGGTTGTATCTATTTCCATTTGTAACCTTCTAACTATTGGGGCACGAGTGTTAGGCTGCTTGTAGCATTGTTTTTCATTCATTGAATATACGAACTTGAGGCAAGACAAAAGGTATCCATATACTATATGGCATGTGTAATAGATGCTTCTTCTTCCACAAAAGTAAGAAAGGAGTCATCTAAAAAGTGTTCATTGACCAACTATCAAATAAACCGAGGAGGACCTATATTATTAACCAAACCTATAACAATGTAGTTAGCCAAGAGATTGATAAAACTTTTAGTCGTAAGAACATAGAGTGAGAGGGATAACATACAATTTCTCTTGTTGGATCTAAAGAGCCCAATCAAGTCAAATTGGGTACCATTGATGGTAATGCAAGCACTTGCATCTTGGAAAAGCATGTTAAGTATTTGAACATATGTGGGACCAAAACTACGATTGTGAAACATAGAAAAGGATGAGGGGCCACTCAATCTTGTCATAAGATTTCTAAAAATCAATTTTGACAAAGAGGACTTGATGATGAGAGGAATGAGTCCATTCCGTACCTTCCTAGACCATAATGACACTCTCTAAAATGTATCTATTGTTAATAAAACCAATTTGCTCGGGTTGAACAATAATAGGCAATAGGTACCTCAAACACAAAGCAAGGGCTTTGGAAATAATAATATAACACACATGTAAGAGCTTAATTGTGTTTTAGTTGGTTATAAACATCGAATCCTCTACTTTTGGGATGGATTTTATGTTACCTTTCCAAGAGAGTTGGTTTGAACTACTTCCAAGTAAACATGGGGTAAGTCGGGACCTATGGTATCCAAGAGCATTTGATAAAACTCACAAGAGAAACCATGAATCCTAAGAGCCTTATCATTGGCAATTTGAGTGACTACCTCACGAAGGTCCTCAATGGAAACAAGGTGATCATAAATGATCCTTTAAGTATCAAATACTTTGCAAGGCACCAATTGAAGTAATTTCCTAAGGGTATCCTCACGGGCATGGAAGGTTGGTTGAGCTTCAAAGATTCCATGATAATGAGCCACAAAGGCTTATAAAATGTTAAGCATTATAATGAGACATCCATTAGCCTCATGAATAGCCCACACTTTATCAACCAATTGTTAATACCATATGAGAGTGAAGAACTCTTTGGAAACTCTACTCCCAATTTTCAACCAAGGCATATGGGCATAAAGTTGAACACCACGATCTCTATATGCCTCTTCAGCCTTAAGCTTGTGCCTCTATTTGGTTGCTTGATTTTAAAGGTCCTCATTAAAAGGGGATAAATCTAGATCATGTGAAGTTCTAAGGAATTCATGGTCTAACACCTTGTGGGCCCTTTGTTGGAAATTTACAACTTGTTTTTCATAGACATCGAGAAAACTAGTGGTGCATGAGATAGCGACTGTCCACTAGCTATTCCAACCAAGCTCCCTAAAAGGGTTTGGAACCAAGTTATAGATTTGCTTGATATGGTCAAGCATCCTTTCTAGGTTAGGTGTGTGGTGTTAAGGTAAAATTGGGACTTGACCCTTTTTACTCACAATACAGACCACTCAATACAAACATAAATGGGGAGATGATCAGAGAGAATTTCCCTCATAATCACACTAAAAGGGTGATCAATATTATTAGAAAAGTAAAAGAGATATTTATTTTTATAACAACACTCTATCTAGCCTTTTTAACACCTTGTCATTTCCTTGTCTAAGGTTGGAATAGGAAAACCAAGCCAAGTTGGATGAGCAGCGTTGGCAGTGATTGGGATCAAACACCACCATATTGGGAGAAGCTCCTCTTTCTCTTACATGGACTCAAGTATGTTGAAGTCACCACATAGGATCTAATCGGAGTTAGGGAGTAAGTCAACAATCCACTGCCAATTTTTTGCTAACTCAACGACATCATCAAAGGCATAGATTTTGGCACTATCTAGGGAGTGGCCATCAAAATCCAAGAATGTCCAAACCATCCGATGAGTGGGGGAAAAACCCCAACTAAAAATATGAGGTGTTAAGGTAGGGGCAAGTCATGACACTTCGCCATGTTCAATATGTCAGGAACCTAGAACAATAAACATGCTCTGATACCACGTGTCAGGATCTTGCTCCACCAATAGAGCACATATGATTACTTCTTGTATTAGCAACTAAACACGGAATTTAACCAGAATCAATAAGTAACTAGAAATATGAAACAACACAGGAATATGAGAGACAATACACAATTGTATTAATAATCACTCAGAAGAATATACAATAAAGAAGATGCCACTTCTTCTTCCACCTCAAAGGCTCGCCACACCTCAAGACCATCTTCCCTCTCTCTCTCAGTCCCAACAATCAACTCCAATACATAATTGATGTTCACCTCTCCAACCAGTCAGTAACACGCTGCCAGTACACCAAGCACACAACCGTACTCCAAGTAGATCTCCTGCTCTCTGCTGCTACCTGCAAATCACTAGACCTTACTCACCATTGTAGATCTCCAAAAGAAGGCATGCACACCTGCTGACTAAGATCATACAAACACGAAGAACCCTTATGATTCTCCAAACCAGTACCCACCTTGGTACTGTGGCACTAGGAGGAACACACAATTTCTCTCCTCTCTCAGAAGGAGCTTATTGCTCTCTTACTCTCTAGCTACAAGTTTACAATACAGCACATGAGTCCATATATAGATCTCATGCTTACAATAATTAGACTATCTTAATTACAATAATTAGACACGCAACTCAAGACTACAACTAGCCTCTAACATGCAAACTAATAGTCCAAAAAATAGACTCTCCGGAATCAACATGCAAACTGCATGTTCACATACAGGCTGCCGACGTCAGCTCCTCCATGACCGATGTCGGCCGAATGGTGACCGACGTCGGTTTCTTCTTCACTGCTGTCTGACCGATGTCGGCTGATCAGACCGACGTCGGTTGCCCTGCAACTCATTCTGCAACTCTCTGCAACCTCTGCAAGCTCCGTAACTTCTCCTGTTTGCATCCTGGTGAAGCTTTTAGCTGCACAACCTAACACAATATCATGGTTGGACACATCGCACAACACCCCTAGGCAAATAGTTCTAGTGGCATAATGGAGTAAAAATATATAAATCTTAACTTCTTGAAAACACTACTACTTCATATATATAAAAATTAAAATTATCCCTACTGACTACATACTTATGATACTAGTTTGTGAGGTTGCAAGCACTCCAAGAATAAACCATCATGGAGAAACATAAGGTTCATGTTTGTCTCATTTTCCAAGTCATCTAGGGCAACAAATTTGTTGGTCCGATGTGATTGTTGGTTGTTCTACATAAAGTCATCTCGTTGAAAAGTCCATTGTTTCTCTTGTATGTATTCACCATTCTCAAGAGGTGGAAAGGGGCTGCAAGAGTGGCACATTACTATTTTATGTTCAAACATCACCGAATGATTGGTCGTTCAAATTCTTTCACTTCTAAAGGAGGTTGTGATAGTTGACAAACAAAAACTTGAATCTAAGTGCTTGAGAATATTATATTAGCCAATGGGTTGCGAGAGAGTGGTGGTGCCCCATGAGTGGTGGTAGGGGCCACTTGGTTACTAGCCACAATCTAACCTCCTATGGGTTTGTATACAATATTGGTTTCTTTTACCACTCCTCAAGTTTTCTAGTTAGATTTCTTACTAATGACGATGATCCTATCATTAAAGGACAAAAAAACATTTGTATTCATCTCTTATGAGGCTAAAAGGGTTGCATAGGTGGCCACAAGTTGGCCATAAGAGGGCATTCATAGATCTTGTGGTAAGTGGATCGACACGTAAAGCATGGGTTGGGCATATTAACCTATAAAAGGTGTTATGAAATGTATTGGTCACCTATTTGAATGCCAATAGTTTCCTTGAGATCATTTGAGAAGTCTACTTTGACATAAATGCATTTTTATAGCTTAACAAAATAAAATTTTCTCTGGTCATGGTAGATAAATCAAACGAAGGGCTTAATAAGTCAGTTAATAAAACCCCACAGTGGGAGAGGAAGACTATGGAACTCAATCCAAGAATGTATTTTGAGGTTGGCTTGTTTAGATACTACAAAATTCCTAGTCCATTGGGACAACACGAGTATTATGGGTAAACCACAAACCATGCTTAACTATAGCACTAAAGTGCCCATCATTATAAATTTCAAAAAGGAAAAAAAAACCCCAGTTAGGTTCTTATACACCGCCAAGCTTAACACCATGTGGTTGCCAATTATTATGCACTCTACTCTTAAACATGCTTTCTGAGGGGATATGTCCAAATTAATAACCTACCAAAGTAAAATTTTCAAACCAACATGTATTATCAAATTTAGGAAAATCAAGGACAACCTTAGGCATAGAGTTGAATGGGATATGTTCAATACCTCGTCAAACATCTTTGGGATGAACTCTCTTGATCACTTTTTTTCCATAAATGCTCAGAACTTCACTGGGAACACATGCATTAGATGATGCATAAACCAAAAAATTGGCCATTATATAAGCAAGGGCAAACTCGCCACCTAGTGGGTGAATTAATGGTCAGTTCATCTCAATTAATGTGTGAAGGGACTAATTTCCTGCTTAGAAAGGGAAAATGATGCACCCAAAACCCTACCAATTTGCATCACATAAATCCAATAGACCATCTTGAGCCTCCATGAGGCACGAGAATTTTTATTTTCAAAAAATATTGAAAATAGGCTTGGTAGTGTAAAAAGAAGTCTAAAATAAAAGTGGTAATTTTTTTTGTGGACCCCCAATTAATAGGTGGGCAGGCTAGTAGGGTCAAGTGCTTCCCTATTGTTCACCCTGATAGATAGGGCATTCTCTAGGGGGAGTATTTTTCTCAGCCTCCTTGATCTATCAGTTGATAACATGACTATAACTAGTTTTCCTCGATTGAGTGCTCTTAACATACAAATGGGTCCTCACAACTAGACTATATATTGTACTATGAACAGGTCCTCACACCTATATCATCTCTCTCTCTATCTATCTTTGTGGAGTCACATGTCTCAACTATAGTGACTATTTATATAGTTACGTATTTGAGACTACCACTTCATTCCGACTACGACTAGATATGCTTTTTGCCTCATGTTTAATACTTATGTTGGCAAGGACTAATGTTTAGAAATGGCCACTATTTCAAAATAGCTTCCATGGGTTGGACATGAGAGATTAAAACCTAGATCTCGCTTATACAAATGCACTTAAAAATCAAGCTTCCAATCACAAACCAACCTTATTTAGAGTGTATTAGGTCAATTAGAAACTACAAGAATACCTATAGGTTGTTTTTTCTGGAAAATCATTGTGGGGAATGAAAAGTTGGTAGATGCAATACAATTACTAGTTAAATCAAAATCATCTAGCATCCCACTAGATTATATTTCGTCTCTTGGTGCGAAGAGAATGTCTAGGTATTTTGCATAGAATTAGTTCCATGCAGTTTTTAATTTTCTCTATTAACTTTTAGGGAAAAAAACAATAAAGTCTTAGACAGAAACAACAAAGAGATGTCGATAAAAATAATAATTTTGACCTCATAATGATTGCCACTTGGATTTAAAAAAATATGCAGGCATAGGAAGCTTCAGTCTCCTTTCAAAATACATTGATTTTTATAGGGAATTATTGAATCCTATAGCTTCAGCATGAATAATCTTGATATGGGCCTCCTAAGAAATTTGTTCTGCTAAGGTTTTGTGTCAATTTTATGTACTTTTGTCTTGTCAAACATCTTTTCATACCACCATTACAAAAAATTTAAGACATGCACACATTAAATTCAACAATAACACCGCCCGGTCTATTTAAATGGCTCTTAACTAACTAGTCACAAATATTATTACAAACAATAGGGAGAATGGTGCCAAATCAATCCTGCGTATTTGTCTTGAAATTAAATGACAAGATAAATATTATGTAATTCCTCCTCAATTTGTTGATGTTCTTTTAAATGTTGGTGTTGTTGAACAAGTGTTTAGATGGTATGAAAATAACAATATCATTGTGTATTATGTTGGTTGCATCCCATCTAAGGACTTGCTCCAAACCTGGATTAAACACCAATGGGGATCTAATGGAATCTAGGTGAGCAGGATTCACAACCTCACCAAGGATTTTTTTTGTTTTCCTTAACAAATTGTTGCATGTGAAAGCTTTTCTTACCAAGTCTAGTTGTTGGTTCATACGAAATACCTTGATGATTTTTTGTAATGGAGTCAGGGCTTCAAAGTCTCAGAGCAAGTCTCCTTCAAAGTTCTTGTTTGGGTTGAGTTACTTGGTCTCTTAGTCCCTTTGTGGGTCTTCATGGATCAAATCATCCAACCTATTGAGTGTTTGATTTGTAATGAGATAGATTCTTTTTACTTTATGCGACCAAACATATGCATTTGTGTCAAGGTTGACTTGATGAAAGACTTGAAAGAGCCTCTCAATATTTAGATAGTGATCAAAGATTTTATGCATAAAACCACCTATATCAACCTTATGAACACATGTTTTTGGTGCCAAACCCCCAACCATAGGATTCATGATTGTCCCCTTATGGTAAGGGCAAGCTCAAAGCCATTTACTGAAAAGACCATTGAAAAGCAAGTTGTGGCAAAAAAGAATGATGGTTGGACTACTATTTCTAATAAAAAAACAACTGTAAGGAGTAAAAACCCTAAAGTAGCTAAATAGTCTCCAACGACAAACCTCAGTACAATGTAAAAAGGGTTGAGAATGTTCTCTCCCCTTTGAATCCTATTCCTCAAGTCCAACCTCTCTCAGTTATTTTTCAAAGCTAATTTTCGCAAGAGAATTTTATGCAATTAGTTCTTTTGATTGTTGGAACCTCCTCATCGAATGTTTTGCCTTTCAGGGGCTTGCATAGTGCACCTCGTGGTGGAGATGATTCACCTTAGGAAAGAATGGGGCTAAGCGCCACTCCATTTTGCTAGAGGATTATCTTTCACTAAACCAACAACCTCTCTTAAGCAATTGATTTGCAGCTTTGGTTTTCGATGAAGGGTTTGAGGATAGGTGGGATAACTTCACATGGAGGACTTTTTTTCATGAATATTTTCTCATGGAACGCTGAAGGTCTCATAGAGTCCTCACAAAAATTCTTTATGCAGTCTACTTGTCAACAACTTGGTGTTTTATATTTTGTGTATTTGTAGGGAGTTAAACTTGCAAGGTTTCTTTTGAAAACTTATTTTAAATGTGTTTGGTCAGATACCATGCAATACTCCACCTCATGTAATGATGTTCATGGCGGCACCAGTATTTTAATTTTCCCAACATTTACTCTTTTAATTATTACATCGGGAGAAGATCCATCACATCAAGTAATATGGGTCACCAATGACATTGATGGTTGATCTTTGGGTCTCAAAAATGTTAGTGCTTCTAATGATGGCCCAAAAAGAGCGACATTATGGCAATGGTTAATCCAAAATTTGTGTTGATTCAACTTGCTTATTTGTGGTGATTTTAATATGGTTGAATCCTCCAATGATAAAGAGGGTGCCCTACTGATGTGTTGGTGTGCGGGAGAACATGAAGCATGGGTTTATTTTTAAAATTGTTGGGGGTTGTCAAACCTTTATTTTCAATGATGGTCTTTAAGTCTCAAACCTTGGTTTACGTGGTCTAATTTGTGGGTAAACTCTGGTCTTGTTATTGAAAGACTTGATTGTGGTGCACTTGTCTAACAATACGTGTTTTCCATTCACATTTCTAATGGGCATGTTGTCATCATCATTGTGGAGTTTTTTATCTGACCACCGTCTCATTACTTTCCAACTGGAGTTAGGAGGTGCCTTGCGAAAAATCCCTTGTATGCAATTCTTTTAAAACACGTCACTCCTCAATCAAGAGGGTACTATCTAAATCATTGCCATAGTGGGGAACTTGGTGCCATGTCCACCTCACATTTCCAAGTGGTGGAATGATGTGATCAATTGCATCTCCTCCTTTCTCAAGTATTATGGTAAGCAAGGGGCGAGAGTTTGAAAGTGGGTTGATGGCACGTTGGCCAAATAGTTTCAAAGGGTTATTGTAGAGCTTGAGCAAAGCCCATTTGATTCTCAATTACAGACTATGGATACCAAGCTTAAGCTTAAAAAACTTTTGGATTGCCATATAGCTAGAAGTTCACATATTCATTCCTGGAAACATTGGCTCAAAGTTGGTGATTGTGCCTCCAAAGATATTTTCAAATCTCTTCGAGCAAAGAAAGCTAGAGAATAGATTAAAGCTATTCAAACTGCCCATAATTGCCTCCCAAGTCTGCATAAAATTTCTTCATATTTTTTGGACCACTATAGATTGGTGTTCCAAGTCCAGGAAGATATAATAGAGAGGGCTCAAGCTTTACATGAATGCTTGGATGTGGTTCCTCGCAAGTTAAGCCCTTTGGATAAAAAATTGTGAGATGTACTCATTCTTGATGAGTGTTTTGCAACAATGCAGAACATGGCCAATGACAAGGCACCAAGAGTGGATGGTTTCCCTTGTGAATTCTACAAGGCCACATGGCAGTTCATCATTCCAGACTTGCTTTAGATTTATTGTGAAGCATTATGCATTAAATTCTTAAGGTCATTAATAAACAAAGGCATCATTAAATTCATCTCTAAAACAAGAGATTTGGGATTTATACCCAATTGGACGCTGATCACTTTACTATATGTGTCTTACAAGATTATTAAAAAAACCTTGGTGCCCTACATTCGTCACATCCTTCCTACAATTCTCAAACTAGAGCAAACATGTTTTATTAAAATTCGTTATACCCTAGATAACATTATTACAATTTGGGAAGGTATGGAATGTGACGTGACTCAACAATAGACTATATTTCATAAACTTGATTTCAAAAAAGTCTATAATCGCATTAAAATGGCCCTTTATCCTCGTTGTGTTAAAGGTTTTAAGGTTTGGATAATTCTCTCACAACTATGCAAAATCTCTTCTCGAATGCCTCAACGTATCTAACCATTAATGGCCTCAAGTCAAAATGCTTTGGCCCCCTTTGCTTTATCAGGGTAACCCTCTTGCCCCAACGCTTTATGTTCTCACAACCAAAGCATTTCGCTACCTTCTTACCCACATCGACAAACAAGGGCATATTACAAGAGTTATGCTCCTTGACAAAACTAGTTAGCTCATCAATGACCACTTTGTAGATGACTCTTTCCCTATGCTTGCAAAGAATGAGGATTCTTTTAAAGAAGCATTGCATTTTCTTGATATTTTTGCCAAGCTTTGGGGTCCAATCTGTGATGGGCCAAAACACAATGCTATGGATGAAGCATGATGCCTTTGTCGGATTGGCTTAAAGACTCCCAATGGAAATGGATAAGAGGGGGGAGATTTAAATGATTAGGCATTAATTTTGCCTTTGGTAGTACCCCCTTTGAGCTATGACAATATGTGCTTGAGAGGGATGGAAAGAAGATTGCCTATGGAAAATATTGTTGAGGCATTGCATCTCCTCATGGTATCCCTATGGCAAGATTTGTTGGAAAAATGTAGGGTTTCATACTTTTCTAATTTCCTTCGTCGTGATCAAAATTGAGGGTCTTTTGGGGTGTTGGAGATCTTGGCTACACAAAAAAGTCTCTGTTGGGTCGTCTCTTGGTCTTTTTCGGTGTAGGCTAGTGATTAAACGAGTGTTATTATGTTGCCTCCTCTTGGATGGAGCATTATGATCCTCTAGTTCTTATAAAGAATGCTCACGATAAGTGGTTGCCATGGATCCTCTTAAGGGAGAGCCTTCTTCTTGTGTTGTTCAACCCCCCAAGGATGATCTGCCATAACCTCTTTCAAGTGTTGTTGCATGTGCATGATTTTCACACTTGTTTTAGTGTCTTGTTATGATATTTTGATGATGATGATGTATTTTTTTGGTGGTTTCGAGCCTTGTATACCAACTGACAACCTTCTATTGTATCCATCTATGTAATTCTTCATTTTTTGATAAATTGATATATATCAATGCATTCCAATAAAAATCCTATAATTACTAGCTTCAATCCGCTCTCAAAATAAATGGTATTTTGTAAAAAAATTTAAAGCATGTAATTGCAATTAACAACTTCCATGGGGTTCCCTGCAATCTAAAGCTAAAAGCCACAACCCCCTCCACAGGGCCACACCTTTAGAGAATTGTAAAGGGAAGTGGGGAGAGAGAAGCCTTTAAAGAAAAAAATGTATAACAAAAGTCCCTAAAACGAGAGTAGTAAAAATATTAAAGAATCATCAGCATGGAGTCCATTTTGACAAAATGGGTTATAAATCTTGACTCTCCATAGACTATCACATACCCAATCAATTTTGTAAGTGAAAAGATGATTCTAGGGTTGAGCATTCTATTAATTTTCTTATAATACTCTTCCCACATGTTTAGGATTTAGACAACCTGCACCTTCCACAAACTTCAAATGATATAGTCTAACTTTGGAGGAATGCCCTTTAATTAAATCTTTATACATTCAAGCAATAACACTCATGCTCAAAACAAAATTCTTGCAGCTCTTCCTTTGTGCCAAAATTTGACAACTTTTTCTCTACCTCAATTGGTTGGGTTAGAATTGAGGAGGGTGAGAGGAGCTATTTACTTGATTGATAGATCAAGGGAATGAATATTTAAGCACTCCCCAACAAAGGGCTCGACAACTAGGAGAGCACTTGAAAACCTCTAGGAGTGGGTTTAATGAAGACATGGGTGCAGATATGTTGAATAACAAAAAATATCATAATTAATTTATTGCACTTTAAAAAATTGTGCTTTTATTGTATAAATTTCAATGATTCTTCCTTCACGTAATGACTGGTCGATTTTGACATTATAAGTAGCGAATAATTCAAAGTCCATCTATCAATGGAATAATTTCCTATCTGACCAACGAAGGGCTTGAGTATAGATTTCAACAATTCCTTCACATAATGATTGATTGATTTTGACATTATAAGTAGCAAATAATTCAAAGTCCATCTATCAATGGAATAATCTCCTATCTGACCAACGAAGGGCTTGACAATTGAGAGAGCACTTGAAAACCTCTAGGAGTGGGGTCAAGGAAGGAAAGGTGGGGGGAGCAGGGGTCGAACGACCAAGGTCATTATAATTAATTGTTTGCACTTAAAAATTATGAGTTTGTGTTCTTATGGTATAAATTTCAATGATTCTTCATTTACATAATGTTCATGATCTATTTTCACATTGTATATTCTCATATTGTAAGTAGCAAATAATTCAAGTCTTCAAAGTAACAGCGACAAGTTTGGGAACTAGAGTCATAAAAACTCAAAGCCACTCTCTCTTTCTGGGGATTTCTTCACTCCTTTAGGTTATGATTTTTAGTTTAGAATCCCATGACTGTTTTTTTGATCTTGTGGTTATTAAAATTTCTATCTATAAGTGGAAAATCCCCAATCTCATGAGATTTCAACCGTAGTACAAGAATCATAAGGTGCTCTTAAGATTAGTCTCAAGAATCACTTGAATTGATCATTTCTTCATTAATAACTTATTTTACCAAATCCATTGCGACTCTACATCATCTTCCTTAGTTGAGGGAGGTAGTTACTTTAAATAGGAGGATGTATAGCCCCACTCGACCAATGGGAGACGAAAGGAGGTTAAGCACTCAATCAAGTGGATTGCAATCCAACGGTGAGGATGATGGTATAAAAAGTGCTGCCTAGCTATCCACCAAAGTACAAATCCTAGGAGATACAAAAAAAGGATGAAGCTGGGATCGTACCCTGAACGAATTTGGCAAAATGGACTTCCCTCAATCCTTGGCACTAAGCCGAAAAAGCATTCTGTACACCTAGTCCGTGTAAACGCAAAGTTTAAATTTAAACCCAAAAAAAAAAAAAACTCTTTCCCCGGGGTCAATTTCTTCTCCTTTCCCTAGCTCAATTCCTTCAACCTGTGAGGTACAATAGATCACAGCATGCCATCTACCATCTAATCTTTAAGATTTCGGCCAGCATCGCTATTACATACGTCAAAAAGAGGATTCAAGTCGATTCCTTTGATTCAAGCCCCTTGGGGGGTTCCCACTTCATCACAGCTTGACAACAAATTCCTTCTCCACAAACTAATTCCAAGTGGTGGTAGCAGTGGACACTATAAATATACAAAGGTAAAGATCTTCCACAGTTAATTCATTGTCACCCTCTCAAGGTGCCCTCCAACTGAAAAGGTCCAAAAAAAAAACGTCTACAGGCCGATTTATATTATAACAGGAGGAAAATGCAGATTTGAGATTATCATTAAAGTGATCATAATTTTGTATTTCCAGGGAATAAATGTAGTCTCTGAGGCAAAGCCTCCAAATTCAAGTTCTACTTGAGAAAAAAAATAGAATTAATGTCTTTTTTAGTTCAAAACCCCTTCCAAGTATATACCGATTAAAAAGGAAACCAAAAAAGTGAATTTGAAGCATAAGAACTTGTCCTTGGGAGATCTTAACAACCAATAGATGCCAAGCAAATATGGATTATCATATAGGAGATTATTGTAAATTAACTAGCCAAACTATGAATAATGGTATGCAACTTTGATAAAATACATTACCAAGATTTATGCTCCGAAATTCAAATGTTGAAGTAAAGATGGGTGAATTTGAAATATAAAAATTAGTCTGTATATAATTTTGAATCTGAACTTCAGTTGAGAGCATCAATACGGATTATGTGCTCGACTCTCAATTGCCTTCCACATTATTGTAGTAAACATATTATGCATGTACATTACAAAGATTATTTTCCTCCTAACAAGTAGAACTTTGTAAATAAATCTAGAATTTTGAAATTGTCCGGCATAGAGGTTGCCATGCAACTTTAAGTGGTCCAATATCTTGCAATGCGTTTGGATATTCCAGATGCGCATCCAAAATTGAACTGGGCACCATCTTTTCTGAAAGGAAAAGATTGCTATCAATTCTCCAACAATTAATTGTATTCCTGCTAATCAAAAGCAGGAAGATCAAACTGCACACTTGAAAAAATATTATCATGCTATAAACCCATCTTTTGGGTACAGTGACCTGAAATATTCGCAACCACAAATCCTGCAAAAACCTGTAAAAAAACATGATGTACTAACCCAAAATTAGCCTACGAATTTGAGAGTCGTACTCATGAAACACTTACACCTAACTGCCAACTGCGGTAGGCTTACTACTGTGAAAACTACTGCAATAAAGAGCTGCTGCATACCTGTGCTGAACCAAGAATATAGATTGCCGAATAGTGACGACCATGGATTATCATATCGGCCATCATTGCTAAGGGTATATTAAGGGACATGCCCAAGGTGGCTACCAAAGGTGTTGTCCACACTACAGACAATGCCCTGCAGAAATGCACAATTTGCACATATTTAACTTTACTTTGGTTCCAATAATAGTGAATAAGCTAAATAATTACAAGGTGCATACCAGAAATAGTCTGCAAGAACACTTCCTATAAAGCCATTCGCAAGTACAACTTCATCCACTCTTAGTGAAGTGGGAAAGCTAAACTTTGGTTCAATACCGATAGCAGTTAGGGGCCATACTGTGCAATCACACAACGTACAAAAGATAATGCAAATCAGGCATTCCCCACTTGGCCAACTTTACAACACGTTGGAATAAAAACTCATCAAAAAATAAAACTGTCTACAACTAGAAATATAGCATAAATATAGAAACAAAGGAGACTGAACCAAAGGATTTCATCTGGTGGACAGGGAAATGAGTCCTATCAAATCATTATAAAGGTTCCTTGTTCTGGAATCTTTGTTTATAAATCAAAGATCACACAGTAGAGCCGATTATTTCATTATGGGATTAAAACTGCATTTCTAAGCAGGCCTATTCGGTTCAGAATCAAACAGAGATTTAAATTGAAGGAAAGTGTTATCTTTAGTGCTAAAGCTCAAATAGGTCCAGAAATTGCAAGTTGACAGCAAGGCTTGTCTTCAAAATATTGGCATAGCTAGTTCTAGATCAATAATTCGAGTTATAGAGAAGTTTGGGCACTTGGGGACGCTTGCAGGATTTTAGATGCTTCAAGGGTTTTGGGTCTCCAATGATAGGTGAATCATGATAGAGCTACAACAAAGCAGGCTCGGGAACACATATCTGCACCATATGATGATGGGGAAATGTGGAAGCAGGGAAACTTCAAGTTTTATCTTATTCACATTTGCTCTGCCATGCCAATAGCAGCACCATAAACACACACGGTGGCTCACATTACAATGAGGAAATTGGGAATTGGGGAAGTCTTGCTCGATTCTCAGGTATGAATCACCCCACCGTGTTGCGGATATGACAGACTCGGGACTTGGCCATTTTGCCAAAACTTAGTGATGAATACCTTCTCTATCGAACTCATAAACACTACCTGTTATTCATCATTCTTCCATGTGGGGAAAAGTTTCCACAACTCGTGACTATTGCACTTAATGATGATTCTCCATTGTGCACCCTGCCAAACTATATATATTCTACTACCTCTACTATGGCAACTTGCACTTATTTATTTACAAGTGTACAATCTCATAGATCTGCAAGATAACTTTGGCAGTAAGAGGATGCTTTTGCATCAAACTCACCTTAACAAAAAACTTGTGAGCCCCCTGACACACCATACAACACCTGGATTAAAATTGGACTTCAACTAAGATAATTGTTCCAGCTCTTGGTTGTGTTACTTCCAAATACACGTCTTTCTTCCATTATTTGGGAAGCTGCCCTCAAATATTTTCCTAGCTACACCAGATCTACATTTACTTCCCATCAATTTAAAAGATCTTGCCCCATGAATAAGTGGTATGATGATGATTGCAGGCCTCTCCACTGCCAGCTTCGGTACGCCTTCCTCCATGCCCACCCCTATTACCCAACCTTAAAATCATCCTACTGCTGCCTTCTCCAATGTAAGAAACTCCTCTTTATTTCTCAAAGGAGATGAATCTTACGGGCTTCCTACATCCACTCCCCCAAACTCTTTTGGCATACCATCCTCCATCGACATTCTCCTGCCACTCCCCCACTAAGCTTAGTCCCACATCCATGATTTCCCACACCTCCACTCTTTATGATATTCTTGGCCAACCTCAAACCCATGTTGCTCCTCCACCATCTTCTTCTCACTTATTCACTTATAAGAACATCAGAGAGGCAGTGAAGGTGATGAATGGTAGCAAGGCAGCCGATGAAGAAGGTTTCCAAGCCAAGTTCTTCAAACATGGTCTTAGAGCTTTTGGAAACTATTTGGTTGATCTTTTCAACCACGCGGTTTGTTCGGGTTTCCCCCTCTTGGTCGCATCACATTATTCACTCGATACACAAATCAGGGTCTTGTTCAGATCCCAACAATTACAGGACGATCATGGTTGGACACACATTCTCGAAATTGTATGCTAATGTACTACACATGCAGCTTTCGAGAGAATTAGAGCAAAGGCACCTCAGAGCTAGGGGACAGGTAGGGTTTAGACCAAACCATTGATCATATTTTCACACTCCGGGCCATTATTGAGGAGGCACGTCATCGCTCATCCAAAGTCTATTGTTGTTTTGTAGACTTTAATAAAGCGTTTGATTGTGTTCCGTGAGAGGCATTTTTCCAAAGACTTAGGAATATTGGCATTTTTGAGACCCTCTTGGCAGCCATTATGAGATTATACGAGAATGTCCTTGGTTGTCTCTACACGGTTCATGGGATTTCAGAGTTTATTAGGAGTACCATTGGGGTCAAGCAGGGCTGCCCCTTGTCCCCAACCTTATTTGACATATACATCAATGAGTTAGAGACCTTTCTTCATGAGCATATTCCGGCTAGTGATGGGTGTCTTCTTCACTAGGTTCTGATTTTTATCCTCTTGTTTGCGGACGATGTGGTTCTCCTAGCTTCTTCTCCTAAGGGATTATAGCGGTAGTTGGATGCCTTTGCTCTCTTTTGTGATCTCCGACAGTTGACGGTTAATTTGGGAAAAACCAAGGTCATGATGTTTAATGGTTAGAAGACCTCCCAACTCCATTTCTTTCTCGGAGGAAAGGAGGTTGAGATTACCACTTCCTATACTTATTTGGGAGTGCAATTTTTTGGTCCACCTTTCAGCTTGAGGCAGGCACTTCAACCTAGGATAAACAAAGGTTATGGTTCTTTAGCTCTTCTTGAATGACAGTGTTTTCGGCATCACCTTTAGGATATCTCATACAAGATGTCCCTCATGGATACACTTATCAAACCCACAGTTCTTTATGGATTTGTAGTTTGGGGGCCCTCTTTGCTTAAGTGTGATTGGGCTGCTATCGAGAGCGTCTAGACACTTCTCCGCCGCATTATCAAATGTAAGCAGATAGTTCCCCAACACATTATCCTTGCAGAGTTTGGAGACCGGCCCTTCCAACTGGAGACTATTTGATCTGATCTCTTTCATACATCACATCCGGAGTTTTGTTGATTCCGTGAGTGGGCATGGCATATATCCATACTTAGCTTACTATTCTTCAGAGAATCTTGCCCTCTTGGCTCCCTCGACTCGTGGCCGTTGTTGGTATACATGGGTTTCTAATCTATTAGAGTCTATGGGAATCAAGATGGACCACCTTCCTCCATTTAGGTACTCCTTGGATGCACTAGCTCATCTTATACCCACTAGACAGGAGCTGAATCAGATTATTAGGGATGATATTTACAAACAATTTATTCGTACTACTTGAGTAAACCCTCTTGGGGGGCTATGCCCAAAGATGGCATTTTATGCAGAACACTTTTTGGAGCTAAGTGATGAGCTTATCATTCTTCCACAGTATACATTCCGCCACTGGATGCACTCTCTTCGCATCCCATTAGGGCAGTTTTGAGTGGGTTCTCACAGGTTTAGGATTGAGACAGACCACCAGATAACAGGCAGACAAGATTTGTCAGTTATACAACATCTAGGAGACAAAGTCTGAGGAAAACTTCATCTTCTGTTGTCCCATATACTATGAGATCAGAGGAAGATTTCATTTTCTATTTATGAGGACACAGACTCTTTTTGACTTCTTCAAATATGAGGACCAAAGATGCTTGGCTTTATATATATATAGGAAGCTCTTACACTTCATGGTCATTCTATTCAGAGACCCACTAGACCAAAGTCCACTCAGCGGATCACTTCCTTTTTCATAGTGCTACCTTCGAGGAGAGGCACTAAGCAACAGATTGACATCATTACAGCCTCACATTCTAGATCAGTGCCACCCAGAGATACTATCCACAGTTCCTCAAGTTTTCATCAACATATCCATTTCAGGCCTGGAACTAGGAGACAAACTAGATCCACCAATCTTCGCAAAAGACTTTTCCCTTTAGGCAGAGGATTGGAGTACAGACCAGACATCCTACCTCCCCTTCTTCGGGTCATACTTCTATTCGGAGCTTCTTCTCGTCGGCCTTGAATGCTAGGAGAGTTGGATCGAACTCTTGATGGACCCCCTCCTAGTTCTTCCTTCTCAGGGTTCATTCTTGTGTTCCTGATGTTTAGAGATTTTCAGGGGTTGCTCATTTCTTCTGCTTCTTTCTTTGGCTCTAAGTGTGGTTGGTCGTGGCTCTTTGTCTCTTTGGTTCTTTGACTCTGAGCATGGTTGCTCTTTGCCTTGTTTTGTACTATTTCTTTCAGCATTGTTTTTCTCGTTTTTGGAGACCTTTTTGGTTTCCCACTTGTTCTTGACACACTTTTATAATTTGCAATCCCTTTGACCTGCCTTTGTGGTCATTAATTGGACATTAATATATTTATCTTATCTTCTTCTAAAATACACACCCTCAGTGCCTTTCCCCTTCTATTTTACCACATATCAATTGTTGTTCTGCCTCCTGGTTTTGTTGCTCCTCTCATCCAACACCTCAATTTCTTCTCTCTCCCTCTTCGGAATCTGCTGCCTCCAATTTGCTATTTTTTCTGTCCTCTTCTGATTATATCCTTCGTGATACTCATATAGATTTTCCACATTAAAGATAAGAGAAATATCCAATCCTTCAAGTAGCTTCCTCAGAATTTCATACAGACCATCTTCTAATACGTGTGCTTGTAATAGGTTCCAATAGGAAACCTGTCCTTCCATAGATGTCTTCACTCTAGTGACTTCATCAGATTTCTCCTTATATGTCTGGTTTCTACTCAACTTATTTACCTCTTAATGTCCCTCATGTATGCACCCCACAAATTTCTCTGCTTTGGAAAACCACATTTGCTAATGGAAAATTCAACAAACTGGTTGCTTCTTTGGGTGACATCCCACACATTTGGTAATGGATTCTCTCCAGTCGACCTATTCACTAAATTATTAAACGTGAATTTTGTGCGATCCAATGCCATATGCCTTTTCCGTGCCTTTCTTTCTGCTAGACACCTCAGTAGATTAGCTGAACTTCTATTTACCACCTATGTCTTTCCATTCAAGTGTGACCATATGTGGAAATGTAATGTAACTTTGTTCGGATTTTTTTCTACAAAGCTCTTTAAAAATGACAAAGGGGCTGGGCATCCTTGCCTGATGTCTCTTTGGAAAACTATGGAGCCTCACCACCTCTTTAAAAAATAAATCTGCCACCTTAATAGCATCACTTGTCTCCTTACAAGTAATGAAATGTGGGCAGAGAAAATCGATTAACCACCAAAAAAAATAGAATCATTACTTCTTTGTTTTCTTGATAGACCTAGCAAAAAATCCATGGTCATCTCCCATATTCCTTTTGGTACTAGCGTTTGGAAAACACTATTTCTCTTGAGATACCTCTTGACATCCCCTTTTTTAGTCTTGGCTAAAAATATCTTGTCCAACAAGGCTAGGGTTTTATCTTCCAAAATGTCCACTCAGTCCTCCACTTTGCAACTCCTTATGAGATTTCCTCTCATAGAGACTTTTGGAACACAAATTGTCTCCCTCTAAAAAAAAATCCATCCTAGACGAAGTAATCTGAATATGTAGTTTGGTCTTCACCAATAGATATTGGAAAACACTCCAAGCATCTACACAATCTTTGACATCCTTATACAGATCCTTGATGCCCATAATCCACCTAACTCCTAGATATAATTGGAAAAAATGCAAACCTCTTACTCAAGGCACCAACTACCTTATTTGATATCCTTGATCCATGTTGTAGTACAAAGGAGTAACCCTGGGAATACTCTAGACACGTCATGTGTTTGATTTAACTTGGCTTGTATTGATAAGACTTAAAGCTTGATCAATTGTAAACAACACAAACTCCTTCGGCACCAAGTAATGCCTCCATGTCTTGAATGCTTGAACAATGGCATAAAATTGTGTATAATTCACAAGTAACTCCTTGTAGCTTCTTTTAATTTCTCACTGAAGTATGCAATAAGTCTCCTTGCCTTACACAACTCCATTTGCCATCAACCTCAAATTCTTTATTAATATCACTTTCCTCTTCATGAGCTCATAATATATCTTAGTTGTAGTTATCCAACAGAAAACCTTCCCCTTCCTACACGCAAATTGCTGTCCATGCAAACTCCTTATAGTTGTAGCTTTCCTCAAAGTTGGCCATTTTAGAATGGCTTTCACTTTATTTGACTTCATCCTCAACTCATTATGAGATATCAAAAGTTCCAAGAAAACTATGTACTTTAGAATCAGCACTTCTTCAGATTTACCTGCAGTTGTTTCTATTTTTGTCGCAACACTTGCATCAGATGCAACAAGCATTCTTCTCTGATCATATTAATGATGAGTACATGCATCGGGGTACACAATCACAAACTTGTCCAAGAATGGCTGAAGAACTTTATTCATCAGCGTCATCAATATACTTGGGGCATTAGTCAGCTCAAATGGCATTACAAACCAATCATAAAAAAATTCCTTAGTCTTGAAGGCTATTTTCCACTCATCGTTTTCCCTTATGAGTTTGGTAATATCTTGGTGAAATACTTTGTTCCACTCAAACAGTCCATAGCATCATCTATCCTTGGCAACATAAGCCAATGACTTTTATATTGTCAATGGATCTTGAATCTATGCACATCCAATGGGTAAATCTCTAGACACAATTCCCTCATATTTCTCCAACTTAAACCTTAGATAATAATTCCTCTTTAACTATTGCCTTCTCTAGTTGGGGGATTAAGGCATAAGCACCTTATATGCATTGGCATCTTTCAAAATCTCTTTTTTCTGAACATAACAACACTTTGCTTTCTCCTTTGGGTAAATCTCTAGACACAATTCCCTCATATTTCTCCAACTTAAACCTTAGATAATAATTCCTCTTTAAGTATATTCTCTAGTCGGGGGATTAAGGCATAAGCACCTTATATGCATTGGCATCTTTCAAAAACTCTTTTTTCTGAACATAACAACACTTTGCTCTCCCCTTTTCAATTAGCTATAATAATTGTTATGAACCTCACATATAATAATGTAAACCATCCAAATAATATGTAGAATATCATGATGATCAACAAAAAAATATCATTTGGTGGGCCAAGATGCCCAAATATGAAATATATTTAGAATAAAAAGAATACCTTTAAGGTAGGGAAACACCATACAATATTTCTTATAGAGAAGGAATCACTCCACTATTCCAAGCCTCTTTGAGGGGGCAACCTCTTTACAAAAACACGCTTCAATTACAATATTTCTCCTTGATTCCCTTACACAATGATATGCCCCTCTTTATATAGACCCCCTTACAATAATAGATGGCTATATCACTAATCCCTATGTAGGCCAACTCATATCACTAATCCCTAAGTAGGCCTACTCATTCCCCAATGTAACCAATACCACAAGTTACCCATATGTATAGGTATATCACTAATCCCTATGCAGGCTGACTCATTGACTAATATAATCAATAAAATAAGTTACCCATATGACTAATAGGATGTATGCCACATGTCGACACTTCCACCCATCAACATACATCATAATATCATCTCTCTAGGTATATTATATTCCGTCCCCCTGATCATGTTTCGCCCTCGAAACATGGGAAGAACAAAATATGTTTTTTTAAAATCTCGATCACATTACATAACAAGAGATGTTTTCCTCAAATCTTGAGGACCAAATGGAGGTACGTCCATGCATCTGCTTCTTCTTCCTTTGCATAGAAAATATGTTTACCTCAAAGCTTGAGGACCAATTGGAAGATTGTTTATGCATTTGCTTTTTCTTTCTTTGCTTGGAAATGATCATGTACAACAACATTGTGATAAATATAATAAACTCGATCACTCTAACTCGAGATTGAATCTCAAGGGTAGCATATAGATCTATATATGGATCAACCAATTAAATAGCATCAACTAGAAACATGTGATAAAAATTGTCCAATGAAGAGGAACAATTGTGGAGAATCATTGACAACAATTCGAATAACCTATTTAGATAGTAGCTTTGAATCATCCAAGGTAAGCAGAAAATATTTTTTTGCCTCGTGTATAAAAGACTTTTTTAAAATAAGACCAAATAAATCGCTCTCATCCAAGGAAAAAAAAATCTTCATACCATTCTCTACAGTTATCCTCCAAATTGATCTATGCATCTATTTCCTTCCATTTTCTTTTTTCATATCTAAATGAAATGAATTTTCCTCATACCATTCCTTGCAATTACCCTCCAAATCGATCGATGCATCTATTTCCTTTCCATATTCTGCTAGTATATCAAGATAAAGAATTTTATTTATTTATTCCACCATTTAATTTACGGAAAGAACCATCAATGCCCTTATATATCTTACTCATTTTCATACAATGATCTCTAAGAAACTAATTAAAATCCATGAAAACTAGGGTTTCAAGGTTTTTTTAGGGGGACACCTTTCTACCACAGATCTAAAAATAAAATCATGTAGAAAAATAGATTTGAATTTCTCCTTTCAACCACACAAAATAGCACATAATTTACTCACTTCAAATTAAATACATGATTTTTTTCGAGGGTCACGCATAAAAAATTCATCAAAAATCAAGGTCACAGGGTCAACATCATATCGTTACATCTCTCTTGATATTGCTCAAAATCCTTAGTGTGACCACTTTTTGGAGATCTCTCGAACTCTCTTTCCAAACACAGAAGAACTCTTTGAATTAGTCACCTATGTGAGGAGAAAGACCTTCTGCAAGCTATTTGCCTTAAAAAATAATTGTACAAAAATAAATATTCTTCCACTTTGCCAAAATTGTCATTTTGATACCGTTGTTATAGAAATGTATTCCAAATAGAATGAATACCCTTAAGGTAGGGAAACACCATACAATATTCCTTATGGAGAAGTTATCAATCACAAGTCTCTTTGAGGGGGCAACCTCCTTAGTAGAGCATACACTCTAATTACTGTATTTCTCCTTAATTCTCTTACACAATGATATGCCCCTCTTTATATGGAACCACTTATACTAATAGATGGGTATCTCATAGTCACTAATCCCATTTTAGGCTGACTTAATTCCTAATATAATCAATAAGGCCAACTTAATTCCTAATATAATCAATACCACAAGTTACCCATATGTATGGGCATATCACTAATCCTATCTAGGTTGACATGTTGCCTAATATAATCAATACCACATATTATCCATATGACTAAGAGGATGTGTGCCACATGTCAGCACCTCCACCTATCAATATACATTATACTATCATCCTTCTAGGTACATTACAATAACTCGTACCTCTTTCCATCATTAGAAAATATGAAAATATCCTTCTTATCATCATGGGCCAATTTCTATCATACTGCCATGATACACAACAAAGATCCATGGAAATCACATCACAAGCTACCTCATTATTATAATATCCTATATGAAATTTAACTCCTCTACATTGATGCTCACAGTTTACCCAATGTCCCTTCCACAAACATGAGATTTTGTAAGGTGAGAAATTTATTTTAAGAGTCTAAAACCCATTTTGTCAAGCCCCACCGGGTTATAGATGATTGTGGTATTCCTTTGGGTCGTAATTATATATATTGGGTTTTGTGTCTTTATGGGCTGACTTACCCTTTTGTAATATCAAGGATAGGTGCATATATATAGGCTATGCGTTCTATCTAATCACTCACTTCTCTTGATCCATTCTATTTCATATTGTGATATTATTCTTTTCTTGGTGTCTTTCGACACCTCTACATATCCGCGTTCATTTTTATGTTTGTTGAGTTTATTCTTTGTTTGATTATGGACTTGTGTCATTAATATCACATGGTATCAAAGCATTGTTTTGCATTTAGGAGTGTAACTTGCTTGTTGAAGACTCATCAAAAGATGATGAGGTTGCTTCAGGGTTATAGTATTAGTTGAGACTCTAATCAGTCTTTATTAATTAAAGATTTCTTCAGTCATTGTGATTTAGCCAAAGATGGATGTGATTTTGGTTGGGATGATGGAACCAAGATGGTGTTGTTGTGGATGGGGGAATTGGACTCTCATCATTGATGGGATCTCTATTGCTTTTGATGGATGGGTAGCCTTGTGTTAGTAGGCCATGCCATAGAAACAACATTATCATGTTGATTTCTTTTTTTTCTTCCAAGAGTTAATTTGGGAGGATGTTGAAGGTCATTTGCCCAAAAAGACCATTCTTCTATGGATGGAATTTTGGTACTTAGTTTCAGTTCATAAGCATGGATCCATGGCTCGTGTAGGTTTTGGGAGCATATACACATTGCATGGACTTTGGAGTATTCAATGATCGACCTCTTGTCCAATTCACAGTTAGGTCCAACATTTGGACAATGTTATCACTTTTTTGTAAGTGTGGACACAAACCAATGATCGAATTGGTGTGCAACTCACAATCAGTTCCAGCATTTTTTCCATTTTTGATGATTGGTTTCTAGTAAGTTGATCATGTTTTGGGCAAGCATCTTTAGATCTTGCAAGTTTTGGAGCTTGTGCATAGGGTTGGTGTCTTGAAGTACTCAACTTATTGTTTAGATTCATAGGAAGCTTCAGCATTTGGCCATCATGAGTGTTCTAGTAGATCCAACATGAGATTCCTCTTTGGGGGGGAATGTTGGTTAGGGGGAATGAGACTACCACATGATGGTTCCTTTGTGAAAATAGCAAACCTCATATTTAGATGCGAGTTGGATTTTATTCCTTAATAAAGAATTGGGATGTTTATGCCATTTTCTTTGCGGGGACAGGGCGATGCTTTTGGTTTGATTTGGTCTTGTTACTCAGATATGTATGGATCAAGCAGAGTTGTCCACCTCTGAGGCAAAGCATAGAGAAGCATTGATTGCAGCATTGCATGTGGTTTTAGTCTGTAAGTTCAACTGCTTTTTCAGATTGTTCATCCCTTGTTATGGCGAAGATCTGTCTAGTTGCGGGATTTGCCCAAGGTTTCAGAAGTTGTAACTGAGGGGGGATGAGGGAAATATAATTCAACCTTCCTTTGGCCCTTTATGTTGTGTTTTAGGGGGGTTGTTAAGAGTGTAAAACCAATCTTGTGGGGTCCCATTGGGTTACATTTATATGTATTGAGGTCAGTGCCTTTATGGATTGGCTTGACTTTTTGTAATATCGAGGATAGGTGTATATATAAAGGCTACGCCTTCCACTTTATCACTCACTCACTTCACTTGATCCATTCTATTATATTTATGTAAACACCTAATTTTGGCATGGGGGCAGTTATTAATCATAAAATTATATTATTCTAGGGTACTTGTGTGTTTGTTGATCATTGGCTCAGATTAGGCTCTTATTGGAACATTGTTCTTATATTTATCTTTGTTCCCCACCTCCTTTTTCCTCATTTCCTCTTCCTCTTTCTCTCTCCTCCATGTTTCCATGGAATTTTGATATTTTCCCCAAAACCGTACAATTACTGTTCTAGGGCATGGCTTCTTTGTCCTTGTTTTAGGTCTCCTGTTTCGTGTGTTCCTGATTTTTTGGCCTTTCTCACCCCTTGTGCCCCAATAAGGCCCTAATTTGAATCTGAAAAGTCTATAAATACACAAGTGCATTAGTGCACTGTGTCAATAGGTACACCAAACTTTATCAAAAAAGTTTGAACTTCGCTGAACTTTATCCTCATCAAACCTGAACTCGATTTTTTTTAGTTATTTTTACATGGGAAGTATTTTACATGTTTTTGCATTATTTTATAAAAGTGTGTATATATACATACACTAACTGAAAGCAAAGGACCGAAAGCTCCCTCCACTATGTCCCTCTAATATATTTATGCATTTTTCAGAAAATAAAAATGATAAAAAAAATATTTTGTTCAAACTCAAAAGATTTTTATTTTTTGAACCTTATCCATTGGCTAACTTCAACCGAACTTTATCCTCATTGAACATGAACTCGAACTCAAACCTTATGACTTAGGTGCATATAGGACATCAATCATACATCAAGACAATGAATTGTGAATGTGCCAAAGTAATTAATTCAAGCATTTAGAGCAAATACAAGATCTGAAGTATTTATCACTCCATGCATTCATGCTACTGTGGGAAGTCATATACAGTAGATTTTGCATCGTTGGCCTGCCTGGCTGAACATGTATTGTACTTGGTGTGTTGTTTTCGAAATTGTACAAGCATTATATGAGCCTAGTAATAATCAAGCTAAGGAGAACATAGGCCCTATAATACATCCCCTTATTTTTTCAGGTTTTCTAGATGTGGCTGCCCTCTTAGGGTTTTTGAAGAAGGCGATTAGTTTTCCAGAAATTTGTGCAGAATTTTAGGAAAGCAAGAGAGGTTTTTGGAGCCATGAAGCCAATGAATAAGATTGTCAAACCAGTTTCCGCATATCTGTTGTTTTCCAGGTTTGGCCTCATGTTTCTGGGAACGGCACTACTCTTCCAAAAGAGTCTGGACGGTTCTGAGAGCAGTCTCTGCCCATCTTTGTTCTTCTGGATTTTCTTTGCTTTGCTGTCTGGACCTATCCTGTACTGTCCGATTTTGATGGTTGCCTCCAGACTTTTGCGAAATCGGATATCCTTTTTAAACCCCCTCTTGTCGTTTATTACGTTAGGAAAAACAATTTATGCTATTACTCCTGATTTTACTGTTCTAAATCTGATTAGGCTTATTTGCATTGTTCACAAATAGATGTGATGTAATTTGGCTTAGATCCATTTATCCATACTACAATATTGTGATATTATTATTTTTTTGGTGTCTTCCAACACATCCACATATCTGTGTTTATTTCTATTCTTGTGGAGTATATTCTTTGTTTGATTATGGACCTATGCCATTAATCTCACAGTTCACTTCAGCTTCAATAACTTCATCTCAATAGAAATTGAATTGTTTTTATTCCCTTCATATATACTCAACTTGTAACATTTCCCTCTATATTTGCACTTAGTTCGAAATATACTCCTCTTATGCCACAAACTCTACTCCAATTTCAACAACGCTCCCCTTTGCATGAGATTTTCACTTTGCTAGGGTTATACAGGGATTGTTTCCGTCTCTTCCACAATTTATTTAGCCTCAACCAGATTTGCTCTAGAATCTTGTCTTTTCTCATTTGCAACTTTTGAACATTGAAAGGCTCTATGTCCACACTTGCCATACCTGAAAACGTTTCTTCTATAATATACTCCCCAATGGCCATGATCTTTTCCTCCAGATCCTCCGCTTCTATGAGAGTGTAATTTCTATCTTTGTCCTTCATGAGAAGAACTTGTCTCTTTCTGGTCCACTCACATCTCTTCTTCCCGTGGTGCTTCTTCCTCTTCCTCTAGAAGGTTCCTGAGATTTCTTCAGTTTCTCTTTTGCATTCAAGGCTAATTGATAATCCTCCACAGACGAGTACATTCTGTACAGCCTCAGATCGTCCTGAATATTCATTCTCAATCCATTTGTATACCTCAAAAGTTATGCCCCCCACACTCTCAGATTCACCAAATCTGATGATTAGACTAAAATTCTTTAGTGTACTTCTTAACAGCAAGATCTTTTTGGCAAAGGTTTTGTATCTCTTTCTTAAATAGTATTTTCTGGTATTCAGATAATAGAAACATACCTCTGAGCTTGAAAACTATCTTGTCCCATTTTGTGCTCTCTTTTCCATTTCTCCTTTTCCCATTCTACAGATGATCCCACCAAATGGATGCACGTCCTTTGAGCTTGGTATGTGAAAATCTCACACGTTTAGTGAACCACACTTTCTCAAACTTGAAATACTTGTCCATCTCCTCAATCCAATCCACCAAATTTTCTTGATTAAAAAATTCGGAGTATGTAGGAACATCCATCCTACGCCTACCTCTAATATGTGTTAAGGCATCTTTTATTTGATCTTTTAGGCCGCTCATTTCTTTAGCTTCCTCAGTTCCTTTTTCGTCTGAGATGGCACCACTGTCACACACAACTCTTTAAACCATCTCTAGTAGCTCTCAATTCCTTTCTAATTCCTCCCACAATACCAACGTAACCCCTGCTATGCCTTTTTAGATATTCCCCATTCCACCATGATGCAAATCTCCAAATTTCTACCATAAATTCACTAATTCTTAACAACACAGGACAAAACTTGCTCTAGTACCACGAATGATGATGCAGATGGGGGTCAAAGTAAGGACAGCCGACTGGAGCATGCAGACAAAAGCACTCACAACTCCGAACAGTCACAGATGATAGAAAACAAGCAAACACTCAGATTCCATTGCTATAGAATTCTTATTACAATTGGGAGAAAAACCTAAAAATTATGTTTCAGAAACTGGAGGTCTTCCCTCTTCTCCAACAAAAACCTAAAGCAACCCACCACATACGAGCTATTTTGATCAAGCCCCTTGACTCTCTTTGCAATTTAGAAAAAATATAGTGCCCAAAAGAACCCAGAACACATCCACTTTCCTGCTTCTTATATTGGCAAGGGCAGATTCTCCTTCCTCTTTGCTATTGGGTAATTTGCAATAACCCAGGTGAATAAATACCAAATTGGTTAGATCAGCTCCACGATCACTGAAGAGAGTTTACAGATTATTGCAAACTCATGGAACCACGATGTGCACGAACTCTGACTCAAGCAAGATGCAGTTGACAAGGAGAAACATTTTTATTTGGAAAGAAACAACTTGCCTTGTTGTGGGGTAATAAATCATATTCACCATATATAATGTAATTAAAAAATTTCATCTGTATAAAATTTATCACAGAATCCAGGATTCAACCCAGCTCAAAATTTGATAAATGTAATGTGTCTCACCCAGCCACCAAAGAGCAACGAGAGTGAACAATCCAATGTATCCAAAAAACTTTTGCACATCGACCTTCTCCCCTTCTGCACTGACAAATTTCTTGAGCAATACTGAAAATCCAGGAAAATACACCAACATGAACAAAACAGTACTAAAATTCATTCAAAAAATTTATATCCATTCTGTCACATGGCAAGCATGAAACTCCCAGAGTGATAGTATTGCAAGAAGAAAGTTACCAGTGAAAATACCATAGGCAACTGCAGAAAGAAGTCCAAATATGTCTCCTAGAATTAAATGTTGACCAGAACTGCAAACAAACATATAAAATTGAAAAGAAAATATTACTTTGAATCACCGTAAAATGAAAAAAGATAATGAATATCAGTCCACAATGTAAGAGTGTGCCTAGAACTACAATCCACTGACTGCCAACAGAACTGCTACAACACAAGCATTTATGAATATGCTGATTCCATCTTGTAGCCTACACAGGACTTGCTCCTGTATGGCTATAAAATTTACACAAAAACAAAATGTTCTGGTGTGTGGTTATAAGAATTTTTGTTCCAAAATAATCATTGTTGTGTTATTTATTATGACATGTATGCATGAAAATGAGCACAGTAATGGAGAACGCACCCTGAAATACTTGACCCATTTTCATCTGCAGTCCAGGTCTTTCCAACAGTTGTCATGGCTACTCCAGCCATGCTCACAAACACAGCTACAACTTTTGAAATGTTAAGGGAATCTTGACCCAATATTACCCCAAAGAAGAGCGTGAACAGCCCCGATGTTGAAGATAGGATAGTTGTGCTTGCCACACTTGTTCTTGCCAAGGCAGAGTTTGATAAGTACTGCAGTTATTCAAGGTGTTACATGAAGCAATAATTATGCATATTGCTTAAATGGAATATACACATACAATGCAGAGTTCATAAACATAGCTGGTAGATGAAGCGATATTAAATCACCTCAAGACTTTATGCAAACTATCCAAATTGAAAAGTACAATACTCAAAATTCAACTTAGAAAAGCTATAAAATATGAAATGACTTAAGAAAGACTGCATTTCAACACCTTCAGACATGGAATCATCAACGCATCCTAGCCCTTGAACTAACCAAGAAATGGATGGCCAACCTAGAAGGAAAGCATCTGAAGAAGTTTAGACACACATGCACAATTCAAAACCCCTGGATAGACAGTTAACATGGCCATATATGGATTTTGCAACACAGGACAGGGTATTTGTTATTTGGATAAAAATGCCTTATTCACACTGATGAGAAGGATGCCGAGCATCATGAGCATAAAAAATGACTCTCCTACGGTTTAGATTACCTACATGAACTTTAGATAAAGCATTACAGTGTTGAAAAGACTGGAAAAATCAATGCTCTCGAATACACAGAGACTTTTGGTTCTCCAGTTCTACTGCTTTTCCTGTTATTCTTTCTTTTGATCAACAAAAGTAAATAATTTTATATAAGCACTATTAACGACATCACAAAATTATGTCCCCTGGGTTGAGGCGTAACGGTTAAGTGGATGCATTTGTATTGGAGCAACCCAGGTTTAAATCCCACCAGCAGTCAGGCGACCTACAGTGGGGTGCACATGATTGGCATATTGGCCGATAGACACTTTGGGGACTGGACCCCCTGGTTGTGTTCCAGATGGATGTGGACCCATTCAATCCCTAATTAATCAGTTTTTAAAAAAATCAAAAAATGATAATTTTTTTGGAAGCCTGCTAAACCATCCCAAAATGGCAGAATAGATATCCATGTATGAATTTCTCAGTAAATCATTAGTTTGTTCAGCACAAGCCTATGATCTTAATTCCTACCCCAAAGCAGTACTACATACACGGACACCTACACTGAAAAATTAAAACATATCTGGTAAGTTGCTGAGAACGCACTGCCAAACTTAGATAGCAGATAGTAGATTTACTATTTATAGGATGCTGAGCCTAGCAGGTAACAAAACCAGAGAATATAACAACTTCCAATAACTAATCTGGGGAGAATTGCTCATTTCTGCTAGCAAACTCCAACAAAAGATACTGCCGGGTGTAGGTGGATTGGAAAGTTCTGGTTTACTCCCAAGCTTGGTCATGAGGTCTAAACTTGGAGTATAAGATTTGAAAAATATATAAGAAAATGGAAAAGAATCTCCTTGTGGGCTTCCACAAGGGGTGTTTCATATGCCAAAATGCCTAGTTGCAAGAAAAGCAATGGCACTATGCCGTTTTGTGTTTGAACACACTGCAAATTGTACGCAACAGCGGGGTCCAACTGCAGGCCATTCAAATGCAAAACGGCCTAGAGCCAATGCGTTTCTTGCAACTAGGTTTTTGGCATACAGGGTCCGGGTGTTTGAGTGCAATGGCACCCACAATGGACGCATTGCAGAACTATTGTGTGTTGTTGTAAATACAATGGACACATGGCCGTTGCATGCTGTTGCATCTGCAACAGCACACAACAGCCCCAAAATGGCCCATACAATGTGTCCGTTGTGGACACCATTTCATACAAACACAGTGCTGTCTATGGTCATAATAAATGCAGAAACCTGTCTAGCAAATCTTAGGTTATTTTAAATGCAAAAAACTGACTAACAAACCATTTTTTAATGTGTTTTTGAGTCCACCATACCCAAAAACGAAAATCCATTGAAAATCTTATTCATCTTTGTTTTTGGCATCCATCATTCAGAGGAGCAAAAGTAGAGCAAAGCAGATCAGCAACAAAGCAGAGCAAAGCAGCAGCAGAGTAAAGCAACAGAGAAAAGCAAGAAACTACAGAAGAGAAGAGTAAGGTATGTTGATCAATCATCAAACCATACTAAGTTGCAAGTCGGTCAGATGCAAAGTTGAGAGTTGTCTTTCTGACACACAAAATTTTACATTGAAATCTTATTCAAGTTACACAATAGTGTCCATCTTTCCACGATTGATAAAATGGCATTTTCAAGGCCATTTAAATCTTCAAATTTGATCTATGAAATGTTTTAAATATAAACATTATCTGTTAAAGTATTCATAATGTTTTTTCTTTTTACCAACTATTATTGAATATTTTCCAATGGTATTGTCTTAATGGAAAGTTTCCTCTTTCCAGGCAGATGCTTCTGATAGAGGATACCAATAGATAACAGCCAAAAAGTTTACTAGCGCTTATCAGAGAAAATGGAAAATAGAATATATTTTTTTGCCATTGTCCCAAAATTCTATGTGATTTTGATTGTGAACAATTATTGCCTGCAAGCTTTATGGCAGCCACTTACTGGAACAAAATCAGGAAGCCTAACCACAGAAGATATGCTTCCATACCTTCATAAAAGAAATTGCAAATAACTGCCTGTGTGAATGTTGTATGAGATTAGCATTAGTTTTGTGAGGCTTTTAGTTTTCACATAACTACTGCTCATAGCTTCATAAGTTTTTCAATAGTCATCAGAAAATTTTGTAGACTAATATTAGCAAGAAATGAACAAAAGAGGTGTGTTTTGAACTAACAACTAAGTACCCTCTGTGAATTTCTATAATCACGATTCACAGTAATGTTATTGGATCTATTTTGATTAATTTGGTTACTAGATGCATACCCATGAGCCATTTCAATCCTTAAATCAAAGCAGTCCAATGCATATATACATAAATACATACCCAGCTCTGACTGAACTCTTCAATATGGCCTCATGCCTATAAAGTAGCGTCCTGAACCTGCTTGCCATTCAAACAATTTTTTAGGGTTGGTGCAAGTGTGAATATTATTCCTAGTAGAAGCTTCTTATATCTTTTTCTGTATTATGAGTATCTCAACTCCTGAAGTTTATAGCCTCTGTTTATGTATATGCTTGTTCAATGACACAACCCTGTTTCTCCTGTTGCCTGCAATCCTTGGAAGAAATACCTTTTTGGTTCCCATAGACTGCTGTAGTGATCTCAGAATAAAAAAGTTCATAGATGCAACTTTTTAAGCTTAATCCCACTTGAGTGATGATGTGGTATGCTTATGGAATAGTATAAGTTGTGAAAGTGGCTATCATGAATAATCCCATTGTCTCCAATTCCATGGTATTTTTCTAATCCAAAGAACAGTTTTGTTTTCATATGGAGAGACAAAATATCTATTGAAAAGTGGGATTTTTTGGATAAATTTTGTGTCACAGGTATGAATAATTTGCAGGTTTACATTGGTATATTTAAATTGGGGGTCATGAATAAGCTCATTCTCTACATGTATTGTTTTAATTGAAGGCAAAGCTTTCTTGGCATTTGGAAAGTAAATATCTCTATTGAACAGTAGGATATTTGGGTGAAACTTGTAGCATATATATCAATAATTTGCAGTTCTACATTGATATATTTATAATCCTGTTTGAATATTGATACGTTACATGGGGACTCAAAAATATAGTTTACACAACTCCTCCTTTTTCATATTATAATATAACTATATATGACTATCTCTATTGATGTTTTTGAATGAAATCTTGTACTACCTAACATAATGCTCCATCAGGGGATCTGTAACAAGCTGCCATTTGTAGGATTGCGATAAAAGCATTTGAGGTCTGAGAAGTTAATAGGAGTTCAGGTCATACAGCTGTCGTATTGTAGTAGAAGAATGGGAGGTTGCTAATACAGGGGAGAGAAGGTTGTCTAATGTGGCAGAGTTGAATGTGAGAATAGGGAAAATTGGTGCTGAATGGAATACTGAAGCGAGCGTAGGTGCGCAAAATCTGGGTGATGCTCACAGTTCTTGGGCAATGCTTTCATCCATTGTAGGAATGTTATATCTCTCGATAGCACTAGTCTTGGCAGATCTGACATACCAATTTGTTAGATTTCCAAGATTAGAGATTGCTTGCAAACTGTTTGTTGAATGCTCTAGTTTCCAAGCATGTATTGGCTTTAGATATTTACTGCATCTGATGGGGGTTAGGGTTTTGTGTGGTAGAAGTCTTTCTTTAGTCTCTCTGTGAGGAGGACAGCTAAAGAACTTTCAGATTGATGCCTTTCTTTTGTCAGTAGGACCTCCCACAATGACGTTTCTTTGTGTGGGAACTATTTGACGAAATGTCAAACCGTGTTTTTTTCCATTTTTAGTCCACATGCACGGGCAATGGTATTTTTCTGGATTGGTATTGGGTCCTGGTCCTGTGTTTGGCAGATTATGGACTAGAACTACTTACTGGAAAGGTTGTGCAAACCGAGGACTGTATTAGTTGGTTGGTCCTGGATCATGGACAGTGCTTTGACAGTTTGCAGATTCTAACTCTTGAATGATGGTAGGGGTTAGTCAAGAGGAGGACAAGGAAGATCTTACTGATTATTCTCAGGATCCTTCTCGTGAAGAACCGATTTTTCCTGTTGAACCTGATTCAAAAGTGGCAATTGGAGCGGGATATGACACAAATGGTCAATAACTTGGTGGGGAAAGGCTCATTCAGTTACGGGTTGGAGGTTATCCATACTGACTTGGAGCTAGACTTTCAGGTTCCTCATTGTAGTGGCTCATATGATGGGGATTCAGGATTTATGGAGGTTAGATCTCAGGAATTGTCTACCAATCTGGCTCATATGAGGATCATGGTGAGATTTGTGTGGAAGGGTGCGTTGGAAGTAGTCTTCAAATAGATGAGTGTTTTTCGTCAACCTTTAGATGTTTTTCTTTATAGGTCAGAATTGTTTCAGCTGGAAAGAAGAAGAAAAGATGTGTTAAGAGAAGGTAGGGCAAATTTGTTGTTAAGTGAAGACATTCTTATTCATCAAGTTCTGGAGCCAAAAGCTAAAACATTAACTGGGATAATCTTTGGTAGATCTTGCTCAGTTAAGTCTTTGAGGGCATGGATTGAATCTGTTTGGAGTCATTTCCTAGGGTATATTCCGAATTTTTATCTCTTCGCTCGAGGATGGCTAGCTTTTTAATTTAGGTCGGTAGAGGATGATTTGAGGATTTTACATAGAAGATGGTTTTGGGGTTCTTCCTTGGGACTGAAGAAATGGTCTTCATGTTTCGTCCCGAGAATGGAATCCAAAGCAATGTAGCCTATTTGGGTTAAACTGCCAGGCTTACCTTTGAAATTGTGGTCTACTCGAATCCTTCAAGATATTGGGAACTTTTTTGGATTGGGATGAGGAGATATTAAAGAGTAATTCTTGTTCCTTAGCTAGGATATTGGTTGATATGGATCTTAGTGAAGGTCTCCCCAAGGTCATTGATATCGATATTCGCATATGGAAATATGCTCAGATTCTCGATTATTCAAAAGTGTCCTTTTAGTGTGTGCGATGTCATGTTTATGGTCATCTTGTTGATGCATGTTCGTTGAAATTTTCAAGATAGATCTAGAGATCTGAGATATTGGATCATCCCACTCCGAGGAGGTCAAAGAACCCTGTTGATATGTCAGTTGAAGGGAAGAGCATCAATGGTCATCAAGGCTTTTTGTGTCGGTTGGAGAAAGTGCAAGTGGAATCTGGGCAGGACATTAATGAAGCAGTGGAGCCCACTCGTAACAATTTGGATACCTATAAAGCCGTGGAAGTGGTTACCACTCAAGGAAATTTGGTTATTCTTAGGATGGATGTTGTGTTGGATGTATTAGAGGGGGCTCGGAATGAGTTTTGTATGTTAGTAAGGAGGGTCTGAGTGAGGAGTTGAAAGAATGAGTCTCCTTTGTCAACTCTTGGAACTTGAAATATTAATCTCTTTTGTCCTTAAAAACCTACTACTAATCTGCCATATGATCCTATCACCTTCGATAAGGGGTTGTCTTCTACGTCCTCTCTTTCCTTTTCCAAAAACTTTGGTTCATTTAATCTAACAAACGAACAATGGCTGTCTTTAGGGGAATATACTCTACTTCCTTCATAGTCAAGGAATGTTGGTGCTGAGACTATTGAGACCTACTTCATGAAATAAAGTCAGCTAATGGACTTTAATCCCTGAAACAAATCGGACCCTCTTGAGGCTTCACCTCCTCCGATTGTAAACCTTTATCTCCATAGATCCATTGATCAATCCTCTACTAGCAAATTGTTTGAATGGCAAGCAGGTTCAAGACACTACTTTATAGGCATGAGTAACTGCCCTGTACTACACCTTTGTGGTAGATATCACAACACTTTCCTATTGTTTGCTCATCCAAATTACAACTCCACCAAACTAGTTAAACACATTTATGACAATCAAGATCTCCAGCCTAATTAGAATCCACAAATCCCTGTAGACTCAACATTTTGCTTTCACTAGGGCTGCCGTGATAGAAAATTACATAGTCAGAAGTAGTCAGAAGTCCCACACAGATACTTGAAGTTCCTCTTCATCACCATCCAATGCTCCTTGCTTGGATTGGACATGAATCTGCTCACTACTTCCACTCCATACACAATGTCGGGTCTTGTGCAAACCATTGCCTACATCAAGCTTCCCCTCACACTCGCATATGGAACTTGAACCATGTCCTCCAACTCCTCTTGTGTCTTGGAACACTACGTAGTAGATAGTTTCTGACCAACTAGAAAATGTGTGAAGCACAAGCTTGCAATCTTGGATCCTCAAACTTTCTAGTATCATCTCAATGTACTTAGGTCTAACCAAAGCTTCTTGTTCTCATGATCTCTTTTGATTTCCATGCCCATGATGAACCTTGTGGCACCAATATCTTTCATGTCAAACTGCATAGACAACTGATATTTTACCTACTTGATCATTTCCGATCAACATGTCATCCAAATAGAGAACTACAATGAAAAAAGTTATCACCCCCACCTTGTAGTAAATGCAAGGATCAACTTTGTTGTGCACAAACCCAAGTCCAACCACATAACTCTCAAACTTATGATTCTACATCCTGGGTGATTGTTTCAACCATACAAGAACTTCTTTAGTCTATAAACAATGTCCTCTTTTCCTTTTGCCTTGAAACTTTCTGGCTGCGACATGTAGATTTCTTCTTCAAGCTCTCCATGCATAAATGTTGTCTTGATATCCATCTGAACTATCTAATGATCAAATGCAACTGCAATAGCTAAAATAATTCTAATGAAAATCAATTTCACAATAGGAGAAAAGGACTTACCAAAGTCAATTCCTTCTACCTGTGAGAATCCCTTTGCTACAAGGCAAGCTTTAGACAAATTTAGATTCCCTTGCACATTGTGCTTCTTCTTAAAATCCCACTTGCAGCCTATAGGTACTCATCCAAGAGGCAAATTTACCAAGTCCCAAGTCTCATTTTTATCCATAGACTGCATCTCCTCCATGGATTCCTTCCAAGTCTTGCTCTCATCTGATCCAAAAGGTTCCTTTACTATCTTCGGGTCTTCATCAGTCACTGATAATAAGAATGGAGAACAAAAATCCGGTGGGCTATACCTTTTAGGCACTCTATGCACCATATTTGATCACTTTAAAGTAAGAATCGCAAGTTGCTCCTCTTCTTGTAACTCTTCATCCATCACATTGTACTTGGATACAAGCTCTTCAACATCTATGTCAACCTACATCTTTTTTGTTTCTTCCTTTGGATTCTTTTTTGGTTCTTGCTCTTGCTCAGGTATCCTCTTCACCTCCCTAAAGACCACATTTCATCTATAAACCGCCTTCATTATTTCAAGACTCTAAAGCTTGTACCCGTTGACACCATTCCTATATCCAATGAAGATACATGTCACAGACTAAAAGTCAAGTTTTGATCTTATTTTCTTTGAATATTTTTCGCAACCAAAGACTCACAAGTGTTGTAGAGATGGATTCTTACCCGTCCAAGCTTCTTGCAGAGTTTTGTCAACTAGCACCGACGTGGGTGATCTGTTGACAAGATAACAAGCAGTAGCCACTACTTCCACCCGATATTTTTGCTCCAAGTGTGCACCACTCACTACTAGCCTTGTCCATCAATGTCCTATTTATCCAATCTGCAATTCCATTATGTTGCAGTGTGTATGGAGTTGTCTTCTACCTTTCAATTCCTCATTGCTTGCAAAATTCCTCAAACTTCTTTGAGTAGTATTCACCCCCATTGTCCATGTGCACCACTTTGATCCTTTTCTCCATTGGATTCTCCACAAGGACCTTAAACTCCAGAATTTATGGAGAACTTCATGTCTTTTGTATAAAGTATATCCAGGTTTTCCTTGAAAAGTCATATATGAAAGACACATAGAATTGAGACCTGGTTAGTGATGGGACATCCACTAGTCTGAACACATCACTATGGATCGGCTGTAAGATTCTACTTGCACATGCAACACTTGTTGGGGATTTCACTTGACTCTGCCTACCATAGACACAATGTTTGCAAAAGTCAAAGTCCAAGGAACAATGCAATCCCTTTCACCATACCTCTAGTCTACAATGCACATAAACCTTTCTCACCACTATGGCCCAATGTCTAAGGATAGAAGCATTATCTTCTCCACTGGAAGCAATGCACACCCTCCTAAATCAGCCTTGGCCCTCAGGAGCAACATAGTTACATGTATTGCAAACCGCACTTGCATTAAACCTGAATAGAGTTCCGATGCACACACCTCTTGCCAACACCATGGTACCATGCACCATCTTGCACCCATCTCTACTGAATGAGACTTGCACACCAACATCATTAGTTTTACTCAAAGATTAAATTCCTTGCCAAGCCAGTAATCTGCAAGACAATAGGGAGCATCTTGATCATTCAATCTCTAAACGTAGCTTCACTCTTCCTCTCCCCATGATCATGTAGGTCAAGTTGTCTTCCAGAAAGACGTCACCGCCATCATATTCACATAACCACTCCCTCTGAAGAGTCATATAATAGGAGGCCCCTGAATAAATCAACCATGCATTATGACATGCATGCGTACTTGAAGCTATAGGATAGACATCTCCATTTTCATCATTGGAGACCTTTTCATCTAGAATTGCAAAACATCCAGTGGTTTTTCCTTTTTCACCTTTACATACTATGGTCCTTCTTGAAATGCCTTGTCTTGCCGTAATTGTAGCACTTCTTCAAGGATCTTTAAAGAGTCTTAGATTTGCCTCTAGACTTTGAGCACTTGTCCCCAAACTTCCACTTCTATCTTGCGATCTACCTCACATAGACAAGGCATCCTTTGATAACTTTCCACATACTTTAACCTCATCTCCTTTGATAATAGAGTTGCAACTACATCCTCCACTTTTAGCCCAGATGTAGTACTAGTAATAGCAATTACTAGATTATCACAGGGTTTGGCAAAGAACAAAACAACATGATACACCTCTCTCCATCATCCATTTTTACTTCAACGGATGATAATTGACTTATCACAGTGTTCAAGGCATTTAGGGGCTTTGCAACCGAGTCACCACGATTCATTCACATTGAATATATCTTATTTCGTAGGAAAAATTTGTTTACTAGTGACTTTTCCTGGTAGAATATTCCCAAATCCCAACGAAGCTTCGTAGTCTTTTCAGTTGATACATTCAATAGCACTGAATTCGACAAACATACCATGATAAAGCTTTTAGCTTTCCTATCAATCTCTTCCCATTCTCCTGGTTTCATTCTCGTAGGTGGCGTGCCTACCATCGAAACCCACTGATCTCTATCCAAAAAGAGACCTTCCATATTGAGTTTCCATAACTCAAAATTTTGACCATTGAACTTTTCAATCTCTGTCATTTTTTTCACGCAAAATTCTTCCTCACAGAACTCCCACTCAAGAAAACCATTTCTTACATGTTATCCCAACTACAAAGCTACAACCAAGCTATGATACCAAAAGTTAGGGATAATCCCATGCACAATAAACTATTACAGAGGAGAGCTATGAAATAAGAATCTTAGCCATACAAGAACAAGACGTGTACATAAAATACACAATATTTCACCTTGGAAAACCGTTGTGGGTAAAAAACCCAACACAATAACCATATTTGACTATAGCATTAACTAAACCACTTAAAAGCAATACAACTTTTGTAACCTACATACAATGCTTTACTATATTTACATTAAACTGTGTAGTTCTTATAATGCATACACAATACTGTGTATCTTCAGCATTCATGCAATTACTTCCATCCACTCTCTACACTATATCGTGTATGAGTGCATCATATGCTCACCAAGCATTATCTTATTTCAAAGAAGAATTGTGCATATATTGGGAACCTCACTTTGTAATGCTCACGCATCATGAGAATCTTCAGTAACCAACTGCTGAGCAAAGTGATCATTGTGTAACGCTCCTCAACAAATCCATGTCAAACCACCACCGAGAGGTTACTTTGCACCTTCAATCTGACATATACCATCAAACAAGTGTTAATTAATGCCTCACATTTGAACATTGCTTGGCAGTGTTGTGCAGCTCCTTGTAGCACCTTATTATGAATCCACCACCACGCACCACTTCACAAACTTCCAAAGTGCAATGATACTATGTAGAATGTAAAGACCCCTGCTGAATTGGCCTTTAATTTTCTGTTTTGGGCACTTAGTAATTTCGTCAAACACTTTGCTTGTAAACTTGTTCTTGGCTGGTAAGTGTTTTTAGTTTGTTTTCCTTGTTGAAATGGTCTCAAATGAGTATAAATGTTGGTAACTTATCACTATAGAGTCTAAACAATGATCTAATATGAAGATGCAATTCTCTTTTTGTCTTTCAAATACATATATATGAACTTTATATTAAAAACATGCACCTACAACCAACTGTCATTTTCACAAACACTTGGCGTGCATACCAATGTGCTAGTCTAAATGATCACTACATTGAATCAAAGATTCCCAACTTGTAGTACCTTCATTCAAATGTAAACCCAAGAACAATATAGCATGAATTTGCCAAGACTCTTGGCGCACAATGAAGATGCAAATACAATGCCAAGTCTGATATGAAATAACCATCTACAACATGCAACATTAATGATTCAATTGACAATGTAAACTATGACATGAGGAACCTGATTATGAAATCGCCCTTTGTTGGAGATGAAGAAGCAACCAATATCCAATGCAAAGAACCTTCTCCAAGCTCAAATCGAAGCTCTCTACCAACCGCCCTTGTTCTGATATAGGAATGAATATATAAAATAATTTGCAGCCTTAAAGACCCCACTCAAGCACTGAAAATGATTGTAGGGCCCTCAAGAATGGAGCACCCAACCTAGGGAATAAAATCGCTGCCTTTTATGGCCTCCGTGAATAAAATCGTGGCTCCCAGGTATGCTGACATAAGGTCTGAAATTACATCAGACTGCTGTTATTAAAAATCAGACTTTAATCTCCTTCTCAAATGCCAAAATCGATGCCAATGCCAAGCTGGAAAAGTAATACCATTTATTCTCTTTGATTGCCCTAAACAAACTCCAAAATTTGCCAATAAAGAACAAGTAGAAAGTCTGAAGTAACTTCCTCAACTTTGCAACCCTTCAGAGGATCTTTCACCACCTCATTTATGCCAATCAAAGAGAGTTTTTGTTCTCAATGATCGAATGTAGAAACTGCAGAAACCCTTGGCTCTACAATTGACATATCAAAAACAAATATCAATTCTTGGATGAATAGAAGCTTGGCTGCTCCCTTTATTTATACTTTTTCTCCTCAAAATGTCGGCCCAACTATAAGCTTTTAGAAAAATATAGTATTATTCTGCTTTAGTGACTTTATGATTTAATATTTTATTTTAGTCACTTTATTAAATTAATTAAATATAAAGTCATCCTTTTGATATATTAATTTATTGGAATAACTTTATAACCATAGTTCGAGCATCTTCTTCCTCTTTTTGCAAGATAACCATAGTTCCATGGGGACGCGTCCCCCCCCCCCAAAAACCCTACATTTCGGGGACGTGGATGTCAGGGGGACATCCCCCAACCGTCCCGCCACCTCCGCCAAGTTCTACCGCCATCCCGAGGATGTCTCCCTCTAAGAGGGGACATCCCCTTTTTGGAGGGAGGTCCTCGAGACTTCTGGACATGCAGGGGACGTCCAAAAGTCTTAGGGAAGTCTAGGCGTCCCCCATGCAAGACAATCATAAAGTGTTTTTTTTTCAAATTTAAAAAAAAGGATTTTAATGCTTTCTACCCTAACCCTAATTGCTAGTGGGACCCACCCCCACACCCCAAGGCCTCCCAAAAGCCTTTCATTTGTCCTAGGTTTCTAGTTCTTTTGTTGCTGAGAGGAACTGGTCTACTTATAGCTGGATTCACTCCATGAAGAGGAACAAGCTTACCTCTAAGAGGGCTGAGAAACTTGTGGCTGTACATAGTGCCTTGTGTCTCATTGACCGCAACACACTTGCGTACAAGGAGAGTCCAATAGCCAGATGGGATGTTGAGCCAGAGGAGCCAACACAGATTGATGATGATGCTACACAGATAGGGCTGGTTGGTATTAGCTTGGAGGAGCTTGAGCGTGTGGAGTCCAGCAGTTCTAGTGATGAGGAGTTCCATATTGGGAATGATTAGCCATTGAGTCACTTGTATTTACTTGTAATTTTTTAATCTGGAGCTCTTGTGAATATGAAAATTAGTATGAACACTAGCTTTCAGGTTAGGTGCATTTCAAGTTTTCTGTCTAGTTTTTTTTCCAAGGTTGTCATAGAAACTACAAACTGGAAAAAGAATAGAGGTCCATTGGTGAGTTTGACCAAAAAAATTACTATTTCACTATTGTATTTTATTTTTGAACATTGTTGATATTGATTGTAATCATGAATCATCCTTATGAAATTTTGAAAATTCAATGTTCAATTATCAATATTTATTGTTTGATGTTCAATGTTAAATTGTTAATGTTCATTGTTCAATAGATCAAACTTGAAACTTAAATGATTAAATCACAATGTCAAATTGTTGATGTTCAATGCAATATACAAATACTTAATCATTATACATCTTTTTATAACTAATTTTTCAAGTACTATATGTATTTCAGCACCACTCCCCTGCTACCCCCCTGTTGCCGTCCCCCCGCCATGCCCAAACTTAGGCCCCCTGTCCCCCCATCCCGGAAACACGTCCACTCGTCCCCGAAATGCCGTGGAACTATGAAGATAACAAAGTATGGACAAGAGTGTCTCACTCACCTCCTTCTACACTTAGTCCATTTTAGTTTGTCTATCTTTTAACTTATCCAAAATTGAGGGTCAACATTCGCCCCCGACCTCACCGATTGTTTATTCTCAGACAACTTGTGTTTCCTTTGGTGTGGGTGTGTCTAGAAGTACCTCAAGAATAACTTCCTTCACCTTCTTTCCAAATGCATCCCACGAAGTCATCACCTCAACGATGGTTTTTCGAGCCATTTGCTCACTGCCTTTGATTTCATCTAGTTTGGCAATGTCTTCCCCACATTCTACATAGACTTTTTCGCCCTTTCTGCCTCTTCTTTGAATTTCTCAGCATTTGTGCATATGTTATGCTCCTCCAAGATAGTTGCTTCATACATATCACTGATACAATCTTCCACTACAATTTGCTACAATTTGACAGTGGTTTTATAATCTTTCAATTTATCCATTTTCTTCTTATTTTCTACCGGATCTCATTCTTGATTCATGAGAATATTTAACTCTTCTACTCTATCATTTTCCTTTTTATACCACATGTCCACAAACCCTGATGTCTTCCCAAGCATATCTAACACACACGCAGCGGTTGTTGCTTTATTTTGTGCTTCTTCAAGCACTACCTTCAACTCTTTGGCCTGGTCTTTCCATTCTTTTCTAGCCACCTCTATCTTTTCTTTCTCCACCTTTTGCTATTCTGCAAGTTTGTGTTGTTTTCCACTCTCCTCTACCTGAAGCTTGTGCTTCTTTTCACTCTCTTCTTCCTCTATTTTATTCAAATCTTTCTCCGCGAGATGTGCAACATCCTTCCTTGGAGTAGCAATTGATATTGGAGTTGTCTCTACCAACTTTCCAATGATTGATTCTAACTTGGCCCATCTCATCTGTAACAATTCCATCCCATAGCTGCGGATTGGCTTTCTCTATGGTGGTTGTCAATTATTCAATTTTACTCACAATGCACATCATTTCAGTTTTCACCTTGCTCAACCTTCCAAACTCCCTTGCGAGTCATTTCTCATGGTCCATGACTTTCTTTTCTAAATTCAAATCGTATTGTGTTGACTCTGCAACCAGTTTCATTAATTTAGAATTTTCTTGTGGAACAATCATCTTCATGAATCACAAGAGATGTTCTCTACTCTATCCTCTAGTTCTCCTTCCACACTTGTGCCCTCCACTAACATTTGGAATGTTGGATCCATGGCATACACGTCCAACAACTTTTGAAGCTTCTTTTCTACATCATCCTTTTCACTAGCGTTTCCTTGATCCCCTTCAATCATCAACTCGACAAACTCCTACAAATTCATGGGGTCTAGGACTCTCTTGGTGTGGTGTCTCCTCCTCTTCTCCATCCACTATCCTCCATGCCCATCTCAACGACTTTTATCTCAAACTCCTTAATAGATTCCAGACCTGTCATCCTAGAATGCCTAGTTTTTTGCATCTTTATTTTTTACTTCTTCGCAATTTTTCGTTCTCTTTTGTTTTTTATAAGTCTGTTATCCTTCCCAAGTGGCGTCTTCTTAACTACTTTTCTACTCGCCTTTTTGACAGATTTGTGCATGACATCTTTGTATTTCTACCCACTACCTTTTGTTTTTTGCCTTTTGTTTTTCTTTACCCTAGCCTTGTGCAACATCCCCTCGCAATTTCCATGTTGACACATCATTGACCTAGGAAAGCTTTATGTAAGTAGGCCTAAGCTTTATGTAAGTAGGCATAAGCTTTATGTAAGTAGGCCTTAATTTGTGCAAATTTGTTATTTAACCTCATTCATAACAGACTTGTGTAGGATTTAGGTCCAAACTATTGTCCTCTAAATCTTCATCCTCATCTGCCACATCCTTCTTGATTGTGGAAAAAGTTGTCCTAATATTGATTATCTCCTTGTCAACGTTGTCCACTTGGATAGCTGCCTGCTTGACACTAGATAGTCTATCTAATGCCCTCTCTAAGTAGTGTGCAGACACTACATAAGGTACCTTCATCCAGGAGCTCCATGTATTTTCTTGTTCATTATCCTTCACCAACGTGAAATGTTTCATCATGTAGAATTGCACATAATCCTTGTATGTGTCTGCCACTCTTTTATGCTACCTTGACTGTGTGCCAAATGCAAAAAGCACATTATTGTACCACCCAATCATCTTGGTCTTGATTGTATCATTCATCTCCTATGCACACTGATGTGCAACATATTTCTTTGTGCACGACCTTTCATCCCTTGGCACTTCAAAGGTTGTGCCTTTCGGAATTCCAACTTCCTCCAGCATCATCAATACTAAATATATTCCCCATATGAATATACTTCCTTTTGAATGTGCCTCATTCATGGCTTAGTTCACTTATGTAGCTATAAACTTGGCAAGATTGTACTTCACACCTCCCTCCAAAATTTGGTGTGCTACATACACAATCAGCTTTGATGCATCATCCCACCTCATGGATTAGACACGCAGCTATTCGGGTTATTGGCGGTGCAATGCAACGAAGCTTCATGGTGTATCCCTACCTTTGCAATTACAACTCTGCTACAACTTCGGCAAGCTCATCAATCTCCAAAAACGCAACACAAACGTCTTCTCCTTCATTCTTCAGCTCTGTTATCCGGCTGATTCATGGCGATATCTTCATGCTTCTAACTCCAAAGTATAATCATCCCTTACACATTTGAGATAATAACCACTTGGTCAACTCCTTGGGCTTTCACAATAATGGTGTGTTGTATAGCTTAAGAATCCTAGTGCCCCACAGGTGCTCCTCCAATCACCTAGTCACCTTCTCTGTGAGATAGAGCAATTCTTTTTCTACCTCCTCCACATGGTCCTCCTTTCAGTGATTGTAATCTTCACTCACACAATCCGCAATCTTTGATCCCATCTCCTCTCCTTCATTCACTCCATTTGCAACTTCATTAATGTGGGAGAAAATGGTTTTATCCTTGATGCCCCTTTTGCAATAGGCGAGTTGCTAACTTCAATAAATTTGGTTGTTCCTCCTCTAATTTTGTTTCTTCACCATATTTTGACCCTAAACCCCTCATTAATTCTTCCATTTTTATCTCCTCCGCTATTGGAGTAGTCACAATTGGGATGGGTTTCTTTTCCATTATTGTCAAACCCTAGTTCTCCACAAATTCTTCCAATAACTACTCACCCCAAACCAGTTACAACAATCCTTCATATCTACACTTGATTTGTCACATGCACTATTGCAATGGTGCTGAAATTTTCACAATCCTCAATACTACTGCACTTATCCTGCTTGGATGCCATAGGTTTCCTCTCCGCACTAGAACGCTAAAGCTCTCTTTATAATCTACACAATACTAAAATGATTCTCCAAAGAATATCTTCGCCCCTTTATAGCCTTAGGTGCATTAATACCGCCACCTACCCACAAATCAACTATTTAATTACTCTTCCAATGGTCGAATTTTCAAAATATGACCATTTCGGGCCTTTTTTTATGCTACTTCTCTTTGGAATCTTCCTATTCCTGTATGCACACAATCTTTGAGCATATTTCCTCTCCCAGCCTTGCTTTGTGCACACCATCCTATGCTATACTCGTCTCTATACCTTGTGCATCATGATTCATGCGCTTTCTTTCATGCCTTCACTACACCAATTTCTCAATTCTTTCCATTACAGCAATTTGACACACATACAATCCTCTCCCCCCAACCAATATGCACCAAGTCTGCTTGTGCATTATCTTACTTATCGACTACTCAACATTTCCCTATCTTTTTGCTTTTTGCAGTGTCATGTTCACCATTATCTACGAGACTCCACTATGCATGATTATCCCTCCTAGAGATACTTAAGACATCTAGCATGAAGATCCCAAAAGACCCCTTGCTCAACTGGATTTACAAGATAACATGTACTTATACACAGACTATACAAACAATTTAATGAAAGCAAACTAGAAAGCAGGAAATATTTTTGTGCAATATTTTCTCAAGGTGAGTGGCCTTTACATCCGCCTTCAGTGCAGTTAATCGAAGTAGGGCTTCAGCTTACTTCCATTAAGGTGACTTGGTAACAATTCACCATCCAACTTACGCAACTTGCACATGCCAGTTTCAAAAATGAGGTGAATAAAGTATGGCCCCGTCCATTGGATGCAAAGCTTCCCTAGGTGCTTTGAATATTTGGATTTATACAAAAGAACCTTGGTGTCGACGCAAAGCTTCTTACCCTTGATGTGCTTGATGTGCCAAACCTTATGACTGACTTTTTCAACCCTCTAGCTTCATCTTATGAGTAGCCTCTTTTCATCCAACATCAATTCGACCAGTCTCTTATCCAACGATACGCGGTATTTCAATCTTCCTACACATACAATCCTCAACAAAGGGATCATGAACTCCACTGGCAATATAGCCTCTCTTCATACACCAACTAGAAAGGTGTGTATTTGTTAAACCATTTGTATGTTGTTCGATATGCCCATAGCATGGTTGAAACTCAGCCATCCAAATCCTTACGCCCAACTTCACAAATTTTAGTGAGCACATTTTCCAAATCTTGTTCAAGGCCTCCATTGTACCATTTTCTTGTGGATGATAAGGTGTTGTCTTGTGATGCACAACCATGAGTTCTAACATGTGCACCATCTTTAAAAAGAAATGAGTCACTTTATCACTATTCAAATTCGGAGGATGCCCATACCTTGTGATGATATTCTCCCACAAGAATCTAGCTGCAGTCCTTGTTGTACAATCCCATGTAGGCATAACCTCAACCCACCTTGTTAAGTAATCGATTATTGATATGATATAATGCGCACCACTATGTCTCGCAACAGGATTAGTTGGACTCACAAAATCCACAATTCACTTGTTAAATGGTTCCCATGCAATCGAGATTAATGGCATCTCATCCCATCTATTAAGCTTACCTACCCTCTTGCAATTATCACATTTCTGCATGTGTTTATTGGAGTATTTATACAAAGTTGGCCACATTATCTAACCAACAAAATCTTGCATGCAATTGCCTCTCCTATGTAGTGTCCACTAGCAATGCCTTCATGGCATTTGTGCATCATGTCTTCTCATTCATGTTCCATCACACATATACAAAACACCTTATCTCTACCCCTAGAAGTTGATACAATGCGAACCTCACCTGTAACTGCTGCTTTTGTTTAACATTTGGTCACTCGAAGCCAATCCTGAAGTCAGGAATGCGACAATATCCGCCATTTCTTCAAGAACCAATTGAACTCAAAATAGCTGCACATCATGCAAGTCATCTTCGATTAGCCATGCAACCTCACCTATCTAAATGCACGACAAATGATCTGGTCCTACATTCAACCTTCTAGGTTTCACTACTACTAAAAATTGGAATTCCAGGAATAACACTATCCAATGACAAATATGGCCATGTAATACTAGTTTGTTTACGAAGTATTTAGTGTTGCATGCTTTGTAAAGAACACAAGTGGAATAGCAAGAAGATATTGCCTAAAACTTTACAAAGCGTACACCATAGAGAGCGTGGTGTAATTTTGCTCAACCTTTGCCAACTTCCTACTTGCAAAAACAATAGGATAGTCAATTTTCCCTTCTCCTGAATGTGCAAGAATTGCCCCTACCACAGCTCCTAATGCATCCATACGTATAAGAAATGGAATCTTCCAATTTGGAAACTGTAAAAATAGGCACACTTGCCAACTTTCCTTTTAGTATCTCAAATGTATCTTATTGCACATCCATCTATCTGAATGGACCATCCTTTTTGAGCAATTTCTCAAGAGGCCCTACAACATGCGCAGAATTGCAGATAAACTTCCTATGATACCCACAATGTCCCAAATGCACACACCTTTTGTGTGCACGACACTTCCAGTTGCAAAATCGGTGCTACTTTCATAGGATCTGCGAACATGCCTTCTTTGGGGATGGCATCCTAACAATGCTTTGAACGATACTGCAAATGCGCATTTCTTCAAATTCAAGGATGTTTGAAATTGTCAACAACTTCCTTCACCAAACCATGCATAGTCTAGTCATCTAGATACACTTGAATGAATTTTTGTATGAAGTCCTTGAATGCTTCTACTACAATGCGAGAAAACACATTATACATGAAGGATCCCCCGCTCAATAGGAAAAGTGGTCTTTTACTTGTCTTCCTCTGGGATTTGAACTTGATGATATCCTGAAAATTCATCTGTGAAAGTATATATTTAACAACTAGCTACTCGTTCCAACACTTCCTCTGTGAATAGTGTTGGGAATAGATCTTAGACACACATAATGCAACATACGGTAATCCACACACTCTAATTCATCCATCCTTTATATTGATCATCATGGGGTTCACCCAATCAGACTCTTCAACTAGATAATTCACTCCTACTTCGAATATTTTGTCTCTCTTTCTTTACATTTGCCCTAAGGTTTGGATTCATCTTGTATAGCCTTTTATTGATTTTTACACCATAGAGCAACTTAATGACCATCTTACCTAAGGAGTCATGAACTCCTTTCATCTCATGATAGTTCCTTAGAAACATATCAAATGAACTCCTGACGATATGTGCAAACTCTACATGTGTCCCATAGTCACCTAGACTAGCCATTATTGGCTCTTCGTTTGATCCCACATTCGCTTCCTTCATGCACAATTGCTGAAAGTAATATTGTTGATGGTCCATTGTGTCTGATTGGTTGCACCCGCACAATAGTCACAACATGGGAACTCTTGCCATTGTGGGTCTAATCTTGCAAGAGAGCCTTCAAAGTCAGCTAGTTTTGTTTAGTAATATAGTCCTATTCTACCCAGACTAAATGCTGAAATAAAAATTTACAAGGGAAAAGGGAGAGAGAAATAAACATAAAATGAGTGGTGATGCACTAGAATAAGAAATGGGTTGATTCATTATCACCACAAACACAAAACCACTAATATGCATGAAAGGAAAGTGAAAACAGAGCAAAGCAATAGGATGCAAGAGGTGAGAGAAGAAAAACAAAGTGGAAGGTTGATAACTTACAGTCACAACCACTATATTAATTGCAAGGCAACACACACAGAATACACTCCATTACAATGAGAGGTTCAAAAGAAATACTGCATAACAATAGTTGAGGCTTTAGATCTGGATTTAAAAAATACAAGGACTTAGAAGTCCAAGGAACCACCTCTTCCCAAAATAAGCTTACACAATTTATATTGAAGATTGGTAAGAAAAGTATTAATTATTCTTTGTAGCTAAGTAGAATAGTAGAGAAAAATGTTTACTTGCGTCTTTTTGTAGTAATTGAATTATGTCTTAGTAGCTTTACTCAATGTCTCTCAGATTGCAACTCTTTGTGCCAGTCCTTTATACCTTCTCAGCATAGGCTTGGCCCCAATTTACTTAGATGATCACTTAGAGTCACGACCACTCTATTAATTGCAAGGTAATACACACAGAATACACTCCATTACAATGAGAAGTTCAAAAGAAATCTTGCATAACAACACTTGAGGCTTTAGATTTGTATTTAAAAAATATGGGACTTACAAGTTTAAGGAACTAACTCTCTTTCCCAAAATGAGATTACACAATTTAAATTGAGGATTGGTAAGAAAATAATTAATTATTCTTTGTAGTTAAGTAGAATATTAGAGAAAAATGTTTACTTGCAAGCATCTTTTTGCAATAATTGAATTACGTCTTAGTATCTTGACTCAGTCTCTCTCAGATTGCAACTCTTCGTACCGGTCCTTTATACCTTCTCAGTATGGTCTTGCTTTCTTTTGAATCAACTCCCTTTGCACGTCAATCTAGATTAACTAGAATAGCCCATGCCTTTGTTATAAACTATGCTCTTTTGTCTCTATTCAACTTGCTCTCTGATAAGAGTAGTTCAATGGTCCTTTGTCATTTGCTTGGATTCTAGCATGTCTCCCAGAAGCACCTTAGCCATTTAAATGCTCTAATCGAGTTAGTGAAGCTTTCAAGTATCCTCCACATGAAGTATAGATCCAAGTAACTTTAGTAATTTATTGTGGTCAAAACACTGCTTTTACTGATCAAAATTGATTTGAATTTGAAATCTCTAATTAAGAGCTTTCCATTATATTATATCTTGAAGAAATTGGCCAGTTGTAGCAAGAGATATTTTTGGTGATCAGCGCTTTGTATTTTTTGCATTTCTTTTGTGCTTGATCAAACAGTGTGAGATTGACGCTGAAAGGTTGATCTAACAACTTGATAGCTTTGAGAAAGATAGTGTCATCCCTTTTATTTAACATGGTTCACATCGTAGAGCAATGATTGATCAAATGGCGGGAGGGTCCCGCTAGAGTGCTTTTAAATATTATTGCTTTGAAGATTCACCCAAGGTTTGAACCTTTTAATAGATTGTTGATTGAATGGCTAGAGACTAGTGCCATAAGCTTGATCCGTTGATATCAACAGTATGCAATCTATGCATATTACCTTTATAGAACCTTATCATGCAGTTCATGTTTGCCACGTGTCTCTTATGATTTATCAACTCTTTATGGGTCCTACCCTGCGCACCTTTTAAGCTTAAAGCTTAGCTTCTTAGTAATGAATGGATCGGACGGTTGGAGCTTCATTCAGAACGACATGAGGAGTTTTTGAATGATGAAATCGCCCGTATCAATTTATTCAACTCACGTCGTTGGATAAAAGATAATACAATGGCATGAGATTAGCACTGTGTTGCTTTACTTTAGTTGGGGAAAATAGTTGTAGGCTTTTAAATTTGATTCTTTAAATCGGCTAAGGTGAAACAATAGAAGTAAATCTAAGTATATGATTTGCTTCTCTTTGATAGTAAGTAACCGGTTGTTTTGATTTAAGTGGGGGACTACCTGAGCTTGTCCAAATTTCTTTTAGATACTTTCGAGATCAATTATCCCTTGGAAAGCTTATGATTTTTTAGAGTCTTGTCAAGGGAACTTGAAACATGTCTTATTAAGAAGCAAAATTTAATCAACAAATATTTTTATTTATCTTTTAGCACACATTCAACCATCCAATCTCCTTCAATAGTTTCCATCATAGTTACCAAGTTTGGAAATCCAGATCCATTCGAGAGGGCAAAAATATCCGGAATTTTTGAAAAAGTTCAAAAAAATCTGATCCAGAATATATACAGATATATATGTGAGCACAATTTTATAAATATGCAAAACTGACAAATACAATGAAAAACTTTATAAAATAATATAAAATGTTAATATTACATCCTATTTATGGTTTATGGGCCTTTTTTTCATAGAAAACCTTTTAAAAAAATGAGAAAAAACAGGGCCAACCCGGACGAACTTATCCGGGCTGGCCAAAAAATTTGGATCCAGCCGGATTTAGTAACTATGGTTTCCATGCTCAGATGATCAACCTCCTCATTCGCTTATTGTTCTCCACCAACCTTGTAAATAATTTTCTTATGACTTGGATTTTGTTCGCATGCATCTCCCAAGTCTACGTGTAACTTACACTTGTTTCTCTAGGGTTTGAACATTCACCTTCCTCAAACAACCCTACACTTCCATAATTATCCTCTCCATTCATCTCTCAAAATCGATCTTCCATCTGCACGTCATTCCAGAAGATGGCTACAAGCATAACCTTCAAGGGCACATTCAACTTTTCATCCATGGATGCAAACTTGAAAGTGTTTGTGAAATCTTCCTTAACCTTTTCCTAGTCTATAGTTTCTCTCTTGGACCCTCTCCACGTACCATGTGTGTGCCCATGACTTCGGAGTGGCAAATGGCACATGTACCCGCAACCATACTGGAATGATGAATGCACAATTTATCCATTCCTTTTCACATTGGTATGAATGCTTTGTCAGGCTAGATTCTCTTGAGAACATTGATAGTAGACACCTCTTTTCTACGCCCAAATCTTTCGTCAAAATTCTCTCTTGCATGTAGTCCAACTTGGTAAATAGGGTTGATGAGTAGCCCACTGTCGCAAAGGGGTGTTGTGCAATTTACAGACCAATGCCTTGACCTTATCTTCCTCCTTGGGCAAACATGCCTCCAAATATTGCACGTGTCCACGTAGGTTGTTAGATCATGCTATGGTAGCTTCTCCAGTCTGCCTTTGCTTATTCTCTACACCCTCTTAGGTGCTTGTGTTACCTTAGGAATGCATTTCCTAATCATCTTCTTGACAACTCTTTCTTTAACCTTTTTAGGCCTCCTCCTCAACAAACCACTCATGGGACCCATAGCCCCTAACTTCACTTGTGCACACATCCGCCCAGTCACTTCATATTCTTACACCCATCTTGTGCATATATGACTAGTATCAGAAATTGACGCATCACTTTTCTACCTTAGCAGCCCATCTTCTCTTGGGTTTGGCTACTCTTTCCCATGTGCAAAAATGTTGTAGATGTGGTTTATCTCGTCGTTGTTAGCAAATATGAATGCTAAAAGAATGAAGATAAATGGAAAGCATACAACACACTCACACACCTATGTCCATCTTTTTATTAAGCACAAAAGAAGTTACCAAAGTTGTTAAGGTTGATAACCAACCATTAGATAATGGTTAACTAACAACTAATTAATAACATCAACACCCTCCCTTAATGACTAAACCAGAGACTACTCCCAATTTGTCCCAAAATTTTACAAAATGGGACTATAGAGTTCAGTCGTTACATTTACAAACTGCTCTTTAGATATCAACATGAAATTTGCAGTTCTCTAACATTTTGTTGTTGTCCAACATAGAAGCTTTGATGTAGAAAAAAACCGAAGAAGATAGCCAACAACAAAACAAAGATTAAGTTGTGTGGACATAAGATGTATCAAGCTATCCACCAATTCTCTGTAGGGTGATTCATTAACCGGTGATGAATCATCATTGGCTAATAACTTCAGCTTGACCTTCATAGTTCTGAATTCAGAATCTTGGAGATGTTGATCAATCAAAATACACAAGGCTCGTGGAGCTTGCTTAAGTCTGTACATGGACTTAATCGTCCTGCAAACCAAATGATCACTACCAAGTACCCAAAATCCTCGGGCAACACCATGTAGACCTCTTTGTCCAAATCTCCATTGAGGAAACCAAACTGAGCTACTATGGAGAGAAGCAACCAAAGCATGATCATCTTCGCAATAGAAGTAAAAACCAACTCCTCAGTAGGAGAAGAAACCATCTCCTCATCTATTTCGTCCTGTCCAAAAAAGCTTTTCACAACAAGATGCGTCGTGTATTGATAAAATATACCAAGCTCGTGGAGCTTGCTTAAGTCCATACAGGGTCTTAATCATCCTAGAAACCAAATGATCACTACCAAGTGCCCAAAAATCTTCAAGCAACACCATGTAGACCTCCTCATCCAAACCTCTGTTTATAAAAGTAAACTGAACTGCTATGGAGAGAAGTTATCGAAGTGTAACCATCTTTGGAGTAGCAGTAAAAACCAACTCCTCATTAGGAGAAGAAACTATCTCCTCATCTATTACCTCCTTTTAGGAAAAACTTTTCACAGCAAGATGAGCACTGTTCTTGTCCAAAGTATTGATTTTGTCCACCCATTTGCATCTAATGGCTTGTTTAACTAGTTGTTCAAGTACCGTACAAAGTTGGAAACAAGAGTAAAATAACCATGCTCTGTTGAAGTAACAACCTCGTTTCTGATCTTATGAGCCAATTCTTTTCACCAAGGCATTTCATCCTCTTGCACAACTACCCGTGCACTTCCTACACATCCTTATAGTGGATATTCCCTCCACAACTAGTGCATGTAAGTTGATTACAGCAAGGTCAACAAGCCAATGAGGAATTTCATCCTCCAACACATCTAGTATGGAGTCTCCCTCCACACATGAATTTAAGTTGATTGTGGCATGGTCAGCAAGCATATACAAGCCACCTTTCCCAATTCCTAGGGCAATTACTATGTCCTATGTTATATCAGACACAATACATTGTTTCCTAGAGAAATGTACAACAATGCTGAGATTTTTTGTTAGGTGACTAATAAACAAAAGATTTTATTCATGATAGGAACATACCTAACATTCCTTGCTTTGATTTTTATAACATTATTCAACACTATGCAAATATATCCTATCCCCTCTATTGCATGTGACTGACCATCAGTAATTAAACTTAATCATAAAATTTTGTACTACTAGTTCTTACAACATGTGAAATGTTTGGATGCACCAAAATCAATGAACCAACAACTAGTAGCACTTTCGTTCATATATAATGCCACGATAGCATATTCTTCCTCAAAATCTAATTCTTCTTCAATTGCTGCCACGTTGGTCACCTAACTGCTTTGTTGGGAAAGTGCATATTGTCGCTTTCAGCAATCATTTTTAACATGTACGAACTTATGACAGTAAAAACACTTCCCTGGTACTTAGAAGATGAATCAATAGGAATACATTTCCACTTCCCCTTCAACTGAGATGAAAGCGTACTCTTTGTCTATCCAACACTAAACTCATTTGTCTGTCTGTCGACATTCCTTCTACGTCAAATAGAAACTAACCTGATCAAATGTTAGCATTTGGCTTTTTGCCATCAAGTGTAAAGCCTCCACAAAAAAATCATTCGAGGGCATCAAGTTGTTCAGAATAAAAGCAACCATGTCGTCATCATCCAACTTGTTGTTAATGGCTGCAAGCTAATTGTTGGAGGTTTTAGGTTGCATCCAAGCTAGGGAGAGGATTGTTCATGTCCCAACCTCAAACCTAGTCCAACATGGGAGTGACCTTAGGCTGTGGGTTACTTAATTGCAAGTCAAACCTCTAGATTGTTAATGGGGCTAGCTCCCCATATTTCTCAATTTGAATCTCTTCTTATAAGACCTAATCTATTGGGATGAAAAGGGGTGAAGAAGTTGCATAATTGAAATCCTCCTCTAAAGCGTGGTGATGCACCTGATGATAATTCCACCCACTCACTTAACTTGAACTCTTAATCACACTAATGGACTATGCATAGAATTATCACACTACCTTCATTGGCCTCCAAGCAACAGTATTTCACCTAGAGGTCAGTTTGATTGACTTAAGCAGGAGGGCAATGAGGATAAGCCCTGGTTAAAGGCACTTACAGTCAGAAATCCACTTCAAGCTTGAGACATCAATGTCAAGACACACTGGATGACCTGCAAGGAAGGTTTGTTAGCACTTAGGTGGAACTTGGACTTGCAAAGGGAAGATGAAACCACTTTTGCATATCAAACAAGTATGAGACACTAAGTACAGATCATGAAGAAATAGCTGCAAGTATTCTATTCATTCATCCAAGAGATGTACAAGTACTGGCAGAGTCTCCTCGTACCAGCCTGAGGGATACCAACTAAGGCAAAAAAAGCCTTGAATATATAAAAAAGAATTAGATAGACGGAGAGAAAGAATGGCATAGAAGAGGAATGAGGGGTCATGAATGACCATAATTGACTTTTCCTTCAGTTATAACAGTTGCAAGCATCTTTTCTAGCCCTTTCCATGCGTAGCTCCTCCTTAATGGCTCCTTGAATGAGGTGTTGGCGTTGGAAATCAAGTAAGGGAGGCTGAGTCAACCTTAATTGTCCTTATTAGAGGGCTAACCATACTTAAAATAGTCCATCATTCTCCCTCATGGCAGTTACAATCATGAATTAGGCCACCTTAGTCATGTAGCAGTCCACACTCCTTTAAAGCAAATTGACAAAGTCAAGGAAACTGTCTTATCCTCCATCATGGATATGGAATGCACATTGAATGCTCTTCAAGGGTCAGTTATCAACTTAACATCCTTGCATTGACTCATTCCACTGACCCTTCAACGCCAATTGAGCTCTCCTTGTTGATAACATAGACCAATTAGGCCTATTAGGCCTAATTGCCTAAGTACTTGCATATTGTCCTCCATGAAACCTGAAAAAGCACTTGATAACCTGTGAATGAGTGTGATTCATGCCTGAAGCAACACCTCCAACCATCATATAGGCTTATAAAGGCATTAGGAACTTGAAACTCCACTTCTCCAAGTTGACTGGTTCACCTCTCTCATGCATTGGCAGACTGGCAGTTTGAATGTACTTGCAGAGGCTCTTCCAGGTGAAATATTGGGTATGTTATGATTTTAGAGGTTGGATTAAGTCCCAAACCAACTAATTCAAGGATTGGAATCACTCTGTACGGTCAAACACCTTTCTTTCTGCTCAAAACCCTAAAAAATTGCATATTTCTGAGCATTTCGTACCATGTCCATACAATCAGGAACCATGGGTGGAGTCCTCTCTAAGTGATCTTGACCTTCCATAAGCTTACCAAGTCATTCCAGGGTGCTAGGTTGATAAAATGACAAGTTTTCTGAAACTGGGTCTGCCTAGGGTTTTAGGGAGGTTTATGACTGCTTAGGGGTCTTAATGATAGTTCATGAAGTACAGACGTCCAATTCTGAAACAAATGCCATGGATGTCAAGGGCACTGACCTACTCACCTTCCATAAATGGGCTGGGTTCCCATGCAAAGGGTGGATGAAGATACGAATGTTAGAAAGTGACTCTAGGGTAGTCTGCAAGCCATTTCTGAGTGCTTAACTTCTTAAAGTTCGTTCATAAAGATTTTCCCCCTAATGCCGATCAAATCTTCATGAATATTTAGCCCATAGGGAGACTTAAATTTCCCTAGGAGATCTGGCCTTGAGCACTTATGTGGTGGAGCAGGTGAGCACTTGAAGATGGCTTTCAAACTGCCTGTGTGCAAGCTGACTGGTTCGAGCATGGTTTGAAGAGACTTGGACCAATTTCCTCACTTACTTTCACTTGGAACCTTCTTGTTAGGTCTTACACATCCTTATACATCTTAATTTTGCCATTAACTGATCACAATAGCCTGAAGGGGTCTAAATATGGCACTGTGGTCTGTGTGTAAGCCTGTGTGCCTGACTGTGTTAGCCCTTTCTCCAAGGTTCTTAACCATATCAGCTGACTAGGATTCTAGAGGGGGTTTGGGAACCTTTGAACACCATCCCTTATTGAAACCAAATCCCTTTGCAGGTCCCCAACTTGAATGCAAACATTTACATAGCATGGTGCACCTTTCAATCCACTGAATGACTGTCTTAGACAGGCCTTGGTCTGAGACAAAACAGTGGGTATACCCACTGTTTGTCCAGACCAAGTGAACATATTAACCTCTTGAATAGGTCATGAAAACAATGTGTACCGAGTTTTAGGGCTTGTCTATGCTTGGAAGGGCCTCAAAGCACCATTTTGACCAAAACTAGTCCCAAACTGTCTGCTAACAGTACATTCAGGTATGTAGATTTGAATAAGACCTGTAGCATTGCCTCCAAAGGTGTTTGTGACCATGGGGGTTGTCTAACACATGCTTAGGATGGTCATCATACCCAGGTGATAGCTTTCCAACACTACTCTTGCCTACCTTGTCCTTCACTCAGACCTAAACCTCCCATATCTGCATATGCCTGCTTGGTTTGATGACTGTGCAAGTGTTATTCTGCCTTTATAGAGGTAGTAGCTCTCGTGCTTGCTTTATTAACCATGCTAACTTGCTCTTCCTTGTATGGAGTCTGATTCTAAGCATCAGATGAGATGGAAACACTAATTCAGACTAGTAATGCCACCTGTAACTATCTCCCATTATGACTGTCTGCAGGGTCTTGAACCAAGCCTGTATAGGGTGAAGATGAACTGTACAATGCTTGAAAATCTTGGTATAAGAAGTTTGTATCAATATTCACTCCCTTTTAGAATGCATATTCCATGAGAATCACACACCCCATCATGCTTTGAGTAGTTTAAACTTTACACAATGTCTCTTAGTGAAACCCTGCTACGGTAAGCCTAAAGGCTAGCTGTAGGTGTGCTTTGGGACTCTCAATTGACTATGTGGCCATATAGGTTCAGAACCTTGTGGTTTCAGGCTTCTGATGTCTCTTCATGGTGGTTCTTTACCCTTGTTTATAATGCATATGGTGGCCTCCAACTCTGCCTCTTGCAAATTACCTTGTTTTGCCTTCAACATGCTGATTGTGTGTCTAAGGTGCTGTGTTGGGCCTTCTTGGGAGGGTTGAGGTCCTCACATAAATGCCCTGAGCATGCCTGATCATCACTTATATCTTGAACTTCCTATCAGAACCCTCACAGTCTGATAAAAGACAACTCTTACCCATTTTCTTCACCTGTCATGGATAAACCAACTCAGGGGCTGTAGGTGTTACAGACCTCTGTACGGACAGAGGAGAGGCATGAGGTGAAGGACATGACATTACGCATGCTAACCAACTCTTGCATTGGTCTTCATTTACCCTTCTACCATTTGCTTCAACAGTGACCTCCGACTCTTACTAATGAAAGATCATACCTTGCTTGCTTTTGGTATGCTGACTGTAGGTCTACTTATGATGCTGCTGTAGGTACTCTTTTGGGTTGTGAGGGAGAGATAGGCACCATGTGAGCGTTATGGATAGCGTAGAAATCACCTTCCTTGAAATAGACATTACAAACCTCATCCCACTCAGTAACCCTCTTGATTGATGATACTTATTGCACACTTCCCAAGTGAACCAAACAAGCATGGCTGTAGCTGTGTGTCAGACCTCTGTACGGCCAGAGGAGAGGTATGAGGGTTGCTTTCAAGATGCAAGGATGGCCTCCAAGTTTGCTTGGCTGTCTTTGGCACTCCACACTCAACTTGAAGAGACACCATCCACCATTTGAGATTGATTGGAAACAAGAAACTAGTTTACCTTAAAATTTCCAAAATTACCTTAATCTTTGCTAATAAGGTAAACTGAAGACTACTACTAGTTCTTGAAACTTGCTTTTCACGACTACACTTGCTTCGGTTTCTTGGCATACTGGTTTGGTGAATGAATCCACCTCATACCCATTGCATCTTCACTTATATAGACTTCTTGAATCATCCCAAACACCTTGCTTCTTGATGTAGCAGTCATAACTGCTATAGGTGAAGTTTTGGACTGAGTTTTAACCATCTTCCATCAACTAGGCTATTGACTCTCTCCTTGAGCATTAAGACCCTGCTTGGAGCATGAAATTTGAGTGATTGACTATATTTCACCTCAGACAAGTGTTTTTGAACCCTGACTTGGGGTGTCATAGAATGATAGCTCCTTCTCAGAGCCCTGCTACAGTAGCCTTAAGGCTGACTGTAGGTGCAGACCCTCTCAGATATGCATTCACTGCCATCTTATAACTTTGGAGTTCCATGAAGGGTACCCATTGGGTTCATATGCTGTGGAGGTGTATTTCAAAGCCTCCAATCTCCTTAATATCTTGAATGTCTTCTTAATTTGTCTCAACTTCCTTCTCACCATAGAATCTATGCCTCTGGTCTGGAGTTCTTAAGAGACTTGATGGAGTCCTTGATCAGGTGAGGAGTCCTTTTGTTGACCTTATCTCCTTTAGGCCTTTTTTGCTTGACTTGTTGATGTAGAATTTGGAGGCCTTCCACATGAAGGAGCAACAAACTACCTCTTTTGGAGGCTCTCAAACCCTTCCACACAGTACAACGCCCTATTCACGATGAATAATACAGTGGACTGCAGATTTGACCTTATGGAGGGTTTGTGGAGATCTTGTGCTTAATGATGATTGGCCTGATGGCTTTGAAAGGCAGAGGAGACATGAAAGAGACCAAAGGACTAATAAAACACTTCATACATCATCAAAATTCACTCCTAAGTGCACCAAAATCCTGCAACTTCAAGAAACTCAACTCATACTCTGCAAAGAAAAGAAGGCTTGGAGTTTGTTGCTCTTGACACTCCCACACGTGTGGGGCAGGGGTGTAGGTGATGGGGATGGTCCATGAGGTCCTTATGAACACAAAACAAGCATTTGTTTGCAGAAAAACTCAAAAAGAAGACCAAAACCGTTGCAATCTTCAGACCCTACATAGATGAAACAGCTCATGAGAGTGGCCAGATTGTTAGCCATTGTTCATAAGGCACAGGAGATGGATTTGCAAACACAAGACATGGATGAGACAGTCAAGGGACACACTTTCATCCTCCTAAATCTCAGGTCATGAATTTCTCTCTCCTCTTCGTACTGAATGAAAACCTAAGATGTTGTACAAGCTGCCAAAGGAAGCAATGGAAAGATGGGATAGGTTTTTGCAATCTTGGGGATCTGCAACTCTTCCAAAGCCTGGATCTGGACTTGGGGGGTACATATACATCTATGGGAGCATCGGGAAGGAAACCCTTGCAAGTACACCTGTACGGACTTGGCAAAAACACTTGGTTTTGACTTGAAATTGCCACATTTGCTTTGGAGGCTGATGGAGAATGGATGCCAGGTGCTTCTTTAGCTGGTACACGCATGTATAAACCTGTCTCATGAGATTTCAAACTTTTTTTTTTTCCCTCCAACGTGTCATATCATTCAAAAGCCATATTTTAAAGTCATAAAAGGGCAATAAAACATATAAAAGTGGGTTGTACCTTATAACTTGACTTTTTTACCCTTCTGAGGAGTGGTACGGACTTTAAGAGGGAGGAATATAACATTAACACCACATGACATGACCAAAATGACCCCTTTTACCACTTAAAACACTTGAACCTTCTTGACTAGGGTCATAAAGGCCTAAAATAACATTAGGTTTCAAAAGCCTTTTACCTTAAACTTTTCAAATGAACCTTAAATGATGCTAAAAAGGATGAAATGGACTCATGAAGGACAACTCAAGGCATAGAATGACATGGAAATCCATGACAAGGTCAAGTTTCAAATGTAGGGTTGACCATTTTGACTTGAGAGTCAAGATTGGTCAACACTAGTCGCAAAGATATTTCATCCAAAAAAGAAATTTTGACAAGGACCCATTCTCAGTGATCTTTGTGGTATGGCTTTTCTTTGAAGTTTGATGTTTATTTTTTTGACTGGACCCAAGCGTACTTGCCTCAATGATATTTTGGACCTCGAGAATCATGTCATCTGACACAAACAACTATAACAAGGCCTCCTTAGGACACTTGTCATAATCAACAAAATTTATTATAGATCTTGCTTCATTGCCAAGAATGATTTTATCACATTCACAATATTTCACAATTGTTAAAATTTTATGCCTCCAAACATTACAATTATGACCAGTTAATTTCAGCACTTCCAACAAAACCAAGTTTTGAATATTGGCCATTAATCACACAATATTTAAACTCTTACTCAAAAAACAATGCAAAAAAAAATACAAAGTTTGTGTACAGTTCTAATTACCAAAGCCAATTCATAGCTTGCAAGCTTACTAAAAAAAATGCAACTAGAATCTGGTCTGCACAAAAAATTTGTGGAGTATGAAACTTTGTTTCTCTCTGATCGTGATCTGTAAACTGAAAATACAAGTGTAGTATATTTGAAAATCACTTGCTCACGTTTAAGAGATCCCTCAATTTCTCGCTTTTTTGCTTAAATTTTGTTTAAAGAAATTAAAACCAGATATAAAATGAAGATCAGAACTAAATAAAAATCAGAGAAAATTCAAAAAATTCACTAGCAAATTGATAACGGAGTTCGGCTTCAATAGCCTATGTCTCCGGGTCCGTTCGAAGTGAGGACCGTTCTCATTAATTTTGTGCAACAAATGGCTTCCAAAACCAATACAAGTCTTCAATTTACCTTCTCTGATCTTTGTTTGCCTGTAAAAACATCTCTCAGACCTGAAAATAATGGCCCAAGGCCGTACAAAGCAATAATAAGTCTCAAACCTTCTCAAATCTCTTTACACAGTCTGCTTTTCGTATCTATTCAAGTATAAATTAGTCCCTTTTATAACACTTTGACCTCCGTGGCTGAAGTGGTCAAGGCATTAATATTGTAGAGGACAAATCAAGAGTTCAAAACCTCCTCCCACCTTTTTAGGCGCCTTGGCATGAGGAAGGGCGCGCTCAGCATGGAATTTGAAATGATTCTCTCCTTTTTTGGCGCCTTGGGACTTGGTTTAGTCCCACATTTGCTGGAAATTCTGTTTCCAACGCCTTAAATAGAAATGTTTGACCCCTCTTCAAATGCCTAAGACAAAGGCACCCACTTAGGTTGCTGATTTGACTTGGTACATGCTTGGTTAATGGGATGGGTGATGTGGCACTTTCTTTGGCGCCTTATTTCAAAGTTTGAAAATTTCAAATAAAAAATAACAAACCAACATTTTTTTGCACCGAATTATTTTTCCATGTGTCAAGTGGCTATTGGTTCACTTGGCACGTTTTCAATAGTGCCACGTCACTTTCGACACCCCTTGTCACAAGATTTCTTCAACTAGCCATATTTTGAGCATCGGGACATTGTTTTTCAAACCGTGAAAAGCGCTAAAAAGCTCTCGACGAGTACTACAATGTGAAAATGATTTGAACAGAATTTGAAGACTTTTTAAAAATAGAACAGTACATGGATCCACTTGGATCATTTCTCCCCACTGGGAACTTTTGGACCTCCGAAAGTTGAAATTAATTGGTCATGAGGTGAGGGTATTTTTCCCTCACCTTTCCGACTTCCATCCATATGGCCTTGATTGGGTGCATCCCTTTGAGACCAACATGAAGATATTCAACATTACCTCTTTGCGAAGTCCACATATTCTTGTCAAGTATAGTATCTTCCTGCAATTCTCTTAGATATTCAGGAGAAAAATCATCAATGGAAGGAATGGATACACTTTCATCAGGATCAATTATCATTGGAGGCTCATACAATTTCAAATTTTCCACATTTACAGCTGAATAAATCTGCATTTAAGATGGTAAATCTAATCGGAAAGCATTTGTGCCAATTTTTTCCGTTATCCGAAAAGGACCATACCGGATTGATTTCAACTTTTTACCTTCACCTGTCAGTCTTTCCTTACTAATGTGAAGCCATACCATATCACCTACAACAAATTGGTAATCAATACAATGTTTGTCATGCCTGGGTTTGTACTTGGCTTGACTTTCCTCCAATTGAGTACGAACAGTCTGATGAATGAGCTGTATTTGTTCAATGAACTTCTTGGCTCGAATGGCTTCTTTTGGTTCACTCACAGCTGTATTCTGTCCATAGCAAACATCTAGAGGAGATTTAGGCAAGTATCCATAACAAACTTCAAATGGAGATTTCGTTGTAGAAGAATGAAGTGCTCGGTTATATGCATGTTGTATGTAACACAATTGTTCATCCCATAACTTTGGATGTTTATTGCTATAACCCCTAAGCAAATGTACCATAGTGCGGTTCACAACCTCTATTTGTCCGTCGGTTTGTGGATGAAATGCAGTGCTCTTTTTTAATTTAGTGTCCATTAGTCCCCACAAAGTTGACCAAAAGTCCCCAATAAATTGAGAATCCTGATCAGAAATAATTAAAGTAGGCAAACCAAAATGAACCCATACATGTTCAAAGAATAAGTGTGCAGTACCTTCCCCAGTAATTTGCTTAGTGCAAGGAATCAAAACACACATCTTGCTAAATCTATCCACAACTACATATAAATAGTCATGTTTTCTTTGTGTCATAGGCAAACCCCCCACAAAATCCATGGAGATACTTTCCCATGGGTGAGTAGGAACAGGCAGAGGAGTATAAAGTCCCAGTTTCCTGTTACTAGGTTTACTTGTGGCACAAAGAGTACATCCCTTTATATATTTAGCAACATTTTCCTGCATACGAGGCCAATAACAATACATCTTCAAATGTGCAACTGTTTTAGCAACTCCAAAATGACCAGAAATAAGAGAAGTATGTGCTTCTCTAATCATGTGCACCCTCTCATTTTGAGGAATACATAGTTTACCCAAATGATACAAAAGATAATTGTGTACATGATAGTCCAATTCTTCTACTTGTCTACTACTCATCAAGTCTTTATAAACATCCTGAAAATCAAGATCAATCACATATTGTTCTTTATAACTTTCATGAGACAAAGAACCATGTTGTAAAAGAATAGATGCAACAACCATAGGAGGCCTAGATAGCATATCTGCAACCTTATTCTGAATTCCTTTTTTATACTTGATCACAAGATGAAATTGTTGTAAGAAACCCATCCAACGAAAATGTCTAGACTGTTGTAGCTTAGTTTGTGATTGGAGATACTGTAAGGGCTGATGATCTGTATGTATTATTTGTTTCTTTGCCCATTAAGTAATGTTTCCATTTTTTAACACTTTGAACCAATGCATACAATTCCTTATCATAAATTGGATATTTTCTTACTGCACTTGTAAAGGTTTCAGAATGATAACAAACTGATTTCTTACCTTGCATTAAAATAGCTCCCATAGCATATTCACTTGCATCCGTCTCGATCTCAAATGGTTGTTGTCTATCAGGAAGTGCCAAGACTGGAGCAATACTTATGTTTTCTTTCAAAGTGTCGAAGGCTTTTTGATGTTTGCCTCTCCACTGAAAGACCTGTTTCACACTTGTCAAAGAATGCAAAGGTGATGCAATATATGAAAATTGAGCAAAAAACTTTCTCCAAAACTGTACTGCACCAAGAAAACTCTAATCTCAGTTGTGTTAGTGGGTGTAGGCCAATTAACAATGACTGCCACTTTTGCAAGATCAATTTTCAATTTACCATGTCCTATAATGTAACCCAAGTATATCAAAGAGGTCTTGCCAAATTCACATTTTGACATTTTTAGATAAAGTTTTTCCCTTCGTAATGCATCCATGACTTTCTTAATGTGGATCACATGCTCTTCCCATGACTTGTTGAAAATCAATATATCATCTAAGTAAACTATAACAAAATCATCAAAGAACTGTCTAAAAACATCATTCATCAATCTCATGAATGTAGCCGGGGCATTACACAACCCGAAAGGCATAACAAGCCATTCAAACAATCCCTGTTTTATCTTAAAGGTAGTTTTCCACACATCACCTTCATTAATTCTTACTTGATGATATCCACTTCTCAAATCCAGCTTAGTGAAATAAATAGCATGTTTTAATTGATCCAACAAATCATCAATACGAGGAAAAGGGTAACGATTCTTAATAGTAATTTTGTTTAAGGCACGAAAATCAACACACATTCGCCAAGTGCCATCTTTCTTTGGCACCAAAATAATTGGCGAACCAACAAGAGATGAACTTGGACAAATAACACCTCTATCCAATAGATCCGTTATCTTTTTTTGATTTCCTCGTTTTCCACCACTGATAACCTATGCATGCCAATGTTAGGGAGAGGAGAATCCTGCAATAGCTGAATTTCATGTTGAACTCCCCTTTTAGGGGGTAAGCCCTTAGGATTCTGAAATACCTCATCGTAAGAAGAAATGATTTCAACCAATTCATTCTTGTGTCTAGGATCACATTTTTCCAAAGCTTGAGAATATTCTTTTTCCTTAAACTTAATCATCATGAGACAAAAAGTCTTGCTTGAATTAACTAGTCTTTTCATTAACCAAGGAAAGACTTGTTCTAATGTGATGTGCTCTAACTATATATTCAATGCCATCCTTAACAAGCAAGTACTTATTCTCCTCTCTATAGAAGATTGCTTTTCTATCATAAAGATATGAGCTTCCCAAAACAACCCCACATATGTCCAATGGAACAACATCCAACTCAACCTCATCTACGAACTTGGATGTGATGGCAAACTTTAGCCTACAAGTTTGTGAGACTTGTAGCTTCGTATTGTCACACACCCAACCTAGTGGATAAGGCTTCAGATGGGGATTGGTTTGTAAGCCTAGCTTCTTAACAACCTCTTCAGAAATTAAATTTGCTTGTGAACCACTATCAAATAGAGTGTCAATCTTAGTATGCTTTGAAACAACTCTAATGTAGAACAATTCATTTCTTTTCTTATCAACATGCATAGAATTCTGTTTAGAAGAAGATGCAACATTAGTGCTAGAAACTGAAAGAGAAAAATCATTATGTAATCTCATAGCTGTGATCTTAGTTTCATCACCTGAATCTGAACCTAAGTCCTGAACCATAGCATTAGCCTTCTTTTCTTTCTTTTGATACCTCTTAGGCCTTAACTCAGGATGTAGTTTCCAACACTTAGACTCATCATGATTTTTCTTGAAATGATTACAAAATGGTTTTCCTTCTTTTTCAACAGTATAAGTGGATTTCTGTTTACCCTTTTCTGATGAACTTTTCCCCTTTGGATTGCTTAACATTAGATTGCTTACTTCTTACTTTAGGAAAATATCCTTTTGATTGTTTTCCTCTAGCCTCTAAATGAGTGGCTTGAACACATACTGCATCTAAATTAGTGGGATTAAACATAAGAATCATATGTCTTAAGTAACTATGCAACCCACCTATATATTTTAGCAGTGTTTCTTGTGTGTATAGAAGAACATTCAAAAGTAAAGCTTTTTTCTTAAAATCTTGTGTATAATCTTGAACACTTTGGCCTTTTCCTTGTCTGAAACTTTGCCAATCCATCATGGCTTGTTGCATATAGCCTAAAGGATAGAATTGCTTTCTAAGTTCTTCAATAAATTCATTCCAAGTAGAAATTGAGTTACCTTTTTGAAGCTCGGTTTCCTTCAACTTACTCTCCCACCAGATGAGAGTTGTGCCTCCCATACAAAGAGTAGCCAAATAAATTTTTGACTCATCCCCTGCAATCTTTTGGACCCTGCAATAAACTTCAATCTGCTTGACCCAATTATCCAACTTTTCGGCATTAACTTCGCCATTAAACATTGGTAATTCAAACTTAATATCCAATTTTAGTGAAGGGAGAGATTCCACAGTTTTTTTACCGTCATCCAATGGAGAAGGTTTTTCGGTTTCTTTACCTTTTGAATCTCGTGAATCACCTTCTTTTTCATTCTCGGATTTCCTTTGTTTGTCACGGTATAGTTCCTCAACCATGCTTCTCATGTCCATGAAGGCTCGACGGAAAGCTTGTTCGGATTCCATCTCTTTTTCGGCCATCCTTGAAGCATGCCTTGAACCAATCTCTGGATTATACTCAACGAGTTTTCCTTCACCCTTTTGGGATTTAGACCTTGTCAACATACACTAGCAATCACTATTCAATAACCGCTCTGATACCAAAAATCTGATCTGTAAACTGAAAATACAAGTGTAGTATATTCGAAAATCACTTGCTCACGTTTAAGAGATCCCTCAATTTCTCATTTTTTTGCTTAAATTTTGTTTAAAGAAATTAAAACCAGATATAAAATGAAGATCATAATTAAATAAAAATCAGAAAAAATTCAAAAAATTCACCAGCAAATTGATAATGGAGTTCGGCTTCAATAGCCTACATCTCCAGGTCCATTCGAAGTGAAGACCGTTCTCATTAATTTTGTGCAACAAATGGCTTCCAAAACCAATACAAGTCTTCAATTCACCTTCTCTGATCTTTGTTTGCCTGTAAAAACATCTCTCAGACCTGAAAATAATGGCCCAAGGCCATACAAAGCAATAACAAGTCTCTAACCTTCTTAAATCTCTTTACACAGTCTGCTTTTCGTATCTGTTCAAGTATAAATTAGTCCCTTTTATAACACTTTGACCCCCGTGGCTGAAGTGGTCAAGGCATTAATATTTTAGAGGATAGGTCAGGAGTTCAAAACCTCTTCCCACCTTTCTAGACGCCTTGGCATTAGGAAAGGCGCGCTCAGCATGGAATTTGAAATGTTTCCCTCATTTTTTGGCGCCTTGGGACTTGGTTTAGTCCCACATTTGTTGGGAATCATGTTTCCAATGCCTTAAATAAAAATGTTTGACCCCTCTTCAAATGCCTAAGACAAAGGCGCCCACTTAGGCTGTTGATTTGACTTGGTACATGCTTGGTTAATGGGATGGGTGATGTGGCACTTTCTTTGGCGACTTATTTCAAAGTTTGAAATTTTCAAATAAAAAATAACAAACCAACATTTTTTTGCACCGAATTATTTTGCCACGTGTCAAATGGCTATTGGTCCACTTGGCATATTTTCAATAGTGCCACGTCACCTTCGACACCCCCTGTCGCAAGATTTCTTCAACTAGCCATATCTTGAGCATCAGGACTCCGTTTTTTGAACCGTAAAAAGTGTTAGAAAGCTCTCGACGAGTACTACAATGTGAAAATGATTTGAACAAAATTTGAAGAATTTTTAAAAATAAAACGGTACATGGATCCACCTAGATCAGATCGTGCCCTAAGTACCCATCACTATTTGAAAAAATGTGACCCGTGCCCTAACTACACAATAGTTTTTGAAAATCATGACTTGTGCCCTAACTGCCATAAAAACTCAAAATTTTGACCACGAAAGCTAGAACTTTCAACTATAACATGTTGTAAATCATGTCATAAATACATTGCACTATTTCCCATGCCCTAGAATCTGTAAATCGCAACTTTTTCTCATATCCTAGATGCGTCTTTTCTTCTCTGCCATGACACCCTCCAAATCGTGAATCTTCACAAATTTGGGTGTATCATGACCCTTTACAAATGAAAATCGTTCTGCCCTGCCCTCATTTTGGTTTAACATCTTGATTCGACGTTCTTCCTCAAAAATCATGATTTTTGCGTCATTCTTTCTTTTGTTGTGTGGTTTTACAGCAACAATGGCATTTTTCTTCTGAGTTTCACAAGACCGGTCTTTTTCCTTCTCCAGTCGTAGCATAAATTTCTAGTCATGTTTGCAACAAATCTACTCATATTCAGTCGTGCCCTTGCCTTTGCCTTCAAATTGATATAGACCTCTTCAAAACTCGCCTTTTTACCCTACTCCAATGGCTTCCCCAAATACCGGCAACTTTTCCATTCATATCCAACTAGGGCTTCCTCAAATGCTTGCAACTGCTTGTTTGTACCCTTATCCCAGGGCTTCCTCGAAAGTGGCTTTGATACCAATGTTAGAAAATATGAATGTTGAAAGAATGAAGATAAATGGAAGGCATACGACACACTTACACTCTTGTGTGTTCTTATTTTGATTAAGCACAAAAGAAGTTATAGTAGTTGGGAAGGTTGATAACCAATCAGTAGTTATTGATTAACTAACAACTAATTAATAATTTTAATAGTCCTCAACATCCATGCTCTTTATATATGATGGCCCATGATTGCCATCAAACGAGATCCACGCACTCCATCATGTTCTCGAAACTCATATGGCATTGTTTAAAATGCATATCAACTTTGTTTTCATAGCACCACGACCTTCCCAGTAATGCTAGGTTCTTGTCATCTTCTATCATTGGGATTACCTCAAAATCAATTTTGATTTGTACATCCATGATCGTTAGTTCAGATTCCTTCAATACTCTCAACGGTCTCAAACTTGAGTTGTCTGCCATGAACAACACATTTATCGAAGGTGAGAGCCTAGGACTCCCTGTCTTCTTCCATGTGTCAATATATTGACTTTTGTGCCCATATACTTCATAATGTTGCATAGCTCCCAATCATTGGCAGTCGTGTGTGTCCTCAATTTCACGTCATACTGCACATTCTTCATTGCATGAACTTCCTTCGTCTTCCCAAAGGCTTGTGCTTGCGCACCTATGTTGGTTCTCAACCAATCCTTCAATAGCAACATCCCTTGTCACTTCAGCGTGGATAAAATCTCCATGATTTATACCATTTCTTTGTCATCGCTTTGCCCACGTTGATGACTTTCTTCAATCTTTGCATTCAGGTCTTTAGTTGTGTGTATCTCCTCCTGAAAACTCTACACAATGTCTTTCACATTAGTTAACAATCTTCTATCAACTGGTGCATCTGAATATTCTAATAATTCTACTACCTGATTGTGCATTACTTCTTTTTGTCTGCGTTACTAGATCCTTCACCCCAAACCCTTGGATACTGGTATGATCTGTTTCAGATACGGATCTTGGTCTGATTTTGTCTGGATGTGGCCAGGATACTATGGGAGGACTGTGGATCTTCCAAGACAAGTCCCAGGGGCCATGGCCTGGAAACATTTTTTTTATTTTTTATTTTTATATCACTTGACAAAAAGTCAAACATGGACTTAAAAAACAATTAAAAATAAAAAGTATTATAGGGGAAACCCTAAAAGTAACTTTCACGCTCATTTTATAAAAAGAAAACAACACACACACCTTTCACTACATTTTTACCTCTCATTGCACATTTGCTCTCACCTTCATTTTTTCAATTGCTCAAGACTGAAGCTCCTTCATTTTGTTAATCCTACACCATTACAACTTCCCGTTTGGAGCCAAGGAGTTAAAGGAGCTTGTAGCAAAGAGGATTGTTGATTGGAGACCAATATGAATATTATAAATATATTGATTTGTCTTGATTTTTGTCAATACATTGTAACATTTGCACTATGTACTTGTTCTAAGACTAGTTTAAGTTTGACCACAAAATATCATGACATTTGGCATTGAATTATTAGTATGTTTTGTGGTTATTTAACTTACTTTGTTCGCTCTGTGCATATTATGGTTGATTTTGCTTATTTGGCTATATTTTTTATATATTTTTTACGGTCATATCCAAAAACATATCCAAACCAAAAAAATTGTTGTATCCACTTACTCGAATCCTATATCGTACCAGTACCAGGGTCAGCTACTTAGCTTTTTGTGGAACTGGCAATTTATTTCGCTGGGTATCTACTCTACCTTTGGTGGTTATGTTTACCTTTGGGCCTATGCCAACACTTTGCGCAACCTCTTTCACCATCCAATTCCTTGCATGATTTGAATCTTTCCCGCTGCCTTCACCACCATGTCCTTTGCTATGATATTTTGACAAATATCCAAACAATACTCCAACGTATGCCCTTGGTAACACTTGGGACATGAAGGGAACTTGGGACAATCTCTTTGATAGTGATCTCATGCTCCACATTTGAAACAAGTTCCTTGGAACCTATTTCCAACTCTGCCACCAGCTCGTCTTCTAGAACCTCTTCCACCATATCCTCGCCCTTGCAGAGGTTGTTGGTTCTACACACCTTGTTGCATTTGGTCAAAATCCCTTTTTTATGTACCACGTATCTTGTCAACGACTCGGAGGTTAACCATGTCATGCATTGCATATTTTGCACCACATCACCTTAACCTACCTGGCCTTTTGTACCAGCGCACAACTCCTTGTTTCATGTCCCTCCTAGCACATGTCACAACATGCATATATAACCTGCACTTTCTTGCACATGCAATTGTTCTTTGTATGGCCTTCTACTTCACAATCTACGCACCATAACCCTTGTTGAAATTCTTGCACATTTTTCATTGTCAGACTTTATAACTATGAAGCCATATTTAAATCTGAGCCTCCAAAAAAGGACTAGGTCCAATATCAAAATTCCCCGTTACCTCATACGTAACACATCATCGAATGATGCACAAAAATTTTGTTAGCCAACTATCTCTTGAACGTTGGTAGTAGCTCCCAACAAACCACTACGCATGCTGCAGTGGATGTATCTCATAAGACAACTTCAAGAGAATTGTCTTAAAATGCACATCATAGTCACACACGATTTCAGCAACTCCTTGTTGTATCTCCTTTAAAGGAGACATACTCTTTTGCTCAAACTCAAGAATGTGAAACTCCCTAAAAAATGTGGTCTTCAACTGACTAAAATCCACAACAATTTAAATTGTTGGAGGTTTGTCAATGATGTCTCCAAGGTGACAAAGGATGTTGATGAGGTGTCATGTGTGCTAGAATGACAATGACAAAGTGTGTTTCAATGTGCCTCAGAGTTCCTGCATAATTCTTCAGTGTTTGGTTGAGTGAAGTGATTAGGGACAAGTTTGGTGATTTGAGGATGTGCAAAGGGTCCTATCAAAGGTCAAGGATGATTAGAGAGCTTGTGTGCATGAGTGGAATTCACCCGGTTTTTCATTATGTTCATCTAGACATAGTTGGCTCTGTGACAAATAAATCTAAGGAGGCATATTGATGACGTCATATCTCACATGTGTGAGGGTTCCAAGAGTTGCTCGATATATGGATGAATTCTCCTATGTGAGAAGATCACATGGTTCAAGTTTCAGATCATGCGACTAAGCGTAGCCAAAGTTATTAAGGTGCAAAGTTGGTCCCTCAAACAAAAGTGCACTAACTTCCAACACTTGGTCAATTTGCAAAGGCAGATCTAACGGTCCGCATTTTATTGCATCGAAGATCGATGACAAGAAATGAATCTGAGCTCAACTTAGTTATTTGTCTAAGTTCAAGAATGAGTCGAGTAAGTAGTTTTTTAATGGCATATCTTGCACGCACGAAGGTTTTAGGAGTTGCTCGATATATGGATGGTTTCTTCTTTAAACGAAGAACATATGATGCAAATTGCGGGACATGAGTTTGATCGAGGCAAAAGATATGACTGTGCAAAGTTGGCCTTTCAAGCAGATAGCAATGGTCCCCATACTTAGTCTATTATGCACGAAGTTAAAGATCAAGACCAAATGGAGATCCAATGGCTCGCAAACATTCGTACAAATCAAGATCTATGGTGCGTGTTGAGTCGAATGAGTCAAAGTGTTCATTGGTTAATGAAGTTAAAGATCGAGCTCCTTACAAAAGGATCAACAAAGCGTGTTTGTTCCAAGATGTCTGGAAGCAGCAAGATGACAAGTGTTCGAAGTTTAACATCAAGCAGAGATAAAAATTGAGATTCTTCCAAGATCTAATAGCGAGCGGGTGTTCATAGAAATAGAGATCAACAGTGCGTATTAAGCAAGATGTTTTCAAGGTGTCCAATGTTTAACATAGATAAAGATCGAGCTACGTACAGGAAATCGATGGAGCACATTAAGTCAAACAGTCAAGACGAAGATCCAATAGTGAGCGATGAAAGGTAAAATTCGAGATCCTTACAATAAAATTGACGGTGCATGATCAATCTAAGATGCAAGGGCATGAGATGCATTTTAAGTGACCAAAGTTTAACTGTGACCGTTTGAATTCAAATATGTGAATTTAACAAAAGAAATACCGGTGTCTGGTTTTTGGGCCATATCTTTTGATACAGGCAGAATTTACTCATGGTGTAAAAAGAAAATTTGTAGAGGACTCCACGACGCATCTGTCAATATAGATTTGAAGGTCTGAAAGTGTGTACAGTCAAAGTTATGAAGGTTCAAAGTTGACTGTGTTTTCGTGTGTGTTTTGCAAGTGACCCAAGAAGGATAATTGAGTTCGTGTTGATGATATATGGATGTCTCATGATGAATTAGCTATTGAAGAGTGTTGTAGACTCCATAAAGATTATCTATGTGGTAATTGGAGGTTTGACCAATCTATATTCTATATAAACAAAGATGTAGAATTTGACTGTGTTTGTTGAAAGCATTGGCAGTTTGAGTGACCATCTTGCAAAGGTAAGTTGAAGGTGTTCTGAGCAAAGTTGAAGAAGCAAATGAGCATAGAGATGTTATATAAGTCTCTAAGGCTTATGAGAAGGCACTGGTTGTCATGATATGCCTTTGATTAGATATGGAGAGTCAAAATAACTTGACTATATTTTGACTGTATGTGACCAGTCTGAGTGGTCATTTTGTGTATGTTGTTTTGAGTGCTTAGAACATATGTTGATGTGTCTAAAACACATGGAGGTATAGCTGAGGTCCTGAAGGGTTCACCCATGTGATCTCATCATATGTCTATGTGAACGATTTGAGTAGTTGGTTCAAAAGTTTGAGACTGTGTTTTCTGTGTATGAAGCCCTGAAGAGCTAGGAGACCTAATTGGTAGGTTCATATGTGGAGTTGGTGTTCCAGATGTCATGGACCCATGTTTGATATGTTAGAAGCATTGGTAAAGGGGCTATTGGAGATATGTTTGATATGTTAGAAGCATTGGTAAAGGATGAAGGTGGTCCAAGAATTCTCACATGCAACGTGTGAGTATGAAGACCTAATGGTTTTAGGTCTCACCAAGACCTAATGGTTGTTTGGGGGTAATGAAGCATTGGCCGACCTATGGAGTATGTGGTTCTTATATGTAACGTGTACGAGGACATATTTCAAAGGTGGAACAAGTGTGGTAAGCATCTTGACCAACCAAGATGGGTTATACCAAGAGCATGGTATAAGTACAAGGCCTATTTTGGCCTGTTACTTCTGGTTGTGCGAATGTGGAGTCAAGTGAAGGAGAGAACCTTTGAAAGAGAAGGTATAGGTTAGTAAGGACCAACAGAGAGCGAAGAGGATCAGACAATTTTGTCTGATCAAGGTGATGAAGGTGATCACATAGGTAATTGGGCCTAATAAGCCTAGATGAGGCAGAATGAGTGAGTATGCTCAAGAGGCTATTTGAGAGAGTGTGTATGGTGAGCGAAGGCAAGGTGAAGGTTGTGTGTGGCCAATGGATGGGTTGAAGGGAAGAGCAAGTTGATGATGGTGTTATGACTTGTAGGTCATATTTTTGATGTCATAACATTGCTCTTACAGGTTTGAAGATTGAAGTTGTGCGAAGAGGTCTGAGTGTGTATATGAGGGCAGTTTGAGTGAAGGAGAGAGATTGTGGCATGCCTATGTGAAGAGGCTTGTATGAGACAGAAAGGGAGTTTGTGCAATGGTTAGAAAATCAGAGATCCATCATCAGGTGTTGAAGACATCAATTCTAAGGTGGAGGTGTTCACTTCATAGAAGGGTCTAAAGGACTTCTTTTCCTTGGGCAATTGCTCCTTGTGAAACAGGTGTTTCACTAAAGGCCTTTGGTCAAAAAGCCCTGACCAAGGTTTTGGGTCAAAAGGACTTGACCAACAGGTGGTCAGGAGGACTTGATCATTTTAAGGGCAAGGGCTCCTTGTGGAACAGGGGTTTCACTAAATCCTGGTCAAGAGGACTTGATCAGTCTCTGGTTTGTAATACCTTATAGGACAAGTAGTCAAAGTGTTTTCAGGTTTGAGAGTGGGTTTTATTACCTAAGAGGGTTTCCCACGTATGTCATGTGTTATGTGTTTGATCTTGCATTGTCTTTCTTGTTCATTGCTATGAATGATGTGTATGCTTCATGAATGTATGTATCGAATGATTAAGAGTTTGAAGGAATTGGAATTGAAATTGTATTATCAGGGCTCACTGATTCACCCCCCTCTCAGTGATTGTACCTCTAACATAGTTTTGATCAAACTTCTTGTACCAAGTATGTGCACGATCTATCAACGTTGTGGCAAACTGGGTCGACTTTTGCTCTGGGGATGCCACCCCCTTTGCATGCCGGGCGATTTCATACTTATGGGCGTGGTCTTCAACATCCTCTGTCCCATGATATCCAAGGAGTTTCATCGACATCTCATAAAAGGTAGTCAGACTCGCAACAAACTAACTTGTCTATGCACCACTCCCCATGGTAGTGCTTCCTTGTCGTCCAGTTGTTTATTTAGAGCTCCCTTGCGTAGTTTGTTGTGTTGCTTCCAACAACATTTCTACTAACCAACAGAACTTGCACAATGGCCCCTCCTGTTGATGTATTCATCCTCGCAATTTGAACACTTTAGTTAGTGGAATCCAACAATGCACTACAAAACTCCTTAACACTCAACAATTTTGTTAGCTTAAATAAAAATTCAAACAAAACAAGCATGATGCCCATAGGTATCAATGATGGTAAAGCATAGATTCAAGATCGTCCTAACTTGTGCGTCAACCTTCCACTTGTGGAACCACAATCTTTGCAAAAAAATTGACTCTTCCCCTAGGGATATCATACTGCCCACACATTCTTCCATACTAGAGGGACTATCTTTTTCTCATAAATTAATCATGTTGCCTCCCTACACTCCTTAGGTCTTCACGACATGCAAATACTCACTTCCCCCACATCCATGGGGTCCATAATTCATAGCTTTTCCTCCCTTTCCATAGAGTCCTCCATCTCACCTTCTCTTGTGCTAATTCAATCCCTCCTCTAGCTCTTCCATGGCTAAGGTTTCAACACATGCTCTCCTAAGCCCTCACTCTCTACAAATAGGGTCTCAACAACGGAACCAAAATGTTGTGTTTATATTTAACCAACCTATCCTTGACCCAACACAAGATAGGTGGAGCGCAACAAATAGCTGAACACTCAAGCTTACTACACTAGCATATTACTTAGGCCAAAGACCTAAGCACTCACCCAAGGCACAACAAGAGAGCACCGAAAAACCTATTGATATAGAGAGTAGTAAAGCAAGAACAAATGTGCAAGTAAACATGCGAATCCTATCAACTATCTCACATAAAGCATAACCATTTCAGACAATGTTCATCATATTTATTTAAAACATTGCATACATTATACAACTCTTGTGTATAGATTCATCATTACAACAATGCTCAACAGCATACAATTATACAAAGCTCTATAAACACCACAAAGCCTTCACAACATGTTACATTCCTCCAAACCCTACTTTGATCCTCACTTTGATCCTTCCCCTACAAAATGTGTAACCAACCAAGACTTTTGAATGTCACAAATGAAAGGCCAAGGTCCCTAATAATAGGTTCCTCGGGCCCCTTGCCAAGTCATATTTTTTTCAACTAGATCGTTTGTGTTAGTTGTCTGCACATAATCCCAATATATGCTCTTGATCTACCAACTAGAAGCACATATTCTTAGAATATTCTTCTTGCCAGGCTCAAATCCCGTTGCAGCCACAAGATCCTTGCTTCGGTGCTTGACAATTGTAATATCCTTTCTTCCTTTAGATTGTATTTTGTGTTTCTTTCCAACTTGACACCTATCCTTCGAAATATGTGTTTCTGTTAGAAATTTAGTACTCACATTATAGTTGTAAGTGATTCATTAGTTGATTAGGTGATATAAAATATATTATATGTGAAAAATAATATTGTACGTGAGTTGTTGTGAGACAACTCATCAAGATGAGTGAGATATTCTAGGAGGTTGTGAGAGAGAATATAGGGATTATGGATAGAGATAGACTCCTTGTTTGAAGGAGATCATATGCGTACATATATGTATTGAATTTCATGAATAAACCATGCAAGTTTATTGCATTATTTCTTGTGCAATCTAATACCAAATTTTCAACTGGTATCAAGCGGGTCAAGGAGAGGCAAACCATGGAAAATATTTTGTTATGATTGTTCAAAGGGTGCTTCCCTTGTGCTATTGCCCTACGTAATGATATTCATAGTTTGATAGATTAATATTTGTATGTGATTTGGAATTTGTAGTTTTATATTATAATAAAGTCTAGTTGTCAGCCTGCTCCAAAGAATGCATCATATATCTGAGTTTATTTAGCTTCTGAGGTTTGTACCAATCAGCCCATCATCCATGCGAATAATGATAGATTAATATTTGTATGTGATTTAGAATTTGTAGTTTTATATTATAATAAAGTGTAGTTGTCAGCCTGCTCCAAGGAATGCATCATATCTCTATGTTTGTTTAGCTTCTGAGGTTTGTACCAATCAGCCCATCATCCATGTGAAGAATCTGATACATTTCAGGCACAGATTCTTGTATTGAAAGCGCATGCTTCCTTTCTCAAAAATGCAGATTAGGCAAAGAGGTTTCTGATTTTAACGCAGGACTGGGGAAAAAAAAAAAAATCCTGGACTAGTGGCCGATTTGTTATTGACATTGAAAATTTATGACTAGACTTTTCAAGGATACAAAGGATTAGCTTGAGAAATCAGACTCGGAATTTAGAAATGGTCTAATGTCAATTTCAAGGCATGTATGTCAGATGCACAGAATATGAAAAGGGCAGAATATGAAGTGCAGCCCCAGCTCATTGAATTCAAATTTGTAAAGCGCAGCGTCACCTTACAGCATAGTCACCGCATTCGAATTCATGTTCGAATTCGCCAATGAAAAAATTCGGAACTAAAAAATTTAAGATAACATTCGTGATTAAATTCGGCTGATAGAAATATACTTATTTTTTAAAATATACCAACCCACCATTAAAAAAAAGATTGCATTTCGTATGAATAAACATGTCAAAATAACTTTCAAGTTTCGACCAAGTATCTCATTAAAGTTATTAATGTTTTGTTCAAGATGATTTAATGATAATCTGCTTTTCTAAATTCCACATTGACTCAAAACAAAAGCATATAAGGAAAATCAGACTCAGGTTTTTCATGTCATTTTCAAATAGAACAGAATCTATCCAAAACTTCAGACTCTAAAATTTATCTTAAATTGATTGAAATAAACAAACTATGAAAAGTTTGTTGGATATTGAACACTAAATTTAATCATGAATTTAATCACGAATTTCGAAGATTTTCTTGTTCAACGAATTTCAAACTTCTACAATTAAATTCGGCAAATGTGGTTACTATGCCTTTGTAATGTCCCCTTCTCGAGCATGATCTTTCTAGTGGCCGTTGGCCTATTCTTGAGACCCGTAGGCTACTCGAAAGGTAAAATTAGGGTTTCTTGTTTTGAAGGATGCTCTTGCTTGAGGTTGGTTGATTCAATGGCGGATTCTTTCTGAGTTTTCAGAGAGCTTCGTAGTGATATGTTCTTCTTGGCATTCTGAGCATCTTCAGGAATTTACTATTTTTAGTAAATTCTATTTCTGGCAGTAGTCCTGTTGGTTTCGGCACGGTTGGCTTCCATTTCAGTCTGATCAGTTGGCTTACTCATTTTTGGGCTTTGGGGCACAAATGGAGAGATAAGTCGAATTATTTTAATTAAGTCATGTTTTCATGTTATATTTTAACATTGACTTTCCCCTTGGCCTAGCTACTTCACTTTAAGTTGTTTTAAAAGATGTTCTTTATGGGGTGGGTGCCTCATTGAAGGAATTAATTATAATTCTTATTAAAGATTTAATCCAAGCTTAAGTTGGGCGCCAACTTCAAGGAGGAAATAAAGTTTATAATATAAAGTCAAAATTTTGCTTGGGAAAGTGGGACGCCATCTATTGGAGGATTAGGGTTTCTAGAAGGGTCAACCGGAAATTATAAAAGGAAGCCATTGGTCCTCATTTGGATCATCTTTTGCTACAAGAATGTTATGCTGTTGGATTGGCTTTGGGATTGCTTCGAGGAATGAAAGCCTCCTAGCTCGGCATTACTTCTCGCTTGAAAGATAGCTACTAGTGGTGAGATAGGGTAGTCTAATTATTTTGTAGTGGATTTTGTGCATTGTAGTCAGTGTGTGGTTTTATAGATCAGTTTATGAGAAATTCAGGGATTTCATATTCCTCACAGCAGACTGTTTTTTTGTTCATAAGTCAAAAAAGACAAAAAAATTCATTATGGGTATTGTCTATATCTCTCTAGATGTGAAGGGCGAACCTTTTCTATAAGTTGTAGATTTTTTAATGAAGGCTGTGATTTTTAAAGGCAAATCGCCCCTCTTGCTGGGCAATATCATTTGTGTTTGCCTTGGGATTCGTCCATAAATGAAATAGAAACTTTTGGATTTGTTTTGTGTTCGAATCTTGGGCGCCTTCATCATTAGGGTCTTTTGCTTTTCGTTTCATGTCAATTAGATGAGTTGTGTGAGAGATATGTCCATTTTAGTGTGATCTCAGGTTGTTGGTTTTACATTTAAAGGCGCAGATTTGAACAAATCATAATCTTGAATCCATTTTTTTAGAGAAGAAACCAGTTTCAGTATTTCCATTAAGCAAGGAGAATTCTCTATTAAAATGCTCGTTGAATTGTTCTAAATCTATGCTCTTGGCAGGCGAATTCTCTATCATATTGTAAGCTAAAAGTAGTACTGACAGCAGTTCTTTAATCTTGCTTAATCATGATTTGTAATGCTCATCTTATATTCTGAAACTGCATTGTAATACTTTATATCTCCGTCATATGGTAGCTCCCATTCCATCTCGGGTTGGAAAGCACATTCTTGATGTTGAGTATTTCAGCATTCTTGCTTATTTCCCTTCATAGCATTGTAATTCGTAGCACTCCGCCATATGGGCCCCTCAACTCCATATTGGATTGGGTAGCACATACTTGGTGTTGAGTTTCTTTTCATTACTTGTAGTAGTAGAAGATCCTCTGACCATATGTTCATTATCATCGGTGCCATTCTTGGTTAGAGTTCCTTCTAGCCCTGTTTTATGCATTCAGAGCCTCTGACCAATGCTCACACCTTGCCCTCCTCGGAATCCTGGTGTACATTCTGGTTAGAGTTGCTTCAGTATCGTTTTGGTTTAAGGCTAACCCTAATGACTGTGTATTGCTCTGCTGATTGTAATTGAAAATTTAAAAAGAAATTGGCTCGAAATATTTCAGTGGTATCAAAGCTAAGTATCCTACCATCCTGTGAACAAACCGTCTATGAGTGACAGAGAAAAGAGATACATACCAAGGGAAGATAAGAAAGTTGCAAAACAGTTTCAGTGGTATCAGGCTCCAGAAGGTCAGATAGCTTCAGAGGTCTTGAGGGCTCATTGGGAGTCTTCTCAGGAAATAGATATGGCAGAAGGTGAGAGGTCAGTCGGGGGTAATGAAAGGTTTACCAACAACAGAGATGATAGTGGGAAGGGAAGAGAGAGATCGATAAGTCCCGAAAAGAGATTTGAAAGGAAGATGGATGCCTTGATGGATATGGTATCTCTCGTGATGGGGAAAGTGGGCCAAAACACAACTCCACAGAACAACCCAGGATCTAGAGGGGAGCACAGTGCCTCTAACCAACATGATGGACGTGCTCCTCAGCCTGTTTCAAACAACACATACATTTCTTCTAGGCCCTTCAAACCCACCTTCTTGGCACTAGTAAATACCCAATCTGATTCTGAAGAGAATGCTTCATTCGTGGAACTGCTGAGACTTGACCGTGCGGAGTATGATTCTCTCCCTGATGAAATCAAGATGGACATGTCCTCTAATGACTTTTTGGATCATAAGAGAAAGAATAAGGGACAAAGGAGACATTATGAGCAAAGAAGAACAACAGTTCAAGGGGATTTGTATCAAGCTGTCAACAAGGTTATACTTCCACACTATGACGAGAGTGATAACAGTTCAGCTCGAGCTTGGATACAGAAGCTGGACAACTATCTAGCTCTTAGACCCATGGCAGAAGAGGAGGCGATTAAGTTCGCTACACTACACCTTGATGGGGTGACGCACGAGTGGTGCTACCATGGCCTAGTCACCTTAGGTCATCGGTCTATCACTACCTATGATGAGTTCACCAATAGGCTCATCGAGAGATTTGAGAAAAAAGATCATGAAATACATTTCAGAGAATTGGCACAGTTGAAGCAGTATGGCACAGTTGATGCCTACATAGCGGAGTTCCAGAGACTTTCAGTAATGGTCACTGGCATCACGGAGAGGCGGTTGGTGATTCTTTTCAGTGAAGGATTGATGGAACCACTCAAGGGTTGGATTAAAGCCTTTGATCCACCATCCCTACAGGAGGCAATGAAGAAAGCAAGAAACACGGAGTGGGCTGCTCCTAAGGCGAAGTTTCAATCCAAGCCATCCCTTCACAAGGGGGATAAAGGAAAAAGACCTCATCATAGACCTTCTTTAAGACCTCAGCATAAGGAGTTCAATCAGCATAATCCTCATGTCACAAGATTGGATATTGAGACACTGAACGAACTCAAAAGAAAGGGGCTATGTTTCCGGTGTAGAGAAAAATGCTCTCAAGATCATGTTTGCCCAAAGGGAGTCAAATTTCACCAAATTGAGTACTATTTAGCTGGTGAAAGTAATTCTGATTTTTCAGACCAGCAGTCTGATTTTGAAGATAGTGAAGTGGAAAGAGCTCCAGAAGAGTCCAAAGATGAAAAGGAAAGGGGAGGCATTTTGGCTCAACTTTCGAGCTTCCAAAGGAACGAATCCTTCAAAGTTCGAGGGATGATTAAGGGGCAGCGAATAGTTGCTTTGATCAACACTGGAGCAACACATAACTTCATTGATGAAGTTGTGGTGTCAAAGAAGGGGCTGCAAACAGAAGAGTTTGAAGGCTTCAAGGTCATGGTTGCTGATGGGTTCCACGTTTCATGCACCAAGAAGATCTCAAACATGACTATGCAATTGGGAAACTATGAAGTCAAGGATGACTTCTATGTAGTCAACATTAGAGATATGGATGTCGTTCTAGGCATTCAATGGCTGCGTTCACTTGGAGAGATCTCCTTGAATCTGCAAACTATGGAGCTCAAGTTTCAATTCGATGGGAAGAGGATAGTACTAAGAGGAATGTCCAATGGGGGACCTCGGGTTGTGTCTTTCAAGAGAATGGCAAGGCTGATCCGTCATGATCAAGCTGAATGGGGTTGCAGAATGTATGATTCTTCCTGCTAGTCTGGTTGAAACTAAGAGAGACTATCCTCCTGATGTTCAATCTCTACTCACAAAGAAGAGCAAGGTATTTGCTGATTTGCCTCCTGGACCACCACCTGAACGGGGTTCGGAACATACCATAGAGCTCAAGGAAGGAGCTAAACCGGTTATTACAACTCCAAATCGGTACCCCAAGAAGCAGAAGGATGAAATTGAGAAAAACATTCAAGAACTCTTGGAGATGGGCTTCATTCGCCCAAGCAAGAGCCCCTTCGCTTCAACAGTGGTTCTTGTGAAGAAGAAGGATGGTACCATGCGCATGTGTGTAGACTATCGTGCTTTGAATCAAAGCACCATCAAAAACCGATACCCCATTCCAAGGATAGATGAGCTCATTGATGAGCTACATGGAGCCAAGTTCTTTTCAAAGATCAACTTGAAGTCGAGCTACCACCAGATTAGGATGAGGGGATCAGATGTTGAGAAGACAGCTTTTAGATGTCACTATGGTCACTTTGAGTTTCTAGTCATGCCATTTGGGTTGACTAATGCTCCTGCTACTTTCCAGTCTTGCATGAACAGAGTTTTTCAGAAACAGCTGAGGAAGTTTGTATTGATATTTTTTGATGATATCCTGTTTTTTAGCAAGACATGGGATGAACGTCTCAAGCACTTGGAGGAAGTGCTTAGCATCCTAGAATCTGAGAGCTTGTTCGCCAAAGCAACCAAATGTGAATTTGGAATGGAGGAGTTACTGTACCTTGGTCACATAATCAGTGCTGAGGGAGTGAAGGTTGATCCGGAAAATATCAAGGCCGTTGTTGATTGGCCACCTCCTGAGAACTTGACTCAATTGAAAGGGTTCTTGGGTCTTTGTTGATTTTACAGAAGATTTGTGAAAGGGTACTCACAGAATGCTGTTCCTCTTACTGATCTCATGAAAAAAGGGGCCTTTTGTTGGTCAAAAAAGGCTCAATTTACTTTTGATAAGTTTAAGAGGATCATGAGCTCTTGTCCGGTTTTGGCTATTCTGGATTTCTCCAAGCCTTTCGAGCTACAGTGTGATGCATTGATGAAGGAGTTGGGGCTGTTTTGATGCAAAACAAACATCCCATAGTGTTTGAGAGTAGAAAGCTAAGAGGTGTTGAAAGAACCTACTCAATTTATGACAAGGAAATGCTTGCCATTATGCATGCATTAGCTAAGTTCAAACAGTATTTGGTGGGAAACAAGTTTGTGGTCAAGACTGATCATAACAGTCTCAAGCACTTTATGCATCAGAAGGATCTGAACGAAAGGCAACAAAAGTGGGTGAGTAAGCTCCAAGCTTACGATTTTGACATCAAGTATATCAAGGGAAAAAACAACATTGTGGCTGATGCTCTATCTAGGAGACCCCATTTAAGCTCACTATGCGAACTTACTGCTGATTGGAAGGACATGTTGCTTGCTGATTATGCCAAAAATCAGTTTGCAACCAACATTATTGAGGGTACTTTTCATGATGAAAGGTACAAGGTGATTGAAGGGCTGATTCACTACAAGGGTAGGATCTTTTTGGTGGCTGATTCTAAGCTCAAAAGGAAGATTTTGTTGACATTTCATGACATTCCACTTGCTAGTCATCAAGGATTCTTTAAGACATATAGGCAAATCCGGGAAAGATTTTCTTGGAAAGGGTTGAAAGGGGAAGTTCAACGCTACATTCAAGAGTGTCCCACTTGTCAAATGAACAAAAATGAGCATACTCTACCAGTCGGATTACTACAACCTCTCCCTATTCCCAACCAAAAATGGGAAACAATATCGATGGACTTCATCACGGGATTGCCTAAGGTCCAAGGGAAGGATTGTATCTATGTTGTAGTGGATAGACTAACCAGATTTGCCCACTTCTTCACCATTACCAGCTCTTTTTCAGCAACCCAAGTTGCAGATCTGTTTTTTCATGAGGTGTTTAGGTTACATGGGCTGCCAAAAAACATTGTGAGTGATAGAGACAACAAGTTCCTAAGCACTTTTTGGCAAGAGGTCTTCAGAATGAGTGGTACTGTGCTTACTCCAAGCACTAGTTATCACCCCCAAACAGATGGACAAACAGAAATAGTGAACAAGTGGTTGGAAAGCTATTTGAGAAACTATGTTTCCGAGCAGCAAAGAGCATGGGTGAAGTGGCTTCACATAGGCGAGTACTGCTATAATTCTTCTTCCACATGTCAATAAAGATGTCACCTTTCTTGGCTCTTTATGGTTATGAAGCTCCTAGCTTTGCTGGTTTGGTGTTTGGTGATAGCAAAGCTCCTCAAGCCAAGGACTTATTGCAGCAGAGTCAATATATCATGAAATCATTGAAGAACAATCTTCAGATGGCACAGAATCAGCAGAAAATGTATGCTGATCAACGATGTGTTGAGCGCTCTTTTGAGGTTGCAAATATGGTTTATCTTCGATTACAGCCTTACAGACAGTCTACTCTCAAGAAGAGTGGAGCTGAGAAGCTCAAACCTCGTTTCTATGAGCCATTCAAGGTTATCAGAAAGGTTGGAGCAGTAGCTTATGAGTTGGAGCTACCTTATGATAGCAGAGTACACAATGCCTTCCACGTGTCTCGCCTCAAGAAGGCACTTGGACACAATGTTGTTGCTTCATCACAGTTGCCACCTTTGGATGAAGAAAGACAGTAGGTTTTAATTCCAGAGGAGATAATTGATTACAGAGAACGTTCTTTGAGGAAAAGAACAATCAGAGAATACTTGGTGAAGTGAAAAAATTTGCCTATGGAGAATGCAACTTGGGAGAATGATGAGATTCTGCAGCACCCAGGTTTGCGATTGCTTAAGGACAAGCAATCTTGGGGAGGGCGGACTGTAATGTCCCCTTCTCGAGCATGATCTTTCTAGTGACCTTTGGCATATTCCTGAGACCCGTAGGCTACTCGAAAGGTGAAATTAGGGTTTCTTGTTTTGAAGGATGCTCTTGCTTGAGGTTGGTTGATTCAATGGCGGATTCTTTCTGAGTTTTCAGAGAGGTTCGCAGTGATATGTTCTTCTTGGCATTCTGAGCATCTTCAGGAATTTACTATTTTTAGTAAATTCTATTTTTGGCAGTGGTCATGTTGGTTTCAGCACGGTTGGCTTTCCATTTCAGTCTGATCAGTTGGCTTACTCATTTTTGGGCTTTGGGGCACAAATGGAGAGATAAGTCGAATTATTTTAATTAAGTCATGTTTTCATGTTATATTTTAACATTGACTTTCCTCTTGGCCTAGCTACTTCACTTTAAGTTGTTTTAAAAGATGTTCTTTATGGGGTGGGTGCCTCATTGAAGGAATTAATTATAATTCTTATTAAATATTTAATCCAAGCTTAAGTTGGGCACCAACTTCAAGGAGGAAATAAAGTTTATAATATAAAGTCAAAATTTTGCTTGGGAAAGTGGGACGCCATCTATTGGAGGATTAGGGTTTCTAGAAGGGTCAACCGGAAATTATAAAAAGAAGCCATTGGTCCTCATTTGGATCATTTTTTGCTACAGGAATGTTATGCTGCTGGATTGGCTTTGGGATTGCTTCGAGGAATGAAAGCCTCCTAGCTTGGCATTACTTCTCGCTTGAAAGATAGCGACTAATGGTGAGATAGGGTAGTCTAATTGTTTTGTAGTGGATTTTGTGCATTGTAGTCAGTGTGTGGTTTTATAGATCAGTTTATGAGAAATTCAGGTATTTCATATTCCTCACAGCTGACTGTGTTTTTGTTCATAAGTCAAAAAAGACAAAAAAATTCATTATGGGTATTGTCTATATCTCTCCGGATGTGAAGGGCGAACCTTATCTGTAAGTTGTAGATTTTTTAATGAAGGCTGTGATTTTTAAAGGCAAATTTCCCCTCTTGCTGGGAAGTATCATCTGTGTTTGCTTTGGGATTCGTGCATAAATTAAATAGAAACTTTTGGGTCTGTTTTGTGTTCGAATCTTGGGCGCCTTCATCATTAGGGTCTTTTGCTTTTCGTTTCACATCAATTAGATGAGTTGTGTGAGAGATATGTCCATTTTAGTGTGATCTCAGGTTGCTAGTTTTACATTTAAAGGTGCAGATCTGAACAAATCAGAATCTTGAATCTGTTTTTTGAGAGAAGAAATCAGTTTCAGTATTTCCATTAAGCAAGGAGAATTCTCTATTAAAATGCTCGTTGAATTGTTCTAAATCTATGCTCTTGGCAGGCGAATTCTCTATCATATTGTAAGCTGGCAGTAGTACTGACAGCAGTTCTTTAATCTTGCTTAATCATGATTTGTAATGCTTATCTTATATTTTGAAACTGCATTGTAATACTTTATATCTCCGTCATATGGTAGCTCCCATTCCGTCTCGGGTTGGAAAGCACATTCTTGACGTTGAGTATTTCAGCATTCTTGTTTATTTCCCTTCATAGCATTGTAATTCGTAGCACTCCACCATATGGTCGCCTCAACTCCATACTAGATTGGGTAGCACATACTTGGTGTTGAGTTTCTTTTAGCATTGTAATTTGTAGCACTCCGCCATATGGTCTCCTCAACTCTATACTGGATTGGGTAGCACATACTTGGTGTTGAGTTTCTTTTCAGTACTTGTAGTAGTAGAAGATCCTCTGACCATATGCTCGTCATCATCGGCGCCATTCTTGATTAGAGTTCCTTCCAGCCCTGTTTTCTGCATTCAGATCCTCTAACCAATGCTCACACCTTGCCCTCCTCAAAATCCTGGTGTACATTCTGGTTAGAGTTGCTTCAATATCGTTTTGGTTTAAGGCTAACCCTAACAACTGTGTATTGTTCTGCTAATTGTAATTGAAAATTTAAAAAAAAATTGGCTCAGAATATTTCAGCCTTACACTGAGGAAGTAATCCAATATTGTATCCTTGCTATCATGTTTGAGGTGTTTACAACAAGCGTATTCTGTTTGATGTGGAAGAACGCATCCCAAGCTTGAAAGGGCAGCTAAAGGGCCTTAGATGCCTAGCCACAAAGCAGCTGAAACACCAAATAGATACGCTATAGCTTCCATCTGTCCCAAATAGTGCAGCCACAAACACTAAAAACGCAGATCCGTATGTAGATTCTAGTAAACAATTATTTAGTATAATGTTTTTGCTAAAGTCTGCGGTTTATAAATAAACCTTAAAATAGGCTTGCTTAGTTCATTTTGATAGAGTATAGGTTTTAAGGTCGATATCAAAGGATTTTCAATGGTACAACCAGACATATAAGCCAAGTTTGGGGTAAAATAATGACCAATTTAAAAGAAACTTGTAAAGTCTGAGTTCAAAATTTTCAAGTGAGTTCTTGGGGGGAATTCAGAGTCTTAATGAGACTCGGTATCTCTGGGGCATCTCCCTCTTCTGTCTCTTTCAAAAGTCCTCAACATCATCAACCCATTAAATGGGTTTGTACCTCTCTTGGCTTGGTTAAAATTAATGTTGATGGAGCTTCAAAAGACAATCATGAAAATGCTAGTATAGGAGGTGTTTGTCGCGATCATCATGGCAATATTAAGTTTAGTCTTGGTGTTGCTTCTAATATCTATGTTGAGGCTATGGCCATTCGCCAAGCTCTTCTAATAGCTAAGTCAAAGCACCTCACTGATATTATTTTGGAATCTTATTCTAAAAATTTGGTTGATCATTTCAACAAAAAGTCTTCCCCTCAATTCCAGCAATGGCAACAGAATGAATGTAAGAAAGACATTGACATCCTCATTCAAGGTTTTAAGGGTGTTTAATGGAACCATACTAGAAGGGAAGGAAATCAGGTTGCTGAATTTTTGGCCAAATTAGCCTTAATTAGCATAACATCGAGCTAGATACTGGAGTTAATCAAGAAGAACCTATTTGGGATTTGAGCAAACCTTTTAGTGAATTCGTGAATGTTGACTTAACTATTTCTACGGACTCTTGAGCCCCATTTGTTGTTCTATGACATTTCTCTATATGAGACAGCCCTCGATCGTCTCCACACGGCTCATGAGACATCTGATTTTATCAGGAGTACCATTGGGGTTAAACAAGGTTTCCCCCTGTCCCCCACTTTATTTGGTATATACATTGATGAGTTAGAGAGTTTTCTTCACGAGCATATTCAAAATAGTGATGGGTGCCTCCTCCACCAGGTTCTAATATCTATCCTCTTGTTTGTGGATGATGTGGTTCTCCTAGCTTCATCTCCCAAGGGTTTACAGCGATAGTTGGATGCCTTGGCTCTCTTTTGTGATCTCCGATAGTTGATGGTTAATTTGGGGAAAACCAAGGTCACGGTGTTTAATGGTTTGAAGACCTCCCACCTCCATTTCTTTTTCAGGGGAAAGGAGGTTGAGATCACCATTTCCTATACTTATTTGGGAGTGCAATTTTTTGGTCCACATTTCAGTTTGAGGCAAGCCCTTCATCCTAGGATAAACAAAGTATATGGTTCTTTAGCCCTTCTTGAACGACAGTGTTTTCAACATCACTTTCAGGATATCTCATCCAAGATGTCCTTCATGGATACACTTATTAGACTCACGGTTCTCTATGGATCTACAGTTTGGGGGCCTTCTTTGTTGGAGGGTGATTGCGCTATTGTCGAGAGGGTCCAAACACTTCTCCTCTGCCACATTATCAAATGTAAGTAGGCAGTTCCCCAGCACATTATCCTTGTAGAGTTTGGAACCCGGCCCTCCGATTGGAGACTATATTTGATTTGATTTCTTTCTTACATCACATTCGGAGCTTTGCTGATTCAGCGAGTGGGCATGACAAATATCCATACTTAGCCTACTATTCTTCAGAGACTCTCGGCCTCTCGGCTCCATCAACCTGATGTTGGTATACATGGGTTTCTGATCTATTAGAGTCTATGGGAATTAGGATGGACCACCTTCCTCCATTTAGATACTCTTTGGATGCAATGGCTTATCTTCTACCCACTAGACAGGAGCTGAACCAGATTATTAGGGACGATATTTATAGGCAATTTATTCATACTACTTGGCTAAACCCTTTTGAGGGGCTACGCCCAAAGATGGCATTTTATGCAGAACACTTTTTGGAGCTGAGGGGCAGGGTTATCATCTATCCACTGTATATAGTCCGCCACTGGATGCACTCTATTCACATCCCACTAGGACAGTTTCGAGTGGGCTCTCATAGGCTTAGGATTGAGACAGATCACCGGATAGATCGAGCAAACAGGATTTGTCAGTTATGCAGCATCATGGAGATTGAGTTCGAGGAACACTTCATTTTCCATTGTCCCATATACTATGAGATCAGGGGGAGATTTCATTGCCTATTTAGGACACAGACCCTTTCTAACTTCTTCAGATATAAGGACCAGAGATGTTTAGATTTATATATATAGGAAGCTCTTGAGTTTCGTGATCATTCTATTCAGAGACCCACTAGACCAGATTCCACCCAGCGGATCACTTCCTTCTTCACGGTGCTACCTTCAAGGAGAGGCACTAAGCGACAGATTGACATTAGTTTAGCCTCACATTCTAGATCAATGCAACCTAGAGAGACCATCCACAGTTCTCCGAGATTTCATCAACATATCCATCTCAGACCTGGCACCAGGAGACAAACTAGATCCACCAGATCTTCGCAGAGGACTTTTCCTTCTAGCCAGCGGAATGGAGGACAGACTAGACATCCTACCTCCTCTTCTTCGGGTCATACTTCTATTCGGAGCTTCTTCTCGTCGGCCTCGAATGCTAGAAGAGTTGGTTCGAATTCTTGGTGGACCCCCCTAGTTCTTCCTTCTTAGGGTTCATTCCCGCTTTCCTGATGTTTAGGGATTTTTGTGGGTTGCTCATTTCTTCTGCTTCTTTCTTTGGATCTGAGCGTTGTTGCTCTTGGCTCTGTTTTGTACTATTTCTTTCAGCATTGTTCTTCTCGTTTTTGGAGACCCTTTTGGTTTCCCGCTTGTTCCTGACACACTTTTGTAATCTACAGTCCCTTTGACCTACCTTTGTGGTCATTCATTGGACATTAATATATTTATCTTATCTTATCTATGTACTTTTGGTAGGGGATAAGTGCTTATACCTTGTGTATGGGTACATGAGGTTCTTCCTCCTGTACCGATTGTCTTTCTTCAGTCCGACCTGATCTTCTTGTTTTCCTTGATTTGGTTTGCCATGTGTCTCTTTGAGACTAGCTGACCCCCTTTGTAATATGTTGTTGTTTTAATATATTTTTTGCCTTTTATTTTATTCAATTTTCTCTCTATATATGTGTCTTATATAAAGTATTTTATATTTCAATTTTCTCTTTATATATGTTTCTTATATAAAGTATTGTATATTTGAAAGTTAATTTGTGGTTTTAATGTATATAGACAATAGTGCTATTTAGGTTCAAGTTTGTCAAAGTGTGTATGGTCATTGTTAATTATTTAGTCCAATATTTAATTGTATTTTATAAAATTAAAAAAGAGTCATTTTATTGTATGTCAAAAGTGTCATCATCGTCAATGTCAAAATTAAAATCCTCTTGTAAACGAACACATTATCAGGGGAACCCGACGTCCTTGTGTCAAATATGTCAATCTTGTGGGATTTTACAATCAAACACAACATCCACTTGAGCTTCATGATCAAATCCACTGAGTGAACATCATCTCAACAGAAGTTAGAGGCAATGGAGGTAGGAGGCCAAATAGTGCCTCTCGTCAACCGTTAACGATAGGGCCACGCTATGCAATAGTGACAACAAATGTCTGCACTAAACCAGCTAAAGCCAAGGGCAATCTTCAATGGTATTGGAATCATTTTTTGTTGTTACAATCGAGTGGCAGCGATTGTATGCAGTAGCCACAAAAGACAACAATGAGGACATAGTCCTCAAATTTCTTCATTTTCAGTTTGTGTGTAGTGTGTTATATATTGTAATAGTAAAAAACCAATAAATGTATGTGGGTGTAACAGTTCCTCTCTTCCTAGGTGTTGTACTCAAGTATGAATTAATGTGTGCACTTACACAGGTATGGAAGAACAAATGTGTGTTTTTGTTCAAACTTGGGCGGTTGATTTATCCATACACGAAAAACATTTGACAGAAATGGAGGATGAACAGACAAGTGAGTCCCTATTCATATTTATTTTCTCATTCATGATCTACAGTTAATGTGTTCCAGTGTGAATGGTTGATAAGAGGTCAATGGATTCCCTTCTTACCATTGTTCTGTGTATAGTCATATATTCTAATGTTAGTACTAAGAGAGGAATGTTAGGAATTTAATACTCACATTATAGTTGTGAATCATTACTTAATTAGGTGATATAAAATATATTATATATGAAAAATAATATTGTACGTGAGTTGTTGTGAGATAACTCATCATAGATAGAGATTAGTGAGATATTATAGCAGGTTGTGAGAGAGAATATAAGGATTCTGGATAGAGATAGACTCCTTGTAAGAGATCTCATATGTACATATATGTATAAAATTTGATGAATAAATTATGCAAATTTATCGTATTATTTCTACCTTTATATGGGGTACCATATTTCTTGCCTGATCACCTTACTTAGGTCAGCCTTAAGTACAAAAAGCTGGGATGCATTGTCCAGCACATACTTCATTGAAGTAGACACAGCTGCTAAATGCACCACAGGCCAAATCCCAACCAAGGGCTTAGGATTCTATAATGAAGAAGGTATGGTTTGCACAACACACTGAGATTTCAATTGACCCTATTGACGCTGTCTGCTGTAGAAAGGTCTCAAGAACCTTAAGATCATCATTGGAGCCAGCAATGGCAGAATGCCAAGCATTCACTGCTGCATATACTCAACTTTATGTGTTTGGACCATCATGTCTTTCATCTGCGGATCTGTTCTCTCATTGTGTTCCAGAATAAACTTCATCTGATGATAATACATTTGATTGGATGCCTTGTAAATATTGAACTGACCACTAGCAGAACCCGTGTCCTGTGGGAAGGTAGCTGCAGAGAATGACTTTGACGAGAGCTGGGACAGGGATGGACCAGCGAACAAAGAAGTTTAGGTCCTGGGTCTTGATATAGAACAATAAGGATTCCTGCCATGTCCAAAACTAAACCCATGAGACTGAGAAACACACCCAATCGGACTGGAAACAGGTGAAATTGATATAGGTGCAAAGAGTTCCCCATGCTTGGGTTGAGCAGAAATAGTTAAAGGCATGCTTTTGAGGAGTTCTGTGTATAAGGGTTATTTATCCTGGTCCGCACCGTTTAAAATCTGCGAAAAATAGGTCCTGGCATGGAATCTGTGGACAACAGCATATTTTCAGTCTGTAAGTCATTTCTAAGAAGTTGTAGGTTTCACAGCTCACCATAATGTTTGTCACTTGTGGAATGAAAACAAAGAACTAACATTTTACAATAAAAGTTATATGCATGGAATCAGCTTCCAAGATGGCTCCTGCAAATTCAAGTTTGTACCAAGCAAGCAGTAAACTAACAGAACAAGTCTTCTGCCAAAGCTAAAAAGGCTCCACGTGATTTGATGAAGGTTGCATTTAAGATCAATTCTTCACCATGAGCCATGAATCAGGCCATTACCCAAATTTTCTAGGCAATCAGCTACCTGATTAGCATTTCATGGGATATGCACTATGCTTTCCTTTGCAATGCACCCCCTTGCGTTTCTAATAAGCTAAATATGTTCACTTTCAAATGTAACAAGGATGGTTGCATCTTTGGTAAGGTATTTAATGAGCCACCTTGTATGTGAATATAGTTGACCCCAGGGGTCAACGAAAGAGATAGGCCATGTAATAATGCAAAAGCCTCTCTGACATTGTTAGTTGCTACTGTTGTCAACCTGGCGTTGCACCCTAAAACGAAGACGTGCTTGTTGTCCCCCAAAAATATCAGCTATTTTTGGGACAACATTTGAACTATTTTGGTCCTACAGATCAAAATTGTCTCTTCCCTTTTCAAAATTTGTCCTGGGCATTCAAATTCCTCATTTTTCAAGCTTCTTGAAAATCTACGGACTCAGCAAGTCAAGTTCAATGGGCTTTTACAGGTTGAAATCTATGGACTCTTTCAAGGTTAGAGAAAACTACGGACTCTACAAACAAGCTCATTTCTACAAGTTCAACGAGTTCCAGGTTCAATCGGTTCAATGCTTTCGGTTCAACCAAGCAGTTCAACGCTTTGGTTCATCCTTTGGTTCAATCAAACAATTCGTCAATTAGTTCAAGGCTTTGTTTGAACCGTTGAACCAAAACTTGGTTCAACGCGTTTTGTTCGAGCGATCAAAAGACTTAGCCAAATAATGAAGAATGAACCAATTGAACCATTGAACCGTTGAACCAAAGTTGGTTCAATCGGTTGGTTTAATCGGTAGATTCAAGGGGCTGCCCCAGGGCCAAAGGAACAAACGCCCTTGCGGAGAGCAGGCTACATTTGTTCAATGGTCAAAAGAGAAGCCAAAACAAATAGAATTACTTCGGATTTGGTTCAAGGCCCAAAAGGAACAATTCTTCGGACTTTTTGTCTGATGGAAATGACCAAGGCAAAATTCCTTCGGACATTTTGTCCGAAGGAATTCACCCGAGAAAAGAGCTGGCAGAAAACGACAAAGCCGAAGGAATTGTCAAAGTGATGGGCCCGCAGACGTCAAATTCGCGACAATGAAATAACCGTTGATCTTTGAAGGCTTGAGTGCGAACTCGAATGCATTCAAAGGCCAAAACGCCAAAGGGAAGAACCACTGATGGAAGAGCGTAAAGAGCCAACAAAGATAGGAATTCAGCCCCGAGAGCTCAAACGCCAGAAAAAGACAAAACCAGGAAGAGACAAAGCTGAAAAATACAAAGTAGAAAGCAAAGGAAAAGCCCGACTGAAGAGAAAAGCCCGCGGGAAAGTGCCCGATGGAAAAAGACAAAGTGCAGCAGAATACATCACGTGTCCTGTTATGGCTCAGCAGAACGTGACAAGTGTTTGCATCCATCATGCAGGAGCGGCAATTTTTGCCGCCCTTGCATCTTTTGGTCTCGTCATGCAAGAGCAGCAATTTTTGCTACCCTTGCATCTTTTGGTCTCTTCCATGCAGGAACGGCAAATTTTGTCACCCATGCATCCCCGAGTTCCTCTCCTCCTCTTCCCTTTCTCCCCATTCGGCCTTCATCCTTTTCCTCTATGTCAGGGCGGCGATTTTCGCCGCCCTCCCTTCTTTTCCAAGGATTCCTACCTGTAAGGGTGGCGAATTTCGCCGCCCTAGCCATATGTTTCCCCTCTCTTGCACTGGCAGCAAATTTTGCCGCCGATGCAAGTCTGCTTGACCAAGGTATAGGGGCGGCAAATTTTGCCACCGTTACACCTAAGTGCAAGGGCGGCAAATTTTGCCACCCTTACATCTTTTCTTACCAATTTGCACGGGTGGCAAAATTTGCCGCCTGTGCCCTTTTTCGTTTCATGTGCACAAGCGGCAAAATTTGCCCCCTATGCATGCAAACCGTCCCACGTGCCAGGGCGGCAAATTTTGCCGCCCTTGCACCCTGTTTCTCCTTTTTCTCTAACTTCGGAGAAATTTTCTTTCTTTTCGTCTTTCGCGCCTCCTCCCCTTTTCTTCCACTTTCTGACCTGCTCTCGCCTTAGCCTTTTCAAGCGCGTTTCCCTAGTCATGATCACTCAAATGTGCAGTTTTCCCAGATGGCTAATTTTTTCCCTAATTGCACAATCATGATTATTACTGCAGTTTCTCTAAAGGATCCCTCTTCATTGACGTCTTTTCAACAAAAGTTCTTCCAGATCACTGAAGTTTCTCTGAAAAAATCGAAGACCATGAAGAAGACTGGAAATAAAAATTGAAGCTTTTCTTCCATGCTTTATTCAAAGTGCACTTTGTAATCGACTTGGGACATTTTCACGTGTACTTTTGTAATATGTAATTACATGTGAAAAATCCAGAAAATATCCCAAAGTCAACGCTAACTCATCTTTGACTAAGATATTTTAATATTTTAATCTTTTTAATTTTGAAAGGTTTCTCCCGTATATAGAGGGGACCTCTTTTGTAAAAGGATCTCTGATAATTGAGAGCAAAAACTCTGCTGAAATTGAGACACTTCTTGAGACTTTGTGCTCAACTTGTAAATCATATTACATCGAATGAATGAGAAACAGGTTTATTTCAGACTTTGTGTTGAAGTAATTTGTGTTATCTAGGAAATGGTTCTTATGTCCTCTTTCTTGATAATCTCTTATCTGTTTGGTTTAATAAGCAAAGTGTGTGTGTTGATATTATCTGAGGATGTTTCTAAAAGATAGAAGAAAGACTTTGAGCTACTTTTATCTTGGTGATTTTTTTATCCTTTGTAGTTTTAGGCGAAGACTTTGTGCTTCGTTTCACTCTACGGTTACGCGTATTCCGAGTCGGTGAAGGAGACAACGGAAGACTTTGTGCTTACGTAGGTTTCTTTGTTAACTTTGTTACCTACTTCAGGGGATTTTTTGCTCTATGTTGGATACCGTTCCTGAAAGAAGAGGAATGTTCTTAGCCAACGACCAAGATTTCTCTCTCTTGCTCCTTGGACATCATCTCTGAAAAAAAAGACGTGGATGTTGTTATACTCTGCTTACTTACATATATACATATAGCGTATAAATATTCATAAGGAACCTCCCCTTGATGAGAGGAGAGATTTACCTCGTCCAGATGTGGTAAACCCACACTTTTTGTGGTGTAAATCTCCTTGTGCTGTGGTTGATATACCCATTTTGTCATCAGTTAGTTGACGACAAAATATTCACCCAACAGTGCTGAAATGGCTAATCCTCCCTCCAGTTGAAACAATAGGATCTTCTCACAAGGGTGGGTGCCTCAATGGTGAGAAGAACCTGCAGAGAAGGCTAGTTCATGTAAGATGTATCAATGTGGATCTCTACTCTGCACTGCGAATCTACCATGGAAAAAGGACAAAGAAACTTGAAAGGGAAATCCTACTTAATGATAGTGATACACCAAAATGTTGATCCACTCTACTTGGAACCTTGAACACTGAATCAAACAAGGAAAAACGAAGACCTTTGATTTCAATTGATTACTATGCATAAGTATTTCATGAGAAGATTCGATCCAATGACAAAAATGTGAGGGAAAACAATGGAGAGAGGTCTGATACAAGACACTTTGCAGCCACCTAACATCCACTTACAACATCAGCAAAAAACATATAAAACACTGAACATGACCTGCATAACATGATGAGTTAGCAACTAGGTACGAAACAGAATTTGGGAAGGGAGAGAAATCTACCACGTATGCAAATTGTTAAATAAATGTACACTATGCCAACACTTGAAATCTAAAAGTACAGTCCTATTGATTGAAGAGGTTACACAACTTACTAATGGCAAAGTCTAGTCTTACCAAAAGAGGGATGGATTTTACAAGGCTGAAAAGCCATTAATATAAAAATTTACAACAATTCAAGAGATTGACGTTGAAAATAGAGAGGGAGTAAACACAAACCAACTCAACCTTTACAAAAGTCTATTTTGTATCGCATGAAAATTCCTTGCGTTGAAAAAAGAAGACAAGCTTTGGATGCATGAAATCTACAAATAGATGTCTTCACTTGAAAACTAATCAACTCTAAAACAAGAGTAGTCAAATTCACTCGAACTGTTGGAACGTTTGAAAGTCTCCCCTTTGCATGAAATCAATGCAAATGCCAAATTAAGAATTACGTTTGAACCGCCAAAACATTTCGAGCAAACGAGAGTGCGTGCATGGAATTTTTGCTTGTTTCAAACATTCAACGCTTTGTCTGTTCATCATGCAAGACAACTCTATTATCAGAACTGAAGCGTGCTTGCTTCCTTAAACGCATTCACTTCGTTGGAGTCACTCACGTTAGTCTATGCATGATACTTGTTTATCCTGCCTTTGTCTTTATTCTGCGTTGGTTTTATTTACTGTTCATGCTTATGTCCATGTTCAATTTTGCTTTAATCTTTGCTCATGCTATTGATCATGCTCAGTTCACTTCGTGTTTTCTCTGGCTTTTCCCGTGTTCTGCTTTAATTCGAGATTCGAGCTTTATTTTAGTTTTCGTCCTTCGGACAAATTATCCGAAGGACTCTCTGTCTCATCTCTTTTTTGGGCTTGGCATTTCTTTTTCTCCTTTTTGGCCTTTGCTTACGCCCTTGTCTTTTCTATCGAGTTGTTTGAAACTGTCCTTCCTTCGGACATTTTGTCCGAAGGAATTTGTTTCCTTGCCAATTTTCTCGAATTTATTCTTTTAGGCTTTTATGTCTTGCCCTTTGATTTTCTTCGGATTTTTGCTGACTTCAAATTCCTGCGGATTTCCTGATTGACAATTATTCTGAAGAATCTCCTTTGCCTTTGTTTTTTCTATTTTCCCCGGGTTTTTTATCCTCCCGAATTTCTTCGGACAAAAAGTCCAAAGAAATTCGTCTCCTTTGGCTATCTTTTCCCCGAAGGGCTTATGTAGGTGCCCTCCGCAAGGGCTATGTCTTCCCTAAAATGCCCTTCGGAACTTTTGAAAGGGTCCTGCCACCGATCAAGTGCCCTCTGCAAGGGCAAGTGTCCTTCGGAAAAATGAATTTTGTCTTTTGGAATTTTTGTCAAGGTCTTCTTCGTGCTTGAAGTGTCCCCCACAAGGGCACATACCCTTCGGGGAAATTGTAAATGTCCCTACCCGACGCCCATATGTCCTCCGCAAGGGTTGTCTTCCAGGAGTGCCATTCGGAAGAATTGAAAAGGTTCACTTCACCAACCAAGTACTCTCCGCAAGGGCATGTATGCCTTCAAAAATGTCCTTCAGAAGAATTGTAGAACACCCAAGCTTTTTGAAGGGCACCTAGGCTTTTTGAAACCGTCCTTTGGAACTTTTGTCTTGAATTGAAAACCATAAAGTGAACCAACCCGAAGGGTACATACCCTTCGAGACTTTTGAATTGGACCTTCCCGAAGGACAGGTGCCCTTTGGATCTTCTCAATTGTGCTTTTCTCCTTTCTTTCGGACAAAAAGTCCAAAGAAAATAAGCTTTGAACAACTGCCACTCAGTCATTTTTTCGGACTTTTAAACAATCCTTTGAGAGTTGCTTTCTCTCGAACAGAATGTCTGAATAAATAGTCCACCTCTTATAGCCCGAAAAATTTCCTTGAGAAGACAAAATAACTAAACTTACAGCTTGTATGTCTTGGCTGTATTTGGACATTTCGCTATAATCAAGAAAGCTCCTTGGAAACCTCTGCATGACTAAAATTCACCTGGCTGTACATGGCCACTTGGGTGGCTGTAAATGCTCATTTAAGGAGCCCAAAACTGATTCACAAGACAAACCTAGCACCATAGCAAAGTTCCAAAGTGTAGGGGTGACAATTTGCCTTGTGGGGGGCAAAATTGCCAACATTTTTGGCGACTCTACTAGGAAGCATGCCTGCTATGCTAGAGAACTGAGGCCATATAGATGCTATTCGAACTCTCAAATGGTGAACCTGATTTCTGATTGAAAATCTCCTCTTGACCTTGGTTGAAGTAACCTTTCTCCCTCAAAAAGGAAGGGAAAAACACAAAAGCAGGAAAACTAACTAAGAAGCAAATGTGCAAACAAGCACTTATTGAACAAAACTAAAACAAACTACTGTGCTTGAACAGCACTTGGAGGAAAGCAAAAACAACTATGTACATAGAGCTTTGCTCTTCAATAACAATGTTTCAAATGTATCCCATTGACTGGGATTGGAAGCTCTTGGTCGTCCATCTTGGCAAGTTGGAAGGCGTTGTGGGATTTGCAGTTGGAGATCATGTATGGGCCACTCCAAAGGGAATCAAACTTCGTGTGCCTTCCTGGTTTGGCTCGATCATCATCCCACTTGAGGACCAAATCTCTTTCATTGAAGCTTCGTGAGGAAGCTCCTTTGTCAAATGTTCTTTTCACCTATGCCTGATGACTTTCCATGGCTAGCATGGATTGATTTCTTGTCTCTTCCAACTCCATAAGATCTGCATACCTGATTTCTATAAGCTCATTCTCCAACAACTCAAGTTAATGCATTAGCTCTAAAGCTGAAAACTCAAGAAAAATAGGTAACCTTGCTTCCTTACCATATACTAGCTTGTATAGAGAGTTGGATATTGCCCTTTTGTAGGTGATCCTATCAGCCCATAGAGCTGACTTCAACCTGAGATGCCATGACCTCTGATTGTCTTCAATAGTCCTTTGTATGATCCTTAAGAGGTTCTTGTTTGTAGATTCGATAAAACCATTTTCTTGTGGATAGTAGTTCGATGAAGTGTTGAGATAAACTCCGTGTTGGACAGCCCATTGGCTGATCCTAGATCCCACAAAAGCCATTGCATTGTCAGAAATAATGGTCGAAAGAACTCCAAACCTAGTAAGCAGACCTTCATAGAAATCAAGAACGTTAGTTTCGTTTATTTCTTTCAATGCAATTGCTTCCATCCAACGTGTGAAGTAATCCGTAGCTGTTAGAATCCACTTATGCCTTGAACTCAAAGGAGGATTAATGAGACCAATAAAATTCAATCTCCACTGGACAAAACGTTGACCCACTGCAATTGGCTGAAGGGACAGGGCTGCAAGTTTAACTTTTCCTACAAACATAGCACATTGTTTGCACTTCCTAACCCATGTATGGCAATCGCCAAATATAGTAGGCCAATAGTACCCACCTCTCATAATTTTAAGTGTTGTAGTTTTGGCGGAAAAGTGTCCACCATGTCCATCATGGAATTCTTCAAGTAATCTTTGAGTTTGGCTTGATTCCACACACCTTAGTAACATTCCATTAATATCTTTTTTGAATAAAACACCGTCAACGAGCAAGAATGGAATTGATTGCAATCTGAAATACCTTCTTTTTGAAGTACTTAGGTGATAAGGGTAAAAACCATCTTGTAGATAGATTATCAAATCACGAAACTAGCTGGAAGGTGAGGTGTGAACAACAACAATCTCTTTATCATTTGACACTAAAATAGCGTCATTAATTTTTTGCAAGTCCTGAGCTAGATGCTCACAAAGTCTTTTGCCTCTAACCAGCTTTGTAACCTTAATTTTCACGTCATATTCATTACCTTGGTTATCCAACCAGCTCTCTTCTCATTTATGTCTTTGTTCAGAAAAAATTCTTTGATGCTTGAATGAGCAACCATTAGATGTATTTTATTATTAGACAACAAGAGCCTAAATTTCTTTAGAGATCTTATAACATAAAGGACATGTTTTTCAACAAAATAATACCTTGTTTCATACTCCTCCAAGCCTTGGCTATAGAAAGCTATTAGCTGCTCCAAATGTTCATGATTCTGCTGCATAAGAATGCCTGAAATAGTGTCCATATTAGCATACATATACAGAATGAAATTTTTCGTAAAATCTGGATTTAAAAACGTAGGAGCACTTGTTATGGCTTTCTTAACATCTTCAAACCCTTTTTCTCCCTCTTTGGACCAACTAAAGTTCCAATTTTTCTTTAGCATGATTGTAAGTGGTTTAGCTACAGTAGCGAAATTTGAAATGTATCTCCTTATAAAATTGATTTTTCCAAATAAACTTTGCAAAGCCTTTTTGCTCTTAGGCAAAGAGTGCAAAAATGGATTGAATCCTTTCAGAATCTATGTTTAAACCATGTTTTGAAACATGTCCAAAAAGCTTACCTTCATGAACTGAAAATACACACTTTTTGGGATTTAGAGATATCTCAAATTGCCTACACCTTTCAAAAACTTGCTTGAGATGAACCATGTGATCTTCTGCATCTTTTGAAAACACTATTCTATCATCCAAATAAACAAGCACAACCCTGTTAAGAAGGCCTTGGAAGGCCATATCCATGCTCTCTGAAAGGTTGCTCCAACATTAGACAAACCAAATGGCATTTTTCTGTATGCAAATGTCCCCCATTTAATCGTGAAGGCTGCCTTGAATTGGTCCTCTTCTTTGACCAAAATCTGATTGTAACCACTATATCCATCCAACAAGGAAAACCTCTCTAAACCTGCAACACGCTGTAAAATTTGTTCTATTGATGGCAATGGATAGTGGTCTTTAAGTGAAGCCCTGTTTAAATCACGAAAATCAACACACAAACGAATCTCACCATTCTTTTTATGTACTAGAACGAGGTTCGCCACCCAAGTTGAGTGCTTGACTGAAAATATAATAGTTGATTCTATGAGCTTGTGAAGCTCAGCTCTCATCAAAGGCTCAAGCTTTGGATTGATTGGCCTTTGTCTTTGTTTCACTATTTTAGTTTTCTCTTCTAACTCAATGGTGTGTTGAGCCAAACTTGGATCAAAACCTTTGAGATCACTATACTGCCATGCGAATATATCAGCAAAACTCATACATAAATCAATGAAAGTTTTCTTTTGTGGAGTGCATACCTTGCCCAATTTCAAAATTTTACCAGTTGCAATGTCTACATTGGCATAGTCCTCTTCCTTTGTTGGCAAAGATGGTTTCTCTTTCCTTAGCTCATCACCTTCACTGAAAATATTTTCAAGAGTGACCAATCCCTTGGGTAGCCTATTCATTTTCAGTTGTACAATCTGATCACCATACTGCTGTAAGTATTTCGACTAATTTCTTAAAGAAAACTCAGCCTCTTTCTGCAAAAAATCTCACAATTTGATTGTCATTTTCAAACACCTGCCAATTCTCTTGGTTATCCAGAACAAAAGGCCTTACAACTACCTTTATATATGACTAAAAAATGTCACTTTTTACATCAGTTGGAATATCAAATTGTGCCCCAACAGCAGCCAACCTATCAGCATGTTTATTCCTATCTCTTCGTATTGTCTGAATATTAAAAGCCTGGAAATCTTCAAGTAAATCCCAAACTCTGTGTCTGTAAGATTTAAGCAACAAAGTCTTGCTACATTCAAACCTATTACTTGGTGGACTACAAGTTCACTATCTCCAAACACTTGCAAACAATTTACTTTCATCTTCCTAGCCCACTGCAAACCGTGAATTAGTGTTTCATATTCAACAACGTTGTTTGAACAGCCAAACTAAAATTTAACAGAGGAGAAATACCTTTGTTCCGTAGGAGAAATTAACATCATTTCAGCTCTAGTTCCATGCTTCTTTCTTGATCCATCAAAGTACAATTGCCACAAACCTTCATTAGATTTGTCTTCTTTGACCATGGCTGGAATTGGTGCATCGTTCTCATGAAGACAATACACACAAGAGCTTCCTCTTCAATCAGCTTGTAGGGATCATGCTCATGCAGGGTAGAAGCCCACTCATAAAGAAACAAATCTGGGACTCCATCCAAAGGCGAGTCTTTTTCTACATCACTAGTTTGTAATATTTCATTTGAGATGATACAATTTGCATTGACCACATTTGACGAAGAAGGCTCCATATGAAAACGTGCAATAGGCTCTGAATGAATTGTTACCTTTGTACCATACCTGGTTCTAAACAGCAAATAAGTTCAATTCGCTGATAAATATCCCCCAATCTTTGAGGTGAAGTCCCTTGAAAGGCACATAGTGAAATAAAGAGGCAAGTCCACCACTACAACATCCTGCTGAATAGTAACGTTAGGACAAACATGTAATGTCAATTTCAAATCTTTGATAATGCCTACCGTATTTGTTGGTTAACCATCCAACTACAATACCCCTTTAGTATTTGGCTCATAAACAAGGCCGGGCTTGTTTGCAATCTGTTTGGGCATTATTGTACTGCTAGCTCCACTATCCACCATACAATTATGAACCAAAGTATCACCCACTATCAAAAAAAATAAAAAGGGGGAGTTTTTTCGTTTTTACTTCAATTTTGTCCACTTTTGACATCTTATCTCCTTGTTGCACATGTTGCTTAGTTGACTGATCTGAATTTGTCAAAACAACATCTTCTTTTTCAACCAGTTTTGAAGACAATTCAAGAGATAAAAGTTCTTGAATGAGTTCATCCTTTTGCTCTGGAATTGAAAGAGAATCCCACATGTTAATGTTGATGTTAGACTTCTTCATTTGATCTACAATACTGAACTAAAATGCACTAACCTTTGATTGCGCTTTCTGTGGTACTTGCTACTCATGAATTAGAGGTATTTGTTGCACTTTACTAACCTCTATATTTTGATTTTTTTGGTTTGTGGGAGCAGCACGCTGCTCTTTTGTACTTTGAGCAACAATACTAGGAGCATTTGAAGTATTTGTTACAGCTTGGGCTTCCTCAACTCTTGTTTTAGTTCTCTAATAGGTTATAACTGCAACTTGACCACTTAAATCGTTAGTTTTAACAACTTGAGTAAAAGCAACATGATCTCCGACCTGCCAATTTACATTAATAGCATCAGGTTGCCCTTGAACTTGATGAGTCACTCCTTGTGATGTCAAACCTGTATCTTGATATTGACCTCCTTGAAAAGAGAACTCTTCTTGTGTCATCTGTGGCATGGTGATGTTCTGTGATACTAAGGCTTGGTTTTGAGCATCACTGAGATTTGAGGGCTGCCAACCTGAATCCTGCACCAAATTATTTTGAGGTGGGGATGGAACAATGGCTTTTGAAGTGGAAGGAGCATTCGGATCAAGAGTAGCATATGGCTTAGCTGGAGTTATGGCTCTTTGTGCTTGATAGGGTGATCTATTTTCTCTGAAACCCTGATAAGGAGATCTTTGACCTTTGAAGGACTGATAGTTGTTATAATTTTGCTATTAATAAGGCTTATTTGATTGAAATCGCTACCTTTTGAGCTGTACTATTTCATTTCCAAAAAAGTGTAGCAAACTTTTCAACTCTCCTATCTCACTAGCTTGACCAGTAGGAGCTGCAATAGGAACTTGAGGTGTTGGAATAGGAGCTAAGGATGGAATTTGAGGAACTTGAGGGGCTGGTACAAAACTTATTTATGGAAATATGGGCATTGAAGGTCTTGGAGAAAGATTACTTGCTTGTATTAAACTATTTTCTGCCCTTATTGCAACTTCATAAGTATCTGGCAAAGTAGTACCACCCATTGACTGTATCATCACACTAATGTCAAAATTAAGAGCTTTCAAAAATACAGAAATGCATATTCAGGGGATGGCCTAATCAGAACCGGTATCCTGGTCCATGTCTTCTGAAATCTGAGATTAAAATCGGACATGAACTCATGAGGAGCTCTCTATATGGTAGTTAATTGTTCAACTAAAAATAAGTGATCAGATTTGTCTTCAAACTGCTTGACTAAGGCTGCACCCAATTCATCCCAGGTGGAAACAGATCTAAGTGGGAGGGTTCTATACCACTATAATGCTTTTCTTTTGAAAGAAGCAGCAAACAATCTAATAGCAACATTATCCTCAACAACAATATGAACTGAACAAAGATTGGCCACATCCTAGATATGCTCAATAGGGGTTGTTTGATTTTCTGCTGAGAAGAATGGAATACTTTTGAGGGCAGATACAGGTTTGTCGTCTAACTGTGCTAGATTCAATGGACTTCCCCTATTGAATGGAGCAAACTCTTGATTTTTAACGGCCATCTAGATGGTGGGGATTGTAGTGTTTAGAACGATAGGATGAGGGGGAGGTAAATATTCCCTTTGAGGATATGGATTTGCCCTCCTAGACCTTGCTCTTTTATACGTTACAAATTCAAAAGGAATACCTTTACTTGCTGATTTTGTGGTAACCTTTGGCATGAACAGATTGCCTGAATGATGCTATGAACTTTGCAACTGGATGTAGATGAATATCCTCTACTGCTGCGAAAACTCTATGCAAAGAACTTTTTCGTGGTCCCACCGAGTGTGCCAAAAATTGTTGTCAACCTGGAGTTGCACCCTAAAATGAAGACGCGCTAAAATGACAATCCTCCCTCCAGTTGAAACAATGGGATCTTCTCACGAGGGTGGGTGCCTCAATGGTGAGAAAAACCTTCAGAAAATGTTGGTTCCTGTAAGATGTATCAATGCGGATCTCTACTCTGTGCTGTGAATCTACCATGGAAAAGGGACAAAGAAACTTGAAAGGGAAATCTTACCTAGTGACGGTGATACACCAAAATGTTGATCCACTCTACTTGGAACTTTGAACACTAAATCAAACAAGGGAAAAGGAAGACCTTTGATTTCAATTGATCACTATGCATAAGTATTTCATGAGAAGGTTCGATCCAATGACAAACGTGAAGGAAAACGATGGAGAGAGGTTTGATACAAGACACTTTGCAGCCACCTAACATTCACTTACAGCTTCAGCAAAAAACATATAAAACACTGAACATGACTTGCATAACATGATGAACTAGCAACTAGGTACGAATCAGAATTTAGGAAGGGAGAGAAATGTACCACGTATGCAAATTGTTGAATGAACGTACACTATGCCAGCACTTGAAATCTAAAAGTACAGACCTTCTATTGATTGAAGAGGTTACACAACTCACCAATGGCAAAGTCTGGTCTTACCAAGAGAGGGACGGATTTTACAATGCTGAAAAACCATTAATATAGAAATTTATAACAAGCCAAGAGATTGGCGTTGAAAATAGAGATGGAGTAAACTCAAACCAACTCAGCGTTTACAAAAGTCTATTTTGTCTTGCACGAAAATTCCTTGCATTGACAAAAGAAGACAAGCTTTGGATGCATGAAATCTATGAATAGATGTCTTGACTTGAAAACTAATCAACTCTAAAACAAGAGTAGTCAAATTCACTTGAACTGCTGGAACGTTTGAAAGTCTCCCCTTTGCATGAAATCAAATGCAAATGCCAAATTAAGAATTATGTTTGAACCACCGAAACGTTTCGAGCAAACGAGAATGCATTCATGGAATTTCTAGTTGTTTGAAACGTTCAACGCTTTGCTTGTTCATCATGCAAGACAACTCTATTTTCAGAACCTGAAGCGTGCTTGCTTTCTTAAACGCATTCACTTCATTGGAATCACTCACGTTAGTCTATGCATGATCTTTGTTTATCCTGCCTTTGTCTTTATTCTACGTTGGTTTTATTTACTGTTCATGCTTATGTCCATGTTCAGTTATGCTTTAATCTTTGCTCATGCTCAGTTCACTTCATGTTTTCTTTGGCTTTTCTTATGTTCTCTTTAATTTGGGATTCGAGCTTTATTTTATTTTTCGTCCTTCGGACAAATTGTCCGAAGGACTCTCTGTCTCTTCTCTTTCTCGGGATTGGCATTTCCTTTTCTCTTTTTTGGCCTTTGCTTATGCCTTTGTCTTTTCTTTCGAGTTTTTTGAAAAAGTCCGAAGGAATTTGTTTCCTTGCCAATTTTCCCAAATTTATTCTTTTAGGCTTTTATGTCTTGCCCTTTGATTTTCTTTGGACTTTTGCTAACTTCAAATTCCCGCAGATTTCCTATTTGACAATTATTTCGAAGGATCTCCTTCTTTGCCTTTGTTTTTTATATTTTCCCTTGGTTTTTTATCCTCCCGAATTTCTTCAGACTTTTTGTTCGAAGGAATTCCTTCGGACAAAACGTCCGAAGGAATTCGTCTCCTTTGGCTATCTTTTCCCTGCAGGGCAAGTGCCCTTGGGGAACTTTGCTTTTGTCCTTCGCTTTATGGAGGTGCCCTCCGCAAGGGCTATGTCTTCCCTAAAATGCCCTTCAGAACTTTTGAAAGGGTCCTGCCACCGACCAAGTGCCCTCTGCAAGGGCAAGTGTCCTTCGAAAAAATGAATTTTGTCTTTCAAAATTTTTGCCAAAGTCTTCTTCGTGCTTAAAGTGTCCCCCGCAAGGGCACATACCCTTTGGGGAAATTGTAAATGTCCCTACGCGACGCCCAAATGTCCTCCACAAGGGCTATGTCTTCCAGGAGTGCCCTTCGAAAGAATTGAAAAGGTCCACTTCACCGACCAAGTACCCTTCGCAAGGGCATGTCTGCCTTCAAAAGTGTCCTTCGGAAGAATTGTAGGGCACCCGGGTTTTTGAAACCATCCTTTGGAACTTTCGTCTTGGCTTGAAAACTATAAAGTGAACCAACCTGAAGGGTACATACCCTTCGACTTTTGAATTGGACCTTTCTGAAGGGCAAGTACCCTTCGGGTCTTCTCAACTGTGCTTTTCTCCTTTCTTTCAGACAAAAAGTCCAAAGAAAATAAGCTTTGAACAACTGCCACTTAGTCATTTTTTCAGACTTTTACACAGTCCTTTGAGAGTTGCTTTCTCTCGGACAGAATGTCTGAAGAAAGTCCACCTCTTATAGCCCAAAAAAATTCCTTAGGAAGACAAAATAACTAAACTTACAGCTTGTATGTCTTGGCTGTATTTGCACATTTGGCTGTAATCAAGAAAGCTCCTTGAAAACTGTTGTCAACTTGGAGCTACGCCCTGATTCGAAGACGTGCGCGAAACGGCCAGTCCTCTATCCGACTGAAACAATGGGATCTTCTCACGAAGGTGGGTGCCTCAATAGTGAGAAGAACCTCCAGAGAAGGTTGGTCCCTGTATGATGTATCAATGAAGATTCCTACTGTACGCTACTGACTACCGTGGAAAAGAGATAAAGGAAACTTAAAAGGGAAATCCTATCTAAAGGGGTTGATACGCCAGAATTTTTTGATCCTCTCAATTTGGAACCTTGAACACTGAACAAACAAGAGAGAAGGAAGACCTTAGACTTCAATTAATCACTTATGCATAAGTATTTCATGCAGAAGTTTGATCTAATAACTAAAACCTGAGGGAAAACGATGGAGAGAGGTCTGATAAAAGACACTTGCGGCCACCTAACATCCACTTACAGTCTCAGCAAAGACAATAAATAACACTTTAACATGACCTGCACAAGGATAATATAGCAACTAGGTACGAAACAGAATTTGGGAAGGGAGAGAACTCTACCACTTCTGCAAATTGCTGAAGAAATATACACTATGTCAATGCTTGAAATTTGAAAGTACAGTCCTTATTGATCGAAGAGGTTACACAACTCGCCAATGGCAGAGTCTAGTCTAACCAAGAGAGATTGGATGATTTTAATCAAGGCTGAAAGCCATTATATAGAAAGAATTACAAAAAGCCAAAGATTGGCGTAGAACTTGAAGAGAAAGATTCACTTTGGTTAACTCAAGGCTTTACTTAGCTTTTCAATATATTTTCCTTTTTGTCCTTGCATGAAGCTTCTTCGTTTGATGAAGTGAAGTTATCTTTGTCATGAGCCGCCCACCTCTTTTTTGCATGAAAATCCATGAAGATGTCAATTTTAGAACTCCATGTGAGCTACTTGATGCCGAGTTGTAGCGTTTGAAAACTGAGTTAGACGAAGAGATCATTCTCCTTCGCATGGAAAGCTTCTAGTGGATGCGGCGTTTTAACCAATTAGTTCACTCTAAATCTGAATAGTCAACTTGTCGTTCGAATTAGGAACTCCTGCTGAAGCTGGATTAGACTTTCGGATGCATGAGTTGGCTAGAAATGAACAAGACTTTAATAATCAGTCAACTAAAGCTTTGACTGATTGTTCGAAAAATAGCTCCGATATTCGAAAATAGCTCCAATGTTTGCATGTATTTTGTTCTCTTCTGGTCTGCTATTCGTATCTATTTCTGGCGGGATTCTGTATATTCGGATGGTGTTAGTCTAATTATACCCGGTTTATATTTTCTCGTGAAATTCTGGCTTTATCCTTGTTCCGGCAGTTACTTCCCACAGGCAAAATTTGACGGCCAGCGGGACGTCACCGGAAGCTTTCTTATTTCCCTCGGATTTCTTTGCTTGGCAATTTCCTTCGGACTTCCGTCTTTTGCCACTTTTCCTTTACTCTTACTTGTTTGGGCCTTTTCCCGCGGTCTTTTGCAGTGTCGGCTTTTTTGTATTGAACGCTAAGTCATATACCCACGGAAAAAGTCCACAAGAATTATCTCGGTTTATTCGGGTTAATTTTATCGGGCTTATTTTGAGCAACATTTCGTTCCAACGGTTACTTCTTTTGATTGTCTTTGCCTCTTGTCTTTATGTCTCGTCACTTTCCCGCGGCTTTCTTTCCTTCGCATCTTTCCCGCAGACAAAAAGTCCGAAGGAATTATCTTAGTCTTTAAAGCCTTCGGAATTCTTTCGGTTTTTTTGGTCAGTCTTTTCTCCGAATTCCTTCAGACTTTTTGTCCGAAAGAATTCATTCCTTCTTTTGCCTTCGTTTTTTTTTTTTTTTTTTTTTTTTTTGGGCAACTTTTCCGAAGCTTCGGGATTTCTTCTGTTGGGTCTATTTTCCTTGTCTTTGTCCGAATTTCTTCGGACTTTTTGTCCGAAGTAATTCTTTCGGACAAAAAGTCCGAAGGTTCTCTTCGTCTTTGTTCCTTGTCTTTTGCCGTTGGCTTTTGTCTTCGGACTATTCAAATGTGCCCTTCGGTTTTTTCGAATTCCTTAAGGACAACTGCCCCTTCGGAAAAATTGTCATGGATATCTCTGCCGACCAAGTGCCCTCCACAAGGGCATTTAGCTCTCCCTTTGTGCCCTTCAGAAAAATTGGAAATGCCCCTTTTTCCGAATTAATCTTTGGCTTGCCTTTTGCAGACTTTCTGTCTTGTGGTCCTTCTTAGTTTCTTCGGACCTTTTATCCGAAGGAATTCCTTCGGACAAAAAGTCCGAAGGATATCCCTTCTTCCTTTGTCTTTCTTCCCCCTTTAACTTTTTCTGTCTTCCCAAATTTCCTACCTGAGTCCGTAGAAATTTTTCTACCTGAGTCCGTAGGAATTTTTCTAGTGGCAAGAGAAAATCTGATTTGTGGAAGATTTGTCAACATAAACCTCTGCATGACCAAAATTCCCCTGGGTGTAGATGGCCACTTGGGTGGCTGTAAATGCTCATTTAAGGACCCCAAAACTCATTCACAAGACAAACCTGGCACCATAGCAAAGTTCCAAAGTGTAGGGGTGACAATTTGCCTTGTGGGGGGCAAAATTGTCGACAGCTACTACACTAACATTAGCCACATAGGCCACTATCACACGAGCAAAAGTGTCAAGAATGACATCTCCAATCACCTCACATCCTAGATTTGTTCTACTAGAAGCATCAAAGTTAAGATTGCAGTATGGTTGTCGTGGTGGTCTCCATCATACACAAAGCTGAAATTTAATTCTAGAAGATGAATAGTGAACTGGGATAGACCAGAAGGCAATCAACACAATCTCAACAAGATTAAAGTTGAAGTAGGCTTGTCACCACAATAAACCAAACTGGCAAAATGTAACTGCGAACTTAAAATCTTTTAAGAAACCATAGACAGACAACTATGCAGAGCAAAACACCCTATGGTTTCATTCAAAACAAATACACCAACAGATGAAGTATATCACTAATTGAAGGAGGTAGTCAAGAATTGAAGTTATAAATTTATATCTTGGCCGCTTTAAGACCAAATCTTTATGAAGACAGGGAATAGTAATATTAAACCAATCACACACATATTTCCAAATGGAAAAGCAGACAATCATTGTTGCAACGTTTCAGTATCAGAATAATAAATAAACAAACAAAAGGAATTTGATAACCTTTAAGCCTCAAAACTTCAGCACAGGAATCATATTCTAGAGCACAAACTAAAAAAGGTTGTAATCTTTGCCAGGCCTTAGAATTCCATAGATGATTCCAAAGCTTTGAGTGTGACACATGGGTCATGTTGGCTATATATCAATTGGTAGACGTATTTAACCATACAATTATTGTTATTATGAGATCCCCAGAGTAACACACCAGCATGCGCAGTACACTGATTATGTTCTTCCAAATATCTTGGAAGAAATCAAGCAGATTGGGTATCAATTGTGAGGTAGAAATATCAAGACTCCAAGACCAATGACATCATGAGTTGAAAAGACATAGTTTGATCTCAGCCAGATAGGTATTCTTTGTCTCCAAAGAATGCTGCAGTAATTGATAATCTGAACTCTGAGTGAAAGAAGAAAATCAATCCCATCTGACGATCCCCCTGAAGTAAGAGTCACTGAAAGTGTATTTAGAGTGGCCAGAGCCTGCCATCTAATTACAACCTCTTCACTTTCCCTATTGTCGATGGTAGTTAAGAAGAAATTGGCCAACTCGTCATTTAACTTTAACATTTGATCCAGCATATCAACAACATTTGTCATCTTGTCGCCAAGGCTCAAGGGCATTAAAAAAATTTAAATTGTGAAACTAAGCAATCTGCAAACAAATTATTTTTTTTAGATTTGCCATTTTGTCCCCAGGACTCTAGAGCATATGACACTTATGCCCTGAAATTGGCTTCTAGAACACTTCTTTGCATGCTTCCATCAAAATATACGACTTTCAAGAATTTGTGCGGCTGTTTTTCAAATTTGTCAGAGGCTGCTGATGCACATACGGATCAAATTTGTCAGAGGCCTCTGTGCAAAAGATGCAAATGGTTTACTGATATTTCTTTCTTTCTTGAGGACAGCAAGCTTCAATTTTTCTAGTGTTTTAAGTCATTCTTCTCTCTTCCTTGCTGAATTCATCAACATTGTGTATCTTCCAGAGCTAAGTGTTGGTCATGGTTGTGGCTGCAAGAGTGATGGAGATTCTCTGATGAAACGTCCCATTGGTTCCTCATTATGTTCAGTATATTGCATGAGTGACTTCCAAGGAAAAAGAAAAAGGAGTGAGTTGGAAATGGAAGTGCCAAAATCCCAATAATAGCTTCAATGTATCATATTCTAAAGTGAGCCAATTTGCTCCCTTAAAGGAATTGGTGTTAACATTGCTTGGCATTGAAGTCAAATGCTCTTGGTGCATATCAGAGGAAACAGTAAGTGGGCCTGCTACAGAGGTCTTAAGAAAGACCAAAGCCTCCCTTGGAAGAGGAAGCTGAACCCATTCATTACGATTTCCAAACATTACTAAGAATGGTACAGAGATGGAAAGAACAATGTGGTATGCATTATTAATATGTTGATAGATGTACAGATGATGTTTTATAGCAATATATAGGCATCTTTTAAATAGATGCTAATACAAAAGCATATCCCTTGATTAATATACCAAATTCAGCATCGCACGCCCTGATCCTGAGGATAAAGTATACTTAAGGGCAAAACCACAGTTATCTGTGAATACGAAGATGCATCAGATTGTCACCAAGATACTATGGGACATGCACAATAATACAAAATTTCAATGAAGCAACTTACAAACTTCAATTACCGCCTCAAGTGAAGATGCATCCCCAATATTCTAATGTGAGCTTATTAAAGATGGAATTCTTGACGTGCAATAATATTTTTCCAGCCTATGTGATTGTATGAGAAATGGAATAGAAAACACACATTCCAATTAAATTATTAGAAGAAATAACAAGAAGATTAAGATGCAGAGACATAACAATTTATATAATTGAATTGTCAATCAAACCCATGGAAGGAGCCACTTGGGATTCAGCATTTGAAAGAAAATTGGGACTCATCAAATTCTAAGAGTTTTACCAAGAAGGGGGAGATGATATGGCCCAAAAAGACCCAATTACAAAGCATGAAGCTAAAAAGGAGGAATATTTTCCCTAAGTAATATTACTTAAAAATCAACACAATTGATCTTATTTCTACTTGATTGCCATCATATTTTATTGGAATTTATTTGATCAATTTAACATTTTCAGGTTTTATTCAACTCTCTGCTAGCTAGCTGAATTTCCATTAACCAACATTATAATAAAATTAACTCAATGGAAGCTGACTAGCAGAATTAAATTCTAACCATATGTAGATGTATGCCGATATCCGCAGAAATATAGATGCAGGGGCAGAATCTTTCAAGAAGGATTTCGCTTTTGTAGTCAGTGAATTATCTAAGAACAGTTGTAAGGACTCTAAGAAGTTATTCAGAACAAAAAAGTCAAACTCAGTCCTAATTCTGATTTGTTCTAACTCAATTTTGATCAAACATTTATAAAAGGTAACGTTGCTTTCTTTAAGGAACGATGTCAACATATTTTTTGTCTATTCCTACAATACGTTATCATTATTGCATACTCAGATTTTTGGAGAAAAAACAACTATAAATACTTGCTCATACTTTTGGAATTCTTATATTTGTTCGAGCTTTTATATTTCTAGACTAGAGAGGGCATAAGATGCACCTCCAAGGTCACCCATCATATTTACCAAGGAGGCCCTAAACAAGTTAGTGCAGGCCATTGTGAGAAATAAATGCACAATATAGGCCACTTTTAGCCTGAACACATTTATTTGGGTCATTACGAGTCTAACTATCACGTAGGGGCCACTTTGAGCCTAAATACGCCCACTGCAGGCTTTCCATAATTGTTTTTGGTTAATTCAACAATGGTTCAGTGTAGGCCACTCATAGTTACGATTTGCCTCTATTTTTATTACCAAGGAGGTTGGATATAATAAGTTAGTTGGAGTTTCAAAGTACTGAACCTCAATATGACAATGAATGTTGAGGGATGTCTATTTTTGGATGGGTTTGGTGTTGTTCATACTCCATATCTAAAGTTGCAGGTTGGGAAAGTCTAGTATCTACATCTCCCCTAAGGCTTACATCCTTGAGTCTTATTACCAATAAATTTTTCTCTTGCATTTGGTAATTTAGTGTTGTGTAAGAATAGGAGAGAGATCTGCCCTCACAGATCTGATGTCAATAACAAGGTTCAAACAACACTTCCAATATGTTTGCCAAGAAGACACTAAATACCAAGAGGATACCTTCAGATGCAAGGAAAAGAATTAATAATCCTGAACAATATCAGTTCCCTCTAGTGCCACTTTGTAGAATTGTTATTACCTTACACCTCTAGAGGATCTAATAAACATCAAACCTTGACAAATATATACAATTGTAAGGTTTAGTGCATTCGATTTCCACCAGTTCTATTCACAGAGTTCCCTTATTACAAGAGTGTAAGGATTAGTACTTGCATTCAGATCCCAACATCATTTCCAATGATCCATAAGGATCTATGGAAATCATCAAGAACTCCATTAGACTCGAAGGCCATGTCAGGATCAATGAAACAAAGGAAAATTGATGAGTGACAATTTTGTGCATTGTTACTCTTCACAAAAACACTGACTACTTTAACCAAGTGAAACACATGGTATACTTTATCAAAAGTCAATTCTGATTGTATATCTTGATTCCTCTCGAAAGTTTATACACTTTCATAACAAATGGCACCTGATTTCAAGTATATATGGCCTCCACAAGTTGCATAACTTTTTGGTGTTACAAAACTGCCACTTAAAGCAAGTAGCAGTTACATAACCACCAATTTGCTTAAAGTGGAAGTTTTGCATCCTTTATGGGCAGTTTCATAACAGCCAGTTCCCTAAGCAGCAGTTTCACCCTGTCTTACCCATAGGTTTCACACAAAGGAAGGGAACAGTTAGAATAATGGCAAGATGCGATTGATCTTCTCATTTTGGGCGCTTCACAACCTTTGTTCTTAAAAGTGTCATCTCCAAAAATGGATAAGGATGGTTGAGAGCTAAGAAATTGGCATCAATCTGATTGATGATAAGAATAAGGTATGTTGGAGTGAATTGGCGAATGTATGAGTGAGTAGCAAGAGTAGTCAATTTTCATAGATGATAACTTGATACTACTCCATGCTCCTTGTGATATTTCCATTACAGCTTTAGGAAGATAGGAAACAACAAAGAGTGAGAGATATATGATTTTTAGAACTTTTTGCATTGACCTCATTACTTGAAGGGAAGAAGATGATGATGCATAGTTTCTACTTCCATCTGTTTTCTCTCACATTGGCATTTCCAAGTTAAAATCCTTTACGTTGTGTGGTTTGTTTCAATTCCTTTCTAATTGTTCATGGTTTACAAGTAGTGTACTCATTTTAATGCACATTCTACTACTCTTAACACTTTAAAACCACTGCCATTTGAGAAACTCTAGTAGTTGCAGCATTGATTGAAAAAAATCTGCATTTAATTTCCAAAATGGTAATTTCTTGAGGAAATTAAAGATCGTCCCAACTGCTATGTGAAAGGCAATTTTCATATGTATTTCATGGTTGAAAAAAATACAATAACAAAATCCCAATGCACAAATTTCAAAAAGAATCACGAGATAAAGAATGGAAATGCTAGAAAAGTCTTAAAACCCTTATCAGATGATAGTTTGAAATTAACAAACCATTTTTCCATTGGTTAGTTATGTATCCTTATTATGGATTGGAACTCCAAAACAAACTACATGGTATTATGTTGATGGCGGTGAGATCCATATCCAAGGAAGTGTTTAACGGTGAAAAATGTTTTGAGAGACACACAATAGAGAAATTGATAATAAATAGGCTGGAGGTGATTAAAGAGAGGATACAGCCCAAAGATCATAATAGTGTAATTTAGATACATCAAAAATGTTAGTTTTGCCAAATGAACATGGGAAAAAGAATAAACTTTGGAAATGTATTAATATAAGTTTTATGGCAATAAGAATTGTCAGATTCTCTTATAGTCAAAACCAAGGAATCTAATATCACTGGGCATGGACCCAGGTCTGGTTTGTACCTATCAGAGATAACATAGTTATTTGGTCCTAGAATTTGAATAATATACAAAGTATTGACGTATAATACTAACATGTATTGAAAACATATATGATTCAGATTGTGCATACAATCTTTTTGATACATCTACTCTTATCCAACCCGTAGCCTAATTAACAGTCCTAGGAAATTACAGGATGAAAGGTACTACATATGCATCAAGTATTGCCCATAGAATCAAAGAGATCACAAACATGAAAAACATACCTTTTATACAATTAATAAATGGAACAAAAATATCAGTAACAGTGAAGATACTGGGTGATGTAATCAACTGACAACAGCAGGTTAACAAAGCATTAAATCTACAGCGTTCAAAGGCTGACACTTTCTTGTTCATGACTAGGTGAATTAGATGTTACGTCTAAAATCTTGCTGACATAGTTAATGTTAGGAATTCTGACATAAAAGAAGGTAATAGGTGCAACTAATACTAGACTTTTGGTAGGACTGCATGGGTTTTTTTATTTTATATGGAAAAAAGATGCAGATCAGTCCAACTCCAGGAGGGAAGCGGGAAGAAAAACAAAAACTGAGAGTTTATCTCATTTTGTGGCAACTGTAAGTGTGGATTGTAAGCCTCATTTTTTGTAATCTTCAGATCTGCTGTATAAGCTTATTATATGTATTTCATTATTAAAGCTCCTCATGAGTCAGTTTGCTTAGAGATGAATGAGTTCCTCTGCATTCAATTCTCGATTTTCAGTTGGCTGCCCTCTATATGGTGTAGATTTTAGAGATTGTTTGGTGGTCTGTCCCATCATTTACAATAGGGTGTAAAAGTGACTTCCCGGAGTTCTATTGCAGCAGGGGCATTCAGAGTTCGGCAACTGATTGTTGCTCAAGGTGAGACTGCATTTTTTCTGTGTTTTGTTGCAGGTGAGTGTAGTTTGGGAGTCAGCTGTGCACAGAAGAACTTGGGATAATCTCCTAACATTTGTAAAGGAGAGAGCTTCTGAAGTGGTTGCATCACTAGGTAATCATATATGCAAAGAAAGCACCTTAGCAATTCCAATGCACCAAAAAAACATAAGTTTATAACATTTTGTAATAGCCAATTATTCTCTACGTTTCCTGAAAAACAGACTTACAGTTAAAACACGGGGCTGGTTTTCTAATGGAACTCATCATCACACCTTACCTCTGTAGCAAACCATATAGGTGCTATACAAAAACTACATTTTGCAACTTCCCATGATGTAAGCTCTACTTGATAGTTGAAACCTTCAGAATCTTCTCTACTTTTTATAAGTAGTGGCCTTCCTTCTTCCTCTGCAAAAAGATCATCATCTTTTCTTGATAGACAATGTTGAATCTCAGTTTCCAAGACTTTATGCATCAAATTTAACTTTGTTTGCAAATCAAGATAACAAGAGGTGTCAACAATAGCATCTGCCCCTTTTTGGTTATTTTTACAATGCCTCCTTATCAGACTACAGATCCAGTCTTTTATAACTGAAATGGGAAGGTAGATCACCATAAGAGAAACTCCTAAATATGTAAGTGCAAAGGGTTGCTTGTAGGCCAAAAATATACTCTGCAGTGTACAGAAACAAAAGAACTTCAATCATTTTATAAACAAATTCAAGTACATAGCTTCATTATTGTTTGATATAAAGAAATAATTCTAAACAAGAAAGAGAACAAATCCAAAACAATGACAAGAACACAAGCTAGTTAGAAATATACTTATGTTACTTGTATCTGTTGATCAATATGTTTAAACATAAGTATTCATAATTCAGATATGAGTTCAGTCTTCCAATTTTGATGTAGCAAATCATGTTAGGACTATCTACTGGCAGATGACAAAAAAGTTTAAACAACCATTAGATGTGATTTCAAACAAATGTATGTATTGCGCACACATAAAATAGTAGTTACCACTAAGGTTGAATATACTTAACAATGAGGCTATCTAGTCTATAGCACTTTTAGAAGTCTTTTCTTTTGATGGTCCTCTATAATTAAAATATGGAAATGTCGGCAATTCAACTTGCCATTAGGTAGATCTGAGTTTGCTACGACTTACGACCTGAATTAGACCTTCAGGATGAAAACGGAGGATAGTCTCAGGACAAGAACAAACACCAAGAAGGAAGATGGCATCATTTGATTCATTATGACATAATCAATAAACATAACCATAATTTACTGTCTCACATTTACACTCATCTTTACAATTATCAACCTTGATTGATAGCAACAAGTCAAAGACAGTCAAAACTGAATCAAAATCCTTACTTTCTCTCTACTAGTCAACTTCAGTTAAAATCCCTGATTTTTAAGGTTAATGTCAATGGTATTTTTTTGTTCCAAGATATATAAACAGGTTCCAATGCAAAGTAGTCAGACTGTAACAAAACCATAGGCTTGACATGACTTTTTTGTTGCAGTCCATGACAATGGAAAAGTTATTGGGATAGATCTACACTAGGTAGAACAGGTAGGAAAAATCTTAAACCTCCCTTTCAAGCAGAAGGAAGAATCTTAAGCCTCTCTTTCAAGCAGGCATGTTTACCAACACCAAAATCAAGTGAACACTGTTGGAGATCCAGTCCACACTCTGGCAAGGCCTGAAGTTGTGAAGGGCTGGAGGTAGAGAAACCAGCCCTGTTAAAGGGAGGTTGTAGGTTCAAGTGTTGTCTGGACTCTGGTCCACATCTTACCAAATGGTACCAGAGCTAGGTGGCTAGCGACACTCGAGCTAAGAGTGGCTGAAGGGGGTGAAGAAGGTCCTATTAGTCTAGCCAGTCCGTGTTTTGTAACAAAATACCTATTATGCAGCAAATAGGTCAGGAGTGCTTGCCAACCTATTCTACTCAAATTTGAAAATTGGATTTTAAATTAAACCTCAAGAAACCTTAATGCACTCATTGACATCTCATACCAAAACCTGAACCTGTGAAGAGTAGGTGGTGGAGCAAGTGGTGGTGATAAAGGTAGGTTCTAAGTTCAAGCCTTGGCCTGTCCATGTCATGCAACATGGTACCGGCATGAGGTGGCTAGGTGCACTCAACCCATGTGTGACTTGGGGGATGTTGGAAGTCTAAGGTTTGGGTTCTATCTTTTTCCATGTTTTATGCCAAAATACTTAACCTGATGAAAAAAATAAAATGGAAAACATAATGCTTATCAAGCAATTCCGCCCAAATTTGAAAACATATCATAAATCAAACCTCAATAAGACTTAGTCGAAAGGGTTGAGGTCCTACAGTAACAGCGGAGACTCATAAGAACATGACCTAGTTCGAAACCCTGCCATAGTAATAGAGGCCAGTGATCAAATTCAAAATTTAAATTTTCAGTGGCATGGTTGGAAGTATAAATAATTATAAAAAAATCAAAAGGGGGGCTATTTTGATAAATGCTCTTCAATATCATCTGAAATATAGACATCACATTGTGGTCATTGAAAATTTGAAAAGATGATACAGATCTGCATGCCTATTTTTATTGACTGCAGTGCAGTCGGCCACTTCCTCAGACCCCTGCCTAGTATGCAGCACGAGTCTTAATGTACCATTCTTATAACGGTTATACCCGATAGAAAATAGAACCTCTTCAAACATATACAATCAAAGTTCAACCTTGCTAATTTCTACAACGGGCTTTGCTGAATGCATACCAGCCTTCTATGTCGGATTCATGAAGATGCTGAAAAGCGTGCAGGGTAGACTTGTGGCTTATTGCCAACAGAGTCGCGCACAGGATTGCTGATTATCTTTGTTTGGTGGTTGGAAATATTGGTCAGTCAGTATTTGAAATGTTTAGTGCCTCCATTAACCAGCTGTGTTTTATTCAGTGAAGACACCAATTGAAGCCAAAAGTATCATAATTTTGCGTAAAGGTTTGTTGGTGGAAGCATAAATATAAGAAACAATGTCGTCCACATACAAAGGATTTCCATTGCCACGAATAGCAAGAATATGAGGAATGTTAAGAGCCATGGGCTTGGCATCTGAAAGCATTATTTCATAGAGATGGAGATGTGCTTCCATGGGGATGTACGAGGGATCTGTGTTTGCTTTGCTCCCTTACAAAATTTAGTCAAGACTAAAATCACTTCATCACGCCATTTAAACATTGGTCAGAGTTTTATATATGAAACATAAACCATCCTATTCATTCAGAAATCATCATAAAATCTTACTGAAAATAATAGCGCTCTGATACCAAACTTGGTTAGAGTTCAGCATAAGAAAAATAATCCATGCGATTCATTATATAATCAATCATTAAATCTTACATATAAATAAGCTTTTGGATCTCCATAAGACAAAGAGACAAGCCCTGCAATCTCTCAACAAACACTATACTTAAGTCGTTACAATAATATACTAATGAATGTCGTACTATCAATAATATTCCAACAGAATCTCCACATAAAACAGTAAAAGACGCCATGTTATATGCCTTGTTCAAACGAAATATTCATACGACTAATTATTTCGGCGGGAATTGTGATATTGACTGAGAGAGAGTGAGCGGTACAAGTTACCAATGGCGGGACTGGCAGTCTGGCACCATTAATTCCCATGAATCCCACCGTGGAAAGTAGGTTGTTCAATGTTGCACATTTCAAAACTTCCACCTCTATTACCCACATGTTGAATTACAACTTCATCTGTTTGTGTTCGTCATACTTAACATTAAAGGCTGCCTATAACCTCACCCAAGATTTACCATGAAGAAAAATCCCCCAAAAAATATCTTATGTCAAAGAGCAATAACAATCCATGAAAAATTCCTTTACACACATTAATTAAATATAGACACATTAACCCAAAAAAAAAAAAACAGTCTAGAACGTATTTCAGAGACACTGACAAATTTTCAAGTAAAACAAAATGCCTAAACAAAGAAAAGAAGAATCTAACTCAAATCCAATCCAAATAAATAACTTATGTTTAGAGCAAAAACCAAACTATAACCTGAGTGACTTCGGCAGAGGTGACCCATATGAGAACAACTGCAGCAATGAGCAACAATCCTGCAGTGTACCTCCACCCCATTTCTTTAACACTCTCTTATAGCCCTCACAACACCACAATTCTTCCCAAGGAATGCACAAACTATTATGGGTATACTATCTTCAAGTCCATTCATGTAAAATCATTCATTGTTTTCAGCAATCAATCAGTATAGATAATCTCTCTTGATCCAGTCCTCCAACTTACAGTCACACCCACCGTGATAATTGTCATAATGTATATTACCTTCAAACTGGATACCCAGATACGAAAACAGAATAAAATGGATGTGCTGAAGATATACAATGTGTATGTGCTAAATGACATAAATGGATCAAGCAAGGTAAAAAGAGTTGAAAATTTCGCAGCAGTACAAGTGCCATCTCCATGCCACGGCAATGCAATTTTCTTGCTGCACGTAGTCATTGTTTTGCTTTAAAAATTCTTGTTGTTTTCTCATTATTTCTCTGCAGAAGAAAGGTAGGTGGTGTTGAAAGAACGGTTGGCCGTTTTGGGAAGGTGGACGTATCACGTTGTTACTGTGTGAGCTTTTGATATAAATAGTTGTTATTTTGTAGAGAATTAAAATATTTTGAGTATTCTCGCATATAGTATTTTTCCATGGGTTCAATTTTCGATTTATTTTTAATGTATATTAGATATGTTATATAAAAATCACTCAAATATATTTGTAATTTAAAAGATATAATTATAAATGTTTATAATTTAAAGATGTTTTGAGTGTATTATTTTCCATCTTAATATTAAAAAAAAAGAGATTAGTAACATGATAATCGATTCAAGATAAAATATTTAATTTCATGACGCACTTTAAGAATGGAATATGGAGAGAGAAGATATTGCTTGAATACATTCATATTCATATGATGAATTTATAAACAAAATAAGTTTAATATAAGTTATTAAATTCGTAGATGTGTCAATTTTTTTCTTAAGAAAAAATGTTGATGTTTTTTTCTTGAGAAAAAATGTTGATGTTTTTTTGAATGTGAACTTTGAGATATGCAATTAGACATAGAAGTTCGCCTTCGAGTTTCAACAAAGCTTCTTGTCATTAGGTTGATAAACCTTTGCATGATGAGCAGAGTGCTTTTGAACTCCCAATTCACACTCCGTAGCATGTGCATTGGCATCGGCTTTGCAACATAACCTGCTCATAATGTTGGTATCTTCAGTTGTGTTCTTTGCCACTGTGATACAAAAGGCTTGATAAGTCCCTATAATGTATAATATTCCCTTGACTTGCCCTACCTCTTTCTCTATTTCATTGAGATGTGCAAAAATAAATTGTAGAAATAAATAATAAAGATGATAATGTAATGATGTGATCAAATGAACAATTTGTAGATAGATAAATTTGGTACAAGTACTTGAAAACGTTAATTTTTGACACACTCCAAACCATATTACTTGCACACAAAAACATGACTCTTATTCATCATTCTTCTAAGCCAAATTTATCTATATGTAAGTTCAACCCTTTGTTTGATGTCAATGTTGCATAAAACTCTCAATGTCAAATGCTCAAGCTGTCTAAAATCACCTTCAGAGTATCTCCAACATAGGATAATTGCCCTTGATCCTTCTAGACAAGTCTGCACTAAGCAAACAATGTTAGAAATATTGTCATTGATATCAAAGGTCTAACATTGGTGATAAAGGCCCTATAGCATTTAATGGTGTTTTTAATGTTCATATCTTGGCTAATGTGTGTTAATATTTATTTAATATTAACAACCAATATATTTTTGGTTGCATAAAAGTCAAAAGAGGGCCCATGGAGAAGTCAAAGAGTCACAGGGTAAAGACAAAAGAGGAATAAGACGCATTTTCCCATGAAGAGTCATCTCGAGGAATTCTAAGAGTCACCAAGTGAAAATAAAAGAGGGGATGGCACATTTTTCCATGAAAATTCACCTTAAGGTATTTGAAAGATCACCAAAATAAAGACAAAAGAGGAAAGGATGCATTTACTTATAAAGGGTCACCATGTGACTTTTCAAATGCAAGGATACGAAGGGTCATGTAAGTTTGGCGCCATTTTCCACGAGGATTGAAGGATCACAAAGGGTGAATACCAAAGGTCATTTGAAAAGCTATAAATAAAGGCTTGAGAAGCCATTTTTAATATGCAAGAGAGTTCATGGTTTTGTAATTGTTTTATATAAGATAAGAGGAGAGAAAAGCATGAGATATTGTAGAGTTATACCATTTGTTGAGTAAGCAACATTGAGAGATAGTTGTGTTTTATACACAAGAGGGGTTGGTGCTTTTATGGGTTGGTACTCACAAATCTTTGCAAAGGGTTGGTGCTCACAAATAATTGTTGTGTTGGTGCTTGGCAAAGGGGTTGGTGCTCCTAACAGTTGGTGCTTTCAAACTTTGTAATTTGAGTTGGTGCTCATTCATATACTTAAGATTGTTCTCCGTGGTTTTTCCCACTTTGGGTTTCCACGTAAAAATTTGGTGTCTTTCTCTGTCTTATGTGTTGCATGTTATTGTTTCAGTTTTATTGCATATCTTGAATGTGTGATTAAGAGGTTAAAGAAAAGAAATCAAAATAAGTAAAAGATATATAATATACTGACTCATCCCCCCCCTCTCTCAGTATATTTCATGCTTAACAATTAGCATTAGAACAGGTTCCTTTTGAAAAAGTTTTACAGCTTGAAGGTAGATCAGAGAAAGCACGATCGTTGGATCACATGAAAGTTTTTCTATAAATAAGGCACCTTTGTTTGATGGGACAAATTATGCTTTTTGGAGCATAAAGATGAGGACTTATTTGATGGCTCTTGAATTTGACATTTGGCAAGCAGTGGTGGAGGAAGATCAAGAACCACAGACACTTGTAACTACTCTGACGAAAATAAAGGCAAATAAAAATAATGCTAAAGCTTTAAATGCTATTTTATGTGGTTTATGTGAATCAAAATTTGTTAAAATTATGCAATGTAAATATGCTCATGAAACTTGGATAAAGCTTGAGAATATTTACAAAGGTGATGGAAAGGTTTAGCAAGCTAAGCTTCAGACTTTTAGAAGATAGTTTGAGAGTTTGAAGATGGAAGAAGTAGAAAATATAGAAAGTTACCTTTTGCAGGTTGATCAAATAGTTAATCAAATTCAAGGTCTTGGAGAAAAGTTAGAAAAATCAATCACATATAAAAAGTTTTGAGATCTCTACCATTAAGATATGATGCAAAAGTTTTGACAATTGAAGAGATGAAGAATTTAGCCAAGCTAAAGATGGATGAGCTACATGGTATTCTTACGATATATGAGATGAGGATCAAACAAGAGAAACCCTCAAAGAGAGAAGGTGCTTTCAAAACATCAAAGAAAGAGAAGGCTAAGATTCAAGAATCAAGTGACAGTTCTCGCGATAATGAAGATGATAATGGAGCTCTATTCATTCGCAAGTCGAAAAAGGACATAATTGAATATATATAAAAAATTACCTTTTAAATATTTTAATTGTAGAAAGATTAGGCATTTTACAGCTAAGTGCCCAGATAAGGGTAATGATGACAATGAAGAAGGAAAGTCTACATACAAGAATAATTTTAAAAGAAAATTTAAGAAGGGATTCGAGAAGAAGAGTTTGTATTCTAAAGATCCTAGCTCAGCGGAAGATAGTGGAGTCGGTGATTCAGAAGAAGAAGATATTTTATTCATGGTCATACATGAAGATGCCTCCACAAGTAAAAGTACGTCTGATCAAGAAGAAAAACAAAATGAAGCCAAAGTGAATATGGAAGGAGAACTCATTTGTGCTTTAGAAGAGTTAAAAGCTCTTAAGAAGAATAATCAAAGATTGAAGCTCTAAATCGAGAAAAAAAAAAGGAGTCAAAAGAAATAATTGAAGATCTACAAACACACTTTGAAAAAGCCAAGAAGAATGAACAAGATCTAACGACATAATTTTAAAAAGTAAGTGAAGAATGTAAAAGGTATGTTATTGAAATTGCTTCTTTAAAAGCAGATATTAAAAAAACAAATAAAGCAATGAATGATAGAGCAACCAATGATTCAAAATTTGAGAATATCACTAATATATTGAATAAGATATTAGAAAGTCAAATATCAATGTCAGATAAGACAGGTATAGAATTTGAAAAAGAAAAAAGGGAGGCCACTACTTTCACAGACAAAGTTAACACAAAAAAATGAAAGAGCTAAGCTAAAGCTCTTATCAAAAAAAAAAGGAAGAAGTTAAGAATGCATAGGACATTTCAAATAAAGAAGGCTAGAAGGAACAGAGCTATAGAAGGCAATCAAGTTAGAGATACACAAATAGGTTCTATTTTATGGTTACTATTTTTATTATAATGGATATGGTCATAACAAAATAAAATGTCAAAAAAGGGCTAACAATTTTAGAAATAAGGAGAAGAAAACTCATGAAGAGTCAAACAGAAGCCACAATTTTTTTGCTCCTCTATCAGGCTTTAAAGAAGAGGCCATAATATGTTATAAATATAATAACTTTGGACACATAACCCGATATTGTAGAAGCGTTTTTGAGTTAGTCAAGAAGGATCAGAGTTTTAAGGCTCCATTCATCAAGAAAAAAGTTCAGATAGGTTCTTGGCAAAAAAAACAACTTGATAAGTCTATGTTGGTCTAGATAGCTTTATATGAAAGAAATGAAGGAAAGCCATGGCTCATTGATAGTGAATGTTTGAGTCACATGGAAGGAGACAAGAGCAAGTTCATAATCTTAAAGAATATCAATGGTGGCACAATGAAATTTAGAGATAATACTACTACCAAAATTGTCAAAAAAGGTACACTAAGTGTAGATAACGGTAGAACTAAAACTGAAAATGTTTTGTATGTAGAAGGTCTTAAGCATAATCTTTTGAGTTTAAATCAAATGTGTCATCAAAGGCACACACTAAAGTTTTATGCAAAAGGTTGTGAAATAAGGAGAAAAGATTTAGATGTGTTGGTTGCAGATGCCCAGAGAATAGGCAATAATTTGTATATGTTATCAGATATCAAAGGTCAAAGATGTTGTTTGAGTCAAATTGAAAAAATTTGGCTATGGCACAAGAGAATGAGACATAAATTTTGACAATCTTTTCAACATTAGCAAGAATCAAGCAATCAAAAATCTTTCAAAGATTACAAAGCCATCAAACACGCTTTGTAAACCTTGTCAGCATGGGAAGCATGTTAGAAAGTGGTTCAAAATAAAAGAATACTCGACCACTCCAATGTTAGAGCTTGTTCACACTGATTTGTGTGGACCTATGAGAACTCAAATTACTCAAAATATTTCAAAGCATTCAAAGCATTAGTTGAAAATGAAACTAGTTTGAAGATTAAGTGTCTAAGATCAGATTGAGGAGGAGAATTCATGTCATATTAGTTTATTGAGTTTTGTGAAGACCATGGAATAAAGAGACATTATTCAGTAGTTAGAACTCCACAATAAAATGAAGTAGTTGAACAGAAAAATAAAATAATTTAGAAGATGGTGAGGATAATGCTAAATGAATCCAAGATACCAGGTAAATATTGGAGAGAGGTTGGTACAACAGTGCATATTCAGAATAGAGCATTATAGAGAGTCAATAGTGATAAGAGTCTGTATAAGCTATGGAAAGACAAACAAGCTATAGTTGATTATTTTAGAGTTTTTGATAGTAGATGCTTCATAAAGAGAATCAATGAAAAACTTGGTAAGTTTGAATCTAGAGCAGATAAAGATATATTTCTTGGTTATTCTTGTAAAATTAAAGCTTATAAATGTTATAACAAAAGAACTAAGGAAATAGTTGAAAACGCAAGTGTCAGGATAGAAGAAGATGGAACACAAAGAATTAGTGATCCAATAGACATTCTTAAAATCATTAAAGTGAAAGATTTTGAAGAATCAGATGAAGATGAGAAGAAGTAGAAAAAGGATACCAAAACCCCATCCAAATATGTTTAGAGAAATCACAATGAAAATGAGATCATCAAAGATATAAATGAAGTAATTCACACCAAAAGAATGATGGTAAGTGAATCTAAGCAAGTTAATTTCTCTTTTTTATCTAAAATTCAACCTAGAACTTTTTCAAAAGCTGGACATGATAAGCATTAGATTAAGGCAATAGATAAAGAATTAAATCAAAAAGAAAATAATGATACTTGGGAATTAGTGCCTAGACCAAAATATCACAATGTGATAGGAACAAAATGAATTTACACAAATAAGTTGAATGAAAATGGAGAAGTGACATGGAATAAAGAAAGATTAGTATGTAGAGGATATGTTCAGATTGAAGGAATAAATTTTGAAGAAACTTTTGCACTAGTGGCAAGGCTAGAGACTATTAGAATGTTTCTTGCATATGCAGTGTTTAAAAATTTCAAAGTATTTTAGATGGATATCAAATATACCTTCCTAAATGAAAATCTAGAAGAAGAGGTCTACATTGAGCAACTTGAGGGATTTCATCTCTCAAATGATAGTAGCCATGTATGCAAATTGAAAAAAGCACTGTATGGATTGAAACAAGCTCCTAGAGCTTGGTATGCAAGACTTGATAAATACCTGCAAGATCAAGGTTTTGAGAGAGAATTTGTTGATAGAAATCTCTACATCAAAATAAAAGGTGAGAATTAGTTGATTGTTGTGGTATATGTTGATGACATAATATTTAGAGGTAATATTGAAAATATGACAAAAGAATTTTTTGATAATATGCAAAAATAATTTGAGATGTCTATGCTTTGAGAATTGTCATTTTTATTAGGGTTACAAATTTTTCAGTCAAATAAAAGAATTTTCATATCTCAAAGTAAATATGCCAAAGAAATGTTGAAATAATTTGGTTTTCAGGATTGTGCACCAGTTGGTACATTGATGGGAATAGGGAACAAGGTGAGTAAAGATGAAGATTCACCCATTACAGATTAATCTTTGTATAGATCTATGATTGGTAGTCTTTTATATTTGACAGCATCAAGGTAAGACATTATGCATGTAGTAGGCATGGTTGCAATATATTAGATAGCCCCAAAGGAAAGTCATGTTCATTTGGTGAAGAGAATATTCAGATATATCAAAGGGACATTGGATTATGGATTGTGGTATCTCATAGACAGAGATTTCACTTTGGTTGCTTATACAGATTCAAATTGGGTAGGTTGCTTGGATGACAAAGAGTACAAGTGGAGAAGCTTTCTTCTTTAGTGATAACTTAGTATCATGGCTAAGAAAAAATCAAAATTTAGTATCACTCTCTACAGCTGAAGCAAAATTTATTACAATAGTATTGTGTTGTACTCAAGTGCTTTGAATGAAGCAAACTTTGGAAGATATCAAGATAAAATACGATGAATCTATTTCTATTTTTTATGACAACACAAGTGCTATTAATATTTCTAAGAATCTAGTAATACATTCAAGAACAAAATATATTTCTATCAGATATCACTTCTTGAGAGAGCAGGTTGTAGATCAGCAGATTAAGATGAAATATTACAATACTACAAAATAGATTGTAAATATTTTCATAAAGGCACTACCAAAAGACACATTTGAGTGTGTACAGGAGAAGTTGGGAGTAATTTATTTTACTTCCTACCATTAAAGATCAACATCAGTTGAGGGGGAGCTAAGTGTTATCTCCAAGATAGGCCCTTTGCCATTGATGTCAAAGGGGGAGAAGAACACAAATAGGTACAGGTACAGTAACAAGTGCAAAAATAGGTACAAGTTGTTATAGTAAGGGGGAGTTATTTTATGTTTTTTAGATGATAATATGTGCAATGCAGGTTTTAGGATGTGCTAGTTTCAGTTTGAAGTTGCCATCAATGACAGAGGGGGAGATTGTTGAAAATATTGTCATTCATGTCAAAGGTCTAACATTGGTGATAAAGGCTCCATAGCATTTAATGGTATTTTTAATATTCATATCTTGGCTAATGTGTGTTAATATTTATCTAATATTAATGAATATATTTTTGGTTGCATAAAATTCAAAAGAGGGCCCATGGAGAAGTCAAAGAGTCACGAGATAAAGATAAAAGAGGAATGAGACGTATTTTCCCATGAAGAGTCATCTTGAAGAATTCCAAGAGTCACCAAGTGAAGACAAAGGAGGGTATGGTGCATTTTTCCATGAAGAGTCACCTTAAGGAATTTGAAAGGTCACCAAAATAAAGACAAAAAAGGAAAGGACATATTTGCTTATGAAGGGTCACCATGTGACTTTTTAAATGCAAGGATACGAAGGTTCATGCAAGTTTGGTACCATTTTCCATGAGGATTGAAAGGTCACAAAGGGTGACTACTAAAGGTCATTTAAAAAGCTATAAATAAAGGCTTGAGAAGCCATTTGTAATATGCAAGAGAATGCATGGTTTTGTGATTATTTTATATAAGAAAAGAGGAGAGAAAAGCAAGAGATATTGTAGAGTTATATCATTTGTTGATTAAACAACATTGTGAGACAATTGTGTTTAATACACAAGAGGGGTTGGTGCTCTTGTGGGTTGGTGCTCAAAAATCTTTGCAAGGGGTTGGTGCTCCTGTGGGTAGGTGTTCACAAGTAGTTGTTGTGTTGGTACTTGACAAAGGGGTTGGTGCTCCAGCAAGTTGGTGCTTGTGAATTTTATAATTTGAGTTGGTGCTCATTCATATACTTGAGATTGTTCTCTATTATTTTTTCCACTCTAGGTTTCCACATATAATTTGGTGTCTCTCTCTCTCTCTCTTATGTGGTGCATGTTATTGTTTCAGTTTTATTGCATATCTTGAATGTGTGATTAAGTGGTTAAAGAAAAGAAACATATTAAGTAAAAGATATATAATATATTGATTCATCTCCCTCTCAGTATATTTCGTGCTTAACAAATAGGTGCATTTTGCACCCCTATCCACTTACGTCAACCACATCCTGCACCAAATATCGACGAATTTTCTAAATTCAAAACAATTTTTTGCATCTTTTCATATGTTTCACATGGTCGACTAAAGGAAATATTCAAAAGATTTGCCTATAAGTACACATAAAGAGTCTCATTTCCCCCACTTGTTATTCACTTGGTTCAAATTTTTACACTTCTACACATTGAGCAAATATTCCATATTCTTTCCAAACTCAAAATCACTCACAAGGAGCTACCATAATCTAAGTCAAGAGATTTCTAAAGCAAGTCAAGAGTTATCTATCAAATATCAAAGCCATCTTCTAGTTGCATACATATAGTCAAACGAGCATGAATGCACATTCATTTAAGGTGGAATAAGTATGTGGGCTTGATTTATCTCCTTGAAGTATTGGATATGTAAGCAATAGTCAATCATCAAAGGGGTGATTGAAGTTAGCTCAACCTATTACACTCCCCTCTTTTTTACAAATTTTCAAGCCATCAAAGTGTTCTTAGGGTTTAAAAGACAAGAGAAAAAATATAATATTTTTGCATAGTATTGTTTAAAGTGTGATATCTTAGATTAATCAGCATATAAAGGTGCAATAGGGGCATCGATTAGGTTTTACGCATAGTCAACCAAGATAAGTTTGCAGTCAACAAACTAAAATGCATTGTGTTGTCCATTTACAGTGATCATGTTGAGAAATATCCTTTGCTTCTACCTTTGATTTGTCATTTCCATAATTATGTTTTATCTATCTTCTTTTGTCAACCATTTATCACAGTCGATTGGATCAACTTTACGGTCAATGGACTTGAATGCACTACATTATAGTCCCCTTATAGCAGACCTATCCATATTTTATTTCTGATCCTATACATGTTGATGATCTTGTATAGTTATCTCTTCCACCGATTTTCACTATTAAATGGTTAAAATAGTTAACAAAAATATGTGTGTAAGCTAAGTATATTTATTTTTAGTATTTTCCATAAATAATAACTTTCCATATTTAGCATCTTGTCAAAATCAGAATTGTTGATCATTGTACATCTTTAACATTTTGATATTCTCTAGTTTTACACCTATATATTCAAATATAATTTATGTGTTTTTACCAAAAATAGTGTAAAACATATTCGTGAATCTAAACTATTACTTTTGAACCCTTTTATGATTTAGTTTTCATTTTCTTTTCTCCTATTTTTCATAGAAACTATGGTCTAATAGTTTTAAAATTTATAGAACTATAATTGTGGGTAAAATGATCTATAGTTTTACCTAAACCATGATGTGAGGTGTATTGCTCAATAATCAAGTTGTTAGATAACATTATTCATGGATTTTATTTTCCATGTACCTCACAATACATCAAAATGCCGAGGGTTTTATTTTTAGCCATAAAAAACTTTTGTTTGTTTGTTCTTGTAGTGCATCAGTAATTAGTTAGTCTTGGAAAGTTACTCTTTACATACCCTAGAGATGGGATAGTGTGGCTATGGAAATGGTGAAATCCTCTGTAGTTAGTGTCTTTGCAATCGTGTTCACTATTTATGTCTGAGATTAGTATATCTGAGAGCCTACAAAGCAAACACACTCTTAACTAGTTGCACCATTAATACTTGTTGCAAATTCTAAAATTTCTAAATTCATTTTTTTTTCACCATTTTCATTTTTATTTTGCACCTTTGCATGTCACTCAAGAAGATTCCTTCCTCTATTCTTCTAAGGCATAGTGCTAGATTGAGTGAAACTCTTATAAAGCATATGCAGATTCCTTTTATCTCATCTAAAATGGATAATATAGACATTATTGATCAATATGTTGACAAAACCCTCCAAAATTAAATCCTTATTAAATAATATATTAGTGATGAATAAGATAATCAAGATATAATGAAACTATGCATGATAATCAAGATAATTTTGAAAGTTATAATACAATTGAATCCAATGAACTCAATGGAGTATATCCTTGGGGACTTTGACAATGTCCCCAACAAGTGGATAAAGTTGTCCAATTACTCCTAGCATCTAAGATTACACATCAAGCAAAGATAGTATTACCTCAAATTCAATAACAAGAGGTACTTTTCAACATTGTTAATCCCCTAATTTTAGGTGTTCAAGCTTCAAATATGGTTTCCATTCCTTTATTGACACCTATTGTTACATATGTGCCAACATATTTATGTGCAGGGGCATCCCTTGGTTTATTGTAGATTGACATGCCTATTTCTATAAGGGTATCATATACGGCTCCCTTAATTACTACACAACGTCCAATTCTAACCTCACCTAATGTATCCTCTCTTGAGCAAACTATCATAGCGTTACATGCTAAAGTATTACAATTAGAGCAAGGCACTTCCAAAATTATTCATTCAATAGATTCTTATACTCTACTTCCTAATCCTTTGGCACTTTAAATAACCTCTTACCCATTACCAACAAGCTTTGTAGCTCCTAAGCTACCACTCTATGAGGGTAAAGTGGATCTTGAGCAACATTTATGTTCATTGCATGCAACATGCTTGGACTATGCTTACAATGGAAGGTTACTCACCAAGATCTTTCCAATAAGTCTTGAAAATTATGTTTTACAATCATTCTTTGATCTCCATCTTCAATAAATTAGAGTATTCAACCCATTGGCAGATCAATTCTTAACGCACTTCTCAATCAACATTGATATCAAAATTGGAGTCCTCACATAAGCATAGTCAATTCTACAACATAACCCACTCATATTGTTGGTATCCTTAGTTGTGTTATTTGTAGTTGTGATATAAAAGGCTTGACAAGTCCCTAAAATGTAGAATATTCCCTTGACTTTCCCTAACTCTTTCTCAATTTCATCAAGATGTGTGAAAATAAAATACATATATAAATAATGAAGATGATAACATAATGATGTGATCAAATTAAAAATCATCAACCACTCAACAAGGTCAAAGTACACAAACATAATATGTAAAAAAAAATCGTGTTATATTTTTTCTCTTGATTGATTTTGCAAAATGTACACAATGACTAGGTGAGATAAAACTCACTCTAAAATACATAAAAAAACCAAACTTTTACTCTAGCCTTTTAGACTCAATTTACATACACACTTTACACTTGACTTCTAGAATTTTTATCCCTCACTTCCTTGAGAGCATCCCTCATTTTTCCAACTTTTCTATTTGAAGATCCAAAAACCTCAATCTCTATATTTGGACTCAATATTTCTCTTCACGGTTCTTAATTATTATTAGAAGGAAGGATAATCAATAGGAAAAATAATGAATCACCTTTCAACCATTACAAGATCTTGGGTATTGAAATTGATCCCAAGATATGTAACTCTACATGGATGAAACGAGTTACATGTTAAATTTGAAATCTTGACATGTTTCCATGTATTAATTACATGTGACATGGTATGCCTTTGTAGTAAGAAATTAACTTTTTAAAGTATTCACAAAATGGATCTTATTAAGGGTCAATGATAGATAATGCATGGCATGATTATCACCATGATGTGTTTAGCTTCTCACAATTTGGCATTCAACACATTATCTCTATTGGGATACCACAACATAGTAATTCTACTAACAAGAAGATATATTACTGGATGCACAATAATTTGAGCCCTACATAATTGTTGTTTTCATAATACCACTAACGTACTTCAACATGGTTTGACTATAGAGAAACCAAAAAACATACAAATATTTTGTTTACATTGTATTCCTCTTGAAAATCCATGAAAAATCAATAGAAAATGACATTCAATTTTCAAACTCGCATGAAAAAATTGTGGTCCATATAAGGTTTTTTTTATTTCAAGACCACACTAGTGCTTCAACATGGCATTGTAGATGCTAGACCATACACCATGAATGTTTTTATAGCCTAGTTTCATCTCTCTTAAAAATTTATGTGATTTTAAAAATGTTGGTTAGTTTTGACCTTTGTAAGTCTTAGGTCTTAGACAATGTGTCACCATTAAAAGACTAAAAAATAATCTCCAACATGGTCATCTTAAGATGATTTAAAAAATTATATTTTTTCTCAAAATTTTAAAAATGATGTTACCTCTACAAGACCATGAAATCATCTCAATAATGTAGGATTAAGTTGATTTACCTAGGATGCTTCTGCATTGAAATCCAATTTTTTTCTTTATTACAAGCATGATGATCATAATTTTGAATCTAAAGATAACCTAAAATTGACCATATCTAAATTTTGACACCTAAGTGATTTATTCTGACCCTTAGTCTTCCCAACACATATTCATGTGTCCTCAGCAACATGTGCATATTATGGCAGTGCATGCCATTTGATGCATCTAACACCATGCCTAGAGCTTTATAATACCTTCATACACAAATGCATCACCTTACAAAACATATTGTGCAGCTCTTGAGTGTCACACAATGTCACATAAACCTCACATCACTTCAAATCTCTTGAATGTCGCACAATGTCACTTAAACCTCACAACACTTTGAGTTAATTAACAATCCTCACTACAACACAGAACTCTCCAAGACTTCATGACCACATTTCAGCTCCTTGTTGTCATACAACATGCCAAATAACACCTTACACATGCATGTCATGTTAAGAGCACCTATTATCATATTGCATCATTGAAAGTCTAACAACCACACCTGCAAGAAGTCCAACCATCACTCAAGTAGAAGATGAATCGTTCTTGTAATCATTGTCTATTATAAATGCCTTATTATAATGTTGTATATAAACATCAATAAGACCATAAGGGGTAAAGAACAAATGAATATGACCGTCTATCTTGTATGTTAGCATGCCTTGAGTATCAAACATTTATTGATCATTGGAATCACATTTTAGTCCAAACAAATCATTTAGGAATTGGGTACCCCCTTTTAATCATGAGAATCCTCATTCTCAACCTTGTTCATCATTTGTAGTCTAGAAAAATTAACTGGGAAGTGTTTCCCTATTTATGATCATGGGAATTCTCATTCTCAATATTATTGTGTATCATATACATATGTACTCATACCCTATTCTTTTCATTGATTAGAAATATAATTGTTCTGCTAGTCTCTTTGCATTTTAAACATGTAATAATTGTTTTGCATCTCATTTAGATTTTATTTTATGTTTTATAATTTTATAACTTTGTTTGAACAAATCCATCTAGTTTAAATACTTGTATTTTTTCTTCCACGCACCTCTTAGGCATGCAAAAATCATTGGTATCAGAGCTACAAGTTTGTAACACCATCTTATCATTAGTTGTCTACACTAAGTTAGAGAATCAATATCAAAAGTGTGCTCCTTTATTCACTATTGAAATCATGGGTAAAGCATGAAAGAAGGCAAACAACCCTAAAATGAAATTATCCCTTTAAAAACATTTAGATGATAACAAACACCTACCTAAGGAGTTCCCACATCTCCAATACTAAAATCAATAGTTATAAGATGCTCTCTAGTCTAAGGAGAAAAGTTTTAGTCTTGTCACGGAGTAGGTAACATATCTCATGGTGCTTAGCATTCATCTTGTTGACCCTATCCTCAATGGTCTTGTTCAAGAAGAGGATAGACGTATCTAAGTCATGCATGAGCTAAAACAATAACTCTTTTCAAAGGAAGAGAAACTATTGTATCTGGAAGACAAATATACATAGTTTCAAGCATCTGATCAGTCAGCTATTCATGTGCCACCATGCCCAATAGTGACATTTGATTGTATAAAATGTCAAATGAAAATCTGGTAAGTCCATATAATTCCCTAAAATCTAATTTAACATATTTATTTGGTAGTTTCAAGAAACACACCAAATGCATTGTTTTCAAGTTAATGAAACAAATGGGCTACGAAGGCCAAGGCCTAGGAAAATATGACCAAGGCATAATCCATCCCCTCTATATGGAAATGAGAATGCACAACACTAGTATTAGGTACATCGATTCTAATGCAAACATCTATAAGGTTTATGTTTAAGCTATTTTTGGAAATAATTAAAAGAGAATAGACTAATCAACTAAGGAATAAACTATTTTAGAAGCAGGGCAATTAAATAATTTAGATTCGCAATATTTTGATATAGTGTTGAATTATGGAAATATGCTAAATATGTAAAGTATAATGCCAAATATTAATTTGATAACTTAAACATGAAAAATTAATAATACTTAGCCTATTGAATGATGCAAGAGCATATCTGAGAAATGTAGGTGCATAAAAAGTCAAGATGATGCTTAGCTATGATTTATCAGATTTTGTAAATCAACTCTTTGTCAACCTAGACACTACTACTAAAATAGGGACACTAATGTCGACACTTTTGTCTTGTATAAAATACATGTCCTTTTCTAGAAATTCCACCTTTGCTTATTGGGTTTTACTATCACCTTGTAGATTTTCTATTTGGATCATGCACATAAGTTCTAGATATCACTATGTAGCTCAAAAACCTAAGTACTCCAATTAGGGCATGTCACCTTGTAAAACAAGGGTTAATAGGCTCAAGTGAATTCAAGCTAACCTCAAATACCCCTCTATCAATGAGTTTTACTTACATAACCAATACATTGAAGAAGACCTTAGATAGATGTAATTTTCCCCCTTATGTGTGCTTGTGTGTGAACAATGGTGAAATTTGCTATATGCGAGTGCATGTAGTGATATAGCTTGTTACTTGAAAAATAATGTTTATGGGATAATTTTTAAATGCTTTAGACCTATAAGAATATTACTCCTATGATTGATTTGGAAATAGGGAAGAATATAGTAGTTTTGCAAGCTTGAGAGGTATTTTTGCTTGGTATAAGATAGATGTGTACTTGATGGTAATGAATGGTATTTTACTTGTATTTATACACCTTTTAAAAATATATCATGGGAGGGTTAATTAAGATAAATAGACTGACCCACACATGTCAAAATATTTTCAAATTTGAGTTTTTATAAGGTACTAACACTAGTGTCAATGCTAGTGTCATAACCTGGATGGTAGTATCCTAGAGGATAGAGAGTTGCTAAAGAACTATAACTAAAACTATAGGATGTTAATCAGGTTTTATGTAAACTATGGGCTATAGTTGATCTAGGTAATAAAAATATTAGGGATAGACTATATGATAAGCATTGAGCATAGTGAGATAGTAAACATGAGACTTTCGAAAGCGGAAAGGTCCTGAACTAAAGAGTTGAACCATGAGTGATATTTGTAAAATATAAAAGATTATAATATCATGTAAAATCTAGATTTAGATTCTACATTTCCCCCCCATTTAATCTAGTAATGCATACAAATGAAATTACTAGGTTAAAGGAAATGAAATGTGTACCATGGTGTGTAAAACACACCTTGCTTTGACTTGATCCACTTTTGAATTTGTTTTTTATTCATCACCTGTAACTAAGAGCATGTTACAATTTAATTAGTGTATGTAATCTGAAATTTGAATAATTGAAATACTTGAAGTAAAAGAGAGCTAGGAAGGAGTACACATGTGTGTCAAGGCAACCATGTTGCCCCTTGGCATTGGAGTTCAAAATGAACTCATAACTAGCAAGATCTCTCCAGCAAAACATTACCACAGTTTTTGTAACACAAAAATTGTACATAGAGAATAAAATATGCACAAAAGAGTCTATGTAATGTATTCACAATTATCCATGTGGGTCTCCACAATGACCAAGTAAAAAAGTACATGTGAGTGCTTATTAAATAGGCCAAGTAGGTTGTTTCGTGCAATAAATTATTGTTGCATGAAAAACCTATAAAACATGAGTTTATATTATTATTGCGCACTCAAAAACTACATACATAAAATATAATAACATCTCCAATAATAAACAAACTCTTGAAAAAATGCTTACATGCTTTACTTCAACACCCTCCCTTACGCACAGAATAGGGAGTGAAAAAAGATAAAGCAAAGAGATTGATGGGTCCTAATAACTAGGCCTGATCAGGTACCCATGTACAAATCATAGTGAAATACAAATTGTCCCTATGGTAACCAATCCATCTAACCGGACTACATGGATGACAAATTTGTAATTGCCAATTCAAATAGGGATCAATGCTTTATATAAATCTAACTCTATAAAAACACTGGGAAAAAGAGTCACCAAGGATGAAATGTATCACCACAAGGTGCCCAAAAACTAGTAATAATATCTAAAGTCAAAAGAGCAAAAAATATATTTTGCAAGGTGCCCCAAGAAGCAAATGGCTCAATACTCAAACAAACGTTGAAAAAGATGCACTAGATGGAATGAAGGACATCAAATACAAATGCACTCAATCACTTGCCTCCAAAAGAAAATGTGGTGTACTAACAATGATCATATCACTTAAATTAGTTTGTCCACACCCCCCGTCCGCCACCCCCCCCCCCCATAATGTTTAAATGGGTGTAGTGACTCAAAAAAATCTGAATGAGTGGGTCAATCCCACTATGCAAACACTAAAATGCTGACACTGTGCTACACCAGACTAGCTGTACTCCAGAAGGAGAACAAGCTCCACCGAAAAATTGAAGGATACTATCAATAATCAGATAGATATATGAAATCTCACAAGAATAATGTCCCTAGTGATGATGGCATGGTCATATAACTATAGAAGAAGGTGTTCAATCATGGAACACACACATGAATAAAAAATCTCCATGAATCTCAGTGTGACTACAAACAAAAGTCCCATCCTACAACAATATCACCAAGTGATGCAAGAAATTCCACAATGCAATCAAATTCTGGTGTACATCATCTATGCAATGAGAGATGTATGCTCGAAAAGAACACATCTGCCTAATCAAGGAGCTCAAATAACAAGGAGCATTAATAGGTAGGAGGAGCAATGTGTGGTCAAAGAAGTTGAATAGTGGAGGAACGATGTCTATAGTGTCCTCACCAATAATGATTATTACACCACCAATAATGATAAAAAACACACCCCAAATAAACACAAATAGTGGATGAAGATGCCTGCATATGTGTGGGGGCAAGGTCTGTAGTAGAAGAATGCAAGGTAACATCCAAAGAAGTGTCAGGTAGATCATGTCTAGCCACTATAATTTTAGGTTTATCAGGCCTAAGTGAAGGTGCATTAGAGATCATATAAACCTCAGTATCCTCATGAAGAGTGGAGTGAAAAAAAGAGTCTCTGTAATGTATTCACAATTATCTGTGTGGGTCTCCACAATGACCAAGTCAAAAAGTACATGGGAGCGCCTGTTAAATAGGCAAGGTAGGTTGTTTTGTGCAATAATTTATTATTGCATGAACAACCTATAAAACAAGAGTTTTTATTATTATTTTGCACTGAACAAATATGTGCACAAAATATAATATCATCTCTAACAATAAACAAACTCCTAAAACAATACTTACATGCTTTACTCCAACACTTGGTACTTTGCTTTGGTAATGATGCTTCCTTGTTGAAGCATTTGAGAGATGTTCACAATTGAACCTTAGATATGTGAAGAGGATAATTTGAGGGTGATCATGCCCCAAATCTAGTGGAAGTGTGAGTTATGTCAAGGCTATCAAGATCACTAAATCTCAATTGCACAACTCAAATGTATACTAATCTATCCAATCTCACCTAGGTCAAATGGTCTAACCATATCAACCTGTAAAAAGGGGAGTGGTGCCAAGGCCATCGAGGGCATTGAATCTCGATCACACTACTTAGGGGAGCTAGTTATTACAAACAAATAAAGGCTAAATGATGCATCTTTGTAAGGTCGATACATATATAATCTGAATGTGTATATATAATTTGAAGCATTTACATGGCATATGCACCTATAATATGTCTCAAACTACAATATCTATCAAAATGTAACCTTTGCTATGTAACTGTGTATAATATTTGTCATAATTTTGAAAAAACTTTGTCCCAAGTGTGTGAAAATCAGTTCTAAATGTATAAGATTATGTCCAAAATATATATCTAATTCATATAAATTATATCAAATTCTTCCAATTGTGTGTATGTGATTCATGTCTCTGTGACATGCCGCCATTGATATGCCCTACCCCCTTTTGAGGTGAGGGGAATGATATCTTGTAGTCACCTTATCTCAAAAGGAAATTCTACCATATTATATTTGTATCAATCATGCAGTAAAATAACATATAATGATATCAAGTCTAAGTATATGTGTCAATGAAGCTTGTAGTATCCATATATAATAATCCCTAAGATGCATGATATGGATCATGATAATGTCTAGAAGTAATAATCACAAGCTCAACAAAAAATTAATCATACACACAAGATCACTCAATGTCATGCAAAAAGGGGTCTAACGAGACCACAAAAAAGGGGCATGTTCAAATGTTACACACTCAAAGGAGAGGGCATGTCCAAATGCCTGCAAACCAAAGAAACAACACTCAAGGCATTGTGGCCAATAAGCAAGGAACATATTTAAATGTTACACAATTCAAACAAGATAGAAAATAAAAGGTATACTCAAGTAAGCCATGTCATAAGATGAATAAGTGAAATATAATCAACTAGTATAAGCATATCATACTAGTTCTTGCATACATATGTTAGTAAAATGTCTTGTAGCATATCATATCTAGCACATTGTGTAAGATATAAGCACGAGTATAGACATGTGTAAGCATTAGTATATAAGCTCAACATGATAATGTAAATTTATCATAAAATGATAGAATATGCATCAATCATGATCAATAGAAGCAAGATGTCCCCAACATAGTATGTCACATGGGTAGAAGAAAGGTCCAACATATGCATGCTCATGTATCATGGATCTAGTGCATCCCTATATCACACTCACGTACCCATGAAACATATGTGTGTATAGAAATGAAATGATATGTTATTGACTAACATAAATTAAATAACATATGCAAAATATAGTAAACATGTAAATGCCAAATATATTTTTATTTTTGATTGATTTAAATGTTTTTATATTTTCTTGATGTTTTTTTTTTTTTTTTTTAAATTTTTTGGAATGATAAGGATAACCGATCCCATCTAAGGGATGCTCATAGGGTGATCTAGTCTCAGGATGGAGTATAACAAACTGGTCATGTTGCCAAGGATCACAAATATGTGCCAAATATGAAATTGAAGAATCTTTAATATTCTGCTTATGCCTCATAAGACTCTATGGTCATGAAGAAGTAGTATGAGTTGTAGTGGTTCATGAAACCCATTTTTCAATGTTTAGTTTCTTTATCAAGGTAACTTTTAGTTTGGGTCTTTTTACTCTCTCTAAAACATGTTGATCTTCTCTTAACAACTGGATGGGTCATGTAAGTATAGATGATGGATCCGTAGAGTCCATTATGTATCTCTGATGTAACAACCTCTCAAGTATCAATCACCTAGGAAAGGGGATTTCCTTTTCCTTACATTTTTACTCATGACTAACTTGAAGAAGGTTTATAACTAGTTATTTTGGAATAAGTTTATCTTGTTGTAGTGGATATTCATCTTGAATTCCTAAAATTGTGATTATGTTGTTGGCATGAATATACTTGAGATATCTATGCAGTGTGGAGGGCCCTATGCAGAGCTTATGAATCCAAGGTCATCCCAATAACATATCAAAGACTCTTGTATGTGGTATAATTAAAAATGTTGTGGTCACATGTGTTATACCATGTACAGGTAAATCAATCTCATCGAAAACCTATTGAAATTTCCCATCAAATGCTTTGACCAGCTTGGTCGAAGGGTATAAATCACCATGTGTATATCCCAATTATGTGAGTAATGTCATGGTACATACATTCTAACTAGAACCATTATTAACCATAACATTGCATGTATGTTGATGATCAATACGTGCTTTAATAATTAATTGATGAATAGCTGAGTCATCATCCACAATTTCACTATCATTAAATGAAATAAAAGGCCTATGAACCATAAGAGGTATCTCATGTGTAAATGTGCCAATAATCCCATCTAACTGGTGCCCATAATGTGGTGTAGGAGGATGTAAATTATATGCCATTTTCACTTCTAGTGTTTCCTTAGAATGATCTTTTAATAGATTGTTGAATATCTTTTGGATTTGATGGTCACTCTGTTGTGATCCTGAATCCTTTGGTAAATCATCAAATGTGATCTTTTCACTATTAATGAGGTCTTGCTTATTGTGCTTCAACTTGTAATATTAGTTTGTAGAATGCGCAACACATTGATAATAGTGAAAATAATCATTTGCATCATATCCTTTTCATAGTGGTCGACTCATATCAACTTGTAAGGGAGGAGGGAGAAATATGAGATGACACTCCATTAGTTTTTTAAGGATCAAAACTAGAGACTCAAGTAATTATGTAAATTTTCTCTTAGGTGTATTAGATAAGATGATCCAATTAGGTTATTGTGACACTGCATTCACCATTTATTTTGCTTTCTTATTAGCCTATGGAGGTTTTAACTTATAGCTTTGTTTGATATGAAACTTGGTATTTGATATAGTTATTTTTTTTACATACTTAAAGATTTTTCAATGTAACGAGTTTCATTTCTCTATCTTGGAATTTGACATAAGTCATCAAAATATTTATACTTTTTCAAGATAATAAACTCATCTAGTGTGGCAAGCAAACTTTGTTTGAAGATATCTTGAAGCTCTTTATCTAGCATTAGATTTGTCATTTTGGCCAACATTGTATTGTGCTTTAAAACATATTTTTATTTATGGGCTCATTGGTTCCTTGTTTTATCTTTGAAATTTTTGCATATGGCATTTTTTCATTAATGTTGATTGAGAAATGTGCTATAAATTGATATGATAGAGGCTTGAATGTTTTATTGATTGTATTAGCATATCATAAAATCGTGTCAGAGCATAGTCCTTTAGGCTTCTTGGAAATAAATTTGTCAAAATTTTATAATTGGAATCATAATCAAGGCATGTGACATATAAATATTAGAGATGTTGCTTAGGGTCACCCTTACCATCATAAAGTGAACTTGGGTGCTACAAAATTGGTTAGCAAAGAGTGCAAGAGGATTATGTGATACATCTTGTGAATCAATAACATGAGTAGAAATTAAAACATTTTGCTCAATATTTGTAACCTTAGCTTCCAAATCTTGGATAACTTGGATAAGGGTTTTCACAATAGACCCATTGAAATTAAGATTTGATATTTAAAAAGTTACCAAAGGGGATGCAAACACTGCTTGTTATGATATAGGTATCAAAAACAATAATTGAGTTGAAGTATCGATTGTTACTATAGAGGATGTAACAATATTTGTTTGATACTTGGGGAACAATAGATTTAACACATATCCCATGCCCCCACTAGATGTAATAATCAATGGTGTGTTGAAGGGGAGGGATAATGGGATTAAATCAATAGTAATAAGATTTAAATATTCATCATTACTAGATGTGTATGCATTATCCTTAGCATGTTTACTAATTTCATCTTGTGTGACCTAAGAAAATGCATCAAGTAATTCCTAATTTGTATTTAGATGATGAATTAATGCTTCCTTATCTTCAATTTCAAAATGATATTTGTTATGAACATTTGTCATTTTTTATGAATGAAAAATAAAATTGCAATAATAATTGAAAAATTCAGATCTGAAAAGTAATCACAACAATTTAGAATTTAAAAATGTTGACAACCTTAAAGTAAGTTATGGTTATGCAAAAATACTCAGAGGTCAGGTTCACCAAATGTTTAACTCTTTTTAAAAATATTTAAAAGAGAATAACCAAATCAACTAGGGAATAAATTATTTTAGAAGCATGCCAATTAAATAATTCAGATTCACAATATTATGATACAATGCTAAATTATAGAAATATGCTAAATATAAAAAGTACAATGCCAAATAGTAATTTGATTGCTTAAACATGGAAAATGAATAATACTTAGCTTATTAAACGATGCATAGGTATATTTGAGAAATACAAATGCAAAAATAGTTAGGATAATGTTTAGCTATGATTCATCAAATTATAAAAATCAACTCTTTGTCAGTCTAGACACTACCATAAAAATAGGGACACTAGCGTTGATGCTTCCGTATAAAAATTGATGCGTATGTCCTATATGAAATACATGTCCTTTTCTAGAAATTCTACCTACTCTTTTTAGGGTTCATTATCACCTTGAAAATTATTTATTTGAATCATGTGTACAAGTTTTGTTTATCAATGTGTAGATCGAAACCCTAGGTGCTCCAATTAGGGCATGCCACATTTCAAAATAGGGGTTAGTGGGCTCAAGTAAAGTTGAGTTGACCTTAAAGACCCTTTTGTCAATGAGTGCTACCTACATAGCTAATACTTTGAAGAGGGTCTCAAACCAATGTAGTTATCCCCCTTACGTGGCCTTAAGTGTGAGTAATGGTGAAATATGTTATATGTGAGTGCATGTAGTGATCTTTCTTGTAAATTTACAAATGCTACTCATAATATACTTTTTGAATGCTTCAGACTTGTAATAATACTGCTCCTATGACTAATTTAGAAATATGGAAAAATAGGGTAGTTTTGAAATATTGAGATGTGTTTTTGCTTGGTGTAAGATAAATGTGTGTCTGATTTGTACTTAATGATAATGAATGGTCTTTAAATTGTATTTATACAACATATTTTGAAAATATATCACATGAGGGTTAATTAAGACAAATAGGCCAATCCATACATGTCGAAAGATTTATAAAGGTACAAACACTAGTGTCAGATCTAGGACACTAGCATCAACTCCAGTGTCCTAACCTAGATGTTAGTGCCTTGGAGGATAGAGAGTTCCTAAATATATGTAACTAATAGTGTAGGATATTAATTTGGTTTTATATGAGATGTGGGCTACATGTGATCTAGGAAATTAGAATATCAATGTCAAATTATAGGATAAGCATTTAGGCACTATGAGATGGTGAATGTGAGCCTTTTGGTAGTGAAAAGGTCCTGAATTGAAGGGTTGAGCCATGAGTAATATTCATAAAATGTATAATACTAGCATATCATGTAAAATCTAAATTTAACATTTACAATTTCATACACTTTTTTGTAGTCAAATGCAAATGATGCTTCCACATCATGCTCTACATTGAATGGTTCAAGTGTTTTCACTTGTAGGCCAATCCAATCTCCTTGAAAGAAATGAATAAGGTTTGTGAGAATAACAAAAATGCTATGTGAAACCATTAATTTAATAAGTTCAAGCCTCTTGACAACTATTCATGCATGCACACACACCTCCCTGCAATAATATATTTAATAAAAATACAAACCTTGATATACACCTTGATAATAATGTGGGGAACATCACATGACTCGACCAAACTAGACAAGAAGATGTTCTCAATGAACACAAATAACACACTCTAGTTACGTGCAACCATTTCCAGTGCAATGGTCATATAGTTGAATGATGTTGTGATATTCAACCTTGTGGTCTTTGTGGAAGAAGTATCCATTCCTAATCCACTTGTTGATTCCCAAACATTCTTGTGCAAAGGACCATGTATGAACACTAAAACTATATTGTGGGTGGATGGACCTTGATAATTGGGGAAATATCACCTCATGTTTAAAACATACATATAAGTGTGAAGCTTTAAACATCAGTAATGTGTTGGATAAGAATACATTACATTACATAGCTGCACATACACTGATTTTTGCATAGTGCACCTTGTTTCCATATGTATTTATGTACCAATACCTTTACGGTTATGTGGCATTCATAGGTCAATTTTTTTGTAGTAACATGTCTTTCACTTACAAAAAAAGCTTCATAATTCTTCTCAAATATAAAACACATGGGGTTTCTCAACTTCACTCTCGTGTTGCAAAGTCTTGATAATGGACATTAAAATAATATTACCCTAGACAACCTTAGTATCAAGTGTAACCCTAATTGGATTACCTTGGGATTATTAAAATTGGTATCACACTTATGATATTATGATTTGGTTTACCCCAAAATTTGTGCTAATACAAAATTGGTATTGAGCTCGTGCTATGATGATTGGTCTACCCTAGAAATAGTGATACTACAAAAATGATATCTAAATTTTACATTCATTGAGGCTAAAATCTTACACAAAGTTCACCATGTTATCAAACATCCAACATACATTTGACATGGTTATGCTTCATCTTCTATCCATTCTCGTGTACACATCCCTTGAGAAGGTAGTACTAGTAAACATACACCCCTCTTCTCAATGTTAAAGTATAAGGATATTACACATATCCTTTAGAATTTTTATGCATCCATAACATATTCTATGTAAGGATACTAGAAGCAATGGTACACTCTCGAGCACTTTTCAATATTGGTATCTCAAACTAAGAGAAATGTACATCTATTTATAGGGATTTGACACCCTACATTCCTTTTTAGGGGTTGGACTCAAAAGCTCAAAACTAATAATAATGGGGACCATTACTCTCTAAGGGGTGATTAATGATTTGAACACATGAGGGGTCCCTCAAGACTACCATCTCATTGTATTAATCTTGTTGGATTTTGGATACATAGAGTATTTTGCACATCTATAATCTGATAGGCCTTCTCTAGATTCATAAATAATTATGAGTACAACACCATTCAATGTAACATAACATCCATGAAACCTGTGAAGTATTATTCCACTCCAAGTTGACCCACACCATCTAAATGGATTACCCCTAATCTATAACATAAAATTTAGCTTTCATTATTTGATACTCCATTCAATTGGCACATCCTGAGGTAGTGTAAGAAACCAAGGACTTATTCACAAGTTTATTTTCACAGCAACCTTCGTGTCACCATCTCAATTTACTTATACTTACATAGGCATGGCTTAACTTGAATGGAACAATCCTATTTGAGGTAAAGCACTAAGGAAACATTATGTATACCACACAATACCATGCACATTCACACATACTGTGCAAGTTATGTATATCATGGAAGTGCATGACACTCATTGTATCTCTCATCATACATAAATGCTTGTGTTACCTTCATGAACTTGTGCATTGCCTTGTGAAGTATGCCACAAAACTACCGAGTGTCTCAAACTATCACCAACTCCTCATAACTCATAAGTGTCATGTAATGTCACCTAAACATTGTAACATTTAGTAGCTCCTCAATGTCATTAACATCATCTAAACTTCAAAAAACTCTGTATTTCCCAAATTTCACACAATATCACCTAAACCTTGTAACACATCACAATCATCCACTACTACACATAACTCTCTAGGACTCATCAACCATGTGTTAACCCCTTGCTAGTACATGAAATTATAAGTGGTCCTTTTGATATGGATGCCATATTAAGAGTACCTATTATCATATCATTTCATTGAAAGTATAACTAACACACATGCAAAAAGTCCAACCATCACTCAAATAAAAGATGAACTATTCTCTCTTTTAACCATTATCGTTTATAACTACCTTCTTATATTTTTATATATAAACATCCATTCAACACTAAGGGGTAGATAATGAATGAACATGGCCATCCATATCACATATTAGCATGCCTTAAGTATCTAATAACTTTTTATCATTGTAATAATGTTACTGTCTAGGCAAATTAGGTAGAAAGTGTTTTCCCCTTATGATTAGGTGAAACCTCATTCTTAACATTTCAATAATTCAAATTCTATACAATTTTTTATAGAAATGTCTCCATCTTTCTAATCAATAGAATTTACACTCTTAATTTTAATATGTATTGTACATATATGTACCTATACCTTAATATTTCCATTGAATATAAGTGACATTATTCAACTAGTCTCATTATGTGCAATGGTTATTCTGCATTTTTTAAGATGCCATTGCATGTTCTACAATTTTGCAACTATATTTGAATATATCCATCTAGTTTAAATAGTGTTATTTTGTCCTCCATGCACCTCCTAAGCACACATAGATCATTGGTATCAAAGTTGCATGTCTGTCACACCATCCTTTCATTAACTATCTACACTAAGTTAGTGAATCAGTATTAGACACACACTCTTCTATTCATTATTTTAGTCATGGGAAAAGTGACCAAGAAGGTAAACAAGTCCCAAATGAAAGTATCCCTTTCAAAATCTATGGTCAAGAATAAATGTCTAATCAAAGAGGTCCAACATATCCAACATTAGATTCAATAGTTGTAAGATGATTTATAGTCAAAGGAGAAAATATTTAATCTTGTCATGGAGAGCTTAATAGATCTCAAGGCACTTTTTTCATCTCATTGACCCTCTATTTGATTGTATTGTTCAATCCAAGGAAAGTTATGCTCAATCCATGTAAGAACTATAACGAAAATTCTCCACAAAGAATTCAAGGAACTAGCATGACTAGAAATTGAGTGCACATAATCTCAAGCCCTTGATTAGTTAGCTACCAACACACCACCATGCATAATAGTGGCATGTAATGTGAAGACAATGATATATAATAATCTGGTAAGTCCATGTTGTTCCCTATAGTCTAATTCAATGTACATATTAGGAATTTTTGAGAAACACACCAAATACATTGGTTCCAAACTACTGAAATAAATGGAATATGAATTTCAAGGCCTAAGTAAAGATTTCCAAGGAATAATCCATGCACTCTAGATAGATATGAGAATATATAATATTAGTATTGGATATACTAGTTTCATATCAAGAAAAGAAGGTTTTACAGACTTCTCTCCGTAGTTAAGTGTAAACCATGCTTCTAAATCATGATTTTATTTAAATGGCTAAAGTGTTTCCAAGTGTATGTTGACCTAACATCTCCTTGAGAGAATTGAAGAAGATGTGTGTGTCTCCCACCAATGCTATATGTAACCACAAATTCAATAGGCAGAATCCTCTTGGTAGGGCTCCATGCAAAATCATCCTTAGGCATACAATAAGCCTCCCCATAAGAACCTATTCAAAATTAACACCAACACCAATGTATTCCTTGATAACATGTTCAACCATAGTGGGATGGGCATCACATAAATTAATTACACCATCCACAAAGACATTGTTAATGAATTCAAACAACACAACCTCCATATTTTCCTCATGATAAATTTTAAGTCCATTGGGGTGAAATATTCTAGAAGAGTGGGATATGTCATCTCATTATATCATATATTAACTAGTGCCACCTGATTTCTCACACAATTACCCAATATTCCATTTAGATTGATAAAAATATGTAATGGGTCCTGAGGAATGAGGAACATGTTGTGGGAAGTGTTGACCAAATTTGGCTTTTACGTCAAATTGGGACACATATAGGTAAAAAACTGATTGTATAGGTCTATATGGAGTCTAATATCTTGTCATGAGATGTTTTATATGTCATTTGATGTCAATTAATGTTGTACTATCTTTGGTCAATTAGTTTTTAGGTCCATTTATCATTTTGAGTCATTTTAAGGGTTAGAAATAGTGCAGTTAATGTTTTGTATGGGTTTATTAGAAAGTGTGCAAGTGTCAAGAGTTTTATCACATGAAATGTGTCCTAGGAGGTCTGTAGTAACTGTCATTAATTGAAAATTTTCAGGTTACTTAGAAAAAGGTAGTTTTCTTGAAGAAAAGAGTGAGTCTGGCACTTGTATAGCTTCTTTGGGAAGTGTGCAACTTGGGAAATATTTAAATATGACTCTTCAACTTCTAAAAACTCATATCCATGATTTAATTGATTTGGAAGTTCCATTTTTAGGCCAAAACCATTCTACTCTCTTCTTGGCTTTCTAGACACACTAAAGTGACTTACAAGTTTTTACTTGGTACGATCAACACAAGTAGTTTCAAGATGCACACTATTGGGGGCATATAATAAAATTATAGACCTTAATTTTAATATAAATAAGTTTGAAAATGATTAACTGTGATTTATGAACCATTTATTTGAAGTTGACTGTTTAAATTTGCCTATCAATATGTACACCCTGTCAGTTTTCCCTTGGTTTGAGAAATATCATATAATTTGGATAATTATATTGGTTTTATGGGATTTGGGATCTCTTCTCTAATGTTTAAAATTCATATTTTCATGTTTAAAAGTGATTTGTCAATCCAAGAAGCTCAGTTTGCAAGAGAATACACTTTTCTATGTTATAGACAACCTTGCACCATTTTCAAGATCTTAAGGTTGTAACCATGGCTCTAGGGAGTTGGGATAAGTTAATATCACATGTTCACAATATGTTATTTCTTACCTTCATCTTCCAATCTCATATTTTAAAGCAATTTGCATAAGTATAGCAGCCATTTACAATTTTCATAGTCTGGCAGCCATTAATGAGCAGTATAGGTGATCTCATGGATGCATTCACATTGAAGATAAGGTATAACACTTATTCCAGGTGTTTTGAGATGTGAATAAAAATTTGAGGTATGGAGATGAATTTATAACTCATTGAGAGCTAGATAATAGTCATTGTGAACATATGTTTATAGTCTGCCTACATACTAAAAAGATGCATCTATAGGTGACTTAATAGAGAGTCAAGGAACCTTTTGATGTGTTAATGTTAATGATTATTCTCTACTAAAAGTTCTAATATGAATCAAACTTCATTATTGACCCCCTTGAATAGGTATAATATCAAATAGAAGGCCAAAAGAAATGCTCATTTCTTAAATCTACTTGCTGCCTGCACACTATATAACCACCTACATATGGTCTTGATAAAAGGTCAAAAGTTCATTTAAAAGTTTTGGAATAAGAATTTAAACCTTTCTTGGGGTAATAAAATGTTGTTTTAATCATGATAAACCTATTTATATTGTTAGTTGGCAAGGTGAAAGTATAGATCACTTTCTAGTATGAGTAGAAAAACTCAGTTCTTTTTGTCTCAAAATTGCTAAAACAAAGGTCCTAGAGCTTATTGTAGATAACTTATGACATGTTGGCTGACATTTATAAATAATTTGAATAGATGTGTTTGATGGTAACTAGTATTTATAAGGCTTTTGCCAATTTTGGAGGGCAAATGATGAAGAGAACGCAGTGTTTGAAAGCCCTAAAGTTGCTAAATTATGATTGAAACCTGACAATAATGTCTATAGGATTAGAAGATATGAAATGACTTTTGTCATCCAAGGTTAAGATTGACATTTATCCATGCTTGAACATGATTTTATGAAATTAAGGAGCAGGTATGAGCTATGACATCATAATGAAATATTATAGAGAGTATTTTAGATCCTCATATGCACACCTTGTCTGTACAGGTGGCCCAAATGTGCACCTACAACAAGGTATGCAAACAATGGTTGGAATTGGAGTTTAATTGTGTCATTTGGAAAACACAAGTTGATGTAGGTATGAGGTATATTTTTTGACATTAGGAGATTTCAAGGAAATCTTATAACATCAAAACCAATCCCACTCAAGGTTAATAATGACCTATAGGGGTGAAAGAGTAGGCAAGTGTGTCTCAATCAATAGGACAGTGAGCTCAAAGAGTGAAGATGTTTGGTATTAGAAATATATAATATGATACATAGATTAAAATCATCACAAGGTTACCTATAGGATAAAAATAAATTTTGTATGCACTAACACCTAGATTTCAAATTTGTATATTAACCTATAGTAGGGTTTAAAAGAGTCGTCTCAGTCAAGGCAGAAAGGGAGCTCATTTGGTGAACCTAGAGTATGTGTAAAGGGTATAGAGAGGTTTTAGTGATGAAATAAATTTGTCATCATATTTTCAAATTTATTATCACATTAAGGATATTTAATCATAATAAAACAAACCTATACATACCCCTCTCAACCCTAAGTACATCTACAGTCAATCCCAATGTGTATCTACAGTAGACAGTGAGCTAAGAGGTGAGGTATGAGGGTTTTAAAGGCATAAGCATGACCATAAGTGTTTAGAAATAGAATGAAACATATATAATAAGACATAATAAGTTAGAAACACTACCTATATATATCCCTTTATCTAAAAATTGGCACCTACAACCAATTTTAATGGACCGAGTCAAACAGTGAAGGGTAGGGAGCAAGAAGTTGATTTTCTTGAGGTAAGTTGATATAAATATGGTTCTAAATGGATCAAATAGGAATAAAATGATCTTATATGAATATATGATGGTTTTTTACACTATTTACAAACCTAAAATAAGCATAAAACACATACAGGGGCCTTTCCAAAGGAAGCACAATCAATCATGCCAAAACTCAGTTTTGAGAATTTAAAGATTAGAAGGATATGTAGAAGGTTTCATGTGGTAAAAGGAAATGAAATAAATTCACCATGAAAATTAAATCATCTAAATGATCTTGGAAACTGAAAATAGGTAGAGATAAGGCTCCTAATCATGCATTCTCAGTCCACATGTCAAACCCTGTACATAGTGTGTCTCAACAAGGTGTTGGCTTGGGGTTTTTAGGGAAACGAAGGACCAAATGACATAATAAAGAGATAATTTTTGTGGATGGAATAATGGAAACTTTAGTAATCCTACACAAGTGTTGGTTTTTTGAAACAAATAGGTGAAGTACCCCTTGTTTTGTCTTAGACAGGGGGTACTTTCCCTCACAAAACTGGCAGGATTAGAAGTATAGGATAGAGATATGGAGCCATAAGATGGAAGGACATTAAAAAAGGGTTTTTTAAGCTTAGGGATACCTATAAAAATCATGAAAACCAATCATAATAGTATGGATCTTGTCAGGGTGGTCAAAATCCTTGGAGGTACAATCAAGCCTGTTAGGCAAGGGGTCAAGTCTAAGGCCAAATGAAAGGTCAGTTTTAATCTTAACATGAGAGGAGATTTATACTAGATTGGAAAATGTATATGGGGTAATTATATACGTGTTTGAGTATTGGAAAGTAGGGAAGACATCAAAAATGTCATTTTGGGCCTAAACCTACAGATAGGCTTACTAGGCATGGTGAAGCCTAGTTTTAAATGAGAAGCCATTCAAACTTTTAGCATGAGGAAAGATATCCAACTAGTTGGATCATGTTTTTGGGGTTATTAAAGGAGTTTTAGATCCTTTACCTTATAGGATAAACCTTAGAGAATCCATTTTTGGCTTAGAAACCCATCAAGCATATTGGAAAGGAGAGAGACAAACTCGATAGGCCATATTTTGAAGCTCATATATTTCATGAGGATCTGAATGGGATATAGAGGAGTTAGGGGTCTTGAAGGCCAAATTATTAAAAAAAAAATTAGGTTGGACATCCAAATTTTATGAACCAACTTTAAGAGTGGAAATAAGCCTAAAACCCTTGCAAACCCTTATTAAGGACTAGTTTGGGAAGATTGAGTTGGAAATATAGTTTAAGAGAATATTTAGCTCATGAAACATTTTTAAAATTGGAGAGGAATCCCTCAGGATACTTCACACCAATATGAGTTGTACGTACTTGTACGGATGAGGGCATAAATAAGATTTTTCTCACTATTTTGGGTGTTTTGCAGGTTGTAGGAAATTTCAAGAGATGTAAAGCACATGTATGGAAATAATGAGACTTAATATAACTCCCAATGTAATTTTTATGCCTTTAAAATTTTCCTAAGTGTCTCAAACAGGTCCTTCAACTCAACTAATCAAAATTGGCCTAATGTACAAGCCAGTGAAAAAGATGGAAAACTATAAATGAGCTCAATTTAAGGTGTTCCTAATGCTTCCAAGGCCATGGAGGGAATTTAAAATTGTAATTCACTCCCTCCCATGGATTTTCATGGAGAAATGAAGCCATTTTGAAGTCCAAGTGTGTAGGGTGCATGAAAGGGCAGTTTTTTGGATAACTGATGATGATGGCTCACCTTCAGAGGTTTCCAAAGGACCAGGCATGCAACTAATGCATGGAGAGGCATGTATGAGAGTCTCCCCTTACATTAAAATAATTTTTTATACTACTCATTAGTTATAAGATGTTAAAATAACCCCAATTATGAAGGCAAATTTTTAATGCAAAATGAGGAGTTTTATGCCACTTTTCATCAAGTTTGTGACTTGAATTGACACTTGTTACTCCTAACCTTGCATGGTTTGACCCATATCTTCTTATCATGCATGGATAAATTATTGTATCATCTGTACAAGTGTAATTTTTACCCTTAGAATTATCTTCTTCTCTCTCTCTTTCAAACTCTATAAGAGTTAGTCATTTTGGCATTATATTGGATGCTCCACCTGAGTATGGTGAAGTCCTACTCATTTGTATACCTTTTGAGTAATAAAATAACTAAGTGTTACCTATTATATTATTTTTCATAGTGTTTTTCATTTGAATGATTGATTTTACTTAAGTGACACTCTTATTTCCTTAGCATGTTAGCTCATTCTTGCAACCTATTTGCAGTTGAAAAAATTCTTCTTGCAGGGCATGTGAAGTGTATTGGGGTATGTCAAGGATTAAATGAGTTTGTCTCTTCATCAGTGCCATTCAAGGCCTCTTTTCTATTCCTCCTTATCCTAGATGTTCATCTTGACCTCACAATGTAACATTGATGTAAGAAGTTGTAGATTGGAAGAATGTATGTTTGGGTTTTTTCTTGGTCTCAAGTGTGATATGCATATGGTTAGATGTCATCAGTCAATTTGGTGGATCATATCCATTAGTTTATATTTTATTTCAGTTTATTTATCCCTTTTCACCCCTTAAAGTTAGTATAGTTTCAATCCATAGTGGTACATTAAGGGAACTAGCCCCATCTAGAGACTCACCTCATTCCTTAGGCTGCCCACAAGCCTAGAGGTGATTTCATTATGCCACTTGGATGAGGAGATCCTTGTCATCTCCTTAGGGGTGAATATCCAAGTGAAAATAAGAAGGTAGGACCATTTTAATTTTCATGCATATATCTTTTATGGACTAATCTATGTACTTCACTTGTTAGCCCAAGTTTTGTGTTTACTGGTCAGAGTGTCTTAGGTTCTTGATGTCAAATTTTTTTAGCACTTACATACTTGATTAGTGTGTCTCATTATTTTTAAGGATACACACATCACCCATGTGGTGCTTCACACTCTTTCTTTCCATCATATTATCCTTGATATTCCCCTTAATGGATATCACTCTTAGCTAATCACATCCTTTATTACATTTCCTACTTACACCCTTTGGTTTTCCTTTTGTGAGTTGTATTGTAAGACCTTGGATATGACTAGGGAAAAAAATACTCATGTTCCCTTTACATCCTTCTATTTTCCATCCTTACTAGGTCAGTAGATGGTCATAATTTCTTACATTCCATTCTAGCACAATCATAAGTTTGAGTTATCATTCTTTTAGAGTTTTTTTATGTTTTCATTTATCCATATTTTTTATATTTCTTATTTTACACATATTTGTTTGAAATTTTTCATTCATTAATTTTAGTTACTTATAATTTTTTACATATATCATATTTTGTGGTGTGTTTTATATTCATTTTACCATTTGTTTTATCTTTGGTTTTTCAATTTTCTATCTACTTACGACTTTTCATTTCATCATTTTACATTAATGTTATCATTTTTTTAACCATGCATTTGCTTAAATTTGCTATAAAGGAATAAAATATACATCATATATTTTCCCATGGCATAAAATATCATAAACAAATGTGTTATAAATAAAATACATCTATAGATAAAACATCCATGAGTCATACTAAAACACACACACAAAGATATATTACTTAACATAACACATTTTACTCACCCATAGCAGTACCATTTACTCAACCACCTAACAGCTCTTGCATGTCTTGGCTCTAAGGAGATGCAAAGCCTTTATAGTGTTCCAATTAGATGACATGAGCATGTTGTGCCTCATGACATACCCCTCATTTTTTCATCTAATTAGGTGTTGGTTAAGCCTTAGGATCTCCCTACTATAGCTATGACTATGGTTGTGAGAGTGGTTGTGACTACACCTATTGTTGTCTCCACATCCATAACCATAACGGTGGCTAATTTTGATACTGAGTAACTATTACTCCTCCTCATGTAACATTATCTCCTTGTTATCAACTCCACCATTACCTCACTACCCTAGGATAATGAGACCATATAACATATACCTCAATAGGTATCCCCCCACATACCATACCACACAACTCCCTCACATGAAGAGCCCAAAATGTTGGGACCACTAGAGGAGTGGCTAGGTGTGACAACCCAACCTGAGATGGTACACAATATCACAAATGACACTCTACCCACCATGGGAAGTGTCCTATAATCCTCACCCATACATGTGCTTGTACAGTGGATGACCATGATGGTTAGGCATCCATAATTCCCCAATATGGCTTCTTGATAATCTGCTCACATGCCACACTATAAACAAATTTGGTGTGTGTTAAATGGATCACACCACATGGTCTTGTGTCCACTTTCACATTTTCAGGGGGGCATCATTTGTGGCATGTGGTAACCCCACCGACATAAACATCGGGAACCACTCATAAATCTAGCTCCCCAAAATAACAATAGGCTCCATAGTCTACCAGACTCTTAAAAAAATCCCATACAAATCGTAATGTGTCATTATCTAATATAGAGTAGCATAGGTTTATAATATATAGGGGAACTCTCCCATATGACTTGTGACAGATCAATCATGATGTTACAAGTCTAAAAATGGTCTTTTGAATATCTATAATGGTCGATATATATGCATCGAATAAATGTATGAGTACCCTTTTTCATTGTATCTCTTTAAACTAGTAGCCCAAAAATCTAAGGCCCTCTTTTCATTTAGCAATGTCAGGGTATTGAATAACACTAGTGTTCCCATAATTAGTAATCCAAAAATAACATGGACATCCTCTAAAGTGATTGTAGCCTCGATAATATCCCCATCCACCACCCACCAAAAGGTGTTAGTAAGTCTCTCCCATGCCCCTAAAAACATGGTGACTAAATCTACACTCAAGGGAATCTTGTGCATCTCTATGATCCCACCAAATCGAAGGATAGTTAGTTGAGCTTGATCTAATACAAACAACCTCTACAGTAGATCTAAAAGTCATATCACATCCAATAATCTCCATAGTCTTTAATGTCTCTCTAAAATTCCAAAAAACCAAGCACAAATAAGGTATCTTTCCTAAAATTGAAATAAATTAGCCATAAAACTAGTAAAATTAACATTTATTTCAAATTAACTAATTCATCGACCATGTACATTGCTACATCAGCCATCCCATCTTGTAGACTATATCAACCACATACATTACTACATCAACCATCTATAACTTCACATTATATCAACATTGATCTATGGGATCGACCTTATACCTCTATTGTATCGGTCTATCTATACTCCATGAGTTGTCTATACAATATTTCATACACCATCAACCATTTGTTCAACTACATCATCTAGGCTATCTTCTAACATCACCAAAAATGACATACGTCATCGACCGCCTCATAATTTTCCTACTACATTAGTCATGCTCAATGGTATCACCCAAAAATGGCTCAAATTCTCAACCAGTTCAAATGACATTGATGAGATTTAATTATCATTGTTTTTATACTATATCGTCCATTAAAACTACGTGGTGATTTTTCACTATGCCATAATGAAAGCCATTGACCTAAAATTTTACTTTTTGTTATGTACCTATTACTTATCCTATTTTTCATTATAAATCTATGCTTTCTGGTGCAAATTACACTACACATATTTGCCTCGACACCTAATTTTCCTAATCTAATTCATTTTAATCAAAATTTCAAAAATCAATAATTAATGCACCTTGTACCTATATCACATCAGGCACAATAATAATTCATCCACCAGCTTGTCCACCTCCTTGTATATAGGCCATCGTCTCTAAATTTAGACACATAGAGCTTTGGTTTCTAAGAATAAAAAATGCATAAATGAATAATTATTTACACTTTTATAGTAATATTTTTTTAAAAAATAGCGTTCAATTATTTACTGATAAATTGTGTATTTTACTCATATCTTTATTTCCATAAGTCCTTTTCACAAACCAAAAGAAGATTTAAAATCCTACTAAGATAGAGATTTTTTCAAGCTAACATAATAATATTTTTTCAATTTTTTTGAATTTTATCTTATTTTTCAAGTCCACATTTTGGTCCACACACGAGGCACCTCTCATCATCTGCTACACATGCAGCTTATTCTCATCATTAATAAGGTAAGTGAAGGTGCATAATTATAGTTCATTTACTTTCACTTATTTTTCAATTTTTATTGCATTTAGATAAGCTTAGTTGTTGTGCTTCTATGTTCTTTCTTAAATTACCATCCCATGTTACACTTTGCTGATACGTGATGAGCTTTGAGCGAGGCATATGTGTACACATAATATTTTAAAACTTTATCAATTACTGATGCTTTCTCTCTTGTAACAACATGTTGAGTTTCAATCTCCCTAAGTGCATTCCTTAATGGGTGCACCAAGAAATAAGTGGGTAGGTTGTTGGTACTTTATGAGAGATATTGTTGCCTATTTATCAGTCTTACATCTATTATAACTTCTTCATATTTGATCCCCTAAGTTATATACTTCCATCTTGCATCATATAGGTATATCAAGTCCCATAATTTGCTACTCTATCATTTGTACCTTCCCAACTACATCAATCAAATCAATGCAGTTCCTAACATTCCAGTGCAATCTTCATAACTAGCTCGACCTAGCCAACCTAGTTTAAGGTTAGTTTATTTAAAATTAAATAGAGTTATTCGATAGTGTTGGTTTAGTCTTCAGAAGGGATTAGGATAATTCACCACTATAAATACAAGCTACCATTTCATTCCAAGAAAGAGGTACATTCATTTTCACATGTTTATTGCTCATACTTCTATCTTAAGTCTACATTTGGAAGAGCTATTTTTTATATCTTGTCTTGAATGAAAGCTCATCTTATGGAGTCTTGGATACAATAGGAGGATTCCTTTTATCCTAGAGCTTGATTTAGCCTTTGATATCCTTTAAGTCATAAAAATCTCTTGCAAATCACCATTGTCCAAGGGGGAGATTGAAGCTCAACATGTCTTATTCAAGGTAAATATATTCTAACCCTACTAAGATCTTTTATTTTATAGATATAAGTTACATAATTGCTTGGTTAATGAATGCCTATCTCCTTGTTTAAACTTTCTCCACACTTTTATTTTGTGTGGCTATAAGATTGTTTGAACTTGCCATTTATTCACCTTAGGTAACCTAGGCCCCCATTTGCTTACCATGGTTACTTTCCCATTTTGATATGTTTTTAACCATTTCCCTTACATTGATTGTTTGTGATATTAGATTATGTTTATGCCTAAAACTCTCACTCCAGGTTAAACAACCTCTTATGGGAAGCTTTACAGGTGTGGGACTGAATGCAGTTTGTAAAGCAACCTCTAGGATTTTAGAAGTTGGCTCTTCATTCAAAGGTTGGGGGTGAAAAGGGGAGAACAGAATGCAAATAAAACTAAAACTAACTAAGGCGATGCATCAAAATATTTAAACCATTTAGACTATAATTTCATAACATATATCAAGCATTTAAACACTATAGACCATAAAGTAGCATAAAACATGAATTAAGATCTATAATGAAAGCAAATGTCAATACTATAGAAGTAGAAGAAAAGATATAACAGATAGAGATAATTTTACATGCAAATTGACATAGAATATCAAATCCTCTTCATTATTAGATGGAGAAATGAATACAGAAGGCCTCGAGGGCACATACAAAACATCTAGTCACACCTGTGAGGGGCACCTATTAAGGTCAAAGAATGAGAAAATGCTAACTGCTATTACTTCTATTTTATTACAAGTGGTGGTATACAAAAATAGATGATACAAGAAAAATGGTAACCAACCCCTTCAAAAAGGAAAGAGCCTAGAATATATAGGCAAAATGGCCTCTTATGAGAATGACACCTAGAAATCTTGACACTCGCACTCATGATGATGATATTGTAATTAAAAGAGGGACTTAGGCTCATGAGTGTAGTTAGCCTCTAGATCCCAAATATTACATGACCACTCTATCTTGTTAAGGCCATGATGCTCAGGAGTAATGTAGTTATGCCACATGTATATCTCTGGAGCTGTCTTAGCTATGTCATTGGGGATGGGGATCCACTTATCTTGGCTAATGGTGCAACTCCTTTGTATGATAGGAGGACCTTTGCCTTTGAAGAGAATAGTGGTTACACACGGAAAGGCTCGTATATTTATTGTTACAACCAACTGGTGGGTCCCTTTTAATCTTCTCTAGCCAATAACACTACTCCAAATTCTGACAGACCAAAACTTCTCTTGGATAAGCACAAGGATGACACATGTAAAGTAGATGCTCCTCTTGGGGAAAGTCAAGCATTTCTTTAAAAAATTGAGCATGAGGATGCCATGTGTTAGAACCATGTTCACCAAGTAACAACTTAGTGGGCCTTATTTATTTACCAACTAGCCAATGGCACTACTTGGAGGTTTGACCCAAAAGGAAATGGCTTTGAAGAGTACGAGGCTACCACGTGTCGAGATGGTGTTCCACCAAAGTGAAATGAGATCCTTTTCAACCTAGATGAGCATTAGGTTACCATGTGGAAGAAACAAATAGAGGCTAAGACTTAGGTAAAAGTTTGAAAAGGGGCTTTGAAAAGGAAGAGGCTAAAAGGAGAACTACTAAAAGGTTTCAAGGAACTGTTAGCTGCATTGAACGAGTCTGAAACCAAAGATGAACTACTTAAAAATAATAAAACATGTATTTTAATCCATAGTTCCTAATGACTTACAGGGGTATCCACCTACAAATGAGAGAACCAAAAACTTTGCTGTGTAGACCAGTCGAGGCAAAATTTCAAAATAGGAGGAAGGCTTGAGATCCTATAATTTTTGAGGAGCTGCCTATAAAGGCACCCACTCTTCCTCCTTGGGGTGGTGGGTATTCTTCTTGAGAGCCTTAAAGGCTCTATTTAGATAAATAATCTCCTTGAAGGAGATGCTTCCCAAACCCTAAAAAAATTCTAGTGTTTAGAATTCAATCTAGATGAGTGGATGCAATACCTTTTCCACTTTGAAGACACTAGGTGATTAACTGAGAGTCATGAAAATGGTCTGGTCATTCTATTTTTATTCTAGTAATGTTTTGATCTGGTCCTTAGGGAGGACGCTATTATCTACCAAGAAAGGGGAGAGTCCTAATTGGACTAGTTGTTCGATGTGCCCCTACCTATCTTAGACCACCTGCTCTAAGGCATTAAGGAATGCATTGCACTTATTAGCTACCTTGTTACAACCTAAGAATTCATTCACCTTTGCTACCGCCTACCTTCAGTCAGTCTCCCCCACTACTTGTAGTGTTTCATTAGAGGTGCTAAAAGATTTTGGATGAAGAGCTATGAATTCAAGACCTTAGGAGCCATGAAGGTTATGACTTGATCAATGGACATGCTCACTTGTGAGCTTAGATTCTATGAGTCTATAATGAAGGTGAGAGCCGATTTCAGGTTTGTGATCATGCCCTTGATTCTCTCCTAATAATATTTATACAATTATTGGACCATAAGGAGGATTTTTGTGGCCTACAGATGGGTGGCAAGGTCATTCTTTAATTTCTCAATTTCTTGGTCCTTGATTAAGGATTCCTATTGTGCCTACTATTGTAATTATTTAAATGCTTGATTAAAATCTAAGAGCTTTTGGTGGGTCTACGCCAATTTAGTCTTTCTTTCTTTCTTTCAGATTGGTCTCGATGACCACTCATAGATTGGATTTTGCCTAGAATATCTCACTAGAAACATGGAGTTGAAGGTTGAACCTTACTTTTTTGAGCTTTGCATCTTTCACCTTAGCCTCAAAAGTGAAGTGGTCTATCTTGGTCTTTTCTAGCTATCAGGTTGCCTTAATGTAGTCTATGGTTACATAATTCTGTGTTTCCTCCATCAGCTTTAACCTATTAATGGGTCTAGATTGGCTGAGATTTAGGTCAAAAAATTATATGGCATAGTCCCCTAGCTTTATCTACTCTTGGGGGTTGACTAATCGAGGATCCAAATGAGCAATCATGAGAGATTTTTATATAGGGTCATATAATGACTATATATGAGTTTGTGTAGGGGCCCTAGCCTGCTTTCCCCTTCTTTTCCATTTAGGCCTCATGAGCTCTCCTTTTTGAGTCCATATACTAATGTTACTACTCTAGTGCTTGAATGCACTCCCTTACAAAGGGGATTCCCTATGGCAGTGCAAATGGAATGGTCTCTTGCTATTGTGAAATAGCAAACCCTGTCCCCATATAAGTGAGTGAATGGAGGGTGAGGGTGGAAGGAATTCATGGGGTGATATGAATGGTGATTATGCAATGATGGAAGATGAGGTGGATGATGAAGGCAAAGGGGTTAGGAAAGGCATGCAGGAAGAGATCGAGACCATAGAAGAAAGTGGTGAGATCTTGATGGTGGACTGAGTGGATGAAGAGGAGAGTGGGGCTAGGGAAGTAATTGGCTGGGCCATAGAGATTGCTATAACTTGAGGTGAGATGGTGGATGGAGATGTGGAGGCAATGAGGGAGGTGGAGGTGGAAAGAAGGGGATCTACAAAGTGAATATTCTTTTATGGAGGGTTAGATTTGGGTGCCTTAGGCTACTTGTACTAGAGTGAACCAATTGTGAGGTATCCAGAGGGGGTTTATTATTACTGTGGGGCTATCGGATATGGGTATAGGGGAGGTGGCTAAATTGATGGCTTATGAATCTCTAAGACCTCAGTCTCCTTCTATTATGGTGCATCCCCCACTCCCTATCTAGGGGCATCTCTTTCTTCTTCTTCTTCTTCTACTATTACTACTACTACTACTACTATCTTAGGGGAAGATTATGTTTCCCCTAAGCCCTCCTTTGGATGATGCTCATCCCAAAGCTTTTTAAAGGTTTCATTTGTGTTTTCATCATCATAATTGGAGTATGGATTAGCAATTTCATACCTATATTTTGTAAAGGTAGCTATTTTTTCTTCGCTCCAATCCAATTAGGCATGTTGCTTATTCATCCCCTTCAAAAAAAAATTAGCTAGGTCATATGCCTGTACCGCATCATAGAAGGACTCCCATGGTTTTAGGGTGTCCAATGAGATCTAAGATAAAACCACATAATTTTGGAGAATTTCTTTTGTAGGCAACCTCTTTTGTTCTAGATATGGTTGATTTTGATGCTTAGGAGTGCTGGTGATCTTCAAGGATTCTATGAATACATTTGGATCATAGTTTTATCTATCATCTATTAAATGAAGGCCAAGCTATGTTAGATTGGCCATGAATAGCCATCCCTTCTACCTCTTTATCACTATGATGCTATCTCTTATGAAAGGGGCATCATATAGATCTTTTTTCTTCTTCTTACTTTCTATTCCATAGATGAAGTCCACCACATTGAGTTGGTGAGCCAAATCTAGGGCCAGGGTCCTATCTATTAGCATATGTAAGAGTCAAAAGGGTTCTCCCTAAAAATTGTGCATTCAGATGAATGTAAAATGGGTTCTTTAGAACCAGTCGACTAGGACCCTACTCTCGATGAGCCATGAACACTGCTTGTACATCATTCTAAATGTAAGGGCCTATGTTCTGAGGTTAATGAGAACTAAAACCATAAAGATATCCAAGAAATCATAGTAGTCCTCGATGATAGACAAGACATGGGTCTATACAGTGACTAAGGTCACTATGTTGGGGAAAACATCCATGTTAGAGGAGTTGAGATTGAGGAATGAAGATAAGAACCAGGAATGTTGGTACAAAATGAGATGCAAGAGAAATGATGAGTACCTAAAGGTACCCACCATCAAAAAATTCTTCAACTCATCCCTCATGGAGGTGGTAATGGATTTTATGAAATCCATCCTGAACACCTATCCCTTCTCCACTATGGTCATGAGGAAGAGTGCCCCTAACTGAAAGTCATCTACATTGTTGTCAGAGTCCATTCCTAAGATGAAGGCCAATATAGATAGAGTATCCTTCAAGTACTATGAGGTAGAGCTCACCAGGGGGATGGGTAGAGGAGGCATATTTGTGATGTCATTCTTGAGGAGGAAGCTAAGGAAGTGCACCTTCTTGTAGACTCAGGAGTTCTAGACACTCTAAAGGCTCTCTATGCTGCAGGTATCAACCTTGGTGTCATTTAGGAGCTGCAACATCTCCCTAATGCTATCTATTCTAATTTTCACCCTCAAATGGGCATTGTTAGCAATTATGCTAGTACTAGCATTGTACTTTTCCATACAGAGGCTAATAATCTCTAGGCATGAATGAACATAAGGCACCATATACTATGCTAGCATGTCCCACATCCTATAGCCAAATGAGTCATATTCCTCCCTTTAGACCCTTTTGAGCATTTGAGCATGGGCACCCTCTCTAAAATTTTTTAGATTCATGGCTAGCTTGGGGTCAAACATATCATCCGTGAAGTCAGTGACCAATGCTTGGTCCCTGTAGTTTCCTTTGGGTGCTTTCTTGATGTTTGACAAATTCTCTTTTCTTGAGCAAGAGTAGAAGCATAAGATTTGATCATGCCATATTTAGGGGCAAGGTCTCCCCTGCCACCTAACCCATGAGTTATCTATCTTGTGGGATTCTTCTCGCTTCCTAATGAAGATGTAAAAACCTTCATTTTTGATAATTTTGATCCAAAACCACTCTCTATCTTGTGGTATGTACTGGATTAATAGTTCTCTACTCACCTCTTCTTTCAACTCTAGGCTTATCTCTCTCTGCTCTTTTCAATTACTTAATGCTCATGAGGATCTCAATACGTCAAGTATTTGGCTTAGATGAGGTGAGGGTATTTATACACTGACACTATTAGGTAGGCTCATTATGGAAAATTTAAAATCGGGCATCTCATAAATGATAAGGGTGGAACATACACTCAAAGAGCCATTCATAATAGATTTTGAAGTGGTCATTATGAGGAGTCATGCAAGATGGAACATTTGACATTAATGATAGGTGAGGTGAGTAGCTAACTGTATTTCAGAGAATGTTTTTGAAGATTTGGGAGGAATAGGGTAATTATGCATGGTGGCTAGACAAGACACTTATGCCAACATCACTTATTAAAAATAAAAATCAATAGAAAGGGAAACAATGTTAAGGGAAAAAATAGTAAAGGAAAGGAAACACACAAATAGAAATTGAAACTAGCTAACTATGTATAAGGGGGAGGCAGACAAGTTAGTTAAAATGTTTCAAATTGATCGTGTTAACCAGGATCTCTAATGCATTTCCCTCTTCATATTCTAACTCAAAAGCATTCCTCTACTTATTGCTGGTGATACCAAATGGTCCTCTCCAAAGAGAATCAAACTTCACGTGCTGGCCTAGCTTTATGGCCCTCTTATCATATTTGAGAACTAAATACTTGGGTTTGAATCCTAGATCTGATGACTTCTTATCAAACCACCATTTGACTACTTGTTTTTGGGTGATTTTTTGCATCATTTGCTTGTTTCCTTGCTTCTTAGAGGCTAGGTAGCTCTATGAGCCTAACCTCCATTGTTCTATTTTATGCAATCTCAACATATTTCAAAGTCTGTAATATGGGGATTTCTGATGACACCGACATGATTACCTCTTTCTCATATACAAGTTCATATGAGAAGGTATTCAAGATTTGTTTGGGAGTGATGTTATCTACCTATAGGGCCATTCTCACATACATGTGCCACTCCCTTTTTGATCAGTCTTATTATATTCTTATTTGTTGACTCTACGAACTTGTTCCTTTATAGGTAGTAATTGGATGAAGCTTTTAAGAAGATACCATTATAAAGTGTAAACTCATAAATTTGAGACCTAAGGAAATCTTTTGCATTGTTATAGATGACTATATTAGGTAGGCCAAATCTAGCCATAAGCTTTTCTAAGAAGCTAGGGATCACATTCTTAGTTGCCTCTTTCAGTGAGAGTGCTACTGTCCATCATGTGAAGTAGTTGATGGATATCAATATCCACTTGTGACTGATGATGGAGATGGGATTTATCATACCAATGAAGTCTAAGCCCCACTACATAAAGGGTTCATCTGTCACAATTGAGTTTAGTGACATGGTTAAATTCTTCCTTTTCCTTATGAAGAATTGGCATTTTTGGCATTTTTTGATTGCCTTATGAAAGTCTGTGAACATGATTGACCAATAATACCCCAAGTGTATGATATTTGTCATGGTGGTTTTTGTTAATAAGTGACCACCTATGGGACTAAATTGCATGTCTTGGAGAATCTTCTCAGCCTGGTGTCTTTTGACACATCGAAGCAGGTCTCCATCAAAGTTCTTTTTGAATAAGACTCCTTAGACTAACATGTAGTTAGACCCCTAGAGTTTGTAGAAATGCCTTTTATGCATGGGAAGGCTATCTAAATATTGATCAGTTTGCATGATGCAAATCTAGTCAATCACCTAAGATCCATCGATCTCGAATTGGTTGAGCAGGATTGCTTCTGGCATGTCTTGTTCCTCTAGCGGGATATTTGCACATTGGGCTAGGTAATCATAGATTCCTCTTCATCTGATCACCTTTGATGGCTGAACCTTGATGTCATACTCTAAGATCTTGGTGATCCATTTGGCTCATTTGTCTATGATCTCTCCTTCCATGATGTATTCAGAGATGCTAGAGTGTGCCATGTATACCATGATCTTGTTGCCCATGATAAGATGCTTGAAATTTTTGAGTCCCTTGACTATGGTGAAAGCCTGTCTCTCTATGAAATTGTATTTGACTTTATACCTATACAATGTTCTTGAGTAGAACATGATCGAGTGATCATTTATTCCTTCCTCTTCCTTTTGAGTTAACATAACTAATAGGCTATGCTCACTCCCATAGACGTACATAATGAAATATTTGGAAAATTTAGGGTTAACTAGTACATGCATAGTAGATATTAAATTCTTAATTTCATCAAATATTGCTCTTCCTTCAGGTGTCCATTTAAAAGCTTCATCCTTCTTCAACATTAGGGTGATTGGTCTTACTAATCCTACAAATTTAGATATAAACCTGTTGATGAAATTAATCTTTACAAGGAAATATTGTACTCCTTTCTTGTTTATCAGCAAGGCTAAGTCTCTGATGGGATTTATTCTCTTCGAATCAATGATGATCCTTTCTTTGGATATTACATATCCCAATAGCTTGCCTTGTGGGACTCTAAATAAACATTTTTTGGGGTTAAGAGACACCTTGAATTCTTGACACTTTTGGAAAACCTTCTCCAAATGGTTGAAGTGGTCCTCTTTCTTAAAAAACATGATGAGGTCATCTAGGCAAATGAGGATGATCTTATTAATTATCCCTTTGAAATCTACATCCATTACCCATTGGAATGTTTCCCTAACATTAGAGAGGCCAATAGGCATCTTCACATATGTGAATATTCCCCATTTTGTGGTGAAGGTTGTCTTCTGCTAGTCCTTTTTGTTGACCCACACTTGATTATACCCAAAAAATCCATCTAGTAGAGAATTTTTTTTTCACCTACTACTGTTTAGAGGATCTATTCCATATAGGGAAGGGGGTAATGTCCTTCAAGGATGCTTTATTTAGGTCCCAAAAATCCACGTACAACTGGATCTTTCCACTCTTCTTTCACACAGGAATTAGATTAGACACCCAAGTTGAATGTTTAATTGGGTATATAATCTTAGAGTCAATTAGTTTCTTGAGCTCTTAGGCCATCAAGGATTTTATCTTTGACTTTATCAACCTTTATTTCTACCAAATTGGTTTGGCTCATTCTACTAAGTCAATAGTGTGTTGAATGACCTCATGGCCATATCCCTTCAAGTCATCATAAGTCTATGCAATGACTCCTTTATATCTATCTCAGAAAGAAACCAACTGATCTTTATCCTTATGGGGAACTTCCTTTCCAACCTTTAGCTTCCTTATACCCTTGACATCGATCTTGAAGTAATCACCCTTGTTTGCAACAAACTTTTACTTGTCATTTATTGCATCATCAAAGTCAAAAAGATTCTCTAGGGTAATGAGGCCCTTTGATAACTTGTTGGTTTTTAACTACATGATTTGGTCCCTATAAGCCTCTTCAATTTTTGATTGTACTTACTCCATGAATTTGCACGATTGCTAGAGAAACATGGAAATTTGAGCATCATTTTCAAATACCTGCCAGTTTTGGTCATTGTCTAGGATAGGGGCCTAATGATTACCTATACTTCTTGCTCATTGGTGAAAAAATCTATCACTAGGTTAAATTGGGAACCAATCATTTTCATTCTGGTAGCTCTATATTCACGGTCCTTGGGATGATTTGAATGTTAAAAGATTCAAAGGCTTCAATCAGGTCCCATATATGATGGTGGTAGGATCTCATGCTCACATTCTTTATGGCCACTACCCCCCTTATTTGTCTCACTACTAATTTGAAATCTCTGAATACCTTCAATTATTTGATGCTCATCGACTCGGTAAGGCTAAGGTCATGGACCAATGCCTCATATTCGACCTCATTATTTATATAGGCAAACTAAAAATGGAAGGCTTAAAGGGTCTTTTTTTTGGAAATAAATGTTAGTTGGATGTTGACTCCATAGTCAGTCTTGCATTTCACACCATCAAAATATAGAATATGGAATACAGACTCATATGTAATCCCTTTGCTTCAATCGCCTTTCTTTTTTACAACTTCAAGGATGGCCTAGTCTTCATCATGGATTACGTAAGTTCCAAGGACAGTGGCATGATAGTTTGTGAATGGGTCATTTTTAATGAACTCATTGACAAGGGATTCATCTTATAAAGTTTTGGTATTTGTAACCTTTTCTCCTTTAAGCATCTCCATGTAGTGCATCTTCATTCTTGAGAAGGAAGTGTGTGTTGCTTCAAAGTTCATCATAACTTTGTCCACTATGTGTTTTGGGTAAAGTGGTTCAGACAACACTTTTAAATTTGAACCATGCCTGGTCCTCAATATTATATGGGACCAATATAATGATAAATACCCACCTATCTTGGTGATGAAGTCTCTTGACAAACATATCTTGAAGATAGGCAAGATGTCTATCACTATAATGTCTTGTGATATAATAATACTAGGACAAGAATATAGCGTGAGAGGAAGAACCCTGATGTTCCCTAAGGTTTGAAACTTCTTTCCATCTAGCTACATCACTCCTTTATTCAATGGCTCATACTTCATTTGTGGTTATCTGTTATTTATTTAGGCATCACCATCATGCTCATGCTTGAATAAATCATGGAGTTGTGTAATATTGTCTTCCCCAAAATCAATGTCAGATAGAATGGGGTAGGTTTTTCTTTGCTTACCCCCTCTTTGGTATTGACAAATGTGGAGGGCATTTAGGGTTATGCACTCATGCTAGCTTCCTTCCCCTTTGTCCTCATGGGTTCTGAGGTTGGCTTTCCTTGCATGGGATTTTTTTGCTTCTCTAAGGCTTCTTTTAGTAGAGACTTATTCTCAAAAATTGATAGGACATCCCAAAGGGAGATGCTAACTGGAACCTTCTTCAACTGTTCCACCATGTTGTATGACCGTTGAAGTGAGACGTCAAGATCATTTGTTTTATTTTGTACTGCCTTGCTCTATTTTGGGTATGTCAAAGGTGAGGGATGAGGTGTTGAGCCTTTCTCAAAGGTCACTTTGGTCCTTGTAGAAGCTATGGGAATTTTAGCCAATCTTTTCTTCAAATGAGTGTAGTAGTTTGATTGAACCTGCGAGGCTTTATACATAGGGACTTCACTCATGTAGATCACATCTTCAACTTTAACCCAAGAGAATAGTGCATGTTTTGGGGCTATTTATTCTTCTTTTTCTAGGGACATCCCCTACATTTACACCATCAAGACTGTGTTCTCAATCTCTAGAGACTGGTATGTGTAGTCTAAATCAGGGGCATTCCCTTATTATCATTGTTTGACAACCTTCTGATTTAGGTTGCCCCTTAGATAGTTTCAAGGTCCATGGGCATCATTATGAGGAAAGCACCATGAATGAGAGTCATCTACTAAGGTATTTTGTCTAATAAATAGTTCTCTATTTGCATTAGGTGCTACTATATTCAAGGGGTCTGGTACTACAACCATTTGGTTTATGGGCCACATATGATGGTTTATTACTTGATGATTTAGAGCTTAATGGTTTGGATTTTATCTCTCTTGGTATTAGTTTTATTAGTATGGTGCTCTCCTTTATTAATAGTTATTGAAAGGGGGCTTCAGAGGCATAGCCTACTACCTTTTGAAATTGATTATCTCATTAAATAAGTTTCATAAGATACTCTTCATATCATTCATCTCTACAGCTAGGGAGGATTGAGTGAATGTGCTTCCTTGAGTGGATGGATATACATACATAGAAGGTGGGGTCCCTGGGGTACTCAGGGATTCTTATTATAGAGGCATTGATATCTCTAGGAACATCAACATTGATGAATGTGAAGTTAGCTTTCCTACATCTATCAAATTGTTCTCAACCCTTATTGCCAGATCATAAGCATCCAACAACATCTAGCCTCCAGATAATTAAATCAAAACATAATGTCTAAATTGAAGGCCTTGAGGTAGAACACAATATCCATGCTCGCGAGCATTTGAGCCACTATTGGGATCCTTTGCCAAGTCTTTTTAAACCTAGTATTGAAGTTGATAATGGATTCTTATGGGCCTCTCTTGATGGTTATTAGTTGCTGTAGGAAGGATGATCGGTTTGATTTCTCATTGAATCACTCAAATAATTTGTCACCTAAGTCATCCTAAGTATCGATGGAGTTGGCTGACAAAGATTGGTACTAATCAAGATCTTATCCTTTGAAAGATGCCACTAGTATCCTTAATGATACATTCTACATATTGACGTAGTGTATAGTGCACACATTTATGACATCTTGGAGATGTTCTACCGAGCTCTTGAAATCCTCTCCTGAGAACATGGGGAACACCTTCAAGGCATTAATAAGAATGGGGTCTCACATAGCTAGGGGTGTTAGAGGGATAAGTGGCATGTCATTATCCCATGATATGAAGTTCCTTGATAGGCCTTGAATAGCCATTTGTTTTTTCTGAGCAATGTTAGACCTCGTGGTCCTTTGATGAGTTAGAGCTCGTAGAGGTGGTGTTATCAGGATCAAAGTCCTTGCTATTTATGACTTTATTATAGGCCTTTGGCTCATAAACTTGGGATCCTAGTCAATTTGGTCCCACCAAGCATGCCAAAAAATAAAAATGGTTGATGCTTAAAAATCTCACTCCAGGTTAAACAACCTCCTATGGGAAGCTTTATAGGTGTTGGAACGAATGTAGTTTGTAAAGTAACCTAAGGGATTTTATAAGCTGGCTCTTTATTCAAAGTTGGGGGTGAAAAGGAGAGAGAGGAATGCAAATAAAAATAAAAATAAAACTAAGGTGATGTACTGAAATATTTAAATCATTTAGACTATAATTACATAAAATAGATCAAACCTTTAAACACTACAGACTATAAAGGAGCATAAAGCATGAATCAAGATCTATAATGAAAGCAAAGATCGATATTATAGAAGCAGAAGAAAAGAGATAATAGACATAGACAATTTTCCATGTAAATTGACATAAAATATCACGTCTTCTTCATTATTAGATGGAGAAACAAATACAAAAGGCCTCGAGGGCACATATAAAACATCTAGTCACACTTGTGAGGGGCACCTATATAGGTGGAAGAATGAGAAAATGCTAATTGCTATTACTTCTATTTTATTACAAGTGGTAGTATATAAAAATAGATAATACAAGAAAAATGGTAACCAACCCCTTCCAAAATAAAATATCTTAGAATATATAGGCAAAATGACCTCTTGTGCGAATGACACTTGGAAATCCTAGCACTCATGCTCATGATGATGTTGCTACAATTGAAGGAAGGACTTGGTCTCATGAGTTTGGTTAGCCTTTAGATCCTAGATATTACATGAATACTCTATTTTGTTAAGGCCACAATGCTCAAGAGTGGTGTAGTAATGCCACGTGTATATCTCTAGAGTTGTCTCTACTATGCCGTTGTGCAGGGGGATCCACTTGTCTTGGCTATTGGCATAAGTCCTTTGTCTAACATGAGGGCCTTTGCCTTTGAAGAGCGTAGTGGTATAACATGAAAAGGTTTGTCTCTTTTTTGTTACAACCAACTAGTGCGTCCCTTTTAATCTTCTCTAGTCAATAGCACTACTTCAAATTCAAACAGACCAAAACTGCTCCTAGATAAGATTGGCGATAAAACATGTAAAACAAGTACTCCTATTTGGGAAAGATGAGCATTTATTTGAAAAATTGAGCACAAGGATGCCACATATTGGAACCATGTTCACCAAGTAAAAAACTTGGTGGGCCCTGTTCATTTACTGACTGGCCAATAACACTACTTGGAGGTCTGACCCAAAAAGAAATGGCTTTGAAGAGTGTGGGGTCACCACGTTTTGGGTTGGCACTCCACCAAAGTGAAATGATTGCCTTTTTGAGCTAGATGAGCATTAGGATACCATGTGGAAGAAGTAGATAGGTTGAGACTTAGGCAAAATTTCTTAAAGGGTCCTTGAGAAAGGAAGAGGCTGAAAGGAGAAATGCTAAAAGGTGCTGAGGAATTGCTAGCTATATCGAGCGAGTCTGAAGCCAAAGATGAACTTCTCTAAAATAATAAAATGTGGATTTTGATCCACATATTACTTAGAAAATAGAGACCTAGTTAGATTTATTTCATGGTATTGATTACCTATAGGCTTTGGAAACTTGTCTCTTGGCATTGTGTTGTAGGTGATCCTATTGTTAGGTTTGCAGATCCATTTGGTCATATCCCAATTTATTAAGTATCAATGGGCTCTCTTTATTTACTTTCTCTGAGTACAGATCTTTAGATAGGATTGTTATAGGTCAATGATGGCTCATTGCATATAGGTTCATCCATGACTCCCTCTACTCTTCGTAAAGTGTGGAGTGATAGGATTGTTTAAATTTTCCATTTATTCACCGTAGGTAACCTATACCCAAATTTGATTATTGTGGTTACTTTCCCATTTTTATATGTTTCTAATCCTTCCCCTTACTTACATTACTTGATTGTGATATTATCATCCTTACAAAATAAAGACCTAGTTAGTATTATTTCATGGTGTTGATTGCCTAGAGACTTTGAAAACCTTTCTCTTGACATTATGCTGTAGGTGTTACTATTTATAGGTTTGTGGATCCATTTGGTCATATCCTGATTTGTTAAGTATCAATGGGTTCTCTTTGATTTACCTTCTTTGAGTCTAGATCTTTAGATAGGATAGTTGCAGGTCAATACTGGCTCATTGCATACACGTTCATCCATGACTCCCTCTATTCTTAGTAAAGTGTGGAGTGTATAATATCAATATGATTCCACTTTATTGATAATTTGCCTCATAAATTGTGAAAGGTGAGGCATTAAATCCTCATTGATGGCCTTGTAAATATTGGGCTAGAAGTAATTACATATCATTGTAATATGATCTTAGTACTTATATACATAGGGATTAAGAAATAAAACATCAACCAATTTTTTTGGGGATGTAGCTAATCTATAAAATCATCATAGTAAAATTTTAGTACTACACAACACATATCCACAAGATAAGGCATCATATAAAAATTATTCTCTTTCTCTACACCTGAAATTAATTTGCTGAAGTTGAATTCTATTATTTATCAAAGTGTGTGGATCTCATCATCATTTATGATCATGGTAAGCAAGGGAACCCATAAGCCTTTAACATGGTCAATTATGAATGCACCATATCAATTTTTAATTAATGACATTACAATTATAACCCATGACTGAACATTCTCATGGTGTATTGATCAATGTCTTCTTTGTTAGTTCACCTCTATGGATCCTCAACCCAATCTATAAGGACATCATGAATATTATGTATTTTCATCCACTTGTTTGTGTTGGCCTGGTCATATTTCATTTTTAGGTTTGGGAGTTTATATAAATGTTAAGAAAACACACCAGCATAGTATGCAATCATATTCCATTTTGGGGACTACAATGTATGGTCTCTAAGCAAACACTTTGTAAAATAATCACCAAAGAGATCAATATAGGGGAAAACTTCATATTTTGTGGCCACCTTGTGAAGTCCAACATAATTGATCTAGCCCAGGTTGTCTTTGTAATTCTCATAAGATTAATTAGGCAAATAGTTGTAAAGAGGAGATTTGAAACCTAGACCTTGTGGAAAGCTTCATTTTAATTCTCTGTGATATTATACCTAGTGAAAACATGGTATATTCAATTCTTGCTTCGAATAAGATGAGGAAGCTTAAGGCTTGGATTTAGGTGCCATCTTTGTAGACGATAATTGGGGAGTTTTATGAAAACTTAGTGAACTCTATGATTTTTTTTTATCAAGCTACCTCTGGAGTTTAAACAAGTGTCTTCTCATGATGAATCTTTGTTCTTATTATTAACAAGAATACTTGAGAAATAGGGTCATTAGTGCTTCATTGTTTAAATAAAATCAACATAATACTGGTAGTTTCGATCTAAATTCAAATTTAGGGGTCATTTTGTCACTTTTCATCAATTATCAATCTTTCAATTGACATGGCTTTATGGTAAGTGGTACCACACTCTACTTATTAGTGACCCTATGATTTTTTCACTTTTATGACTTTAACTATTTTGCATATTTGAGAACCATGCATTATCATAATGGCTAGTGTTTAGCATAATGGCTCTTTGTGTCCTTTCATTGCATGGGTGCAACAATTTATCAAAATGTGTTCATATCTCTTTGCATCTAGACTTTATGTGTATCTTTTACATTTCATTTTATATATAGTTAATTAGAGTGATCCACATGTCATGATATTTCACTATCACTTCTTTCTTATAATCATTTAGGCTAGGTTATGTGTCGCAATATCATGGCTCCATATCACATAATCATGTTTGAGTGAAGTGATGTTAAAGGGTTGTGTGGATGCCATGCTTATAAAATATGCTTTATAGTTCATCATTTCCATTATTTGATTTTTGATAATGAATTACAATAGGCCATGTTTTAGTATTATGGAACATCTCAATATCATAATCACTTTTAAATAATAAAAAGTCACCAACATCAGGTGGATTCAATGCTAATCAAATGTGTATGTACGAGCTAGGATGACTTGTAACTATACTCTTTCTCTCAATATACTATGATACCAACAAGGTCATAACAATAGAAATTGTGTATAATCATAAGAGAGAGTAAGTACCTAGAATAAATGTAGACCTAGTAGATGTTAATCCACCCTCAAATATCAAGATGATAGGGTTCCAAATCCTATGCCTTAGATATGGGGTATGACTCTCATTAGGCCTCAATATGTAATAATGGTAATAAAGGGTGTGTATGAAAAACATAATAAGGATACCACATGCAAGGAACTAATGACTAAGGGTAACCTAGATCCAAGATAGCTAAAAATACTAAACTAGAAAAAATGTAAGTGGTGCAGTTTTTAATTAATAGGTGGTCTATGTAACCTAAGGTGACAATGGCACGCCTAAGTAAACCTATAGCTATACCAAATTATTCAGTATAAGGAGGAACATAAGAAAGGATAAATAACATACATACACTATAGAAATGAAAAAAAAAAAATCTATCTACTAAATAAAAAAATGAAAGAGGATATGGATAACGATACTGACCTTTGGGTAGACTTGTCAGCACATCAATCTCCCCCAATGGATCAAGTGGAACTTTGTAAGATATGTTATAGGTTGAATATATCAAAAAAGAAAAAAAAGACATAAATATCCTTAGTTGGTGACTCTAAATATTGGGACACCTCCTTGACACAACTCCTACTAAGTTTCAAATATTTTTAGCAAGACTAGACCTCCAAGATAAGACTCCAACCTCCAATAACTTATTTTACTACTTAAGAACATGAATTTGAGCACAAACAAAGTATATGGATGTGTTATATTATTGGAATGACAATGTGACCTCTATATATACGACTCCAATATCTAAAACTAACCTTGAACTCTAAGTTGACAATATCAACCAAGTTGATACAATTAGAAGGATATCAACTAACATAGAACCCTATCCATAATGTTGATACAATACAACTAATAGAGACATGACTCAAAACTATATTAGATAGGCATATACATTACAAGGAAGGATAAGCATCAAATAAACTATATCGGCTTAGCCGATACAATAGGAATATAGGCTGGATAACAAGATTGAATAGAAGGTAGACAAAGATGTAACATAGAAAGAGATATATAGGAAGTTAAACTAATACTAATGAAGATATGACTAGATATTGTGCAAACATATCTAAAAATTACACGATTCGATCCCACCCCATTCTCAGTGTGCTCTTTGACACACATACATTTAAAGATATTGATGCATTGACAAATCTTTACAAGAAAAATAATTAATAAAATGAAAAAAAAATATTAGGTATATACAAAATACACTTTATAATACACTACATCCAATTGCTATACCATAAAACACTTAATATCATAAAATATTTTATAATAAAAATGATCCCATATTTAGTGAATAATCAATTATAAACTTAACCATGAAATATGCTTAATGAAATATTCTTAGGAATCACACACCATCGCAATCACATAATATAAAAAGGAAGTGATTATCACAATTAGGTTACTCAAATGCAATGCTTGTGAACTTCACTCTATAATCTCTTAGGTCCATTTAGTACAAAGGGCCACAAGTTATATGGTAAAGTGACTAATGAAAGTAATAAAAACAAAGAACCTTTAGTTATGACATAAATTAAATTTTAATGCATCATGAATAATTTTATAGAATTAGTGTTCCATATTTTAAATTTAATTCTAACAATTAGACTTTTGGAGTCTAGATAAGATAAAATTAAATGGGGATTTCTAAGAAAATTATAGCATTTTAATTAAAAAATGGGGATTGCATATTTTTGAGGAATAAGAGTGTGTTGGTCACAACAAATATCAAATTTACAAGAAAAACATTTTATAGTGTTTAATATTCGTTATATTCCAGTTTTTGTAACAAACAAAAATTAATCGATCATGTAAGAAATATTCATATCTTCATTAAAGAATCAAACACTAAATTTAGCTTTATCACATGACATACTAGGTCTACAACATCATTTGATAGTTAAGAGTGTGCATATGTGATATTCATTTATCCTTCTTTGACAACTTTTGATCTAACATAAAACATATCACTTGAATCAAAAACTTATGATAATCACTTTTTTATATGAGAATATTTGGTGCTGTTCTACTTACAACGGAACATTTATAACCGCAATAGAGTTACCTTTGATACAAATCTATACCTTACTCCATTTTCAAACAAGCATTTATACCCGTGATAAAAATTATTTAAATTACTCTTCTAAAAAAAAAATTAATTTAATTTTATATGTATTAAAAATAGTTGGGATTTAATATTATAGTTAAATATAGGAATGATCAAAATAATTTGAACTCATTTAATCTCATTTTACTATGCATTGTCTCTCAAGGATGTACTTAATGTGTAATATTACATCCATGACACTTTCCAACATAGATAATTTTATTTAATTCATGTCCTAACTCCAAAATGAATCTTCTAATGAATGTATAACTAAATAAATCATGATCCAAAATATAATAACATTGGTCAAAGTGATATCAAGTCTTATGCCATATTGATATGGCTATGAATTTTAGAGTAAAACACAAACATGGGCTCAAAAAGTCAATGTGAATTATCAATGTGTTGTCAATACTTCTGTATAAGCAATCTCATTTTGGGATATTTGTGGTATTGAGCTATCTCAAACTACCAACGACTATAACAAAACAGGTTGAACTAAATCACTGATCTTTTTTAAAACCAAATATTCTATGAAAAAATAAATGCATATTTATACTAAAAATATGAATCAAAGTAAAATAATTATATTTTATTTTGTGTTAATTTAATCTAACCATTCATAATAAAATCACTATTGAGAGAGATTATTTCAAGTACTACCCATTTATTGAGATTCATGTATAATTCCTTTCTATGTCTTTCAATTTGAAAGAGTTTTTTCCAAATATCTTGAAGACTTAATATAGACCTATCCAAATCAAATCTAACATGGAATGTTTTTATTTATTTTTATTAATCTTTTCTCAAAGTAAAATTAAGTTTGACATTTTAAAGGTTTTGAATTTTTCTCTTTTATCAAATCAATATTTGACTCTCTGTCTTGATGCTTGTTAAAAAAATCCAAAGCTTCATTTCAAACTCCTTTTATTTGAAATCTTTTTGAGCAACTTGACTTGAACTCAATCATCTTCCTCCATCCATATACTCCTGCATGAACTAGCAATTGAATAATCTCATATCAAATCTCAGTTTTCCAATATAAAATTTTAAAGGCACTTGTTTGTAATTAATATTAAATGTTAACATAAGATACAATTAATAATTGAATATTAATTGATTTTTATACAGTTATGGATGCTTATAATTGATTAACTACTTTATATGTCATGAATAAGTTAATTATTTTTATCCTAATTCATATGTTTATGTGATAAAATTAATTAACTAATTTTCATTTAGAAAAAATTATGTTATGCAATTATAGGGAATAATTGTCAATGTATATTATCATATTTTTACTATTTTATATCATGTAGATTTGATATCAAGACTTAGATAACTGCCTTCATGTTCATCTAGTTGTGACATATATACAACCCCCTTGGTGTGAGGGAGAATATCATAAGAGATAAAGAACTAGGTGCAGATTATGGGCACTAAAGAGAGTTTCTTGTAGTTTGATTTATGAAATTTTAGATATATGTCAAACATAGACATTTTATTTCACTTATTTTGGTACGATTAGTACCCATTTATGTTGGAATCATTTAGTTTCTTAGTATTGCTTCCATCTTAAAGATTTGATAGTTGTAGAGGATGCATTGACTCTAGGGATTACTAGTAGTTATTTATATGCATGCCTAGGATGCTTGTTGATTTTAGTTATCAACAAGTATTGTTGTTTGTCATTCTATCTTCATTGCATGACCTATTTGTAATAGGTCATTAGGATAGAGACCCAATAGACCTATACAAACTAAGGTGTGATTAATCAAAATTATTACTTTTTATATTTTAAGAGTTGAATAATCTTTTCCCTAACAACATGACCATTGTAAGATTTTTATAGAGAAAGGGGACCCACTAGGTGGATAAGCACCTTAGCCCTATTCCAACCCTTCAAGTTTTAAGGCAAGGTTACTTAACTTGTTATACAATTAATATACATACTTATAAATTGTATATTATAATAGTCTTAAAAGGAAAAAGTGTGCAATCAATAAATATGGTTGGTCTTTGAAGTTATTAATTCTTCCTTATATGTTGTGATTATGTAATGTCAAATATATGTATATAGAGGTTAGTATTTTGATTATGGTCTATAAGATAACTTACAATATATGGGATCACTCCATACTTCCAATATGTAGGAGAAACTTTACTATACTTCAAAAAACTTTATTGAACTATCAAAAATTTAAATGATGTCCAAAAAACTTTGAGTAAAATTTATGATGACCAATCAATCAATTTAAATATTTATTATATTTTTTATTTTAATTTATTCAAAACCATAACCATACCTTGATATTATTTAAAATGAATATTTTAAGATCTATTAAAATTTTCATAACATGCCCATTCAATTTCTACAACGAGTGAACTATTGAAAGGCTAGAGATAACTAGGTCAACATCTTCTAGAAGTCGGCAGTAGACCACATGTCATTTACAGATGCCTGGGAGGAAATGTAGGGCACTAGAAATTCTATAAAAAATATTTTTTCTGAGCACATGGACACATGGAAAATTGTATGGCACCAGCCCAGGAGGAGAGTGGAGGGGAAAAAATGCAGGGAAGAAGAATCATGACTTGGACATGTAAATGTAAATGACAGTGAGCGATGCCAGTTGATGCATTTAGGAGTTTGAATATAAAATAAAAATTATGGTATAAATTTTTATTGTCTGTAAAATATTTTTATTTACAGTTGTTCTTATTTTTTAACAAAATATTCAATTTTTTATAGTTAAAGAAATTTAAAATTACATGGAACTACTTACAATTGCAAAATAATTACAGTTGCCTCCTCCATAAATGAAAAATTACTCTCGTATTTATCAAATATTTTATGTAATTATTAACTACGTCTATGTCATCCTTTCCTTGAATCATTTAAGGATATAACTATAATCTAAACTTATACTCTTTTTGATTTAGTGGAGTCAGATCTATTCTAAAAGGGATCATCTCCTTGTTTTCGATTTAATATGGAAATTTTTTAAATCAGACCTTGTAAAATATATGCCATAATATCTTCCCCAAATTCTGTAGGTTATTTTTGAAATTTGTATCAACCATGGTGATGGAGATGGAAGGACCAGTCTTTTTGTTCATGTATATATATTTTATTTTAAAATGGAAATTTAAATAAGGTATCATAAAAATAAAATTTATAACAGTTATATAATTATATAAAATTTATGTTTTTTTGATTAAAAAATGTATTATAATATATTGTTCATCATACTTTAAAAAAAAAGAAAAAACATACCTTAAAAGTATATATAAATCAAACACTAACAACAAAGATGAACAACAGTAACAAACATGACTATAGGTAGATAAAATTTATATGTACCTTTTCATATATCATATTATTAACTTAATTTTTTTTTTACAAAAATATTTTGTAAATCACATTATTATAAACATTCTACTATAATAATATTATTATGTTGTACAGTTTCAAACATTATCTTATCACGATGTTAGTGTAAAATAATGAATTTATTTTATAGATTGAAAGTTATTATGAACAAAAACTATAAGGCATTATCAATGATATAATGTCAGTGACTATGCACATATGATTAAAATTATAGTGTTAAAGATATGGTACAAATAATCATATGTGTAAATTGTAAAGGTATAATGTAAATAGATAATTTATAGAGAATTATAAGAATCATTTGAAACAATAATTCTTAAGAAAAAGAACCAATAAAATATAAGAATTTTTATATTTTTCAAGTTTTTATTTAATTTTTATATTTTTTGAATTTTTAAAAAAGTTATTAAAATTAATTATTTCTCATTCTATTAATTGTACAAAAATTTCAAAATAGATATGTATATATTCATTTATAAAATAATATAATTAAAAGACAAGTGTATATCTATCTCGATAATATTAACAATTAACATATAAATTATATAAACTATTGAAATTAATGTAAATAAATAATTTAATTAATAAATTATTAATATTATAACTATCCTATTGAATAAAACACATTGAATACAAGGCATAATAATGTACCTCCGGTTTCTCATGTTACTTCATGCATTTCTCCGTGGATGTCTCCGAATAGCACCCAAGTGGTACAAATATATTAATTTTTGTTTCAACCCTTGTGAATGTTGTATTAACGTGGCTATAAGAGAAATTAATTAAATTAAATAAATGGATTTATCATATATGTGAGTACAGGGAGGTCATTGTATTGGGCTTCAAACTAGAAGAATTGGGTGAAAGTTGGGAAGGTTTCATCATCTGTAGCCATGTTAACTATTGTTGCAAGTGTATTTTCCATGGAAACAACCTCATATACAAATCAAATAATTCCCCCAATCTCCTCCATCATCTTAAAGGTGGAGGCAATAATTTATTGCTTTTAGTGTTTCCCTCTTCTGCTATTGTTGTTGGCTTCATGGTGAAAAGATTTGAACTCAAGACCTTGTGGTAAACTATTTTTCAAAGGAAATAAAAAATTAGGAAATCTGGTGTTCAAGAATTGTTTGTGTTTGTAGTCTATGCCAAATGTTTATGATTTAAAGGCACAAAGTCAATAACAAGCAGACAAATTATATGCATACCAATTTTTGAATTCGCTTAAATTATTTCATTATTTTACAAAGCTCTTTATTTACTATCTTGACACAACTTGCTTTACAAATTGTTTCATTGATTTTATGTTGTTAAAGTTTATGCCTATTATAGTAAGTAGGATAAACATGCTAGGTGTTAATATATTAATTCAATATAAATATTTTTATTATTAGAGATTTATGTTTTAATAGATTCATTATATAATTATGATCTTGGAAAGGGATATTTTGACTTATGAATTTTTAGGAAGAATCAATTTATTATTTATTAGTCAAATTTGTGGATCATATAATATAATCTATCTTTGGTTCCATCATAAGTACTATAAAACATGTTAAATTATCAAATTATATTTTAAATCTTTTGTATATGTTATTCTTCATATCTCTATATTATATGTGTTAGTAATTAATTCTATAACATATATGATACAAGTTACACTATGTTCCAAACTCTCATTATTAATATTTTTCTCTATTTATTAATATTAGTTTTAGCATGTTATTTACTATTGTATTAAGTTTGCATTATAAATTTAGATGTAAATTTAACTTTAAACAATTTGTAATACAGATTTTGCATTATAAATTTAGATGTAAATTTAACTTTAAACAATTTGTAATTAAAAGATAGTGAATAGATGCTATGTGACACAATTCAATATAAAACATTTATTGACATAGACAATTATTCAATCATAAACAATTTTCAATATAAAACCAAGAACTAGCCGTTATGTGGCCCTTGTTAAATAAATGTAAATGATTTTATGTTGATTTTATAAAAATATTTATTTTCAGTAAAAGTTATATCTATAGTGAATTATTATATGGTGCCTTATGTAGTTTTTTTACATTATTAAGCTTTCTTATAAACTTAAAAAAACTTGTTAGACATATGAACATATAAATCAAACTATAGTAAAACTCTATATAGTGTATATACCATTATGTGGTGATGCATTTATGGAATAAATAGTTTCAATCTTAGTGGAAAATTAAACTTGCGCTTAAGACTTAATAACCATATTGCTCTTTGAAATTATTTGCATGTTACTTTTAGATGCTTTTCAAACCATGTGGGTGGTATAATGATACTCTAGTAAGATCTAGTTTTACCTTTACCTTGTTTATCTTGGTAAGACTATTAAAAAAATTTGAAAGAGGAAGGAGTATGTGAAGTGTAATGTTAGGAATCCGATGAGGAACAAATTGATTGTTAGTTCTTTGTTAGTGAATCTACTGAGAATTCAAGTATAACAATGCAATAGAAACTAAACCACTCGTGCCTAAGTACTAAGTTGAGCTTAACACAATGAATATAACTACAAATAAGAGATAAAAACATACAACAATGTTACCCCCCTTGTCAAAACTAGTGTTCACTTGTTGGTATAGAAGATATTCTTACTTGGCTTATGGCATTAGAAACTTTTATTAATGCATTCTTCATCTTGACATCACTTCTTTAAGACCATATATGGCTTTGATTTGTTTTTATTGGCTGGGTGTAAAGCTTATTGATATCAATTTGGTATTATAACATTACTTTAAGGTCTTCTTGAAGGCATTCTTGCAGAATAACTTTATATACAAAAGTTTGTTTGGAAAGAGTGAGAGCACTTATATTTATATATATTATTACTAACTCTAACCCTAGGGATGTTAGGTTTGGTTTTAACCTTGTTTGAGTCTAAAATAATCTAAGTTAAGTTTAAGTTAACCCTAGGTTGGATCAAAGCAATTATGAAGGCTTGACAACTCATTTTAGATATTTATGAGTCATGGCAACTCATAGAAGATATTTATAAGATTGTGCCTCACACTTTCTTGGAATTTTAGGAATTAATATCTCCCTTGACTTTAACATCATATTTATTGAAAAATCCATTTTTTAGATAAATTTAATTCTCTAATTTAACTTAGAATTTTTATTTAAACAAGCTTATTGAGATTTGATTTTTAATTAATCTTGCTTAAGGTTTTTGGCATTTATGAATTATTTTCAATTGTTTTGTACTAATAGATCAACATGTCAAGAATGTTAATTTGCTAGGTCATAATTTGACTAGGGTTGAATCCAAGCTAGGCTATTGGTGCATACAAGGTAATATTCTAAGTAAACAAGCCTTGACACATTTATGGGAAATTAAATCTCACACACAACTGAATTTAGGTAATCCAATGAATTCTAGGCTTTAATTACATTATTTTTTAGAATTTGGTTTGAATCCCAATTTAGACACATAAGTGGTAAAAAATGAGTGTCTACAGTTTGCCATGTTTGAGAAGGTATTGTGAGACACAGGCATAATAACATCTTTTCAAAAAATTAAAAAGTTATTAAGAGAAATATTCATGCCCCAAAAGGTAGTTGATTGGACTTGGATGCCCCTTCGATGGAATGGAACACAAAATAGAGTCATCAAATGTTCCCTCAAAATGAAAAAAATGACATGATCTAGTGGCAATAGAGGTGAAACTAATGATTTGTCTAAAGGTAGTTATAATCAATAATGGTGGTTGAGACACTAATTTACCTAAAGATGATTATAATCAGTAATGAAGGGTGGGATATTGGTTTCCCCAAAAGTGGTTATAATTAGAGGCACAAACATGTGCCCCTATAGGATAGGTAGAGTGAAAATAATGATTTTCCCAAAGATATTTATAACCATTAGGTTGGTTGAAAAACAATGATTTACCCAAAAGAAGTTATAATCATCAAATAGGTTGAAAAATAATGATTTACCCAAAGGAAATTATAATAATTTGCACATTTGGATTGTGTGATGGAAAATGAGTTTGCCCTAAAAAGGCAAAATATATCGATGATCGATTGAAAAAGAATTTGTTGCATGTGGGAAAATTATATTAAGTGTGAGTATAAAGATGCACATTTGAAATAACACATGGTATAGGTATAAAAATGATGTTGTTAAATAAATCTCAAAAGAGGCCCAAAAAGATGGCCTGGTTACAAAACAACTGGGAAATAAGGCACATATGATCAAACAATGTATAAAATGCACTACAAAGGCAAAAAATAGACCTTTTGGAGTATGCAAAAGGAACTTTAGTTACTAGGGAGGGGAAAATTCAAAATTTTAGGCTATAAATTCACCCCATGGGATGAAAATTGATTCATTATCACTCTAGCCCTTTAAGAATTTAAGCTCTAGTTTTGTACACATGTTATCTGAGAGAAATGACACATGAAGGAGGAAGATGACATTTCAGCTACCAGATGAGGGAGCATAGGTGACTTCCACGTGATGGGCCATCAATATGTATCATCACCCATGGTATTAATTATATTTATGGCTCATTTATTTCTAGCTTTAGGTAAAAAACTTACAAATTCATTGTTTGCATTTTAGGGTAAACGATGACTTTGTAAGAGAAATCAGTGACTTCATATGAAGTCAGCATTTCTACAAATAGCAATTTCACTAAGAAAAAATAAAAATCACCAAATTAGTGATTTCACCTAATTTTTATCAAAGTAATCATTTTTGTGAAAAATGAAAATAATGATTTCACTAAAAAATGGTCAAAAATGCCAAAATGGTGACTTTGCCATTTGGGAAATGATGACTTTGTCCTAAAAGGCAAAATAACTAGCATATGGGATCTAAAATGGGTCTAACCTTTAGGAGAGATGTGAAAATAGGCTTGGTAGGGTAGGCATAGGCTCAAATAATAGCATAGATATAACCTTATGCTAATCTATCTATGATTGTAAGAGTGGCTTATGGTTTTGACAACATGAGAGTGACGTTCCCACTATTTACACACACCACAAATTTATATGGTTGATATGATTGGATTATTTCAGGATCTAGATTGTACAACATGGTGCAAATGTTAATGATTCAGGTGGATCAAGCTTATTTGAGCACCTTGGTAGAGGAATGGCATTCAGAGACATCAACCTTTCACTTGCTATCTAAGGAGGCCACCATTACTCTTGAGGATACTTGGAAAATCCTCAAGCTACCAATGAGAGGATGTAATCTACTCTATATGGATCTAGCATGGAAATAGGCCATGCTAGATGATTTGGTTTGATATCAAGGTATTATCATGGTGCATGAGAAGGTTGATATCAATTTATTGAAGACTTATACAAATTTACATCCTAAAAACATAACCCCTAGGGACCCTTGACTACCAACATAATTGATATGGAGGTCATGGTATTGATGGATATTATTAGTGAAATATTACTACCTGAAAAGAGCAACTAATTCTTCCATATAGGCTTAGGAGGCATGATACAAAACATGAGGGATGATGTGATCAGATTTGCATGGGGGGCAATAGTATTGGTTTAGTATACTGGGATGTGCATATGGTGGCTTATCTTAGAGTCTGAAACATTGGGACATCTGCATTAATGATAATTTGTGGATGTGACCACATCTTGATAGAGTGCCCTGTGGGTTGGAGATGGTTTTGGGACCCATAAGAACCATTGGCATATGGCTGGGTATAGAAAGGTGTGGGAATTTAAGGACACCATGGAGGGACAAACTTCTACCAATGCATACTTGATAAGCTCACACCATAATTATTTATCTAGATACCTTACCTTCTTTATCAACTCTAGTGGCTTACAGATGCATGGTACACTATGTATATCACATCTAGATGCTTTATCATAAGTAGGCAGTTACACATCATAGAAGAGTATAGGCCAAATAGGGTACTTCATCAGTTTGGCATGGTTCAAGATATTTTGAAGGATCTCAGGTGGTTTTCTTATTCACTAGAGAGATCATCTATGATACCTTGGTTATTCAGATGATTGTAGTTGTGGCCTATTATATGAGTCTTCCACAAATAGCATGGGCTTATGCAGGGGGATAATAGATGTAGGGGTCACCCTAAATCATATACACTGGTGGGTATAAGTGTGCCCATTAAGGCTTAAAATCCTAGGTCAAGAAGGTGGATAGGTAGGTATTCAAATTCTAATAGATATTCATGAGGTTGAGGTCAAGACTAGTAGCAATGCTAGTGATAACTATAGTAGCTGTCAAAACAATAGAGGTGGAGAGGATGATGATGATGATGATGATGATGATGATGATGATGATGATTTTGATAGAGGGGATAGTGGAGGGGTTGATAAAGGAGATGATGCCCATGACATGATGGTATTGTATCCCAACATGATAGGTTTAGTAGGTACTTTGTTGATCCAGGCTAGGCAGGGCTTTTAGGTACAACTAGGGTAGGTAAGGACACATATATGTTGGAGGAGGAGATCACCCCAAGAAGGGGAATATTGTAGGTTTAGAGAGGTAGGTGGTAGATTTAGGACCACACTAGACATATAAGATGAGGATATGACTCACCTTTAGTCAGAGATTACCCAATTGAAGATAGGGGTAGCCAAAATGGTCTAGATTCAGGCACATATTACAATACAGTAAGATCATGCTATATCTAATAGAGATTAGGCCTTGGTAGATGTTCAAAGGATCTAGTGTGAGTGTGATGAGTCTCAAAGAGCTAACACTTATGTAGGGTTTTTCAAGATGATATTTGAGAACCTTTAGGCTAAGGATGAGGCATCTTATTATAACAAGACATACAAAACTACTATTCCCAGAGACCAATAGATTGCTAAATTTGAGGTATGGGATGATCAAAGGGTTGGTAGTAGATTAGGTTAGTCTAGGACTAGGAATCATGGTACAATAGCCTTAGGGTAGTTGGCTTAGCATCTACGACCACTTACACCACTAGGACCACTAGGGCCACCTCCTACAATAGGGCCTATGGACACTTAGAGTCAGAGCTCATTTGTGATGGCTCTTTAGGATATTGGCATATTTTTGTTTTTTTGACACCATGATGATATGTAAATATTCTTGATGTTTATGAAAGTATTGTGAGATACATCGACATTCATATTGGGTCCTAAGAGGCTTGTGTACATTGACTGTTATTCTTTTGACATATGTGATGTTCTATTTATGATCATGTTGGTCTCATGTTTAGATCATGTTTTAGTATTATAGATGTTTATTTTCATTTTAAACATGTATGTTATTTCATTTACTGTCTTGCAATCTATATGCGATGTTTCTTTGTTTTAATCTACTTATGTTGTATGACTTATGTGTATACTTATTCAGAGATGCATGTCTATATTAACACATAATAAATCATGTTAATTTGATTACTCATTGATTTAGGCTGTGTTTGGGATTTGGTTGGTTTGATGATCTCAAAGAAGTACTATCCACTACATTGATTGATAGTTCTCTATTGCCCTAATGTTTATTAGATTGTGATATCATGCATCATAATTATGAACAACTATAATAACAACATATATCCTAAGCATGAAAAACCTTGTTTAGATGCAAATATAAACAACCTAGGAATAATATATGAATAATCAAATCCCAAGTGTAAATATAAAATAAATTAACAAAGTGTAGGACTATATACAAACACTCATAACTTAAGTACAAGATATGGATAATCGAGACTCAAGTGTAAATAAAATGTAATAGACCTACAACAACTGAGAAAGGAACAAAAAGGCAATTAAAAAAACAAACAAACAATAACTAAACAAATAAACAAAATAAACAAACAAACCAAAAACTGTATGAACAAAATAAACTATGTAAATAAAATAAACAAACAAACAAATTAAAATAAACAAACAAATAGATAAAAAAATATAAACAAGTTAGTCACAATGTTAGTAGCAAATAAAATATTGTAATATCCCCTCCAAATAGGAAATATAACAACACAAAAAAACTCTGAACAAGATATAACTTCAGTTGAATAAATTCAGAATGATCACAATAATATAGTCTCTTAATAACAAATTACAGATTGTATCACTTGTCCTTCTAAACTATTACAATTGTAGTCCTTTCATATGCATATAAATATGAAATACAGTCTTAAAAACCTTGGCTTAGCAAAACTAGAAGCGAAAACTAGAAACTGGAAGTGAAAATTGGATTTTGGAAGGTCTCGGCCTGCTGTGTCAAACACACAGTCGCCGGCGTCGGTCGATAAACTACCGACATCGGTCACTGCAGGTTGACTTTCTACCGACGTCGGTCTTCAGTCGACCGATGTCGGTCACTGTAATCCCTCTGTCTGCCGCGGTCGATTCCTGAGCTGATCTGTATGGACCTGTACGGACTTTGTACGGCCGCCAATTAAGCACCACTTCCCTGTTTCAACCCCTGATCTGGAAATATACTTTTCTAGCACAGAAGATCTCTAGCTGTATAATTTATTGAATCAAAACAAGAATAAAGAAATACCTGGAATATCTGTGATAACTTCTGTGTGAAGTTATCTCTCAAACCTGAAATTCTGTGATAACCTCTGGATGAAGCTATCTCTCACTTTGGCAATAGATCAGCTGATATTCCACAGCCTCTTAATTGCACACACTGAAGAGGGAACGTTCTCCAATGCAAATGGAATCCTGAAACCTTAGGCTCAGTCTTCACAGAAGAAATTCTTCAAAATCAATAATCAATAATCAATGGCTCCTGAACAATGGCCTCCATGAGAAACCCTTATACCCTCAAAAAGATATGCTTGCCCTAATTAGGGTTTCTTAAATTAGAATTAGGGTTTCTAATTAAAAGTAGGCTAAATAATTAATATTTGATTAAATCAATCAAATATTAATATCTCCCTCAATACATGTCGGATCGACGAACCGATCGAAGCTAGTGAATCAGGGAGTGATTCCGCACATAACCATACCATAATAAAGGCGCTCCGCTGCATATCAAATATCCCTAAAAAGTAGGAGCCCTGGCCAAATATGTCTGAAATAACCTGAATGAAAATCAAATGTAGAAATCCTGTGAATCAAAGTCAAGCCAAGCTCCATTATGACCCTCTATCCATCTTATTAGCCTACGAAGGTCGCATAATAGGCTAACCATGAACTCAGAACATGTCAATTAAAAAGGGGACATGAAAATCCGCCCCTCCTAAAATTGCTTGCCCTCAAGCAATCACTGAATGACAAATCAATCAATCCACCTGGATCCCAAATATAGTTTTGATCTCCACCACTGTCAATTAACACGACCCCCATGCCATGTCCATCCAAACTCTCATGTAATGGTGTCACATCATCTCTAGTACTAAGATAAGCACTCCAACATCCAATCCATAAATGAAAATCAGCAAGCAAACTCCTTACCTGAATAATATCTGAAACTGGATAGTGAAGACTAGAAATAGTCATATCATCATCAACCTGTGACCCGGCTGTAACAGAAAGTTGAGTCCTCACCACATGTGACAACTCCTGAACTGAAGTCACCTCAAGACCAAGCTCATCCTCATACCTCTCCTGTGTTGGTGCCAATGTGCACTCGTCATCGCTCTCTATCATGTCATGTGGTATAGGTACCTCCATCCAATGAAAAAACATATATCAGAAGCTGCTGCCCCATATTGCCTTAAGAATGTGTGTCTTCCCATCAACATCAAAGAGAACCTCCATGTCCTTGAGACGAAGAGTAACTTCTTCAAATGAATGAAGCCACTTCATACCCAAGACTAAGTCAATATCCCCCATGTTTACCACATAATAATCAGCCTTGAACTCATAATTGTTCAAGCGCAATGGGAGGTCTCTAATCATACGCTCATACTTAAGAGTGTGACCATCGGCTACCTTAACACTGATGCCCTCAAAGTCTATGGTAGTGAGCCCATGCTTCTCCACAAATCTAGCATCTATGAAATTATGTGTGGCTCTTGTATCAAGAAGGGTGATAACCTTCTGCCCTGCCAAAACTCAACGGAGTCTGAATGAATCATCTAACTGAATACTGGATATGCATGCCTCCTGAATGTGAAGCTCTAACTCTGCTTCTGCATTAGGCCCTGAAGCCTCTGCCTCTGCCCCATCAGAACTATTCTGCTGCTTGGAATCCTCAGAATCTGAATCCTCATAGTATACCCACATCATACGATTCGCCTTGCCCTTAGGCCTCAAAGGACAATCATGATGGATATCATATGGTCCTTTGCAGTAGAAGTAAAGCTTCTTCCTGCGTAAATCATTAAGTGCCTCATGATCCAAAGGTGGTGCTGCCGGATTGGCTTTTGAATCATTTTTAACCCCGAATTTATCTATGTTAAAATCCGGTCTCTCTGTATCCCCGTGGGAGTGCTTATGGTCTCTAGACAAAGAAGCACCTCTGGAGTTAAATTTATTGGATGGGGCTGCCATCTCCCTACTCCGTGCCTTCTTCATAGCTACCTGTAAAGAAGGAGGATCAAAGGCTTTGATCCAACCTCTCAATGGCTCTGACAATCCCTCTATGAAGAAAACTACCAATCTACGCTCTGAAATATTGGGCACCATGACTGCCAATCTCTGAAACTCACCAATGAAGGACTCCAAGTTACCTATTTGTCTCAACTGTGCCAGATCTCAAAAGTAAACCTCAGGATCTTTCCTGTCAAATCGCTCAACCAATCTATCCACAAAGTCCTGGTACTCTGTTACCTGATTATGCTGAAGTGTTACCATACCATGGTACCACCAATCATGTGCTACTCCATCCAAGTGCAAAGTGGCGTATTTGATGGCATCTATCTCTGACATTGGTCTCAATGCCAAAAAGGTGTCAAGCTTATGAACCCAAGCTTGAGCTATCATCTTACCGCTACCGTCAAAAGTAGTCAAAGAAAGCTTACCAGTAGCCTTCTGCAGCTCACTGAATTGAACTCTAGGCTTCCTGTCCTGTCTAACCAATCTGTAGTGCTCTCTCCTAAGATTGACAAACTGATCAAAGGTCGTCCTCTCTTGGACATGAAGAGGTAATAAGTCCCACTCATCATTTGCAGCCATGTAAACATCTGTAAATGGGTTATTCCCTGCTTCCTCTGCTGGTGCCTCTGGTTCTTCTTGAATAAAAGTAGGATGTGTAGGTCTATCAACTATTTTGGAGTGAGTCTGCTATGGCCTCTGATTAACCGTAGCACTCCTGTCATCTCTTTGGTCCCCATTCTATCCATCAGGTGTGTTCATTCTCTCTATCATAGTCATAAGTGCCTGTAGTGTCTGAGCCATCTGCTGTTGGCTTGTCATCATAGCACGCTGAAATTCTCTGGTGCCTTGATCAGCATCATACCTGTGGCCCCTGGGTGGGCTGCCCTCACGTCTGTCACTCATGATGGTCGGTGGCTGATCTAACACCTGAGTACCTTCAAGCAAGGCTCGACTGCGTGTGTTATACTTGTGTGGTCCCAACTCTTGTGGCTGCATAAGATCTATACACCCTCAGGCTGGCAGGATTTAGCTCTGATACCACTGTAATATCCCCTCCAAATAGGAAATATAGCAACACAAAAAAACTCTGAACAAGATATAACTTCAGTTGAATAAATTCAAAATGATCATAATAATATAGTCTCTTAATAACAAATTACAGATTGTATCACTTGTCCTTCTAAACTATTACAATTGTAGTCCTTTCTTATGCATATAAATATGAAATACAGTCTTAAAAACCCTGGCTTAGCAAAACTGGAAGCGAAAACTGGAAACTGGAAGTGAAAATTGGATTCTGGAAGGTCTCGGCCTGCTGTGTCAAACACACAGTCGCCGGCGTCGATCGATAAACTACCGACGTCGGTCATTGCAGGTCGACTTTCTGCCGATGTCGGTCTTCAGTCGACCGATGTCGGTCACTGGAATCCCTCTGTCTGCTGTGGTCGGTTCCTGAGCTAATCTGTACGGACCTGTACAGACTTTGTACGGCTGCCAATTAAGCACCACTTCCCTGTTTCAACCCCTGATCTGGAAATATACTTTTCTAGCACAGAAGATCTCTAGCTGTATAATTTATTGAATCAAAACAAGAATAAAGAAATACCTGGAATATCTGTGATAACTTCTGTGTGAAGTTATCTCTCAAACCTGAAATTTTGTGATAACCTCTGGATGAAGCTATCTCTCACTTTGGCAATAGATCAACTGATATTCCACAGCCTCTTAATTGCACACACTGAAGAGGGAACGTTCTCCAATGCAAATGGAATCCTGAAACCTTAGGCTCAGTCTTCACAGAAGAAATTCTTCAAAATCAATAATCAATAATCAATGGCTCCTGAATAATGGCCTCCATGAGAAACCCTTATACCCTCAAAAAGATATGCTTGCCCTAATTAGGGTTTCTTAAATTAGAATTAGGGTTTCTAATTAAAAGTAGGCTAAATAATTAATATTTGATTAAATCAATCAAATATTAATATCTCCCTCAATACATGTCGGATCGACGAACCGATCGAAGCTAGTGAATCAGGGAGTGATTCCACACATAACCATACCATAATAAAGGCGCTCCGCTGCATATCAAATATCCCTAAAAAGTAGGAGCCTTGGCCAAATATGTCTGAAATACCCTAAATGAAAATCAAATGTAGAAATCCTGTGAATCAAAGTCAAGCCAAGCTCCATTATGACCCTCTATCCATCCTATTAGCCTACGAAGGTCGCATAATAGGCTAACCATGAACTCAGAACATGTCAATTAAAAAGGGGACATGACAAATATAAGAAAATAATGAATTGTTCGTGTATGTGTAATAGAGGTCTTACATTTGGAAACATGGTTACCTCTAGGATAGGTAGTAATGACACACTTAAAACATCTTAAGAACAAATGGTATAACATTGTCCCTAGGCTATAGGGAGAAACATAAAAGGGTATGATAGCACAAGGTTAACCCTAGGTTATAGGGAACAATGACATAAATAAGATGACACACATTGCCCTTAGGCTATAGGGTACAACATAAAAATTAATGGGGGGAATAGAAAAAATAGGAAGGGGTAGCTGAGCTGATTCCAGATGCACTAGACAAGTGAATGTTACCTACATAGTTCCATGGACACAAGGTCCAATATGAACTTTAGGCCAAATGTAATTCTCCTGGGATATGGGATAAAGGAAAATTGATAATAATGAAAATAGGATGATTATAGAGAAAAATAGGAATAGTCTTGCAAAATGGTGAATGTGTAAGAAAAGAAGGGGATGATGTTCACAATCATGAAAGAATCAAACACAGAAAACTTGCACAAGTGCAAAAGCATGGTTTAGGCTAAAACTACACTAAAAGACAAGAGACAAACATCCACTAATGAACTAAACTGGTAATTCATAGTGTTTACTACATCAGTAGTTTAGAATGAGAATGATCTCACAAAATAGTGAGAACATTGGCTAAGGTTGATTTCAAAATGATGATAACATTAGCTAAGGTTACTCATAAAATGGCAAGAGTATTGGCCGAGGTTGCTCGTAAAATGGAAAGAGTGTTGGTTGAGGCTACTCAACAAATGGTGAGAGCATAAAAGACCAATAAGGATGAGGAAACTAAAGGACAAGTGATTATTTGTGAAATAGCTATAAGAACCATAATCCTTAAGGCAAAGAATATGAAATAAAGTGGTAGTGGTTGAGCTAACCTGAGATACCCCATGTATCCAAGTGTTGCCTACATAGTCTATGTGGACCTCAGGCCAATATAGTTATCTTAGAAATGGGAGGGAAAAGAAAAAATGGTATATAAATGAAGTTGGATAGGTAAGATAGTCCATCCTAGAAATTTTTTAAGGCTTTATATCTCACATGGAAATTCTAAGCCAATTTTCACAATTTTGTGATTTTTAGGATTTTCCTAATTTTTTTCAAATGTTTGGGAGTTTCAAAATGTTTTGAATGTTTTTGGAATTCTCTAGGAATCTCAACTCAATAGATAATTAAAATATATTTCTCATAAAATGGTGATAATGTGGCTTAGGTTCTCACAAAATGGCAAGAGCATTTAAATAAGGGTGGCTAAGTTGACCTTAAAAAACACTGAGCACTACTTACATACTTGAAATGGACCTAAAGTCACTGTAATTATACCTAAAATAGAGGAAGGTTAGGAAAATGTTTCTAATGTTTTGGGGTTTTGGGTATCTCAAATCAATGGAGGGTTATGAGATAGAAAATGGCCTAACTCTCAAAATGGCAAGAGCATGGCTTAAATTTCTTGCAAAATGGTGAGAGGATGGCAAAGGGGTGATTCAACTGACCTCAATGTAAATTGAGTGCTGCCTACATAGTCCAAATGGACCTCAAGTAATTGTAGTTCTACCTATAGTGAAGAAAGATTAGAAAAATGTTTCCAATGTTTTGGGGTTTTTGGTATCTCAACTCAATGGAGGATTATGAGATATAAAATGGCCTAACTCTTAAAATGATGAGAGTGTGGCTTAAACTACTCATAAAATAATGAGGGTGTGGTAAAGGGGTGATTGAGCCAACCTCAATGTAAATTGAATGTTGCTTACATAGTCCAAATGGACCTCAAGTCACTATAGTTCTACGTTATAGCAAATGCATTTGACTAAATAACAACAAGTTCAAGAATAGGCAAATGGTAAAGTATGGCACAATGATGGAAAGGTGATGTGGTAATGCATGGTAAAGGTGTTTTTCATAATTTTCCCAAAGAAAATTATAATTAAGAAACAATGACAAGGGTCAATGATAATAATTTACCCATAGGCAGTTATAATTAGTAGTATGAGTGATGAAATATAATGTAACAACAAATGAAGGATGCAATTACTAGGACCACTATCATACTGCTTTCATTTACTACCATTCAAAAGTATGAATCTAAATCAACTACTAGAACTATATCTAACATCAACCACTGAATGTGCCTAAAGTATAAATGAATCATAACAAAGGTCAAAAGTGACAGGGTTTAGGTAAAAATAACCAACTAGAAAAATAAGCTAAGGTATGGTGGGAAAAACATAGGGTATGGTATAAGGAATGGTATATCATGGTGTAACTTAAATGATCTTTTTAGATAATAATTCAAGTCCCTCAAGCATTAAAATGTTTGATGTGTATTTTGTTTACTGGTTTATCAAGTTCATCTCCTTTTGGCGTGGTGAGTTTGTATGCTCTAGAACCATAGTTAGCAATAACCACATAAGGCCCTAACTAGTTAGATTGAAACTTTCCCTTCTTGGTCTCAGCATTGATGTTTTTATGATTTATTTTAATACAAGGTCAACAAAATTGAATTATCTATGGTTGATGCATTGATTGTATTGGTCACATAATCTATTATGATAATCTTGAAGATTAATCAAGGAAGCCATGCACTTTCCATCTAGTGAATCTATCTCTTGTAAATGTGCTACTCTATAGTCCCCATCATCAATGATGTGTTGTGATGAAATATGGAGAGAATGCAACTAGACCTTGATAATAACAATGACCTCAATGCCATAAACAAGGTAATATGGGGTAGCTCCTGTTGGAGTATAGAAAGTGGTGAGGTAGGCCTAAAGGGCATTAAATAACTGCAAGTGTCAATTACAACCAACATCAATGATAATCTTCTTTAGAATATTGATAATGGTTATTAGATGCCTCAGCTTTGTCATTGCCTTGTGGGTAATAGGAGGTGGAAAAGTGTTGTTTGATATAGTACTGGGCACAGAGTGTTTTCACATCTTTATTTTTAAATGAACTATCATTATCAGATATAAGGTCATAAGGTATACCATAGCAGAAAATGAGATGGTTAAATATGAATTTAGATGTTTGCTTACCGGTTATGTGAGAGGAATGGATTCCACCCACTTAATGAAATATTTGGTAGTAGTAAAGACATGTTTGTGGCCATCTAAGGATGTAAGATTTATCTTGCCTACAAGGTTGAGTTCCCACATTGAGAATGGCCATGGTTTTGTCATTGGTTTGAGGATTTTGGCTGGAGCATGGATCAAATTAGCATGATTTTAATACTTCACACTCTTATTTACATAAGAAGCTATATCTATTTCCATAGTTGGCCAATAATAACTGATATGCAATAATTTCTTAGCAAGGATGACCCCACTAGTATGGGCTCCATACATTCATTTGTGAACTTACCTCAATGCTAATCTAGATTTTGCCAAAGATAATTAACAAAGCAAAGTTCCACCATAGATTCTATGATGTAGGGTAGTTCTAAGTAGGGTATATCAATAGGATTTATGAATGAAGGCTTTTTGATGCTTACGTGAAAGGTCTATAGGAATAATTTGGTCTTGAAAGTAGGCATACATGTCAGAATATAAAGAAGACATGGGACCAACAATATCTTAAACCATCTTAACAGTTGTTTGTTTGTACACTAGAGCTAGGAGATGTTCCATAAGAAATTGATGGTCCATATCTTTGTTCATAATGTGAATCATGGAACCAATTATGATGATGGCATTAGTTGTTCTATTACTAGCCCTAGGTATCCATTCAAAGTGAAGGTTGGAAATTTGTTGTTTAAGAATGTTAAACATACCCTTATATGGTACCAATTTCTCATCCTTCATATAGTATTATTTTGTAACTTGAATGATTATAAGTTATGAATCATCATGAACCAATAAATGTTGGATGCTCCATTATACTACTTAGCAAAGCCTTATAATGGGTGCTTTATATTCGGCCATGTTATTAGTATAGGGAAAACCAATTTGAAAGGACTTGGGAATAAGATCCCCTTATGGTGTGATAAACAATATGTCATTGAGTAATCCACATGCTATGAAGGAATTGTTAAAGTAAATTGTCCATTATTTTACCTCAAGAGGTGCTTCTATTATGGTCATGATGGCTTCATCTAAAAATCCAAATATAAGAGGTTGAGTATTAAGAAGAGGAGCTTTTACAAGTTGATATATAAGTACCTATCCCTTGATGGATTTTTGGTTGGCATATTTGATCTCAAATTTGCTCAAAAGCATGATCCACTTTGCCATGTAGCCCTGCAAAGCTATTTTAAAAAGTAGATATTTGAGCGGATCTACTTTAGAAATTATAATAGTCTTTTGTTCAACATGTAGTGACGTAGCTTTTGGGATGTGAAAAAAATAACTAAACAACCTCTTTTAATTGGCATATAATTGTGCTCATACACAACCAATGTTTGAATCAGGTAGTAAATAACATGTTCTTTACCCTATTCATCATGTTGTGTTAAAAGTGCCCCTAGGGCATTTTTAGTTTCTAATAGGTAAAGTAACAATGGCTTATTTAACATTAGTGGCAATAAAATAGGTGGTTGGCTAGGTATTCCTTGAGATGATCAAATGCTTTTTGGAAATATTCATTCCATGAAAAAGTGGTGCCCTTCTTTAGCAAATATGTATAAAGATGGCATTTGTTGGCCAGTTATGAATGAAACATCAGATTGATTAGATCTTGCCCTATAAACTATGGAACTACTTCAACGTAGATGGTGGTGGCATTTTGGTAATGGCTCAAACTTTAGTTAGATCAACTTAAATACCCCTATGAGAGATAATGAATCCTAATAATTTTCTAGAAGTTACACCAAATACACACTTCTTAGGGTTGATCCCAACATTATACTATCAAAGTCTCTCAAAGATTATTCATAGTACGACTAGATGGTCAACACATGTCTTATATTTACCCAAGATGTCATTGACATAGTCCTCAATAATATCATGTATCATATCATGGAAAATCACTATCATGGCTTGTTGGTATGTGGCTCCTGCATTATTGAATCCAAATGGCATAACCTAATAACAAAATTTTCCTTATGGAGTGGTAAATGCTATTTTATGCTAGTTTTTTAGTGTAATTTTGATTTGGTTATATACTGAAAACCCATCCATAACGTAAAGCATTTCATATCCAGTCATGGAATCAATAATCATGTAAATATTTGGTAGATAAAAGTCATCCTTTAGGTAGGGTTTGTTAATCTCCCATAAATTAGTGCTAGTTTGATGCCTTATGGCTTCTTGATGACCAATACAATGTTAGAAATCCACTTTGAGTAATCAATCAATCAAATGCATCTCACATCTAAGAGTTTCTCCAAATCTTTCTTGACTAGCACAACAATGTGAGGATTCATTTTTTTTAGCTTCTACTTAATTGGTTTAGCATTAGGATGTACAACAAGATGGTGTACAACCAAGGTGGGGTCCAAACCTAGTATGTTTGAATAGGCCCATGCAAATATATCAACAAACTCCCTCAAAATGGTTTTAAAAACTTTATTTTCCTCCTCAGTGAGGGATGCACCCAATTTAATCTATTTTGGTTCCTCTAAAGTCCCAATGTTGACATCAAAAGTATCTTCTACAAGGAGTGTAGAGCCATGTTATAAAAGAGTTGGAAAGGAGGTAAACTGGTTGGAAATGCTAAAGTCTTTAGGTTCAACTGAATCTTCTAATTATCCCAAACAAAATGAATCAAAATCACCCAATGCTGGTAAAGGCCATATAACAAATACTTTTGGACATTCCTATACAATCTGCTCAAAAGCTTGCCAATATTTAGTAATGATCTTAGATTCATATATAAGCCTTGGACTAGTGGTCACCTGTGCTTCATGTGAAGAGGGGTGAACATCCCCATCTAATGGCACCTAAAATAGGTTTTCACCAAGAGACTTGCCTTTTTCTTTACTTTTACCCTAATTCGAAATCACCTCAAAGAGGTTTTCACTTTTAGACCTCAATGTTTGATTTTATTTTACTTTTGGCCAAGGAAGTTTTCCTACTCTCTGAAATAAGTGGCAGGATCCAATCTAATAGAGAAACATTATTTATGATCTCCAAGAGGAATATGATCCCTCAAACCCAAAAATTCACAAATGGCCTCATCTTATCAAACTCATCTAGTGTCATTGTCAACTCTTCTTGGTCCCAATATATCAACTATGGGTGATAAAGGATAAGTGGTAAAGGGTGATAAATACGATTAATAGTAAAAACAACATAAGGGTTGAATAAATTAGTGTTGGAGAGGTCATCATAGATGCTATAATCAGACCCTACATCATTGTTGTCATCATCTTCACTAGTCAATGGTGTAAGAATTCAAATAAGTTATGTAGGATCACCCCTAAGTGGTTTAAATACAATACCATGGGTTCCTTAGTACTTGGTCATTGAAATTGGTTTGATTATTCCTTGTTGATGTATCCCTAGGCCTCTAGATTGGTAAGTGTGATTACCTATAATATAGTTAGGGATATGATACTTGGCACTTTGGTAACAATCAACTAAATCATCAGTATAATGCCATGAATTATCTTTGGCTAAAGGGTCTTGTTCTAGGCTGGAGACCAATTTGAAAACAATGGGTTTGGTAAGATGAATTTTTCCCTTAGTGCAGTAGTCCATGAGAACAATTTTGGATTTGGGTCTCCCATAGGCTTTTGGATTTTGTGATAATTTAGCTAGGTGGAAGTAGTCATGGGTATTATACTCTATTATACCTTTGTTAGATATGTAAAAGTGATTAGCTATATCTGGTGGAGGTGAAGATGAAGTTGAGGCTAGACTCTCAAGGTTAATGTAATTGGCTTCAGGTCTTGATTCAATGGATTTGACTTTATCAACTTTTCTCCATTAGTTCAGGCATAGGATTTAGGTTAAAATGATAATTATATCTCTTTTACTCTACCTCAAGATGTTTACAATACTGGTAAGGTTGGATATCAACTGGTATAATTACTTCCATCCCTAAATGGATAAATTCAATACATTGATGTAACATGGAAGGTATGACCCTAATTTCATGAATCCTAGGTCATCCCAATAACAATTTGTATGATAACTCCAGGTCAAGAATATGGCATAGAGTATCATGGGCCAAAGACCTAATGAACACTGCAAGCTTATGGTTCCTTATGATTCTTATTCCTCATTATCATATGATTTGATAATAATGGTATCTAGTTGAAGATCGTCCACTATCTATCCAATATGCTTCACCAAATTCAAAGACATAATATTTAGGCTCGAACCATTGTCTACAAGGATGCATTTAATTATATGTCTATTTATATTGACCTTGATGTATAAGTGGTTATTATACAATGGGCCCAAGGATGACATGTCACTTTGGTAAAAGTTTAAGTCATTGGCCAAGTGCCAAATGTCCTACCATGGCTTGAAATTTATCAGGTGTGATGTCATCAGGTACAAGGGATTGACTTAAATATTCATTTAGTATGCTCTTATGAATACTAGATGTGTGCAAAAAATCCATGATAGATATTTGTATAGGTTTCTTTTATATCTTATCCACAATGTCATATGTATTCCCTTAAGTTTTAATAATTAGATTATTTTTGATAGGCGTGGAAGTCTGAATGGATTCATCTATGGAATGTGGTTATGGTCCTTTGATAGTAATCTTGGCTCATCAAGTCATGATTACACAATCTTGATCAGGTATTGGGCCTTGATAATTAGACGAATAGGTAATAGGGCATGGAATGGTAATTGTAGGGTGGTGTTGAGATTGGATAGTAACACAGTCCAAAGAAGGATTGCTAGTACAAGGGGTTTGGTAAGAATTGTTTCACTAATAGGCATTATTAGGTAAAGGTCTTGGTATATTGGCATTTGGATGGAATTTAATGGTAATGGTGGAAAAATGACCACCAATAATATGTCCTACAACATTGTTGTAAGTATATGTAATGGCATGATGGCCTCCTTGGTTTGATTAGTCAGTTTAACCATGGTTCTGACCATTCTATTGATATTGTTGTTGCTGATATTATTGTTATTGATGTTGTTGTAGTGGTGTTATTTGATGATATTGTTATTGGTGTTACCATTATTAGTTGTTATGTTGAGGAAATGGATTTTGATAAATACCCGAGTTATGATTAGTCATAGGGGCATGGGTATCTCATTGTATCTCTCCATTTTCAAGCATGTTATCAATTAGATGCCTTAGCTGTATACACTAATGTATGTAGTGTCTTTTGACTTGATGGTACTCAAAAAATTCATGTTCTTTGTACTAGATGAGAAAAGGAATTCCTTTAGGAAATGGCTTTGGCATAAGCCAACTAATCATGTTTGCCTAAACCAACTTACCAAATACAAACTAAATAGGTTCCTTGAGGTCATTGAATGATATAGAAATGGGTGGTATTCTCTTTGGAGGAGGTGTTTACAATTTTGAATGGGTTTTATGGATGGTTTTGTAGAGGCCTAGGTTGAATGAATGGAGGTGGTGTTTGATGAATGGGAAGTGATAAATGAACAACCAGTGTTTGCATTGTTTGAACATGTCATGATTTAGTGACCCCATTACCAGAAACATTCTTGTTGTAGTTATAGGAATTTTATATTTCATTATTGTTAGCCTAAGATGGCATTAAATCCATAATTTGAATAGGGTTTTGGTTTTGACTATGGCTCTTGTTTCAGTTCTATTGGCCTTGATGTTGGTTTTGGCTTTGATTCTGATTAGAAGAAGATAGTTTGATAATCTCTTTATTGACAATGGCATTTTAAATATGTATCCATTTTTAATAACCTCTTCAAATGTGTGAGCACATTATAACTCAAGATGATAGGATATATCACTATGTAAGCTTTAGCTAAATATCATAACCAATTATTTGTCTAGAAAATTATGAGTGAACTGGCTAGTAAGTGCTCTCCACCATTGTAAGTAAGTGATGCAGGAGCATTAAGCCAAAGAACATCATTTTTTAAAAAATTATCACAATAGGTCAAAATTGAGTGTCAAGGTGTGTGAATGGAATTATCAGGTCTAATTATGTCCTTGGAATCCATTAGAAGTCATAAAGTTGTGTTAAACAGGTCCTAAGTATTTTCCCTCCAAAATAGGGAATTTGAAATGTTGTCAAGAGTCCAAGAGGGTAATTTTGTATGTTTGAGGTGTTTGGATGAGAAAAGTTAGTTTTAAAGGTCCATTTAAGTCAAGAGTAAGTATTTTAAATACATTTCATGTTTAGTACATAGGAAAAGTCATTTTGAGTCAATACAAGACTACCCTTGTATGTCGAAGGTTAGTTATGCAAGGAAGTTGGTGTAACCAACTCAAAAGCTTACATTGAAATAAAGAAGAAAAACATTGTATTGAGGTTAGGTTGGCTTATATAGGAGTGAGAGATACCTACAAGAGAGGTAAGGATGATCTAAGAGTGGAAGATGATGATACAAGAATCCTCAAAAGTTGACAAGCCCAAGAATTGGGTTCAAAATGTAAATGTTGATTGATAAAATGAATGAAGAATTGGTTTGTTTGTGAGTAATTATCATTTAATAAGCATATTTATGGTTATATATTTCCATTTATTATTGGTGTAATCTTAGGCCATAATCATGATAGATTATGTTAAGTTGCGGGTTTCATAAAGACTGTAGACTTGGGCTAGAGGACTGTAGAATATAGTCAGAGAAGAAAAGGTTGGATCAATGTTTGAAGGGTATAGAGAGAGAAATATTTTATTGTGTGTTTTTATTTATATGATATAATAACCTTGAATAAACTTATGATTATAGAAACATTACAAAGTGAATGAATCCAAGAAAAAGGCAATTCTATCATGTGCCTTGTTCTGTATCAGTCAAGATTGAGAGTATATGTTTTTTTAAAATTTGAATCCAAATGATTATCATGTTGAGAGAAAGGTTTTCAAGTGAAATTAATGGGTTTAAAATATTCATGCAATGAAACATTAGTCAAATATTGGAAAATTTTAATACACAGTCTCTTTGAAGGAGGATTCTGTGCATACATAGTCTATAGTTTAGTTGTAAGGTGCCAATGAATTAAGGCAAGGTGTGAACGAATGTTTTGAGGAAAAGAATGTTGATAGAGACTGATAGTATATAATGAGTTAAATTTTCATAGGAAGTTTTAAACCCTTTTAGAGGAAAATCACTGTGTCAATAAGTTATAATTAGACCCTATTTCAAGAGATACCGTGTTTCTCTTAGCACAGTCAAATGTTTCATTTGATGATGGATTGGTTTATGTTATTAGGATTAGTTATGTATTTAATATGAGTAAGGGTTATAGTGTTTTAATGAGAATATTTTTTGAAGGATTTTAACTATCTTACTATTCCTAAAGCATCTATTAACTCTGCATTTTCTTATACAGTCAGATTTGTGTTTTAAGAACCTTATCAATTTATATTTGGATAGGGATGGAGTATGGAGAAAGGTGTTATAAATATTGGGAAGTGTGTAAGGGGTGAATAAAGACATATTAAAGGTATTAAAACATTTCAAAGTGACTTATAAATCATTAGGTGGTAAGATTTGTAACCTCCCTACATGACACAAATAGTTTTGAGCACAAAATTATGTAGTTTGATTCATTACCAACAATTGAAGGTTAATATTTGACGTAGACCTTTTTGGAAAAGATAGAGGATGTTAAAAAATATCCAACCATGGTCATTTGGTCATTTTTAACCCTTTGAAACTCAATTTATGTATTTTAAAGACCTCTCAGCCTGTGCAGGACTAGGTAAACCCTAAAACTAGGGTTTGGGCCATTACAAGAGATTCCACCATCAGAAAAGGACATAATTTTGTAGTTTGGTTGACCTAAGTGTGAGAGGATAGATTAAAGTGTTTTTGGAGTGAGGTCATATGAAACTGTATGGATAGCAACAACTGAGTGTGAATAGGGCTAAATTAGGCCTAATTCAAGGCTAATTGTGAGGAATGGAGGCTAAAAAAGGGGTCTAATGGTGGAACCAGTTAATTCAACTTTGTGTAAGCATAAAATAGCATATATGGTACTTAAAAGAGTGGTTATTTCTTCAATAAATTGAGATATTGTTTAAATAAGTCAGAATTATACTAAAAATAGGGCTATTAGCACAAGTAGACCTTTGTGATCTTGAGGTATAAAAAGAATTGACACAGAGTGGTTGAGCCCTTGAAAGGGAAATATGAAAGCATGATAAAGTAATTAAAGACTATTTATAGCTACATATTGACTCCTTTAATCCTAAGTCAATATTTGACCCTTGAAAGCTAATGGGAGGTTATCTAGTGAAAGTTAGTAAGAGTTGGAAGAGTAGTTTGAGAAGAACATGAATTGATTAAGATAGAATATGAGTTGTAAATCATTTGATACTAGTTATGGGAATAATTTAAGGGATTTTAAGATTAAAAAACATAGGTACACATCTAAGGGACTATTTAGACTTCATCAAAGAAGGGAAAGATTTTAAATAGAGACAATCTTAAAGATCAAATCATCAAGTACATTATGAACAGTTGGGTTGAAATTAGATAATTATGCTATTGGAGACTTCTCCCCATGACTATGCATCATTTTTTATTAGAGTGAGGTAATTTTGACTTGAGTTTTGTTTTGAGTGCTTTGAATTTTATCTATTTGACATTGGTAAAGCATGTTATGAGGTATGCATGAGAAGTAACCTTAAAAGGTATTGAGGGAGAAGAAGGTTGCAGGTCTGATCCATTGAGATCATTATAGAGGAATATCAGATTGAGAAGAGAATAGATACATCCCCAAAGTCCTTTGAAAAGGACAAGAAACTAGTTAAGGAAAGACTAGAAAAGAGAGAGAGGAAAAAAGACTATTGAAGCTCCAAGAGAGAAGAGGGAAGAAAGAAGACTCCAAAAGAGAGTCAAGGAAGTTAAGAAGAGATCCTATATAGAGGACTCAAAGAAGAGGAAAGGCTCAAAAGTGGTCTAAGAGGCAAGGTTGATAAAACTGCTAAGAAGAAGGTCTAAATAGGCCTATAAAAGAAAGAAGAATGGAGAAGATGGACATAGAAAGAGAAATATAAGACATAAGAAGAGAATTAGGGAAAGGTATAAAGAGAATAGAGCCCATGATGAAGCTCATAAGAGAACAAGAAATCCAATGGACTGGCTGGAGTATGAGGAAAAGAGTGAAGTGGACACTAGAGTCACTTGTGAGAATAAGAAGGCACAAGAAGAGTGTCTTGAAAGATGAGAAGAAGAGAGAGAAGGCAACCCAAAGAGGCATGAGAAGAGAGATGTTTCCAATTGAGCAACAAGATAAATAAATAGAGAAGAGGGTTCTCATTGAAGATAATAAGAAAGAGAAAGAAGTGCCAAAAAGAACACATGAGGGTGAAGACAAGAAGAAAATATGGAATATGTCTATGCCAAAGACATTCAATATGTGGTCTCTCATTTTATATAATAACATTAATTTTGAGTTTGTGTTTGTAGGTATGAAGACAAGGTTGATGAAAGCCAAGCATGAGGGCTCAAAGTTGGTGAAGAATATGCCAAGAATGTCACCCATAAAGTGTCAAGAAGATGATAAAGAAAAATAACCTCTTGAAGAAGACAAAGTGTTGAATATTAAAGACATACCACATGATGAATATTAAGAGAATGAGGAATAATATGATGCATTTCCATGCATAGCATCTAAAACTAAATAAATGGTTCCTAAAGAGGACATGAAGGTCACCCATGAAGACATAAAGGAAGAAACAAGCCTACAACAATTTCCATTGGAGGTAAAAGAATGTCTAAATGTTGATTTTGATTGCATCTATGAAGAGAAAAAGGATGACATGCAGGTTGAGAGGAAGAATGACAAGTTACAACCCTCAAAAGGAGAACAAGGGCATGGATATGTATGTCCTAAGTGGATTAAACAAGTAGGTGATAATAAAAAGGAGATGAACCTCAAAAAAGAGGTCAAAAAAGGCAGAGGCATAAGTGAAAAGATAGCACAAGTGTGGAGATAAATCACAAATGGAAAGGTACATCAAGTTGGCATGGTATAAAACAAAGGATTGAAGCATGAAAGAGATGAGAAGATAAACAAGTGGCAGCCCAAAAAGGTACAAGACATCAAGTGGGTTGTAAAAATTATGAAAAGAGAACAAGAGGAATCCATAGCAAGTGTACTCCAAGCAAACATGAAGGTTGAAGAGGATGGTAAGTTCACAAAGCAAGGAAAAGAGATGGTGCAAGCAAACCAACCAAGCGAAGTGAAGGTACAACCATGAATGCAAGAAAAATAATTCATAAAATAAGATGAGTATTTTCAAGACTTATTTTCCAATGTTTTATATGATGACATAAGTGAATTTGATTCCAATAGTGAAGATCTTTTCTATATAAAACAATTTGTCTTGATGAACAAGTGTGTATAAAAGCTAGGTGAAGATAAAGCATCTCAAAGAGTGATTGAGAAATATGGTATTTAGTGTGAGAAGGTTTTTTTTTGATATCACAAATGATTAATTACAAGGAGAAGATAAAGAACAAGTTTCCCAAACAAGTGAAGAGTAATGTGAACCAAAGTATGATGAGGATTTGGAAGACATGGATGCACAAAAGTTACAGGAAGAGTTAGAGATGTTGGAATAAATGTTCAGTCCATCAAAGAGTCTGAAAATAAGTGAGGTATAATAGGTAAATAGCAAGGATAAAATCCAAGAAACACCAAGAGAGGATCAACAAAGAGAAACACAAAGAAGTGTGCAAATAAGGCCACAAGCAAGCAAGCAAAGGGAGTGTAAGCAAGAAAACAAGGTGAGATATTCCATGGGTCAAGATAAAGATAAGTTTTCATTTGATAAACATGGATGTAGAAATCCAAAAATATTCCAAATAACATTGTACAATGGTGAGGAAGAAAGAAATGAGAAATTGCTCTTGCATAATGAGCAAGATGATAGGAAAAAGCATCAAAAGGTGAAAGAATGTGAAGTAGAAGTAGGAAAAAGAGTATAGAACAACATATGATAAAGGTTGAGGTAAATTAGAGGCCATTATAGGCTAAGGAAGAATATGGAAGTAGGTATAAGAAACAAACATCACTCAAAAACCAATAATCAAGCAAGATTCATGAGGAAACAAGCTATCAAGCAAGCATAAGCAAGAGGAATAGGCACCATTTTATTGAAATTGAGTATTATGGAGAGTAAAATTATTTGGAAAATATGGAACATGTAATAAATAAAGATCTACAACAATTAGAATACCTTATAGAGGTGGAAGATGCATGGAAACAAAAACTAGACAAAGCCACGAGGAAGAAATGCAAGAGTCTGACGAGCAAAAAGGAACCAAGAATGAAGAAAAATAGTCAAGCAAGGATGACGGACCATAAGATAACTAATTTTAAAGTGAGAAAGAAATATGGTGGCATAAGTTTTTCTCCCTCCTGGGGACTATGATGTAGGAACATCAAGCCAAATAACATCATTTTTGAACAAATTGTCACAATTGGTCAAAAGAGGTAAAATTTGAGTGTAAAGGTGTGTGAAGGGAATTATGAGGTTTAATTATGTCCTTTTAATCCATTATAATTCATAAATTTGTGTTAAATAGGTCCTAGGTATTTTCCCTCCAAAGCAGGGAATTTGAAAATTCAAAATGCTGTCAAGAGTCCAAGAGGGTAATTTTGCATGTTTAAGGTGTTTGGATGATAAAATTTTGTTTATAAGGTAAATTAAATTCATGAGTAATTATTTTATATACATTTCATGTTTAACACATAGGAAAAGTCAGTTTGAGTCAATACAAGACTACCCTTGTACATTGAAGGTTAGTTATGCAACGAAGTAGGTGTAACCAACTCAAAAGCTTACATTTAAATCAAGAATAAAGAATTGTATTGATGTTATTTTGGAATATAGAGGAGTGATAGAGACCTAAAAGAGAGGTAAGGAGTATCTAAGAGTGGAAGATGATACAAAAATCCTTAAAAGTTGACAAGCCCAGGAATTGGGTTTAAAATGTAAATGTTGATTGATGAAATGAATTAAGAACTGGTTTGTTTGTGAGCCATTATCCTTTAATATGAATATTTATGGTTACATATTTACATTAAATTTTTGTGGAATATTAGGCTATAATCATGAAATATTATGTTAAGTTGTAGGTTTGATAAAGACTCCAAGCTTGGGCTAGAGGACTATAAAATACAAGCAGAGAAGAAAAGGTTAGATCAATGTTTGAAGGGTATAGAGAAAGAAATATCTTATTGTGTGTTTTTATTTATATGAGATAATAACCATAAATAACCTTATGATTATATAAACATTACAAAGTGAAGGAATCTAAAAAAAGGGCAATTCTATCATGTGCCTTGTTCTGTATTAGTCAAGGCTAAGAGTATATGTTTGTTTTCTTTGAATCCAGACCATTAGCATGTTGAGATAAAGGTTGGAAAGTGATATTAATGGGTGTAAAATATTAATGCAATGAAAAATTAGTCAAATATTAGAAAACTTCAATATACAGTCTCTTTGAAGGAGGATTTTGTGCATACATAGTCTATAGTTTAGTTGTAAGGTGCCAAGGAATGAAGGCAAGGTGTGAACGAGTGTTTTGAGGAAAAGAATGTTGATATAATGAGAGTATATAATAAGGTGAATGTTCTTAGGAATTTGTAAACCATTTTAGAGGAAAATCACTATGTCAATAAGTTACAATTAGACCCTATTTCAAGAGATACCCTATTTTACTTAACACAGTCAAATGTCTCATTTGATGATGGATTTGTGTATGTTGTTGGGAGTAGTTATGTATTGAATATGAGTAAGGGTTATAGTGTGGTAAAAAGAATATTTTTTGAATTATTTCAAGTATATCACTAGTCCCAAAGCACCTGTTGACTCTACATTATCTTATACAGTTAGATTTATGTTTCAAAAACCCTGTCAATTTATATTTGGAGAGGTAAGGAGTATGTTGCAAGGTGTTATAAATATTTGGAAGTATTTAATGGGTGAATAAATACCTATTAAAGGTATTAAAACATTTTAAAGTGACCTATCAATCATTATATGGTAATATTTGTAACCTCCCTACCTGACACAATCAGTTTTGAGCACAAAATTATGTAGTTTGATTCATTGCCAACAATTGAAGGTCAATCTTTCATGTAGACCTTTTTGGAAAAGATAGAGGACATTGAAAAATATCCAACCATGGTCATTTAAAACCCTATGAAACTCAATTTTCTCACCCTGTGTAGGACTAGGTAAACCCTAAAACTAGGGTTTAGGCCATTACAAGAGATTCCACCATAAAAAAAGGACAAAATTTTGTAGTTTGGTTGACCTAAGAATGAGATAAGAGATTAAAGTGTTTTTGGAGTGAGGGCATACAAAAATATATGGATAAAAATATTTGAGTGTAAACAGGGCTAAATTAGGCTTAATTCAAGGCTAATTTTGAGGAATGGAGGCTAAAAAAGGGGTCTAATGGTGGAACTAGTTAATGAAACTTTATGTAAGCATAAAGGATCATAGAGGGTACTTCAAAGAGTGTTTATTTATTAATTAGGTGAGATATTTTTCAAATAAGTTAGAATTATAGTAAAAATAGGGATATTAACATAAGTAGACCTTTATGATCTTGATGTATAAAAAAGATTTGCACAGAGTGGTTGAGCCCTTGAAAGGGACTAAGGAAAGCATGATAAGGTCATTAAAGACTATCTATAAATATATATTGAATCCTTTAAGCCTAAGTTAATATTTGACGCTTGAAATCTAGTGGGAGGTTGTCTTGTGAAAGCTAGTAAGAGTTGGAAGAGCAGTTTGAGAAGAACATGAATTGATTAAGATAGAATATGAGTTGGAAAATCATTTGAGATTGGTAATGGGAATCATTAAAGGGATTTTAAGATTAAAAGACATAGGTACAAATCTAAGGGAATATTAAACTTCATCATAGAAGGGAAAGATTTGTAATAGAGACAAAATCTTAAAGATCAAATCATCAAGTACATTATGACCAGCTGGGTTGAAATCAGACAATGATGCTATTGGAGCTTATCCCCATGCCTCTGCATCAGTAAGCAACAAAGATGTCACCATTTTTTTATTTCACCTAGCCCAAATCCACCACTATAATCTCATGTTCAAGATTATATGAGAAATGTTGTACAAACTTATCTGAAAGGACATCAAAGTCTGGTACATAATTTCTTGATAGTTAAAGAAGCCATTCTAAGGCTTGTCCAGATAAACTTCTTGGAAAGAGGAGAAATAAATATGTTATTATAGGACACTTGTTGGTAGGAAAAAAATAATTCTTTTAAATCCTCCTTTGGGTCACCTTTGACCTTGTATTTATCAAAATTGGGTGGCTCATAACCTGGGGGAAAAGGTATTTGGAGGTAATCTATGTTGAATAGATACGAGCATATTTCATCTAACTTAAACTTCTTTGTTTGCTTCCTAGTTTGAATTGATTGAATTACATCCTTTATTTATTACAAATCTTGGGCTAGGAAGTTTGATGACATGGCTTATTGTGGTTGGGGTTGTGCAATCAATGATGGATTACCTTGATTGGGGTATGAAGGAATGACATACTATGGAATATTTATTTGATTGGTCAAATGACCAGGCATACATATCTATGCATTAGGATTATATTATTATTAACAAATACATTGTTGTTGGTAAACATTATATCTAGGGTTGGTAGCATGGCTTTGTTTGTCAAATTATAGTTGTGGTAAAGGCATTTGGATAGGTGGAATGTATTGGTATTGTTGGGTTTGGGAGGGAAATTATTATCTACTCATCAAACATTACTATATAAAGGGTACCTATTACTAGATAAAACACTACTATTAAACCTATTATAAATTAGATCCTTATTGTATATGTATTACTCATTAGGTGAAAGATAATTGTTGCTGAGTACCTAGTATCTATTGTATATTAGGGCCTTGTTATTGGTTAAAAACCTATTGTTGGTTGGGCACATGTTGAGGGTTTGGAATTTGTTGTTGACCAACTGACACTCTTTGTTGACCAATAAAACCACATTGTGGATTAGGAAACATTTATGATGTTTATGGTATATTGGTTTGTGCTTATGTCAGCAAAAAATAAGTTGTCACTTGTTGAGGTGGTGTAGTGTTTAGCACTTTTTGAGGTAGTATGTTAGTTTGTTGTTGTGTATTTATTCCCTATTGCATATACAAAGAAGTGACTAGTTGAGGTGTGGAAGTTACTTTTCATATTTGGGAACCAGGCGTATATGCCCCTATTATTACAAACCATTTGAGGTATTAGCTAGAGTAACCTATTATGTGTTTCTCTATGGTATATTATACCCACTTTGGTTCACATTGGAATGTGCTTACATGCTATCTACTATATTTTGAGTGAGGTCTTCCATATGAGGTACAATTTCTTCTATCATTCTTGAGACATTGTACATTTCTCCTACCAACATGCTCTGACTAAAGGGGTCTATGTTTTGATTTGCATAGTCCAAAGAATTAGTTTGTGGCCCTATTGAAGGAGCTAGCTATATAAGTGCTATGTTTTAAGTAGCCATGGCATTTAAGTTTTGAGCTAGGTTAAGCTAATTTTATATGCTTGTTGTACCTATTCTAATTGATCGTCCATGAGATCTTTTTATTTTGTAAGTGCACTTTGGCCCTATTGAGGTATTTGTACTAAAGCTTAATTGTAACTAGTTGATGCCTATTAAAACTATTAGTTAAGAGGTACATTTCTAGGAAATTCTAATCAAACTAGATAGACTTTCATGTAGGAAGTCTAGTGGGAATTCGGTTCCTACTTCTATTACCCTGACTAGAATTTCATCTTTATTTTCTAGCAAATGGAAATCAAACAAGTATGGGTCATAAGTTGATGGCTTTGTTACATAGTAGGGCTATTGTTGTTGGATTTTTGGATAATATCTGTCATTTTAGCAAGGTTTTATACGTTTGTTCTTGCTCTTGGCCTTGATAGGATGGTGCATTAACCAGGTACTACGCTAGTGGGTCCTACCCTTGTTCTACATATGGAATATTATAAGAAGGATATGGATCTATCTCATATGTTATATCATCACCATATAGTTCTTGATAAAAGGGGTCACTAATAAAAAAATTCTTATAATTTGGATTGTATATAGTCCCACTACAAGTATAGTGAGGCATGTTCAGATTTATGACTAGGTCTTTTGAAAAATAAAAGGTCAAATGTGGAAAACAACCAAGATTTGAGGTAAACAACCTTTACCTTTATAAAATAGGCCTAAATATGAAAAAACTAATTTAAGTCTAAGGAAAAGGTATAATAAAAATTTCAAAAATGATCTATGGCTAAGGTATTGATTTACCCAAAGGCGATTATAATTAGTGGTAAAGATATCTAGACAAGGTAGAACAATCTCGATCTAGGTCTAAAAATAGAAAAGAAATGTGCTAGGTCTTTGGTCAAATGGCACAATGCTAGAATTATACCCTTGGTCGAAAGGATAATGATTTTACCAAGGGTATTTATAATCATTAGCATGGAAAACAATGTTAGGCTTTCGGTCAAAAGTCATGAAACTAGACTTAGAGGCAAAGGTGAACTAAAAATCAATCTAAATTTAAGGTAATTGGCTTGGATAAAATTGATAAATAGATCATAATTTTTTTTTAAATTCTAATGTAATTGGCTTGGAAGACTCTGTAATTGGCTCAAAATAGACTCTATAATTGGCTCACAAAAGACTCTTGAGAAATGAAACTAGGACATTTTTGGAACTTGGCATAATAAAATCTAAATAAGGAACATGGAAACAAAACTCAACATAACAAAACACCTCTAAGTCTAAGCAAACTTTTCAAAACTAAATGAGAAATCAACCCAAGTTACACAATCCAAATGCAAAAGGTAGACCACCTAAGCCCAAATTAGATGAGGTTTCAATGCAGACTTGATTAGTTTAGGATTTGTACTTTGAAATATTGAATTTCAAATTTAATATAAAAGACTCAAATTTTCTAAAGGAAAATAGGCTAGACTTAAATAGGTAGAATAACCATGTGTTTTGAAACAAAAGGTATGAATGGTTTTGGAAATTGGTTTCAAACAAGGCAAGTGTTTTGCAATAATTTGGGTAGTGTAACAATGTTCCTTCAAATAAGTGGTAAACAAAGGGTTTTAGAATAAAATTCAAGGCACATATTTGAAAAAAATGGGTAGCATAACACCTCTTTGTCTAAAATGGTGTATAACATGTGAAGGTTTAGACTCATTTCAAATTTTGATAAACAAATAATTCTAAACGCAAACACACATGCTAATAAAAGAACATAGAAAAAACACCAAGTGTATGCCCTATCCATAAAATTGACAAGGTGTGCATAGATTCTACCAAAATTTCCACCGATATATCAATGCTCAAAAGGAATTAAGTATTAATCTAAAAATTAAAGAGTGCATTTAAGTAGAGTTTTTAAGCCCCCTATTTCTCAAGCATTAGTATGTGGCACAAACCTAAAATGTGAAACACTCAACATTTGGCATGATATTCCATGTCAAAGTGGGGTTGACTAAAATTTATAAGTTTCAAAATGATCTAAATGTTCCCTAGTGTGACTAGTATAAGGGTGCATTATATCAATTGGATTTAAAATTACTAAATTGATATGTAAAGGTCTAGTCCTCTACACAAAAACTTTAGTTGTGTACTATTTAGTTAAGTCTGATGTTTAGCATGAAATGATCTAGATTTTTGTTAGGATTGGTAGGCTAACTACTAAACAATTATTCAATCCTAGTATCACATGCCTAATTTATATACACCACTATCGATTAGGGTTGGTACAATGTTGGGAGATGAAACCCCAGGTCAACATAACCCTAAATAACTTGTGAGGAGGTGATGAACTCCCACCTACAAGCCAACATGGAAAAATAAACAAATAAAAATTGGAAGAACTTTATAGGTCATTTATGGGTCACCCAAGTCACTCACATCTTAGATAGAGAATACATGACATTTAATTCATTTTAGGCTAAACAAACATGGTAATAAACAAGGCACTTTTGTTCACCCAACTTTCATAAAGGAGATAAGGTTAGAACATACATGCAAAGTTCATTTTGCCAAAAGAAATGAATCGAAGAACTTTGAAACTAAATAACAAACAATGAATAAAATATAAAAATATTTTAAGATATCTAATCTAAAATGGTTGTTCATTTTAAAAGAATCAAATCAGATGTGAATAAAGTTTTGGCCCCTTGGTCTTGTTCACTCTTGTAAAACTTAAAATGCAAAAAGACAAGTTGTGTTAAGTAAATTTCAAGAACTAAAATGAAAGTGTGTATGAAAATTTTGAAGTGTTTAAACCTCATATTCTCCACTTAGGTTATTTCAAAAACATTAGGGGGTTCTACTATTTCTATGTAAAAAATTTGACTAACAAATAACTTTTCATTTTCAACTCTCAAGTTTTATTAACACAAAGTAAAGTCACCAATTTTTATGAAGTTGATTTATCTATGTAACAAAACAAACAAAAATAATATTTGATGAAGTCATCATTAGATAGTGGTAAATTCACCGATTATTCTAGGCAAAGTCATCAATTAGGCCTTAAAATTGGGTAACGTCACTAAAACCACTAGAAAATATACCTAGTGAAGTCATCGATATGCAGGATCAAAGTTGCTATTTACATTCATCAATGTTGCCATTTATGCAAAATAGTTAAATACAGGTTAATGCCTCCAATTTCACCATAGATAAATGTTGCCAATTTCTACAAAGTCACCAATGTGAAGATGTTGATTTCTACAAAATAAATAATCACAAAACAAAGGATAGAATAGGCGAAATCACTGATTAATAGGGTGAAGTCATCAATTAGTGAAAAAATAAAATCATGGGAATCTTGAACTTAAAACTAAAAACTTGAAGAAGTAATGATCTTTTTATGAATTTTTAAGCTTCCGCATCATTCATTTAGTCCATATTGGAGGCATGGTCCCACTGAGCATGCCATTATGTAATGTTAGGAATTTGAAGAACAACCAATTAATCGTTAGTTCCCTGTTAGTGAATAAAATGAGAATTCCTATATAATAATGAAATGGAAACTAAACCACTCTTTCCTAAGTACTAGGTTGAGCTATAAATAAGAGATAAAAACATACAATAATGTTACCTCCCTTGTCATAACTAGTGTTCACTTATTGGTATAAAAGATGTTCTTGCTTGGATTATGACATTAGAGACTTTGATCAATGCATTATCCATCTTGGAAAATTTTATTTAAGACCACATGTGGATTTTCTTGGCTTGGATTGGCTTGGTGTGAAGCTTATTGATATCAATTTGGCATTATAACATTATTTTGGGGGCTTCTTGAAGGCAATCCTATAGAATAACCTTACACACACGAGATTGTTTGGAAAGATTGAGGCACTTGTATTTATAGGTTTTAAAACCAACTCTATCCCTAGGGAGGTTAGGTTTAGTTTTAACCTTGGTTGAGTCTAAAATAATCTAGATTGAGTTTAGGTTAACCCTGGGTTGGGTCAGAGCAATTATGAAGGCTTGATAACTCATTTTAGATATTTATGAGCCATGACAACTCATATAAGATATTTATGAGGTTGTGACTCATTTTTCTTGTAATTTTAGAAATTAATAAAAGAAATTATTAGCTCCATTGACTTTGAACTAATATTTATTAAAAAAATCCTTTTTTAGATAAATGTAATTCTCTACTTCAAATTGGAATTTTTACTTAAGCAAGCTAATTGAGATTTGATTTTTAATTAACTTGCTTAGGGTTTTTGAAATTTATGAATTATTTTTAAATGTTTTGCATTAATAGATCAATAGGTCAAGAATGTCAATTTTCTGGGTCGCAATTTGACTAGGGTTGAATCCAAGCTAGTCTATTGGTGCATATAGGGCAATACCCCAAAGTAAGCAAGAATCAACATGTTTCTAGGAAATTAAATGCCATGTGCTAATGAATTTGGGTAATCTAGTGACTTTTAGGCTTAAATTATGTCATTTTCTAGAAACCAGTCTGAATTTTGGTTCAGACATAAAAGTTCCAAAAAATGAGTGTCTACATGAAGCACACCATGTGTATACCCCAAATAGGAATGATCAATGTTGTCCAATAATATTTCAATCTAAATACACCCTTGGACTTGTTATAGTCTCTATTGATAGTGTTGTTATTATAGAGTATTTAGAAACTCATTTTTATTGTCATTTATCTACAACTTGAGTTGGACAAACCTTATGCTTGGATGGAAATTAGATATGCATTTATAAAACCATTTGAAGAATTTGAATTGAAACCTATCACATAGATATGTGCCTTACATGAAATCATAGGTGTACCAATTTTATTAGATGGCTCAAGATGTGGGTTATGTTTAGTTTGATCTTATTTTTTTATTTTACCACTTGGTAGACCTTGTGTTGGTCGTATTGTGGATCCTTATTGTAGTACCTCAGGATAAAAAATTTCATAAGTGGTATGGGACACTTACAAGTTATGTTATCATTTGGGTACCATACATGGATCAAAGGATCCTATTTTGATTAAATGTGTTTTATTGAACTAGGGCTATGAAAAACCATAAGCTTTGATAACCTAAAGACCTTAAGTGGATTTGAATCAAGATTTTAAGTCTATAATATTTTCAAATTTGTAAGGTAAATGGTTTTGGACATTGTTACATTTATTTTAGATTGTGAACCCTTGTTTTGATGTTAAACTTACATAGGGAAGGTTGATAATCTGACTAGCTAGTAAATCATGTTTTGGGATGATGAGCTCTATTGAACATGAATATTAATTTTGGATGTCAAACCTTATAATGGAATTGGATACATTTTGGGATGATAAAGGTATTGGATAATTTATCTTTCAATAACCTTAGTTTTGGAATTAAGGTTTGGATTTAGGTAAGATTTTCCTATATTTGGCTGATTGATAATCATTATATATATGCTGAAACATGATCTTGACCCTATGTGGAAATCATACAATGACACCTTGAAAGCTATGTGTTTGTAATCTTTGAGATCAATCATAAAATATTATGGAAGTTAATCATTTACGAACACGTATTGAAAGATAACCCTTTTGAAATTTGAACATGTACGAGTAAATAATCACATATTTATATGTTGATCCTAACTTGGGTTAATACAAACCTTGATAATGAATGTTAAACCTACTTAAGTAGTTGAATACCCTTTGGAAAGTTATACTTTATTTATATATGTTAAACTCATTTTTAGTAGCCCAATACTTTTGGGTGTTAAAACACATTTGAAAACTGAACACATAATGATAAAATTGGTTTTGAAATTTTTATTATGATCCTTAATCTTAGGTTATGCCTTGGTTTGTAAATTCATTTCATGCATGATATATATAGAACCATTTTTTTGAAATTAACATTTGAGTCTTATTTGGACTTGTATAAGCTTAAAGTGATATCATCTTTATGCATGTAAAATGGATTAGTGAGATAGGGAGTCTTAAAGAAGATTGGATACCCTGAGAAATGTGTAGTGGACATTGGGATGTGATAATTATAAGGATGAAATTGATAATCTGGTATAATTTTTATAGTAACTTTATGCATAAGTATTAGGGTTTTTTGTGGGGTCACAAAGGTTTACCCAATGTTTACAGTTTCAGACATGTAATAGTACTAAATTTTAAAAAAATTTAGGGTTTCACCTATAGTTTTCCATGAGTCATATATATATATATATATATATATATATATATATATATATATATATATATATCAATATCTATTAGTAATGTTATATCATTCTAGTTTCAGTTCATTATTATGTATTACGTTGCTACAAGGAGTTGCATGTTGTTTCAATGACATGTTTTATCCACATGGAATATCTCTTACTATATCAATTCTCTGCATCTACTACCTATGTGGAAGGGTAGTGTCACTCTTAGTAGATGAGAGGTGTGTGAAGGATATGAAAGACTACATGTTTAGAGGAAAATCCTTTCAATGATTTTCTCCCTCTTCCATTTTAGTTTAGTATTTTCTTTAATGGGGATCTTTTGTAGGTGTGCAGTACTTCAGTGAGCAATACTCATTATGGGTTATTTTTATTCTTATTAGGTTGGTAAAATGAATTTAAACATTGGATGATACCCAAATATTTATTGTATTGGTATATACATATGCTAGAATTACCATAATTGTATAAACAAGGGAAAATATTGTACTGGGTGATGATGATTTTGTATTTTTTGGATAAATAATACTTTTCTATGTAAATGGAAAGATAATATATGTTTTGAGCAACAATGATTATACATATACTCCTTGATAATTTGAGAATTTCTTTGGTATTTCATAATGGAATTTGAATAGTAGTAATGGATATTATACATAGATAATTATTGAAATCAATAGTGGTTTTGTACTAGTGGAGCCCTTTATGATTTTTACTTAATTAAAGTTGGTTGGGAATGTAGGACTTGAGATCAATGTGGAATAAAGTCCCATTCTCAATTGGTGATTATTAATTTATAACCATGAAATAAATATTAAAAAAATCATTTATTTATATTGAGTTGATATTTATAATTATAGATCAATTATTTTTTGTCTAAAACTAATATACTAAGACATTAATTTTATCCCATTCTATTACACAACAAATTTAAAGGTCATATTTTTATGACATGTGCCATTTTCACCCAGGTGTCTATGAGATGCCACAAAGCATCATACAATGTGTAAAATTAAGTTCTCAAATATATAGATATACTACTTAAAAAACTCTTTTGAAATGATTCTTTAAAGAATAAGGTGTGGCATTTGACAAATTAGAGTCTGATATGTGTATTCCAAAGGGAGGGAGGAAGGACTAAGGATTCTAAATACTTTTTACAATAGAAATTCCATGAATCTTTATTGGCACTAGAACCTATTTAATTTTTAAGAAAAACTATAGCTGATAAATATCTCAACCACCTTATGTTGTTGTTGATTGGAAATTTTCATTATGAACTTGTTGGTGAAGGCTATAAAATTTAGCATATGATTAAGGAAGGTGACATGTTGATCATAAGAAAACTTAATTTGGATTATCAATAATGGAGAAAAGGCTCTTTTTTGGGAGGAGTCTTGGGATCAATATCATCCTCTTGTTCATGAATTCCCTAAACTTATCCCCTAAGTAACACTTTTTTGGCTCATGGTTAGAAATATGAGGAAATTTTTAGTTTTTATTTTTTCCATTAATGATGGTTTGCTAAAAAAATGTATATGGAAAAAAAAATCAACATGTCATGTATAGGGGATGGAAAATATTAAAGTATAGTTGTGGGATATACTCTAAACTCACTTATGTTGAGGTAATGAAGAGTTACATGAACTAGGATGGGGTTTTAAAGGAGATGGTAGTTTTAGGGTTATAAATAAAGTCATATTAAATTTAACAATTGGACATTTTAAAATATTCATAGATTGTAGAAACATGTATTAAATCCAAAGGATTGGTCTAAAGTTAATACAATTTTCGTACTCTTAGTGTTACAAAATATCCTTAAGTACAAAAATACATGAAAGTGATGTTTCATTGAATCCTCTCAATGTGTCTAATGTTACAAAAACAAGGAAATGACTAAAATTGAAGGGATCAAATTGAATATTGATGGCACATGTAGGAGTATTTCAACATGGCTAGAATAAGAGGGTTGTGTGGAGATTCCAATGAAAATATGATGATTAAAATTTTAGGGGTTAAATTAAATATCAGTGGCACGTGTAGGAGTATTGCAACATGGTTATGATAAGAGGGTTGTGTGGAGATGCAAATGAAAATACAATATTTTTATTTAATTAGGCCTTGTAGTGTACACTATTAACTTGGCATTAGCTTTGGCCAAAAGAATGACTATAGGCTTAAATAGGTAATCAAGGACATTAGGTGTTAACTGACTCAATTTCAAACTATTCATTATTGTTATAGATACCTAAAAATGGTCCTTATTATCTCTCCCTTATATTAATTTCATGGTCATGGGCTGGTCCCCCTAAAATAAAATCAATATGGATTTAGCCAATAAATGTACTCTTTACATTTTATGGTTTCTAGTGGTATTGGTTAGTTAGGGTGCACCCATAGTTTGTGGTGCTATCTTATCACTTTTTCAACTATTTGATGTTGGTTTGCATGATAATATGGTCCTAATTTAAATTCAAGTCAATTTAAATACACATATATCTTATTTCATTCATACATCTAGATATCATCTTAAAAAACTTCTCTAGTTTATTGTTCATGTGAATCTATTAAATATCACAAGAATTTAAGATAAATAAAGGAAGTATTTAAAGTGAATTCATTGTAGCACTAAAGTTAATTTAGTGACCCATTACACTCAACTAGTTTTCTTAGTTGATGAATTAATGAAATTATTGAATTGATTTTTAAGATATCTTATATCATTAAGAGCCTTATAAATGTCAAGGAAGCTTAGTTATTCCTTGGTGTAACATACACCCAAAAAACATTATTTTATCATTTTCAAAGCTATCTACCCAAATATGGAAAGAAAGAAAAGTGATAATCATCGAGTTTCAAATAAAGTTTTAAATAAACTAAGTAAAGTTTTTAGAGCCATGGGTCTAATGAACATAGTCATAAAAAAATATTTGTATCTTCTTGACACTTCCTAGAACCATACTCACTATGGTTTTGGTGCCCAAAATCATCTTCAAGATAGTTTGGACAAGGTATTCCATTATCCAAGAGTTTTTAAGGTTCTCACTATCATTCCAAAAATCCCTTATATCCACTATCGGACTTCATCGACTGCCTCCAAATCATCCAATAATCAAGACACATTTTAAACCCTCTTTTCATCCTTGATTCTTTAGTTTTTATAAAATTAATTAGGTTTGATTTGTTATCTCACATTTGTTTAAGTATAATTAAATGTTTATGAATATTTTTATTGTGATTTGATTGAAATCCATTTATTCATAACACATTTTTATGAACCTGTATTATCTTGCATGCTTTTTATCATTCTTGGATTATATGTTGCTTCTTAGATAAAAGCTAAATTTATCCAATGTTTTGAGGATTTTTACCATTGTATTATTTTAAATCTATATTAAATTTCTCCTATGTGTTTCATTCCAAACCTTAGGTTGTTTTTTTATAAATATTTTTCAAACCCTAGGGTATATGCATAGTTTGTGAGTACAATGTTTGATCTCCTCTTATGCCACCAAAATATATTAGATATAATAATCCAAGTAAGAGGAGTGTTAGGATTCATCTTGGAATTATTTATTTTATTGAAATCCCTTTTGTTAATTATATATCTTGCTTGAAAACAAAAACAAAATTAGGAAATATAGCTAGTGTTTTTCCAAAACCTATGTTTTTATTAAAAATTATAATGATGCACCTTTAAATGATAATCATGTCAAGGGGTCTCAAATTGATAATGAATGTTAAGTAAATAATGATAAAGAAGCTTAATTATATGAGAAATACATGATTTAAACACTTAAAAATTTAAGGATACATATCATGGAAAATCTTGATGAGATATTTATACCTTAGATCAAGAGATCCAAAATGGGGTTAAGTTTCAATAAGTATCATATAAGGTAGATAATGGATACATGAGTCTAAAAATATATACCAAGAATTTTCCTCATGAAATGGATTTCAATATATGCCTATTTTTGTAGTCATTTCTTAAATTTATTTTGTACCTACTCGTGCTCATGCCATACCCATAGCCTATGGCATGTATTAGGATATATGTGGTCGACCTATGATGCACATAACCTTTGAATTAATCATTTGATAGTATCTAGGTTACATATTGTTAGGATTACCCTAGTTGGATTACGGAGTTCCCATGGCCTTATTATGTTTTATATAGGAGGTAGTGTTTATATATGAGTTCACATAATATGGACCAAACATTTACCTCACACAATATATTTAAATTTATGCCTACTCTTGTAATCATTTCTCTAATTTATTTTTTACCTACTCATGCTCATGCCATACCATTAACTTGTGGTATGTATTGGGATATGTGTGGATAACTTATGATGCACATAACCTTTGACTTAATCATTTGATAGTATCTAGGTTGCATATTATAGGAGTAGCCTAATTGGATTATACACTTCCCATAGCATAATTATGGTATATATAGGAGGTAGTGTTTGGATATTTGGAATTATATATTTCAAATTTATTTAGTAATATAAGGATTATGGAGGTTCCCCCTATAAGTGGATCAATCCTATATTTTATTATTATATTTTTTAAGTTACATATATTGCAAGGATATACTCTATTTGGATATTAATTGCATGTGATTGTTAGTATTATACTTATGTGATAATACATAAAAAAACCTTAGAGATAATACATATTGATCTCTGTGGGCCTAAAAGAATTAAAATCATTAAAGAAGATAACTACTTCATGTTACTTATAGATGATTACACAAGAATGACTTGGGTTGCATTCTTGAAAGAAAAATTAGAAGCTCTTGACAAGTTCAAGGCATTCAAAGCTCTTGTTGATAATGAGAAGAATGGGAAGATCAAGTGATTAATATCTGATAGAGGTGGAGAGTTTTTATCTAATGAATTTAAAGACTTCTATGAGGATCATGAAATAAGGAGACAATTTGCAACAGATAGGACACCTTAGCAGAATGGACTAGTAGAAAGGAAGAATAGGATAGTTCAAGAGATGGATATAACTATGTTAAATGAGTCTATATTATCTGATGGATATTGGAGAGAGGAAGTAAGCACTACTATTCACATTTTGAATAGAGGACATGTAAGGACTAATGAGAACAAGACTCCTTATGAACTATGGAAGGACATAGTTGCTAATGTAGAACATATTAGAGTATTTGGGAGAAAATGTTTCATCAAATGAAATGATGAATACTTGGGTAAGTTTTATTCCAGATTTGATAAAGGCATATTCTTAGGATACTCATCATTGAGCTCAGCCTATAGATGTTATAACAATAGAATATAAAAGATAGTGGAAAACACCAATGTGAAGATTAATGAGATAAAGAAATCTCACTCATAGTCAACAAACGCTTTAGAGAATTAGGACTTTAATAATGAAGAGGAGACTTTAGAGGGTGATGAGGAATAAGAAGTTAAATAGAGACAAGACTCAAAAGGACCCTTAAGATACAAAGAGATCAACCTGAATCTCAAATCATTAGCAACAAGAATGGAAGTATGCAAACAAGGAGAAGACCGGTAAGTAGTCTAAATCAAGAGAATGTTGTTATATTATCCAATATTTAACCTAAGAGTCTTATAGAATTAAGAAAAGAATTTTTTTAGATAGGTGATATGAATGAAGAGTTAGACCAAATAGAGAAGAATGAGAGTTGGGAACTAGTTCCTAGGCTTAAAGACAAGAATGTCATTGGCACAAAATAGGTGTTTAGAAATAAGTTGAATGAAGATGGAGAAGTCACTAGGAATAAGGATAGATTGGTATGCAAGGGATATGCTCAAGTTAAAGGGGTATAATTTGAGGATACCTTTGCACTAGTATCAAGATTAGAGGCCATCATATTATTTTAGCTTATGCAGTATTCAAAGGATTCAAAGTGTACCAAATGGATGTCAAATCTACCTTTTTGAATGGGAATCTAGAAGAAGTGTACATTGAGAAACTTGAAGGGTTATCACTATCAGATGATAAAGATTATGTTTTTAGGTTTAAAAAGGCTCTCTATGGTCTATACCAAGCTCCGAGATCTTGGTATGCTAGGTTGGAGAAGTATTTATTGGATCAAGGATTCAAAAGAGAAATTGTAGATAGTAATCTATACATGAAGATAGAATATGACCATCAATTGATAGTAGTTGTCTATATGGATGACATTATCTTTGTTGGAAACAATGAGAACATGACAAAGGCCTTTGTAGAGGTGATGAAGAAAGAGTTTTAGATGTCCATGCTAGGAAAACTATCATTATTTCTTGGGTTTCAAGTCACTCAATCTGAAAAGGTATATTCATCTCATAAGCTAAGTACATATGAGAGATGTTGAATAAGTTTAAGATGGAGGATTGCAAGGAAGTTAGTACACCCAAGATCATAGGATGTAAGTTGAGCAAGGAAGATGAGTTTTTAAAGGTCAATCAAACATCATATAGGTTAATGATTGGAAGTTTTTGTACACCATTGCCTCTAGACTTGATATCATGCAAGTAGTAGGTCTTGTGGGAAGGTTTCAAGTATATCCAAAAGAAAATCAACTGTAATAATTCAAAAGGATACTTAGGTATCTCAAGGGGACTATGGAGTATGAATTGTGGTATCCAAAAAGCAAGGAGTTCAATTTGACAATCTACACAAATATATATTGGGCGGGAAGTATAGATGATAGGAAGAGTACCAGTGGAGGAGCCTTCTTCTTAGGTGGGTGCCTAGTTTCATGGATGAGAAAAAATAACCATCAATATTTGTTTCCAATTGTGAGGTTGAGTACATTATATTAGCTTCATGTTTTACTCAGATCCTATGGATGAGATAGACCCTAAAATACTACAACATGGAGTATGATGGTCATAGCCCTATCTATTGTGACAATACAAGTGTTATAAGCATCTCAAAGAACCCTGTCATGCACTTAAGGACCAAATAAATTTCAATCAAGTATAATTTTCTAAGAGATAATGTAAGTGAATAAAGTGTCAAACTTGAATATGTTTCTACACAGGATCAGATTGCATACATCTTGACCAAACCACTTCTAAAGGTAACTTTTGAACATCTAAGATAGGAATTGGGTGTAATTCTTGCCCTTAGCAATCAATGAAAAAGTCAAGAACTTATTGTGGATATAATAATGCTCATTATATCCAAGCATAGGTGATTTGTTCAAAAAATATATGCATGGAGATAGGGGGAACATGTTTGTGTTATGTCTCATAATCTCATAAGCCCTATGTGTTGAGTATTTTGGTTACAAGGAGTGTGAATGAAGGAGTTGAAAACATAAATTTTTAATGCATGTCAAAGGGGGAGAAATAACATAATAAGGAGATGGGAGTGGCTTGAATTTATTATGCTTTTCCATCAATGACAAAGGGGTTTGGCATTGATGTTGCCATTGATGTCAAAGGTTCTTAAGAAAGGTGTTCATGAGCTCATTAAGGAATGTTATTGTTTGATAGCAATGAAAGGAGCATGAAAGGAATGTGATCAAGGTATATAGTTATCAAGGAGTGTTTCAAGGTTAGTTTTCAAACTTCAAGTGCTTGAGAAGCCTAGTCATGACACTGGTTATTGCATGAAGAGACCTTTTGAGAAGGTATGAGCTTGATGGCTCAGTGAAATGGATACACAAAGTAAAAATGGGATATATGAGGTTGTTTGAGAATTAATATGAGGCATTGAAGCACTCATGAGAATATTGGAGTGAGCCTACAGGGGTAGGACCTATAGACCTAACATGCAACTAGACTAGTTATAGACCCTGCCTGACCTAATGAGGTGTCATGAGGTATTTTAAAGGAATATGAATAATGAATTATAGTTTTTTATCATGGTAATAGATTTTATTACATGAATATGAGGTTTTTAAATCTTTTATAGTGTTTAGAAGGTCAGTTTCATGGCCTAATGTGACTTGCAGGTCAAGGCCTAGAGAGCAAAGGGAGAGAGCATGGCCTAATGAAGTATGAGATTATATTTCCAAGGATAATATGGAAATTTTAGAATTAATAAAAGTGTTTCATGTTTTTTCAATCATTTTTACCAAGTTTTAGGTTAAAACTTGAAGGTTAAGGTAGGAAATAGTGTTTTGAGGTCTCTCATGTGCACAAAATGAAGGGTTCTCAACCTGAGAAGAACTTTCAAGTATTCATTGGCATGTGTAACCTATAAATGGGAACCTAAGTTGTTAGGATATATGTTTAAGGGTATTAGGTAATATATTCAAGTATTGTTTTTATAAATTAGGGGCAATCTTTTATGAATAATCGTTAACACCAAAAATAATGTTAACCCTCTCTAAAACCCCAAAAATGACTCGATGTGAAAGATATTATTATAAAATGATAAAAATGGATTGGTATGGATATTTAATTTATTTAAGGTTATATTAAACTCTCTCAGGCACCTTTAGGTATGTTTTGTTTGTCAAGAGAGTGAGTGGACCCTACAAGAAAGGCCTTATTTCTTAGAGATTTGTTGTAGCAGTCAGAATTAACCAAGTCAAAGTTTATAAATGGATGGAGGTTAAAGATTGAGAATTGTATCTTATTTAAATGGTGTTTTTTGATCATTTTTTATCCCTAAAATTTGATAAATTGGTCATACAAGTTGACCTATCGCTAAAAAGCCTAATGGTGCAAATAATGAGAAAACTAGGCAGGAGTGAGAAGGTGATTAGGGATGTGTTATCATGGATTAGGGATGAATATAAGTGCATGGATATTTTATTAAATATATATAATACATGTTGATATTAGATATAATATTTTTATATCATAGTATATGATGAGAATTTTGTTCATAAGTTGAGCTGTCTAGTTCAGATAAGACAGTGAGGTACAAGACTATGAGATTGGTCTACAAGACTAATATTTCCATTTGAATATATTATCTATATATCTGAATATGGTATAATATTAATTAATAGGATCATATAAAATCATTTAAATTCTATGAAAGTGGTTCTATTTGTGTTTTAAGTCTTTGTTTGTATGACTATGTTTTGAAGCTAGTTGGCAGTTGTGAATGAGCTACTTGCAGAAGAGGGTTTGAGTCATTTTGCCTTATGCAATGAAGTATAATGAATATGGTGAAGTTTTATAGGTATTTAAGGTTATATATATATATATTATTTTTTCCATGGTTTTTTTTATAATACTATGTTTTTTCTTCAGTTGTTCAAGACAAACCTTTTGGGTATGCACATGCCTAATTGTGAACAATGCTAATGGCACACTTCAAGTGGTGATTAGATATAAAAGGTTATATGGACATAATATGAGATTTTTATGGGTATATTTAAGTGTAATATGATATTTTAATACCATGTGATAATTTTGAGACTACTCTAAGATGTTTAAAGGGTAATGTGTGCTAATGAAGGTCTAATTGAATTATGTCTCCTTAAGGCCTAAAAGGGGTTTTGGTCATATCTAATATGAATAACATATGGTAATGTTTTATTAATTTTTATGGAATTTAAAAATTAATATTATTTATTAAATATAAATATTCAAGTGTGTATTCTAACGAAGGAGTGTATAAGCAAGAACCTAGAATAAGAACAAGGCCTAATAGGCCTAATTGTCTAGTTAGAGATTGAGTGAGTTGAAGTGAATGAGATAGAAATTTGAAGAGATGAAAGAGGTAATATATACCATAAAGAGGATGAAAATAAACCATCATGGATATTTGATATGGATACTAGAGATGACCATCAAGGTCATATGACCTAACCAAGTCAAGAAGATGGCTAATTAAGCAAAGAAGGCTAGAGACCGGTTTGAGAAAAACATGAGTGTGTGAAGAGTTGAATAAGGATATCATCATGTTTTATATTATAAACAAATATTTATAAATTTTATCAAGGGTTTGAGGTGGCTAAGTTGGTGTTGAGTGATCTAGGGGGTTGGTACCTCCTTGCAAGTGGGTGCTTGTCAAAGCCTAGTTGAGTTGGTGCTTAGGTAGTTGGGGTTGGTGCTCTAAGTGAAGTTTGTGATTAAATAAATATTTATGTTTGTGTTATATTTATTTAGTATATTTTCATCATCAGTATGTTTTATTCCTCTTGAGGGTTTCCCACTCAAATAAGTGTTCTATGTGTTATGCTTTTGTTTCATGCTCATAACTCTTATTGTGTTGCAAGTTCACTCTATTATTTTGATAGTTCATGAATCATAAAGTAAAGTTGAAAAAGTTTTGAAGAATAATTCACCCCCAACCCACACCCCCCCCCTCCCCCCCCCCTCTCAGTCATTTTTCTTCCAACAAAATAGATACTATCAAGGATTATATTCAACAATTATAAACCTTGTCCTTGAGAGTAGATAATGTTATAGAGGCTAACTTGAATGACCTATTAATAGATGGATTAAAAAACTAAATTCAACATGAGGTACACTTTTTCATTCCACTTACTTTATATTATTCTTAAAGCATGGCATGAATGGTAGAGAAAAGGGGTTTGTCCAATAGGAGACATGCATTCAATAGTATATGAGATCATAACACCCCAACATTATCCTTTCCTTAACCAACAAAATTAAAGCCTCAACAAATTGAATAAAAAATGGAAAGAGGGTTATGTTTTAACTATGGTAAGAAATGAAATAAAGGACATAAATGTGAAAAAAATAAACTATTGTCTATTGAAGGCACAACAGAAGAAGAAGAAGAAGAAGAAGAAGAAGAAGAAGAAGAAGAAGATCCACACTAAATATAGATTTCTATGTGTTATCAAATATTAGTACCCATAAAACATTAAAGTAGTGGGATTTACAAAGGAAAATAGAGTGATAGTGCTAATTGGTTTAATAAGTACTTACAATTTCATCAATAACAATTTTGGTACACATTTGAAATGTTTTATTTATCTAGCTCCAAAATTTTAGGTATGAGTATTAATGTTGGAAAAGTCAAATTTTCATAAAAATTCCATAAAGTTAAACTTGACATAGGGGAAAACCTTTTGATTAGTCCAATAGTTTCCCATGGGGGGAACAAATATAGTTTTCAGATTCTAATGGCTCAATACCTTGGGCATGATATATATGAACATCAAGGACATGTTCATCTGTTTTGATTTTTATGGAAAGACACTCAAATTGATAGGGTATCAAGAAAATATGTCATAGATGGCAATCTTTCATCCAATGCAAAAGTTTCCAAAAAAGGTTTGGCTAAATTAGTGGCACAATTATTTTCATTAGAAGCAAAACAATAATGCCTTAGGACCACTATATCTTCAAGATATTGTAAAAAACTATTCATCAAATTTTAGTGATATACCAAAAGGTTTTCCTCTAGATATCATGGTTGTGACATTCAACTCATATATAATAGCTAGCCATAAACATTAGACTTACAGGGGCCTATATGTGTAAAAGAGTGAGATTGAGAAGATGGTACATTAAGTGTTATAAGTAGGTATTATTTGTTATAGTTGGAGTGCATATTATTCTCTAGTGGTGATGTCATATAAGGAGGATGAAAATTGGAAAGTGTATGGACTATAGAGAACTTAATGAATTCATCATCAATGGTAAGTTTCATATTCTTATAGTTGATGATTTTATAGATGAGTTAGATAGTGTTTATTTTACAAAACTGAATCTCAAATCAAGGTATCATCAAAAAAGAAGCAGAGAGGAAGATATTCCCAAGACAACTTTCAAAACACATGAGGGCCATTATGAATTTATGGTTATGCATTTTTTTCTCAAAAATACCCTTAATACATTGTAAAGTTTTATGAATTTCATATTTAATTCATTTATGAATAAATTTGTCTTGGTGTTCTTTTTTATGCTATATTAATCTATAAAAAAATATGGGAGGACCATATGCACCATGTTGATCAATTTTTATAAACTCTTAAATAAATCCATGTTTATGTGAATCTTTATAAGTGTGATTTTGGATTTAAGGATGCAAAAAAATTTGGTCACATTGTCTCTCATGAAGTAAACAAGGTGGATCCTCACAATATCAAGGCCATGGTGGCATGGAAAGTACATGTTGGCCAATTTTTGGCACACATACATAACTTGACATTGTAGTTAAGATTTTAGGGGTCTTGGTGTGGAGTAAGAGGTTAAACAAATTTCATGTTGAACAAAGGATCTAGAGTGATAAATGTCATGAATGTTCCAAAGGTCTCATGTAGTTTGCAAAGCTTTGAAATACTTTGATTCAAATTAAAGTGTGCTTTGTAAAAATTTGAAGAGCATGTCCCCAAGCAGGTTTCATGGTGATCAATGCATTTAGAGTCATGGAAAAGCTTGCATATTCCTTAGGAAATCATTTGAAGCCTTTGAAATTCTATAAAAAATTTAAGAACAAGCTTTGAAAAGCCATACCATCACCAGGACATCACATAAGAGTAAACAAACTAGTTTACTTGCACATTTTATAAATATGCTCAAGAAGCCTCACATGACTAGTGGATCACATGCAACCAAAGCTATTCATGCCAAGAACATGCTTTGAAAGTTTCATGTCTGTGTGAGCTTTCTAGCCTAAGTTATGGAGCTTCAGTGTGAAACTTGCAAAACAAAATGTTTGTGCAAGTGTCAAGTTTGAGCTTCATAAAATGACTATTTGGGTTTAAAATGTCCTTAAATAGTTTAAATTTGATCAAGATCTAATAGTCTATATGAGATCACATACTGATAAGCAAAATCCAATGGTTTGCATTAGGTTAAAATAGGTCAAAAGGTCCCTAGGTTAAAGCCCTTAAAAATATATAAGTTGGACATGATCTAATGATGTGGGTTTATTGAGCCAAAATATAATGGTACATGTTCACTGACAAGGAGGTGGGTTTAAGCTAGATCAATGATCAACTTTGCTTTGTACATTATGATCTAATGATGTAAGATGAATAAAAAGGTTATGGAGCTCAAGAGGCCACCACGTGGAGTAAATTCATAAAGTAGCAAACTGATAGTGGATGTTGAGTATGAATGTGGGGCTGCCAAGTGGAAATAACTCAGATAGAGTTGACAATTCAAAGATAGATCTAAGGGCTCATTTTATCTTATACCATAGAGATTGGATGGTGTGAGCAAAGGTTAATGAGTTAATGATCTAAGTCATAGTAGATGACCAATGAAATTAAAGGTTGAGAAGCTAAGGGACTTATTGGAGGTCAAACACATGACCAAGGTTGAACCAGGGCAAGATTTTCAAAGGGCACATGTAGCCATTGAAGCTCAATCGAATGCCATGAAAAAGATAGTCATGTAGTCAAGTCTAAATAACATACAGGGATGTCATTAGAGCTTAATATGGACCTCTGGTTCAACATTTTATGGTTTGTAGGGTTCATTCTGTGACTATGTTTGCCATTCTTTAAAGAAGGTTCCATGCATATATGAGCTCTTGGTTCCTACAAAGATATAATGGGTCCTTTTAGACCTATTTGGATCTAGGATAAGGACTATGTAGTCTATAAGTTTGCATTAATATAAAGACTATAGGAAAACCAATGATCTTAGATTGGGTTTTTGCCTATAGAATGAATCTATGATCTAAACATGTAAATAGAGTAGATATGTGATTAATGCAAAGGGTCCCTATCCTTTGGTATGACCATATGTTTGATAGACAGTCATCTAAAATGCACAAACCCATGATTCTATCAGCTCCATGAGCATGAAAGTTTTATCTTCAGTGAGAGATGGCATGAAGAATAAAAGAAAAGGATCCAGTGGTTGGGACTTATAACTAAGTGCATTCAATGCATACTTAGAACCTTTGGGGACTTTCCTACTTAATAAGCCATGAACAATGTCCTAATTGATAAAAAAGGTGGTAATGCATTAATTAGAGAAAAAGGTGGTAGCTCAAGCTCAATTAATGATCTAGGATGGTGTTTTCCCTTTCTAATGGTGTGCTCCCACTTTATTTCTCTCTCTCCCTTCGCCTATATATCCTAGTCTCATTCCCATTATGGGGGTTCTCATCTCTTATAATTTTTCATTCTTCTTTGGGACAAGGATACTCATTGAGACTCTTACAAAAGTGTGCTTGTTTGTTATGGTTAAACCTTGTCAAAATATTATAAGAACTACCTTTTAAATTAATAAGATCAACTCTTTACCTATCTCTTATCTTCAATTAGTGCTTAGTATGATTTTGTATGGTGAATTTATGAAGGAGAATATTCCTAGTTTACTATCCTTTTAGTTACCTATTTGAAGGTGTTTTCAAACTAACTTGAAGTTATAAATTAGTGTTCTACTTAGAACCTCTTCTATGAAATGTTTATGTAATTGGTGAGATTGTGAGGTTGTGTGAGCTATAGTGTCCTATGTTGATCCAATGTGTGTTCAAGCTTATATGAGTGCCCATTTAACTTTGGTGCATCACCCTTTTAACCTTATTAGGAGCCCTTATCCTCTTTCTAACCCTTTTCCCTATGAAGCATTAGTTTATCATTAGTTTAGGTGAACATCAAGAGGAAGTCAACCTTTTTTGGAGGTTCAACCCCATTATAGGTGACCCAAAACCTAGGATTATTCCCATTGTGTAGCTTAATTGGAAGGGGTCTAAAGAACCCCCTTCAAGGGTGTAGATTAAGCCTATTTTTTTTTGTGACACATCTGATGGGACCATAGTTCAAGGAAGATCATTCAAAGTTGATGCTGGTTTGATCAAATTTGTAGCAGTTAAGCTCTGAAGCAACAACATCTGGTGACTCCAAAAGGAAGATTCAACATTATGGTAATAGAGCAGTGACTTCATCCCATGCCAAAGGTAATAAAAAGCTTAGCTTCAAGAGGTATTCCCCTTGAATTTGTCAAAATATAACAAAAAGATTAAAGTTTGCTAATACACATCCATATCAGGGAATTGTTGACCAATTTTTTGTTCTATAGGCCAATATTGGGCACCCCCTCCTTTTTTATTGTAAGAGTCATTCAATCCATGTTATGTCTAGTTCATCCCTTAGCTGCCTTATGAAAATTTTTCTCTGTCAGACCATTTCCCATGTAAAAACCAAGTGTTTTCCTCTTTTGCTTACCAAGTGCATTTTGGGTTTGATGGGTGACTTTACTTGAAAAAATTCACAAGTAAAGCCACTTGCAAATTGATTTAGTCTTGGTTGACCAAATCAAGTTTTTCAAATGGATTTACTCATTTGTCTTATAAGCAGGAGTTGACGTGGAACCCGATTTGGTCTTAGATGCTTTGAAATATAAGTGAATTACTGTGGAGAGATTTTCATCGATAAAATGGACCAAGTGGAAAAGTTGAAGGGTCATTTATAGGATTCCCAAAGGGTATGTACCCTTGTGAAGGGCACTTAGGTGGAAAATAAGACCTTTAAAATTCTTTTGAAAAGCAACTTTGGAGGCCAAGGAGCCCTTGCGAGTGGCAAGTGATGAACAAACTGGATCTTTTTCAAAAATCTAATGGGTAAATTTGGGCTCAAAATGCCCTTGTAAAGGGTAGCCAATTGGAGCAAAGGGGCAATATAGGAAGCCTAAAATGAACTTGCCCTTCGAAAAAAAAGTGACAAGCCCAAAAGATAATTCCTTCAGACTTTTTATTTGAAGGAATTCCTTCAGAATTTTTGTTCAAGGAAATTCGACAGTCACAAAAAGTCTGAAGAAATTTGAAAGACAAGAAGTCTGAAGGGTAGGTGTCTTTGTAGGGGGCACTTGGTTATGAAAGTGGACCATTTCCATTTTTTTGAAGGGTCACTTTCTTTTCAAAGTGGACCATTTTAGATTTTTTGAAGGTATTTTTTCTAAAGGCAAGGGTCATTTTTAGCTTTGCCGAAGGACCATTTGAATATTTTTAAAGGGTCACTTTCCCTTTGAAAAAAGTTTGTTTGAAAAAATGCCAAAGGAATTATCCTAGTGGGTGACAGGCCTATGAACATCAATTTTAGGGAAGTAAGCTAGCCATTGGGAAGTAATCAAAGGAGAATTCCTTCGAATAGAATGTTTGAAGGAATTTTGTCTGAAATAACTCAAAAAAGGAAGCCCAAAGGCCCATCAAAGGAAATTCAAAGAGTGCAAGCCCAAAGGAGAATTTCTTTGGAAAAAATGTCTGAAGGAATTCAAAACCAAAAGCTTGAAAGCCTGAAGGATGAATGAACGATCGAGCAAAGAAAGGAGCCTGGGAGAAAATAATAAGCGTTGAGAGATTGAATTGCTAGGACAAAATGGAAATAGAAAAGTAAGGAAAAATAATGTGGGTAACCCAAAACGTGGTCACAGACACAATATAACAAAAGCTCAAAATTTTCCAAGTGGTGTAATAAGTCAAAGTGCAGACCCAAAGATGAACCAAACCAAGGTAGGTGGCCCAAGTGTCATCAGTAGGAAAATTAAATGCACTTAGGTGAAATAGTCTCTACCAAAAACCAATAAGGGGATTGGTTTTAAAACTACAAAAATTATCAACCCATGTTTTTTGTGCTTTACCATTAATGCACAACCAGTTGCACTCAGCATTAAAGAGGGCATGGCCTAGTCAACACAACTTGGAGATGGCTTTGTTAGTTACTAGAAAGAGTATCCCATGCTTTCATAGGCCCAAGTGAACAAGGTTAGTGACTTGAACACCTATAGCATAGATCTCCCATACACAATTGAAAGGATATGATAGTAGCATGGGCTTGTGGTCATGGTAGAAGTGTTTAATACAACATGGGTTTCCATCCCTTGATTAGTCAATTATCTATTTTCCAAGCTTTCTATATATATTTGTAACTTCTCATTTGAGAAGGATCTCTCAACATTTGTATGGTGAAGTCTTGAAAAAATTTACCTTGAATCAAAAGAAGCATTTTTACCTCCATTTGAGCTTGCACTTTTGCATATGACTATGGTTTTCTCTTATGTTAAGTCATTTCCTTTTCATGCTTTCATAAGTTTGTGCCAACATATCTAGTGTATTGTGAGTTCTTCTCTTGTAGCTCAATAATAAGTGTCTAGCTCAGAGTATAGGCACATGTGAATAGGCTATCCATAGTGTGTCTTAAAACATATTTGATAGTCCTTCCTGTATCTTCATAGGATCCCCTATTGAAACACTGATGCAAGAAAGGTTCTCATTCAAATGAATTGTATGTTTGCTTCTCTCTGGTGTAAAGTGTAGATCAAAGCTGAGTAGACCAACTAGTTTGGTACATCACCACATTAGTTAGGTCTTATTTTTAGTATTTCTCTCTCTTTTCACCCCCCATTGTTAACAGTAAGAAATTCAAGGCCTCAAAGTGCATCAAGGGGTGCTAGCCCCTAATCTAGAGATTCATCTCTCGAGTTTGCAACCCACAACAAGAGGAATGTCTCCATTGTACCATGTGGAGGAAAATAGATAAGCCTCCCTTCAGAGGGTGAAATCCATACTGTCAACAAAAACCTTTACTCCTAAGTTAGTTTCAAGGCCTACCCCTATAAGGAGATCCTTTTTAATTCCTTTTATAGCCATGGTAGCCCCTAGACCTTTTCCTTTTGTGGCCTTTAATGGACAAAGTCCTCTAGACATTGCTCAATATGATCCTATCCTAGTTGCATCCCTTAAACATGTCCCCTATTATACTAGAGACTAAGCTACAACACCTAAACACCTCATGGACATAGTCAATTTTGGTAAGATCCATAATGTTATTGAGGAAAATATAGCTATTAGGATATTAGCTACTTATTTTAAAGGAAAGACCCTAGATTGGTATAGAGGCCTTGTTGCTAATTTCATTCAAACATGGGACCAATTAGAAGAGGCCTTATATAAAATATTTGAAGACAAAAGTGACTATGTGTCACTTACAAAGCAACTAACTACCATTAGGAGAGATCCTCATGAAGTCATGCAAGACTTCAACACAAGGTTCCAAGAATCTTGGGACAGAATCCTAGTGTCAGACCAACCCCTAACTTTGCCTTTATATATTATTTAAAGGATTTAAATAGTGATATAGTAGTTATTATCCAATTTATGGGAGGAAGTGTACTTATACATGCTTATGAGGTGGTCATCAAAGCAAAAAATTGTCTAGTTTAAGTTGGCAAGCTCATACCTAGACTACCAATGCCCTTATTTCCTAAAGTCAGACCACCTCCTATTTCTATCCCTCCACTTGATGTCATTCCTCTTATGCCAATAATTTATAAAATACCTACACCAAAACAAGAGAATACTTCCACTAATGGATCTTGTGATTCATTAGAGAAAAATATTTTTTAAGAGTTCAAAAGCATGTTTCAATCTTTAGCGAATGAGCTAGTAAATGTTAAGAGGGAACATGCTTTCAATAGGCATTATCAAGGTTCAAATCAACCTCAGTAAGAAGCCTTTAAATAAAATAGGCCACCATATAAGGGGAACTACCAAGGTCAAGGCCAAGGTCAAAACTAAGGACAAGGGCAACATGGATACAATCGGCAAAATAACTACAATCCTAATATTACTAGTACTTCCAACACCTTGGTACTAGCTCAAAATAATGTGGCTCAAGAAGTAGAGGGAACCATGCATTGGAATTAGTCTTTTGGTCAACATATTGTTCCAAATATTGAACTCAACTAAGCCTTTAATGATCAATGAAATCAAGATCCTAATTTTGGGTACAACCAAGCTCTCATGGCCCAAAATGCAGAGGTACCTATGATGACCAAGCCAGAAGAGCCTCCAAAAGGTCAAGGGCCTAATCAGAGACCAAACCAGCTAGATGACACCATGGTCAATTATGATAAAGAAGAGTGTTATGCACTCAACCAACATGCTAGTTCTAGCCAGGCTTATATTCCACTGTCATCAAATACAATATCCAAAAGAAGGAATATGGATGGTAACTAAGACCCAAGTAAGGAGCCTCCTACCATTACTCCTTCAATATACAAGCCAGTTGGACTTGCTACTATTATAAAGTTCCCAATAGTTCCAAGGAGTTAGAATCAAGGGAATCTTTTTTTTCCTCAAGACTCACAAGTTCAAAAAATAACAGTGGTGGATACCAAAGCACAAGCAAAGGTTGGTGCTTTACCCATCAACATTGTTGAACAAATGTGAGTGTGCTAATGTGGGATATGCTCTCCATGCCTAGTTAGGTGGACATTATCCATGAAGGTTTATCCAAGCTTAATGTTATAGTAGTTATAAACAAGCCACCAAGTAAGGTGAATGAAGTTCTCACTAATGCAACCAAAGGACCTAGTGAAGGGCAATCAATTAAGGTGGTCAAACCTTTTCCCTCTACATCTCAATGATCATTGGAAACTCTCAAGTGCACAATTGCTTTGTGGATAGTGGTGATAGTAATTTGGTAATGATAAAGTCCATAGATGATCATTTTGGCCTTAAATACGAGCCCCAATCTAAAGGAGTACTATAACTTGATGGTTCTTCTACTAAGCCATTTGGCATGATAAGATACCTCAATATGACCTTGAATACTTGTCCTAGTGTCTTAGTGACTCAAGACGTGTTGATCTTGGACGTGCCTCCTCATTTTACACTATGCTTATCCAGAGAGTTCACTACAAATATTAGAGTCTACCTTGTAATAGATTGGTCATATATGACATTTAGAACAAGGTATGGGGCTAAAGTATTAATCAAAGCTGAGCCCATTGCATAATTCCACTTAGAACCCTATGGACTAGATAATGCCAAAATTAATTACACCATTATTGATGAGGATAAATTTGCAATGGGTTAGGAGTTAAACACTCATCTAGAAGAGGTACTAGACATGTTCGTAGATGAACTATTAAATGAAATCCATTTGGTAGATCCCTTTGAGGGTGTTGAAGAAAGGGACTTGGGTGTCTACTATTTTTATGAGGAAATCTAGCCCATGCCATCCCTCATAAGGCCTTAAGAAGATCTTAGTGGTCTATGGAAGTTATTCTTTGATGGTTTAAGGAGCAAACATGGAGTGGGTGTAGGTGTTATGATAGTGTCCCCTTCAAATGACAAGTACTTATCTTCATATAGGTTCCAATTTAGCTGCTCCTGCAATGCAACCAAATATGAGGGCCTTATTCATGACCTTCAATGGGATAGTAAGACAAGTATTAAGAAGTTAAAAGTCTATGGGGATAGTGAATTAGTTGTGCACCAAGTTAGAGGCTAGAATGTCACTAAGAACCCTTAATGAAGTCCTACAAGCATAAAGTGTGGGACCTAATTGAGGACTTTGAGGCCTTTAACATCTAATTAGTCCCAAGGAGCCATAATGAAAATGTTAACTGGTTAGCAGTTATGGGGGCTCATTTTAATATCCCCAATGAATTGAAAAGGACTAAGGTGTAACCACATGTCAAAGTGGTAATAAGACCAAAGTTCTAGATAATGAAGCACATTGGCAAGGACTTGAAAATGACCAAAAAATTACATATTTCTTGTAGTAAGTAGAGTTTTTCTCTATCAACCAAGGGAAATTATAACATCAGTATAGGGAGAAGATTGTTTAATTAAGGTCCAATGAGATTCCTAAAGGACTAGTCACCCTAGAAGGCCTCTTTCTTGAGGGGTACCATATGAGGAAGGATATATCAGTGATGTCAAATAATGAAGAGAACTATGAGAGAGTGCTTATCTTTGAAGATAAGCTCCTCAAGATTGGAAAGGTAAGCACTAAAGTTGAAAGGAATGATTTCATAAAGCTTTATTAAGGAATATGTTGACATCTTTGCTTGGCAATATAGTGATCTAAGGGGCTTTGATCCTAAATTGGCCCAACACACTATAGAACTACAGGATAATCCCAAGCCTTTCAAGAAAAATTAGAGGCCCATAAACCCTAATATTGAAGAGCTCATGAGAAAGGAATCGACCAAGTTGGTTGAATCCAAGATCATCTTTCCAATTAAGCACTCCTCATGCATAACTAATCTAGTACCTGCCAAGAAGAAGAATGGGGAGATTATATTATGTGTAAACATAAAATATATTAAAAGGGTCTCTTTGAAGGATTATTATCCCCTATCATTCATGGAACAACTCTTTCAGATAATTATTGGTTCATAACACTTCTCTCTCTTGGAGGGATAGTCATGTTATAACCAAGTGCTAGTGAGAGAGGAATATCGGTACAAGATTGCCTTCACCACCAAGTGGGACACCTTTGCTTACCAAAAGATGCCTTTTAGATTACCCAGTACTAGGGCAACCTTTCAAAGAGTAATGGACATGGCCTTCCAAGGGCTGATAAATAAAATGGTATTGGTTTACATGGATGACATCATAGTCTTCTCCAAGAAAGCTAGTGAGCACATGGACCATCTGAGGTTGATATTACAAAGATGTAGAGAGTATGGGATCTCCTTAAATGCTGAGAAATGTGTGTTCTCCATGAATGAAAGTAAGCTATAGGGTCACATTGTTTCAAAATAAGGATTATACATTAACCCTGATAGAGTAAGTGTTATCTTATCCTTATCCTTACCAAAGCACAAGAAAGGGATCGAGAGATTCCTTGGGAAGATTAACTTTATGAGAAGGTTCACACCTAGTTTTGCAAACCTAGTCAAACCCATCACCACCATGCTAAAAAATGGCCAAGTGTTTGCTTAGTTAGATGAAGGTAAGGCAACTTTTAAGGCAATCAAGCATGCCATTATCTAGGCTCCCTCACTTATAAATCTTGATTTCTCTAAGGACTTCATCTTTTACACCTATTCCAATGTTGACAACATATCATCTATGCTGATGCAAAATAATGGTAAAAGAATGGAGTATCCAATTGATTTTTTAGTCAAGGGCTAAAAGGATATGAGGTGAGGTACACTTTCATTAAAAAACATATTCTTGAAGCTTTGAAGAGTCTCAAGAAGTTTAGACTAATGCTATCCAACAATAGGATTCATCTTATGGTGTCTCATCTTGGAGTTAGGTACTTCCTCCTTAACAAGGATTTGAGTGAAAAGAGAGCATGATAGGTCACCAAGGTTATGGAATATGATGTGGAGATTAAGGTTACTATGTGGGTCAAAGGTAAGGGTTTGTGTGATCACGTGATGAATGATATCTAAGAGGAAAAGGAAGTTGTTTTGGTGACCCAAAATAACTCACAAGCAGGTGCACCTCCACTTCAAAAGAGCTGGCTTCAAGATATGGCTCAATACTTAGCAATAAGAGAATGACCCTAATGATTGGATAGAGCCAAAATAAGGTACTTTAGGCTTAAATACATACCTTATGCATTGGTTGATAGATTTATTTTTAGAAGGGACCTCAATGTGGTACTCCTTAGGTGCATAGATGATGACCAAGTGACCAAACTCTTAGAGTAGCTACATGATGGACATGCAAGAGGCCATTTTGCACCTAGAACCACATCAACAAAGGTAATTAGGGCTGGTTATTACTGGCCCAATATTTTCAAAAATGCTCATGCATGGGTTAGAAAATGTCAAAAGTGTGCTCTCTTTGAAGGAAAGTAGAAACTAGTAGCCCTTCCACTCAATCCAATTTAAGTAGAGCAACCCTTCATGTAATGGGGGTTAGACTTCATAAGGATGATCAATCCACCATCAAGTGTAGGGAATAAATGGGTGCTCACTACAATCAACTACTTAACTAGGGGGTGGAAGTTATTGCTTTGAAGGAGACTAATGAGAATGTAGTTTTGGACTTCTACGATAGCATTGTGACCAAGTTTGGTGTTCCAACCACCATACTTTTAGATAATGCATTGACATTCCTTGGTATGAAGACAAGTGAGTGGGATCTCAAACTGGGCATCTACCTCAACACCTCTTCCAACTAATATCCTCAAGGAAATGGACTAGCAGAGTCCACAAACAATAATTTGTTAAGGATCATCAAGAGGACCATAGAAGAGAACTAGAGAACATGACACACCAATCTAAGGATAACCTTATGGTCTGATAGAGTGACTCCTATAGCTACTATTATAAATTTACCATATATTATTATGTATGGAAGGGAATCCAAATTGCCTGTCTCCCTTGAGATACCTAAATTAGAGTTATCCCATCAGCTTGAGTTGATGGCGGATGAACCCATGAATGTAAGGATGATAAAGCTCATGGAGCTGGAAGAAACCATGGACCTTGCTATGAAAAAATTGGAGTCACATCAAGCTCAGGTCAAAAGGGCCTTTGACAAGAGAGATACATCAAGGAACAATAAGGAAGGGGACCTAGTCCTAAAATGGGACTCAAATAAGGCTAAACTAGGCAACCATACCAAGTTTGATAGCTTGTGGAGTGGTCCTTATTTGATCCATAGATGTAGAGAACATAATGATTTTCAACTTGCCCAACTAGATGGAGAGGTATTAACCATACCAATCAATGGAATTCATTTAAATCCCTATTATTAAATGGATTTTCATCCTTTGTAATATATTGTGCATGATTATAGTAGCTTTCGTGCTTTCTTCTAAGTGCCTTACGCACATTTTTTCCCCTATTTTATGTTTCCTTTTTAGTAAGTGCCTTGGAAACTTTGTTGTTCTATTTTTTTTGTTCTTGTTGTTTCAAAATGAGGTTCTAGATAGGGATAGCCTTGTGTTATCTTCATGATCAGTTGAGAGAAGACTTGGAACTCTATATGCCCAATGGACTAGTTTAAGGCCACTAATCTTGCATAACAAGCATGCAACCCCAGGATGCCACCATAAATGTTGGCCAATTTTTGGTCCACATACATAACTTAACATTGTAGTTAAAATTATAAGGGTCATGGTGTGGATGAAGAGGCTAAACATAGTTCATGTTGAATAAAGGATCTAGAGTGCTAGATGGAATGAATGGTTCAAAGGTCTCATGCAATTTCCAAAGTTTTGAAACACTTTGAGTCAACTTAAACTGTACTTTGTCAAAATTTTAAGACTAAGTCCTTGATCAAGTTTCATGGTGATCAATGAATTTATATTCATGGGCAAGCTTACATATGCCTTAGGAAATCATTTAAATCCTTTGAAATTTTGAAAAAAATTCAAGAACAAACTTTGAAAATCCAAACCATCACCATGACATCATGTGGGAGCAAACAAACTAGTTTAATTGCACATTTTATAAATATGCTCAAGAAGCCTCATGTGACCAATGGATCATATACAATAAAATTCATTCATGCCAATAACATGCTCTAAAAGTTTCATGTCTGTGTGAGTTTTCTAGCCTAAGTTATGGATCTTCAAAGTGTAACTTGCAAAGTAAAACATTCATGCAAGTGTCAAGTTTGAGATTCACAAAATGATCATTTGGGTTTAAAAGGTCCTTAAAATGTTTAAAGTTGATCAAGATCTAATGGTCCGTGTGAGCTTTCATATTGACAAGCAAGATCCAACAGTTCATGCTAGGGTTAAATAGGTCAAAGGTCCTTAGATTAAAGCCTTTAACAAGCTACACGTTGGACATGATCCAATGATGTAGGTTTATCAAGCTAAGATCCAATGGTGCATGTTCACTAACAAGGAGGTGCATTTTAGCTAGATTAATGATCAACATTACTTCATACATTATGATTTAATAGTGTGAGATGAGTCAAAAAGTCATGGAGCTCAAGAGGCCACCATGTGTCATAATCATGTAAAGCAGTAGACTGATTGTAGAAATTGAGTGAGAATGTTGGGTTACCAAGTGATACTAACTCAGATAGAGTTGACAAGTCAAGGACATATTTTAGGGCTCACATTAGCTTATACCATAAGGATTGGATGGTGTGAGCAAAGATCAATGAGTTAATGATCTGATTCATAGTTGATGACCAATGAAATTAAAGGTTGAGAAGATAAGGGACTTCCTAGAGATCAAACACATGACCAAGGTCAAACCAGGGCAATATTTTCAAAGGGCAGATTCCATCATTAAATCTTAATCTAATGCCATGAAAAATACATAGCCATGCAGTTGAGTCTAAAGAACATAAAGGGATGCCATTAGAGTTTAATATGGACCTCTAGTTCAACATTTTATGGATTGATGGCTTCATTCTATGACTATAATAACCATTATTTAAAGAAGGGTCCATGCATATATGAGATCTTGGTTCCCATAGAGATAAAATGGGTCCTTTTAGACCTATTTGGATCTAGGAAAGGGCCTATGCAGTCTATAGGTCTGCATTGATATAAAGACTATATGAAAACCAATGATCTTAGATTATTTTTTTGCTTATAGAATGAACCTATGATCCAAACATGGAAATAGAGAAAATATGTGATTAATACAAAGGGTCCTCATCTTTCAGAATGGCCATATGTTTGACAGATAATCATCTAAAATGCACAAAACCATGATTCTATCAGATCCATGAGCATGAAAGTTTTTTCTTCAGTGGGAGATGGTGTGAAGAATCAAAGAAAAGGATTTGGTGGTTGGGGCTTGCAAATAAGTACATTCAATGCATACTCAAAACCTTTGGGGACTTTCCCACTTAGTATGCCATGAATAGTGTCCTAATTGATCAAAAAGGTGGCAAGGAATTCATTGGAAAAAAAGGTGGCAACTCAAACTCAATTAATGATCCAGGATGGTGTTTTCCCTTTCTGATGGTGTGCTCCCACTTTATTTCTCTCTCCCTTATTTTATATATCCTAGTCTCATTCCCATTATGGGGGTTGTCAGCTCTTAGAATTTTTCATTCTTCTCTAGGACAAGGTTACTCATTGAGATTCTTGCAAAAGTGTACTTAAAGTAATAAAATAAACTCTTTGCCTATCTCTTGTCTTTAATCAGTTCTTAGTATGCTTGTGTATGGTGAATTTGTGAAGGAGAGTCTTCCTAGTTTACTATCCTTCTACTTGCCTCTTTTAAGGTGTTTTAAAACTAACTTGTAGGTCTAGATTAGTGTTCTACTTGGAACCTCTTCTATGAAATATTTATGCAATTGGTGAGATTGTGAGGTTGTCTGAGATGTAGTTGTCCTATGTTGATTTAGTATGTGTTCAAGCTTATATGAGTATCCATTTAACTTTGGTGAATCACCCTTTTAGCCTTCTTAGGAGACCTTATCCTCTTTCTAACCCTTTTCCTTGTGAAACATTAGTTTAAGTGAGCATAAAGAAGAAGTTGGATTTCTCTGAAGGTTCAACCCCAGTATAGGTGACCCGCATCCTGGGGTTGTTCCCATTATGTATCTCAATTGGAAGGGGCCTGAGGAACCCCCTCCAAGGGTGCATATTGAGCCTAAAAAGGTACTTAGAACCCCCAATAATCTATGTTGATTCTTATGACTTACTAGATATTATCAGAGATTTATTAAAAATGATGGCAACATAGTAACATCACTCACAACTCTACTAAAGAAAGACTCCTTCCATTGAAATGAGGAAAAAAACCAAGGAATTCTATAATTTTAAGGAGACTATATACACCACTATAATTTTTGTCAGTTCCTATTTTACCAAAAAAATTATTATAGAATGTGATCTAGCAAGGCATGATATGGATGCAGTCCTCATGTAATATGGCAGGTGTATTATAGTTTAAATTTTACAATGAAAAGGTAATAATGTTATGAAGCCTATTTATGATAATGAAATGTTGGATATTATTAATATGGTAAAGTAATGGTGTAATTATTTAATGCAAATCCACTTTAAGGTAAATACAAATAGGTACTACTCATTTCCTTGATTCCTCCCTATGATTACATTTTAGATCCCCATGCCATCTACTAGACCTACTAATGAAAAGTATGTATAGGAAGGACCCTTGAGAGAAAAAATTTAGATTATTATCCCTCAATTTTATCCCTATGTCACCATGTTGTGACTTTTTATGATAACCCACAACCAACCTTTGTCTAGGCCGTTAGCTTTCTCAAAAAAATGTAGATTGGCTGCTACATTTTGGCACCTTCCATTTTTTATTTACTAACTTAAAAAATGGTCATAAATGACTCTTTTTGACCTGGGATCCACATGAGTACCTTATAATGGGATTCCTAAAGCCTCCACTACCTCCACTAAGTCATTATTACATGATTTCATATCCCCCTTTTAATATTTTACTCTCTTGATCATCCTCACATGATATTAGAAATTTGACGGTTATTTCAAATGCTTAATCATTTTGTTTACCTATAGAATATCAAACTATTTTGTGCTTAATCCTGTAATACATCATTATTATGTCAATTTATGAATTGATAAACCTTATTTTGTACTCATATTTGATGATCATCCAATCTAAAATCATCACAATTCATGTGTTTTAAATTTTATCTCTATGGTTCATTATGTGCATTGGATGGGAAAAGGGTTATATTTAAGGAAAAGCATTTCACTTGTTTCATGTTGCAAATCCTTAACCATTTCTTCCTCAACTAGACATGCTTGGATTTTAGGTTGGTAGATTACTCACATGATATGATATTAATATGAGGGTACCTTTCTAGAAAGGTGAAACTTTGTGTATACACCTGATCTTTTTTAACTTTATCAACTACCAATGATTTCTCTTTTAGTTATTATCGGTGCATCAATCTCCCTAAGTGCACTCCCTAAGAAGTGCACCTAGAATAGGTTGTGATTTGATCATGGCAATTTTTGATAGATATGTTCCTTTAGAAAATATTCATTCTTCCTATGACATTTCCCTGATATCCTAAAATTGAAGTCTAACTACGTATGAAATTAGATAATATCCTCAGAAACCTATAGTCTACATTATAATTCCTAGGGTTTTGAAACCACTCTAAAACATCCTAAAATTATATATATTAAATATAAATTAAAATAAAACATATAATTAAATGTTTATTTTATATATTATGGTCCTATGAATCTCTTTCATCTCTCCTTTTTAGTCAAATTTTCTAACCACCATGTATTTATATCGTATCAACCAAGTCGATACAATTTGTTTCTTGCCTATTTACCACTAAAAGGTATTGACCTAGTCGATACCATTAGATCATATTTTAAAGTGTTTTTTGGGTTTAGAAGCATATATATATATATATATATATATATATATATATATATATATATATATATATATATGGGTCATAATATCATTATAAAAAATTTAACACATTCATTTGCTTTGTTTACCATCATATTTTCTAATATGATGTAATAAAATAATGAGTTTTAGTTTAGATTATTATCTTGGAGGTCTAGTGTTGTTTATGATATTTGAAGCCTAATAAGAGGAGTCATGTTGAGGAGGTGTCCCAATATTTTGAGTCCTAAACTAAGGATATATAGGTCTTCTTATTACCATTTGAGATCTTCAACCTATAACATCTCTTGAAAAGTGCCACTTGAGCCAAAAGGGAGGTTGATGAGCCAACACAAACACCTAAAGATAAGTATCTTTATCCCTACTCTCTTTCAATTATTTACTTAGCTCTATACTATTTTCTTATTTTTTTAGTAATGTGTTGATTATCCTTGTTAATGCTCTTCCTTTTATCAAATAAGATGTTATAGTTATAGGGTTTCTTAGGCTTGCTATTTAACACCTTAGGTTGCATAGATTGCCCATTGGTTCATCATTGTACCACTTACTATTTTTAGTTTACTATTTAGAGATATCTTCGATATATGTTACCCTTATTCATCAATTCCTTGCATTTAGTATCCTTATTATATCCTTGATAAACCCATTTATTAAAATCATTATTATAACCATTATTCTATATTAAGACCTAGTGAAATCCATATCCCATATCTTAGGTGTAGGATTTGAAACCCTATACCATTGATATTTGAGAGTGGTTTACCCTATGCTAGGTTTATGATTATTTTATATCATTAACTGCTCTTCCAAGTATATGCAATCTCTATTTTTATGACATTGTTTGTATCCTATTCTATTGAGTGAAATGAGATTATTACATGTCATCCTAGCCCCTGCATGCACTTAATTCTAAACTTTGATATACTACTAGGGTTATTAGATTTGTATACCATGTTAGAATTTTTTTATATAATCGTAAAGTTTTCATTATAAATAAATATGCACATTTTTTATTGCATTTCAATTTTGAATTTTTACTTTACTTTATAAATCTCATTTCCTTTGAAAAATAAAAAACTTTTGGTATAAGCTTGAGCTAAAATAGTTCTTTCAAACCATGGAAAATATGATTAATAAAAATATTTGGATCTAACTGATCTTTTTATATCTTATATGGATTCTTCTTTTGAATAATACCTTCTTATTTTCCAATCTTTCAGTTGTTGCATGAATGTTGATGTAAATGCTTGTGCATTTATGAATGAAAGGGGTGAGGGACCCCTCAACCCTCTTTTACCAATCTAAAAAAATAATCTTTTGATTTCACAATTGTAATTTCAATTTAGTATTTACTTTTAGTTATGTGGCTAGAATACTAGATTTATTTTATTTATTTCTTTCAATAAATTAGGTGTTAATTTTTAGTTGTATCTTGGTTCTTGTTAATTCAAGCTATAGCCCATGTAATCCAACAAACTAAATAATATATTTAGGATCATATCTCATCCTTTAGGTTGTAAGACATTTTATTTTCATCTATTTTACAAACCATTTTTGTGTATTTGCTTTCTTACAACTACATTCTAACACACCTAGTGGGATCCAATAAGTTTTAATCTCGTTTATTACAACATTTTTTTACTTTCAAACTCCTTCAAGCCAATCTCATAATTTTTTTGACCTTTTTACTTTAGGCCATATATTATCATATGAACATGAAAATCCTAGTGTTTTAGGGCTTGGATTTATCTTGATAACCCATAAATGTGGCCTCAAGGCTCTACCTTTAGCTATTTTTGGTTGTCTCTAGATTGGATTTAATTTGGATTTTTTAATTCTTTCCCATAGGTTTCCCTAAAACTTTCCACTTCTAATACTTTCTCCTATTTTATTTCTTTGTATATCCAATGTCTTACCTCCTACTTTTGTGATGGCACTCTTATCACACATAAGATGAACCTCCTAAGATGAATTTATAGAAGGCATCAACAACTATGGAATAATAGAGCACAATGAGAGAGTGAATAAAATGCATCTCAATAATACAAAAACCACCCTCTTGGCTTCACTTCTAAGCAAGAGTCGTAGTTGTATAACCAATAGGATTTTTTTACCCTTTCAACCTTCTGACCTTGCCCCATCTAACGTAGAAACCTCATGACTTGAGATTATTTTTTTATCTCCTACTCATGACATAGGAGACTATTTTGTTGGATAAATCCTAGAGGAGTTATGTGAAATCTTGGATAATTTTTTTAGAAAACTCCCTAGCATTAATTTTGCATAGATCATTGGTGTTCTCATAAGAGCCATAGGTTTTTGGTCTCTAGTGATAGAGACAACACCCACTATCTTTAAAGTGTGTCTATAATTTATTTTAGGATTAAACCTTCTCTACTTTTGAATTCCTAAAGATTGAATATGAATTAGGATCTTAAAGTATATTGAAAAAACTTAGACTAGTAATGTGTCATGCAGTGCAAGACCATGTCCCATCCTCATACTCCTTCCTTTGAGGTTTTAGCTAGTCACACTAACTTAAACCACCGCTTGATGTGTAGGATTCCATGGGATTTTGACCATGCATATCAACATTTACATCATGATCCTTTCCATCTCAGTCTTATTCACCAAGTTGGTATCACAAGGACCCTCTTTAACATGTTTATGTTCACAGCTTTTTTTCAGTCCCTACTTAGCCAAAAGCTATTCTTGATTGGATTTTTCCTAGTAACCCACTTACAAGTTTCTATCAACAAGCCAAAATACCTATGGATGCTTAATATATAAGAATTATTTGAATCTCCATGAAACCTATGCAAGTGGTTTTCATCTCCTAACCATTAACAATATTTATGAATACTATCATAGGAACCCTCTAGCTGATCATGTGCAATTTATTCCCCTTCCTACTCCTATGCCTAAAATTCCCAAGTTCACCTAAAATTGGGATGTGATTCATTTAGATCATATCACTACCTTCATGATGGCATGTATGGATTGGGAACATGGTGAAAAAATCATGTTTAAATCATTCACTCATACCATTTAGGTTGAGGCCTTGATTTGGTTCTTGAATATACCATTGGATTATTTATTTTCATTTTAGTTTCTCTTGGATGATTCTATTCAATTATTTGATATTTATAGACCATTAAACTAAAATATCTAGTTGGTCACCTCTATGATATAGTATAAGTGTAAATCAAACATTAACTTTATTTGTATATGATGTTCAATTTTACAAACTTATAGGATAAGGTTCACAAATGATCATATAGTTCATATGTTCACCTAAGCGTTGAGGTATGAATCTCACATTGAGGTCCTTAAGTGTGAACCCACCTCCTATAAATAAGTTTTTAATAAGTGTATTAAGTTCAAAATTTTAGTATAGTATTCGACTACCTCCTAGCTAAAATTCATTCTTCTCTCATGATAGCAACCATAATGTGACTAGTGATAATGTCATTGATTATTCACCATAGAAGAAGGATAAGAAGGATGGTTGAGAGGCCAGTGCCCTAAGTAAAAATGATTATGAAAGGGTAAAGGAATGAATAATATCATGTATCCTTAAAATATAACTAAGCACTACAACAAACATTAGATGAGGGGATATTATCACAAAAAATGTGTCATGAATCTAATTCTAAGGCCTTTCCTTCTCAGGACTCTTTGCTTGTCATTCCTAAATATAAGTTGGTCAACTTCAAGGATCCTCTCCCTAGTAATAACAATTAGAATAAGAAGAGTAAATCAAATGCTAATGCCCATCACCCACCTTCACATTCTTCCAACTCATCTGGTCATTCTTCCTTGGATACATCAGAGGATAAAGTCAAGTACCATGGTGGAAAACACCATAAGGCCATTGACATAGGTAACACAAATTTTGAGTGTTATGTCAATATTACTAGAAATTTGATCATGTTTATCATCCAAATAAATTGGTAGAATAATCAACTGTCAAATATGTGTAATCTATGAAATGTTAAGATCTAGAAATTGATTGTATCTATTGTACAAGATAAAATAGCATATTTAGTATCGAAATTAATTTTTAATGATATATTTATATTCTCATTGAAAAATTAGACAATTTAAATAAGTGGTGTGTCATTTTGAGGTTGTATGTAAATTTTATAGTCATTTGAATTTGACATACTCTAAGATTTGGGATCTCTTGGGAGCCAACTATTCAACTCCAAAACTTGAACTATTAGACTTCGAAGCCAGTTGAGACCATGGAAATTTGAAACATTTTTTGATGTTTTAGATTCTTAGTGGTTCATTTCAATTTCTGGGTAGATTTGAAGCATGAGGGAGCTTAAATACATGTCTTAGAAGGCAAATTACATGAGATAGATACATATGAATGTGAAAGGACATGAGGTGTATTACTTCAATTTACAACTCTTGGACATATTGAATGCATCCAAGAGGTATTATTGTGTTTAAATATGAACCTATAGAGTTTATTGGAAAGGTAGAATAGAGGAGTAGAGACATATCAAAATAACAAGTGTAATAGGATGTATTTTACTTGGATTCACATTGTGTATGGGAAAGTTTGAGTCCTTTTTATTATTTTATGATTGTTTCTTGGTTGTAGGTGACTGTTTTGAAGACTACACAACTAAAATAGGTTGAGTTCAATAGTTATTACTTTCTTTAGAAGCAAATCTTCAACTAAATATTGCATAGATCATTATGAGTGTATGAGGTTATTTTACTTATAATCCCAAGAGGGGGGAAAGATTTTAAACTACAAAACATAGTGGAGATTAGGAAGTATGGCTTCACTCTTGGTGGAGTTTTATCACATTGAGTTTATCTAGGGTATGTCTTGTGTTATCTCTCTTTGTGGTTATTGTGTTTGTTTCCTTTGATTACATATTTACATTCCTTATAGCTAATATAATCCATAAACATTTAAGAGAACTCAAGATTTATCCTTATGATTAAATAACTTCAAATTTAGCATTATAACTCTATGCAAGAATTTTAATTTTAGTCATGTATGGAGTAGTAGCATGTTTAGAGTGTGTATGTATTCTTTTATATGTTGTATATGACAGTCTTAAGATATGGAATACATATTAAAACAAAATTTTAGGTGTTTTATTTTGCAAAGAACTTGAGAGGAGCACCTTGAATTCAAAGGTTTCATGTTGGTGAAACTTAGTGTAGAATATCCACCTAGTTTATAGATCATAATACGAGCTCAATTTAGACTATCAACCCCATTTGAGATGCTAAAAGTGTTAGACCTTTAGGTGAAGCCTTGGTGGTAGTAAATTCTAAATTCAAGTTTGAATTTTAGCATAAAATTCCTCCCTAGGATAGGATTTGCCCTACTCCATTATTGAGGAGTTGAAATCCTTCTTTGTTGGGATCTCCCTTTGGGACATTTTTCACCTTTTCCCTAAGCTTAATTTCCTTATCAATATGTCAATGCAGGATGAGACAAAAGTTATTTTCACTTGACCTAATTTTAAATGCATTCATATCTTGAGATTTGATCCTTCCTCTTTTCTTGATGCTTTAATTCTCATTAAAATAACTCAATTTCCTCTCTATGTTAAGACCTCTTTCAATTCCAATCTCATCAAGTGGTGCATCTTTGATGAGGGTGTTATTTTCAACATCATTCCTTTGTGGGTGTTTGATGCACCATAAATTGGTCATAATAAACTTTATGAGTGTCACTATAACTAGGTTGTCCTTAACAATGACACAATGTCTTTGGTGGGAAATGAAAAGCTTTAGGTCAGGTTTGGACCAATGATGCTTCAGATTGAGTTTTGTGTGTTAAACATGGATGTATCATACAACACGATCCTTGGTAGTACTTGTAAAATAATTATGTAGGATATCACTTCAACTAATTTTTGAGTAGTCTAGTTTGAGCATGAAACCCAAATCCATGTCATCAATGTTGAAACAAATCCTTGGGCTTGGATTTATGCCAAGACATATCTCTCTAATGAGGATTCAATGTTATCACTAAGGTTCTCATCGATTATATATGTGTTTGCATTAACAAATATTAATTTTTAAGGGATTATCAGAGTGATCCTACCAAGTACATGATCCCTTTCACTCCTTCGATGACTACTCATCATCCTCATGCCTATCAAAGGATGCATGCAACCTTTCTTAATACCTCTCCTTCTACCTTGTTGGGCCCTTATATTTTTTGGATCTCTTCACCGATATCCATATTTCCTTTGACCATAGATCATTTTATAGGTCTAGATCCACCTTGGTGTCATTTGGTATAGTGAATGCCTCTCTTAAGGAATGCACTACCCATGATGACCCTTTCTAATGATTTCCTTTGCACCTAGAATCATGGTCCATCATTTATGAACAAAAGGATTTAAAAAATTATGAATACCATCATAAAGGGAAACTTACTCTTCATTTTCAAGTCATCATTATCTCCCCTTTAGTACTTGAAACCTTTCTATTCTTTCATATCCATCTCTCTTCAATGGTTGAGATCCCATCTATGTGGATTAATTTACACATGGAAAGGAAAAAGATGCACGAATCAATTTAGAGGATATATAGAGAGTGGTACAAGGATTTATTTCACTTCAATGAGAGTAATCTATTTGGCCTTATATTCAATGAGTTTTCCATACACAAGGTATAAAATTATTTTCTTCTTATCTTGGATGATTCAAATATATCTAAATAGTTTTTACCAATTATTATCAAATATTCTCCACAAGTGTTCTTCATTTCATTGGAAATTTATGATCACATATTTATAGTTGATGTTATTTTATTGGGTAATCCACACATAGATATATATGCTACATTTGACAATAAACCTTAGGTTAGACTATCTAAGTTCACTATTTTTATCACAATGTTGTTCTACATGATCATATCCAAGCATAAAAATAATAAACAAAAGAAGAATAAAATGCAAATACAAGCCTCCACTTGGTCCTCAAGATTTGAGTAAAACATATTTTCCAAACAAATGAAGAAGAATTAAAAGAAGTAGATGCATGTATGGGCCTCCATTTGGTACTCAAGATTTGAGGAGAAACTATTATGTTATGTAATGTAATTGACCTTAAAAAAAATAACAACAACAAAACATATATATTTTTTCTCACGTTTTGAGGGTGAAACATGTTAAGGGGGATGGAATGTTATGTACATAAAAGGATGATATTATGATGTACATTTATAGGTGGAGACACTAACATATGTCACACATCCTCTTAGTCATATGGGTAACTTATGGTATTTATTATATTAGGTAATAAGTGAGCCCACATTGGTATTAGTGATCCACCCATTTATTAGTATAAGGTGGTCTATATGAGGAGGGGCATATATTTGTGTAAGACAATTGAGGACAAATATTTTAATTTGGGTTTATAATCTAGTAAGGAGGCTCCCCCTAAAAGAAACCTATGATAGTGGAGTCATTCCTTCCCCATAAGTAATATAAATGGTGTTTCCCGACCTTAATGGCACTCTTTCTATTCTAGATATTATTCATATCAGGGCATATTGGCCAACCAAATATATTTTTTATTGATCTTCATTATATTTTTCAATTTTATTTGAATGGTCATTCTTAACACTCCATGGATTTTGAGCTCTAGTTCAACTGATAATTTGTGCCTCTTCTTGTTTCACTTCTCAATTGGTGGGCCCCGACTCACTTTGTCTCTGATATTCAAAAAAAATTTATTGAAAATTAATGTCTATGGTTTTGACCCATTATAAACGTAATGATGGAGTCATTTTCACCTTTCAAGGCTTGTAGGTTCCTCCTTTCTTCCACTATCACTCTTTCGGGACTGATTTCCACTATGTTTTGATGTTTTTTTAGGGTTGTGTAGCTCCCCATAGGAGGGATAGTTCATATTTTACTTCATCTCAGTTGATAATTATTTTGTTTGCCCTAACCCATGCACTATTTTTCATGGTGATGTCCCAAGCTACCCACTTTGGGTTATTGTTCAACTTGATAGACTCTAATTTCATGCTCACCACATTGAGTCTTTTTTCCCCATGACTACTTCAATCCATTTTTAGATTCAAGGTACATCACATTAGGATATCTTCTCTATGGAACTCTTTCTTGAGTAGATGGATCTTTCTCAACCTATGCCCCATTAGGGCATCTTTAGGTGGACATGGATTATTTTTTCCCTTATGTCTATAATCTCAATACTTTGTTGCAGTAGATCATTCATTAAATTCTACTAACCCCATATTTTCCTCTATTCTTGTAGGGTGGTAAGCAGTGGTTTACAATCTTCTGAAACTTTCTCAACCAACATTGGTTCTAGTGTTTCTTGTTATCCTCTTTTCAACCCTTCTTTCAAGGTCTCTTTAGTGGTGGTTTTCATCCTCTAATTGTGACATTGACTTGTTTACAATTTACATTTACACACCTTCCACCATTGAGATAGTCTTTCAGTGACCGCCTCTTATGCCCTTGACCTTCCTAATGTTTCATCATTCTATGGTAATTCATACTAATGGTGGTAGTCAAGGAAACTCAAAAACTATGGTCACCCCTTGGACTATTAATGACTCTTGGGGTCATGAGACTTTTATAGCCAGTTTCTTTATATCTAGTGAGGCTAACAATGCTATGAGTATCATGAAATCATTGGATATTTTAATTATGCCTATGGGTTGGGTGCATTATATGTGTAGTTGTTCTCCAAATTACTCTTGGTCATTTCTTAGGTCATAAGCATTTGGAAAATCCTTAGCATTGATTTTATCTTCCTCTTTGATGTAGTTCACTATTTTGTTTATTACTTCAATGACTTATAGATTTTTCACATCCCTTAATTATAAAACACTAGATCTGATGCTTTGGTGAACATGATCTTAGACCTAATAGTCTATGATCTCATTATTTATCCCATTTCAAGTGCTAGAGTAGGAGTTCAGAGTTTCAAATTTTGGATTGTTATCATCAAAACTTTTTCTACTAACATTTGTCGTGTGGAAGTGTAATTATGGTATTATATCTTTTAATTTTATATGGCTTATAGGTACTTCTCAGCCTCATTTTCTCATGAACCCAACTGCATGTATTCAAGGGTATATATAATTATCATTTCCCATATTCCTCCATATGATTACATTTTTGCTCTCTATGCAATCTAATTGACCTACTAATGATAATTACATCCAGGAAGGACCCTTGAGAGATACATTCAGTTGATTACCCTTTTGTTTTACCCCTCTATGTCCATGTCATTGTTTTTTATGATAACCCATGACTTGGCTTTGTCCAGTCCACTATTTTTATAAAAGAAACCCATAGCTTGGCCACTGCTTTATTTTTACCTTCTATTTTTTAATTGTTTGATCTTAAAAATAATCATAAAAGATTATTTTTGCCTTGGGATTTGCATGGGCACCTTATAATCTTACTTTTTTTATATATTACTATTTTGATAATCTTCACATGATCTCAGAGATCTAAATGTAGTTTCCATTTCTTGATCACTTTGTTTACCTACAAGATATGAAACTATTATTTGATTTCTCTATTACTATACCATTACTCTAGCAGTTTTTGGATCATAACACTTGATTTTTGCATTCAACATTGTTAATAATTTGATCTGAAATCATCACTACCCTTATGTATTTCATTTTTCTCTCTATAGGTCATTGTGTGTATTGGATTGGTAAGGGTTTTATTCAATGAACTATGTTTCACCTACTTCACATTAATTACAGATCTTTATCCATTTCCTCTTCAATTGGGCATGTTTAGTTTTCAATTTAGTAGATTACTAGCGCCATTAGGAGACTGATATGAGGATACCTTGATAGCATGATGAAACATATTTCTAAGCTTTAATATACTATTAGGGTTTTTATATTTGTATGTTATAATAGATTTTGTTTATAGAATCGAAAAAGATCTCTTTTTAAAGAAATATGGACATTTTTAATCACATTTCAATTTTAAAATCACACTTTGATTTGTAAAATAGATTTCCTTTCCAAAATAACATGCTTGTGATCTTTAAATAATAATTTCTATTTACCATTTACTTTCAGTCATTGTGGGTAGAATACTAGATGTATTTTGTTTATTACTTTCAGTAGATTAGGTGTTTATTTCTAGTTTTAGCTTGGTTCTTATTAGTTTAGCCCCAGGTTGTGCATGCCAATAAACTATATAGTTGATTTAGGATCCTATCTCATCCTTTTGGTAGAAAGTCATTTGATTTTCATCCCTTTCCTAGACCCTAGTGGTGTGTTTGGATTATTAGAGCTAAATGATCATGAAAATCTAAAATTCTTCTTAGAACAAACATTATCATTGTAATATCAATAAAAATGGGTAATAATGATGTTGGAGTATTACTTTGAGACCATATTTAATAAATGTAAGGATAATTTATTGGTGGATGCACTCTCTAGGATGGATGAAAACACATAGACATTGTAGTGTGTCAAGTCTATATGCAAGTAGATAGGTGGATAAGGCAAGATGTAAATGGAAATGGGACTCAGACACACAAAATATCATTCAAAAAATTTATCAAGTTCCATGTAATTTATATAAATTTTTGTGGAAACAGGACTCCTTGTGGTACAATGATATATTATACCTATGCAATAACATGAGCCTTGAATACAAGGTTCTTAAGGAGCTCAATGCTTCTCAGGTTAGTGGACATTCAAGATTTATAAAGACTTATCATAGGATCAAGTATGATTAATTTTGGGAAGGGATCAAATATGATATACAAAAAATTGTAGAATATTTTTTTGTGTGTTACAAAAATAAATTTGAGGCAATTAAGAATTTGGGTCTTTTGCAACCTTTATCTAGCCCTAGCCAACGAATGAAGGAGGTTTACATGGATTTCATTATGATATTTACAAAATAAAAAATAAAAAATGTCATCATGGTTATCATATATAAACTCAAAAAATATGCCCACATTTTTTCCTTATCACATCTTTTGGTAAAAAACATGTTGGAAGCAACAATTATGGTAAAAATTCAGAAGGTAAATGAAACCCCAAATATTATATTAAGTGTTGAGTATGATGCCAATATTGGAACTTGAGTATTAATGTTAGATTTAATTTATTTGGTGTTTTATTATTTTAAGAAAAATATTTAATTCAATCATTTCTTAGATTATTTATTTGGTCAAATTCAAATACTTTTCAAGAACTTCCTAAAAAATAGCTAGAAGTGCCAATTATAGTACAATTCATTGAATGTGTACTTAGATGAGTTCAAACACTTAACCATTCATCCCCAAGAACTGGGACACACTTTTTAGTTAACTAAAATTAATATTATTTTAACTAATTCTTATTTTCTAGTTATATGGGGCACCTAGCTTGACTAGGTTGCCTAAGTTACTTGTTAAGCAAGGCTTATTGTATGTTGACCTTATCTTATCAATAAGTCAACCTTATTTTATAGAGTCAAATATAAATAATCTTAGAGTTTATTTTTATAAGTCTATTCTTAATTTCCTTAGTTTTTAAGTAAAATTATTTAATTAATTTTTACTTTGTAGACATAACTTATCATGCAAGTTATGTTATAATAAGCGTGTTTTAGCCTTAATTATAAATAAATAATCGACCACAAGGTAGTGTGGTGTAATAATTCATTTTGTAAATTCATTTTTAATATTTTTATCTATTATTTTTTATTTTATTTATTCACAAATGAAAACCAACACATTTTAGTAGCTTAATTTGAAGTTATTACTTGTAATTTCTGTCAACAATCACACTTACAACATTACTATAACAACTAGTAATTCTAAGAAAGATGAGTGGAAATATAGATTCATTTTTAAATTAAATCAAAGATTATTTAACTTTATTCATACATTAAAAACTTTCATTTGGTATCATAACCTCATTCAATAAAGGTTCAAAAGGGTTTTAAGCCATTATAAAGAGAAACATGGCTTCAGTGAATTCTACTTTTATGAATATTTCTATATTCAAAGGTGATAAATTTAAATATTGGAGAGATCAATTGAAGAGAATTATTGTATGAAAAAGAGTTTGGGATAATTTTATCCATGTATAGACACCACCTTAAGATTTGAATAACTTTACTCACGATTAGAAAAGAATATAAAATGATGAAGAAAATGAGGACACACAAAGTTTCTTCTATCTTCAAAGTGTCATTGATCCAAGCATCTATCTAAGAGTTTTAGGATGCAAAATTACCATGAGGAATGGAATACCTTAGAAACTTCATATCAATAATATACTAAGGTAAGAGAAGAAAAACTCCAAATTCTTAAAATGAATTTGAAAATTTCTAATAATGAAGGAGTTGAAGAATATTGCACAAGGATAAATGACTTAGTGCATATAATGAATATTTATGGAGAAATTATCCAAGATAGTGTTATAGTAAGAAATTTTTGAGATATCTATCTCAAAGATAGATGTATATTATGATCATTCTTGAGGAGTGTGAGTACATGAACACTATAAGTGTTGATAAGTTAATTGGTTTTCTCCTGTCCCATGAGGATAAAGTGAGACTATATACAGGAGATCAAGAACATGCACTTGAAACCAAGACAAGATTTTCAAAGACCAAAGACAAAACCAAAAATCATAATCAAGGGAGTTCAAAAAAATCAAATTCAAAGTGGAAAGATGGAGATAATTTCACATGTAAAATAAAGAGAAACCTTATTTTTCATTTTTTTAGAAACCTACAACACTTTATAAAAGATTGAAGGATACTCATAGCTAAGAATCAAGAAAATAAAAAGGATGAAGAGAAGGAATTATATCCTTAACAAAGTGAATAACAAGAGAAATAAAACTATTATCTCACATGTATTGTGAGAATAGAGTATGGAAATAATTTTTTATTTCTTGATTGATGTTGCTAAAATTGCATGACATGACATGAAGATGGTTTCAACAAGTTAGATGATTCTTTCAAACTCCAAGTGCAATTGGGAGATGGAAATTTCATCCAATTTAAAATAAGAAATAGCATGAAAATCACCATGAGGCAAGGAAAGAGTAAAATAAATGATGTTTATTTTTATCCAAATATGGATCATAAGAGTATTGATCATACTTTCACATGATATAATGATTAAATCAAGCATACAAGTTTTATAATTTGACTAGTAAATCCATAATTATTTCTAAGGATTGTAAATTATTTAAAAATGAGATATATGTTGATTATAATAATTTAGACACATAAGTCATAATTTAATGGGGGAAACATTTGAAGTTTATTTTGATGGCTTACAAAATCCACATGTTTCTAGTTTGACAGAAAAAAAGATTATCTCTTCATAAGAGACTAGTTATCCATCTTCATCAACTCCAAGTAAGTACACACATTTGTTAAATCCACATACATCCAATAAAATGTTAGATTAAAACTATGAGAGGAGGAAAGGATTAAATATTAGGCATGTAATTTTTTTCATGATGCTTATGATGAAAATATTATGTTTGCATTGTCATATGTGCCTAGTGAACCTAGAAGTTATGTAGAAGCTAGTAAAAAAAGAGTGGTTAATGCTATGAAAATTGAGTTGGTTTCAACTGAGAGGAATTATACATGGAATATTTTTCATCATCCATGTAATAAATAAGTCATTGGAACTAGTTAGGTCTAGAAGACCATATTAAAGAGTGATGATATAATTGACAAGCTAAAATCTAGACTGGTTGCAAAAGGTTTTGCACAAATACATGAGATTGACTATGAGAAAACTTATGAACCTAAAGAACATCAAGATAATATAATACTAACACTTGTTGTAATTTTTAATAAAGGATATAAAATCCATTAAATTAATATCAAAAGTGCATTCCTAAATGGATTGATTGAAGAATAAGTATATGTGGGGTAGCTACAAGTTTCTGAGGTAAAGGGTAAAGAGTTTTGCATACATAAGTTTAAAAAGGCTCTTTATGCATTGAATTAATCTCAAATATCTTGGTTATAAATAATTTATACATTGTTATTGGATTAAATATTTATAATAATTCAAAATGAACCAACTCCTTACATATAAGTATTATGTTCTAATGTGTTATATGTTTGTCTCTATATAGATGACTTGATTATTATAGGTAGAGCTATGAAGATGTTGAATAGCTTCAATAAATTGACAAAATAATATTTTGAGATGAATTATATTATAGTTATGAAGTAATTTATTTTTAATATAATTTCATCAAAATAAAATTCATTCATTTGTCAAGCTAAATATGCCTAGGAGATGTTAAAGAGTTACAATCTTCACAATTATAAACCATTGGTCACTCCAATTGAAAGTGGAGAAAAGATAATGATAAAGGATGGAATTCCTTCAACTTATGAAAATAATTTTATAATAATGGTAGGATGTTTGATGTATATCACTATAACAATACCCAATATTAATTATGAGGTTTCGCTAGTTTCTAAATTCATGGGCAAACAATCACTCAAGTATTGGCAAGCAGTAAAGATATTTTTTATATATTAAAGATGTAATTATGATCATGGTATTCATTTAAAAATAATAATTTCAATATATCTAATTATATATATATATAAATTCAAATTGAGGAGGATCTCTTGGTGACAAGAAGTCAACTTCAGGGTATTGCTTGACAATGGGAACTATGTTAGTTTCTTGGTCTTCAAAGAAACAAGCTATAGTTGCATTATACTCTATTGAAAATAAATATACAACCCTTATATTATATTGAATTAAAGTATTATTGTTGATAATAGTCCTAATTACATAGAGAATCAACCTGAGTCAACACATATTTTTTGTGATAACAATGGGATAATACAATTATCCAAGAATCCAATTTTTTACATTAAAACCAAGCACATTGAACTCAAATATCATTTTGTCAGAGACTTGGTCAATGATAAAAAAATATCATTGAGTATGTGGGGAGTTAATATAATTTTTTTGATATTTTCATCAAAGTCTTGCATAAGGATATTCATAGAATACTTAAGGAGATGATAGTCAATTTTGCTCTTTGTATCAAATGGGGGAATGTTGAGTATGATGCCAATATGGACATTTGATTATTCATGTTAGACTTATTTTATTTATAATTTTAAATTTTTATTAGGTCAATTAATTCAATTATGTCCTATATTAATTATTTAGTCAATTTTAGGCACTTTTTGAGAACTTAAAAAATAGCTAGAAGTGCTAATTAAAATGTAGTTCATTAAATATGTACTTAACCAAGATCAAACACTTATCCATTCATATCTAAGATGTGGGATGCATTTTTTAGAGTTTAGTTGACTAAAATTAATTTTAATTTAATCAATTTCCCATTTTCTAGGGATTTTGGGTGCCTAGCTTGACTAGGTTGCATTAGTTACTTACTTGTTAAGCAAGACTTCTTGCATGTTGACCTTGTCTTGTCAATATGTAAAAATTATTTTATTGAGTCTACTTTCAGTTATTTTAGAGTCTATTTTTAGTTTACTTAATTTTTATTTTAATTTTCATTTTATAGACATAACTTATCATGCAAGTTATCTTGTAACTAGCTTATTTTAGCCACAATTATTAATAAATAATTGTCCACAAGGTAGTGTGGCACAATAATTATTTTTGAAATTTTATTTTTCATATTTTTACCTCTAATTTTTTATTTCATGTATTAAAAAATGAAACACAAGCTTTACTAGTTTAATTTTAAGTTATTAAGTGCAATTTTTATCAACAATCATACTTACAACACTACTAGATTAACAACTAGTACATATATATATATATATATATATATATAATTTAACATTAAATTAGAGCTTATTTTTACTCTCTTCATACATTAAAAACCTTCATTAGGTGATTGTGACCCCATATTTACTAGTAATTTTCAAATTAATTTATTCTCTTGTTTGGATACTTAGCTAGCTCATATCTCACCATATCATCCCCAATTTTATAGGAAAATAGAGGTGGTAAATAAGTGCTTGGAAGGTTATCTCAATTACTATATTTATGACAATCATGTATAAAAGCTTAACTAGTTTCCACTTGTGGAATGGTGGTATAACACTTATTTCCATATTTATTTCAAAATGACCCTATTTTAGGCATTGTATGGCTCCATTCACCATCCTCACCTTATATTTTAAAATACAACCAATAGTTTGAGCAATAAAATAACACATTTAACACCAATAGGAGGTACTCTCTAGTCTCAGGGATAACTTAGCCATGGTACAAAAATGAATGAAACAACGAGTTGGTTAACATATTAGTGAAAAACATTTAAATTAGGAGATTGGGTTTTTTTGACGTTGTAATTATATAAAAAAAGTCCTTGAAGTAGTATAATAAGGATAAAAACATTTCACCATATTATTATGATCCTTATTAGATCTTGTAGAAATTAGTAGTGTGGAATATAAATTGGTGTTACCTAAGTTAGCAAAAAGACATCTCGTATTTCATATTTTATATATGAATAAAGTGTTTGGTTATAAGATTCTACCCTATACAACACTAACAGAGCTTGATAAAGAGGGAATAATTTGTAGACACCCAAAATAGGCATGAGCTTGTCCATTACTTATTATAAATTTATATGTATAGATTATTGACAATAAATGCGGCATCTATTGGCATATTTAAATCTTTCTTTATTCTGATTTGTAATTGTGTTTATTGGTCATTTATCTTTCCACCTTGTCATGTGGATCCCCATTTTTAGTCCTTTGTCATTTTGGACAAGTCCATGGTAGCTAGACAAGACCAATTGATGGCCATATTTGTTTAGCATGGACTTGTCCAAGCATAAATTTCAAAACTTATTTCGATCCATGTTTTATTTTATTCTTATTTTTTATATTGGGTTTTATCTTGGGTCATATTTTGCATGATAATAGATCCCAAATTAAAAATAAAATAAGTTATAAATATAGGGATTATGTAAGGCATTAAGGATGATTCTCCTCACTCTCAAAAGGCTATTCAAAATATTTTCATGTTCTATCTATAGGTCTGTTAAAGCTATATTCAAGGTTGAATCTTTATTTGCATACTTATACCAAGAGTAAAATATGAGAAAGATAATTTATCTTTGCATTCATTATTACACACACACACATGTAAGTGGGAGAAATATATTTGAGTCTAAGCACTCTTTGGAGTATTATAAATGTAGTGTGGTGTTTAGTCTTTTAATAGAGATTGACCAAGGTCAGTCCAACTCAATTCATTTCACCTTATTCCCCCCATTTGGTTCTAATTTTTTGTGTAGGAAATTAGGGTTTTATCATCATAGGTACTTCATGAAATATTATAGGTCTGAAGACACGTCTATAGCCTTAATTAATGCATGCATAGGTGAAAAAATAGTCAATTATGTGTCATAGTCAATCGAACAAGTCTAAAGTCAATAGAATCAGGCACATTATGTCATTATCTACCCATAGTGGACATGCCCAAATATATTTCTTTATTCTATATTTGATTTTTCATTTCTCCATCTATTTTTGTTTATAGGCTATCACAATTAACTAGGACAAGTTTGTAGTCAACAGACCAAAGCACATTGTGCTGCCATCCACTTACAATGGACCTATCCATATCATATTTTTATTCTTATATCTGAAATTGATCTTGAACAGTCACATCTTTTTCTAATTTTTATAATACATGGGTATTAATGTGTGAGTTAAGTATATATCTCCTCAGTACTTTCTTAAAATAACATGTTTTCATACTTAGTAATTTGTCAAAATCAGGATTGTTAAATATTTTTATATTTTTAGGTTTTTAATATTTCCAAATTTACACATATATAATCAACATAATTTATTTATGTTTTATCAAAAATAGGGTCAACCATATTGGTGAATACTTTTATATTCAACCATTGTTTGCCTTGCCTTGATTTTCACCCTAGGGTTTTACTTGAATTTTTCAAACACTAAAGAGATTTTCTCTTTGACCTTAGGGCTTCAAAACTATTATTTATTTACATAGAAATCCTTGATTTTCATTAGTTTTTTAAAATTATTTTATCTTTATTTTCTTATAAACTATGTTTTTGTAGTTTTAAAACTCACATGAGATATTATTCTGGATAAATTAGTTATCATTTTTACTTGAGCTATGGTGTGAGGGTATTGCCCCAATACTCATTCCATTAGACAACATTAATTATGGATTTTATTTTCCACATTATTCATGATATATTTGAAATTGATATGGTTTGTTTTTCATCCATAATAAAACTTTTACCATTTGTTCTTATAGTGCACTACTAAATAGTTATTCGAAGGAAATTACTCTCAACTTACCCCATGAGATGGGATAGTGTGGCTATGAGAATGGTGGTATCATTTATAGTTAGTTCCTTCACAACCGTATTCACTATTTATAGCTAGGATCAATATATCTGAGAGCCTACAAAGCAAACACACCTTGCCTAATTACACTCATTGATAGTCTTCTTTTTCGATGTAAGATTGGTTATTTATCAACACTAAACATGATATTTGTTATATTCTCTATATTTTGGGTTAGCAATTTTAAAATGGCCTCTCAATATGTACATAAATATCAAATTCCCAATCTTCATCATCCTTTAGATTAATTTTTTTTAGCAATGTTACACCTTATGCTTAAAATAATGAATAGACTAATAATCATACTTGTAAAATTTTATATGCTTCTTACATCTATGAAAAAATGATATATATGATTAAAATCAAGATGAATGGTATTTTTAAAAATAAAATGAGTTAACTAATGTAAAAATTGTAAAACCCATTCTTCACGTTAATTCCTCTTTTTGAAAATTAGAATAAAAAGAACATACTGATAATGAATATCTTTTTTCTATTAATCTCTCAAAAGGATCATAATATGAAAAATCATTAACTAGAACACCTTGCCTACCTTTTAACTTGGCTCTTGCATTCCATCACATTAATTAATATAAATTACAAAATCATCTCCCTTGCATATAAATTTTAAATGATACAAATGAATGTACTACTCCCTCTCTCCCTTTATAAAAGCTATATGATGTAGATGCATAGATTACACATTCTACTTTAGTCATCGTTAATGATATGCTAGGTTGTGATAATCATCTCATCCCTTGGAAGCAATAAATAGTAATATAACTTTATCTACCTCTTTTTAAATAGTACAAGATGCAAATAAATGTGAATTAAATATCAAAAGGGATATTATGGTTCTCAATTTACAAGGTGATGATAATGAAATATTATGAAAAGATTCTCAAGAGTCTTCCTCTATTCATTCAATATGAGTTTCATGATATACCGATTTTGAAGATTATTTATCCACTCCCAAATCACTATAATCAAATAAAAATCAATGTCATGTTTTGATCCTAATTTAATTTCAAAATGATAAGCTAATCATTGATCCTCAAGTTTATAATAATGATTTCTTAAAACGTAATCCCCAACAATGCAATATAATTTGTCATAATCATATTATATTAATGTTTAAAATGGATAATCAATTGCAACTTATAAGTGACCCTTTCCAAACCACCACCATTCTTACTTGTCATATTATATCTATGATGCATGCCATTGGAGAGATCAAATTTTGATCATGTTTTATGAATATCAAAGATAATGTTATCCTAGGACAACCCTTTACATGCATTGCATATGATCATGCTTATCTAAAAGACTTTTTATTCCTACATAACTATTATTTTATGGTTATGGATATCCTTTCACTCATTTAACACAGTGTACCCTTTATTTTAGAGAATGGGGGAATGATGGATGTATCTTACTCAAAACTTTTCAAATAAGTCACATAAGAGAGGCTTTAAAATGGTTTTATAGTTTACCTAGTGACTCTTTGTCCAACTTCAAAATGTTAAAAGATGCATTCTTATCTAATTATCATAATCACATGATACCTAAGTTAACATTCAAACATTTACAAAGTTTTCAACAAGGTCATAATGTGCTCATCGAATATTACATCTTGTGGTTCAAGAATATTTTTCACTCTCTAGTTTATCATCCACAAAACTTGTAAAACAATTTATCTTTAGTAGTGGTCTCTTATCTCTACTCAAATAAGGAGCCATGCATACACTTTACACCTTTTTAGAGAACTTATGCATGTATGTATTCAAATATTCATGTGAGCTAAATTATATTACTATAAAGTTTATTAGGTAAAAATCATCTCCATACACTCAAACAATGATTAATAAATATGGGAATCCATATTTAACATCTAAAATAAAGAATCCACTTCAATACATTCATAGGATATACGAGGCACTCTAGATGGTTCCTAAAAATAAAAATTAATCAATAAGGGAAAGAAAAAAATTTACAAAGCATCACCCAAAGTAAACAAATTTTCTTCAACCAATAGGTCATCACTCTAGTTTGATAGATTAAAAGATCAACCACATGATATTATACATACATTTTTTGGATGATAATTTAATCACTCTCCCTCTTAATTACTATCATCCTCATAACCATCATGAGTATATAAAATTCAAGCATTTTGTATTTATCATGGTATTAATGGATATTGAGATAATGACTATTATGCATTATAAAAAAATATTACACAACTTGCTGCTAAAGGGACTATCATATAGCAATAGACTTACCAAAAAAGATACAAATATCCATGATAATAGCACATCTCCAACTTGGATACTAAATCCAAAGAATCACAATACAAATTAAAGTTATAAGAGAGTATTATCAAATGATAACTATCAAATAAAAGTACCAAAAGTAACTAAAATAGGTTCAAATCTACATAAACAATATCATACGACAACTATGAATAATACTTAGTATGGTACACTATGTTGGGTTTATGATCCAAAGGAATTTTATTATAATGTTTTGGTTAAGTATTTGCTTTATTGTTATGTTTTGTTAAATAAGAGTTGGTTCGTAGGTTAGTTGAGAACCATAACCACCCTGTGAAGCTTTATAAGCTTTCATGTTCTTGTAAATATTAATCCAATATAATTATATTTTGTGTTCTAGGAAATGTTGTGTATATGATGTAAATCCTCTTGATCCATGGGCAAATAGTGGTATCAAAGCATTGGTTTGTAATAGAGGATTGAAGAGGATAGATCTTTGCAAAAGGATTGAGGAAGCAAGCAACTTGTAGAAGTATGGATGATAATTTTTGGTTACTTTTATTGACTTTATTTATTTGCATACATAATATTGTACATTTTTTAACGTATCTACACAATTAATTTTTGGTTTATTTACCTCTGCCTAGTGGTTGAGTAAATACATCACCATACAGTCAATAATTCTATAAAAATATGGTGTCACCCACATACAAGGTGTTTCTAGCAGCGTAAAAATAAATTAAAAAAATTGAGTATCATGGTTATTAGAATGTTGATTATTTCATTTTCACCTCAAATCTATCTGATATTCAACCTATATGATAATGGCTCCAATCACAACACAAACCCAAACTATATGGTGATTTCCCCAAATAAGAGATCTATACGACGAATGAACCAGATGATTTGATGGAATGAAGCACTATTTTTTTAAAGAATTCACAACCTAAAATCAAATAAGCTTTGTTTTATTTTATTTATTTTTCTTCATCATAGAGTATGGGCTCCACCCCATGGAAAGGAAGCTTCATTCCATTTTATTTGAACATGCATAGTGAATCCATTTGATAAGAAATTACCATTCAAGTAACTTCTTTGCATTTGGAAAAATCAAAATATTTATCATATTTTACCTTTATATTGGTAATTTGGTTGATGGGGATTTAGATACACTAATTTAGTTGGTAATTTATCTACATGAAGGTCAAAGGTTCAAAACCTATTTAAATTTTGGTCAAAATTAATTTTTTGACATCATTTTATATAAAGAAGTTATAAGGATAAAACCAAAATTTTCAATAAAAATGGTGATATAAGGGTGTAATAGGAGTTATAAGGATAATTTTTAAATCAAAATCTATTTGGAGATAAAGGCCAAACCCCAATAGTATTCTTTAATTTTTTTATTTTATTGCATCATGGCTAAAATTGTAAGTTTAATCTCAGAAAGTGGTAGATTAACTCCTAAAAATTATAAGGAGTGGAGAATGAACATGGAAAATATGTTTGTTTTTAATTATTTTTGGGAAATAATAGTGAAGGAAATGACACCACTCACTGAACTTACAAAGTTGGTTGAATACCAAAAATGTAATGAATGTGCACTGGCACTACTAAAATCATTCTGCACAACACAGGTGATTATTCACATTGAAGATATTAAATCTAGTGCATGGAAAGTATTAAGAGATTTATATGACAAGCAACATGCATATAAAATGATTGACCTTCTTATGTATCTTTTAAATAATAAAATATAAGATGATGAAGATGTATCTGAATATCTTTCACACATGAAAACTCTAAAACAAGAGTATTGTACTATAAGAGGTAAAATTGATGATGACATATTGATTTATATCAAATTAAATAGGATTAATTCTACATACATAAATTTTGTTGAAATGATACAGCTTAGTGATAAGCTTAATGGTGCCACATTTGACTCCATCTATGAGTTATTGAATCAACATGAGAGATAATTTGTAAAGAAGAAAAATACACCTATTAAAGAGGCTCATTACATAAATAATAGGTCACAACACAAAAATCATCTCCATGTATACTGATAGTTTCTAAACATTCTTAGATACATTCTCCATATCATTCTTGACTGTCTCCATAACATTGACGTCAACACTCTCCAGGGTCTTCTAAATGTAGACATCATCATAAGCATTCTTCTCACTCATGTAGTTATTATAGTGATTAAACATCTTTTGGATCTTGAAGACATAGGAAAGAGCCCACATGTTTCAAATGTGATGGTATTGGACATCTTGTAGATGTTTGTTCTTCTTAATGACCCTACTCTCCATGTGAAAAAAAAGATAAAGAAAATTATGTGGATCATTATAATAGTATATCTTTTGGGTTACTCTAGTTATTCTAGTTATTTTGACACATAATCTAATTAGGAGGCATCTTATATGGCTGAGGTCTATGGCCCCAATGGACCTGATAGCTTATTCTGAGTGATCAGTGATTCACTCATCTTGTGCAAGCTACTAGGCTCAAGATAAAGATCTATTATAGTAGAGTTTTTTAACTTCTATTCTTGATTTAAGTTCTATCTTTGGATTTCTATATCTGATATTTGATGACATGGAGTGGATAGAGTTAGTTTTTTTTGTTTCTCTCAATGCATGACTTCTCACCTCTCACCTGGTTGGGGGAGAATATATTGTATTTGTTTGTTTTTTATCACTCATCGATGATAATATGAGTTAACAGGGTTGATAACACCTTCAATTTTGAGCAAAGGTAGTTAAAGTTTGTTGTATATAAGGGATGTGCCATACACAATATGAGTTTTTCACTTAGATGGTTCCTATGTGGGACCTTATGTTGATTGATGTAGTTGGACATGCCTAATCATGTTATACTATAATACAATACATTGATCATCGGGGATGAGTAGGCTTTAATCATGTTCATCAACCATTTTTTACCACAAATCATAGGGGTAGTATTTTTTATGAAGTGACATTAGTTTTTGGTTATTACTAGAGGTACAATGCACCACTTGCAGTTGCAACAAAGTTTCTTTGATGACTTCAGAGTCATTATTTCAGTTCTTTTTTATTTTATACCCCTTTGGATCGAGGGGGATTTTTTTGGGCTTATGATCCAAAGGAGTTTTATTCTAATGTTTTCATTAAGTATTTGCTTTATTGTTATGTATTTTTAAATAAGAGTTGGTTCATGGGTTACTTGAGAACCGTAACCACCCCATGAAGCTTTATTAGTTTTCATGTTATTGTAAATATTTATCCAATATAATTATATTATATGTTATATGAAACATTGTGTACATGATGTAAATCCTCCTGCTCTGTGGGCAAACACACTATTCTTATTTCTATTAGGATGGTCTGCTCATTTGACAATTTGTAATTATTTTTAATACATACATATATCATAAATCTAAATAACATATTTAATTTTCAAATACATCATCATTTTTTTTATTACCAAATATAATCACATGAGCTAATCTATCATAGTGAAAACCACATCTAATGTGTGCATATAAAATTAAACATTCCACATAAGTCCAAAATAAGATCAAATTTAAAACTAAATCCACATCTATATAGTTGTTGTGTAGTTGTTGTTTCTTGTTATTTTTGGTCTTTTTCACAAACTTTTTGGTAATTATGGTGGTCTAGGACCTGTATGCAACTTATTTGTAAAAGAGTAGAGTCCCTTTCATAAAAAATCCTCTTTACCAATAATTAAAAAAAATCAAATCCACACACACACACACATCAAAATGTTTTCTATAGAGTATAATATGATCAAATATCACTATAGAATAAGCTCATCATCCTGTCCATTAGCACCACTCTCTACTAATAATTGACTATGTGAAAATGAAGCTCCAATATCATTTGCTTATGATTTCTAATGATATCGACTCCTATGCTCATGGTACTCAAATTCTGCCAATCACACCTTTAATGTTACATGCTCCCGTTAAAACTACACATACTCTTGGAAAATACTTTGGCCTAGATCTATTGGTGGATCTGGAGGTGGCATTTATTGTATCATGACCTATACCATCAATTGATCCTACTCAATGATAAGTGTATCTTGATTAGATATCATATCACCATGTGTGGCCACCATCACAAAATAGGCTACCTTTTCTATAGTTGTATAATCAAATAAGGGAGAATGCTCTCTTGCAATGTCTGACATTGAATCCAAAAATCCACTGGGGACTTCCTCACTAGGCACATACTAAGTGATAACCTATAGGGATGTATATAATGATATGCCAATGATCATAACCCACTAAAAAAATTCAAATAAATATGTCAAATTAATATAAATATTATCACAATCAATCAAAATTATAAGAAAATACACATATACTTACTTGCAGGAGGAGATTGATGACCAGTTGCATTTGTTCCACCTTTTATTTCATGAGCATTTACCACTATTAGAAACAAAATTATCCACCTATGGGCAGATGACCATTGTGTATAGGCTGGCATACAACCAATGTCATTAGCATTAAGTGTTTATGTCACTTCATCCACCCCTGTTAGGGGGATGGGAGATAGGTCTATAGGAGTAGGATGGTACATATCACCCTCTCATTATGGGGACATAACATATCCACACCATATGTATGGAGTAGGAGGCACATCCTTAGGGATACCAAATTACCTGATAACTTGATCAAAATGAAAATGCTCACATACATTTGACCAAACATTGTGAAGCCAATAACTAACCTAAATGCATATCAACTCCACTTTATCCTCAAGACATCCACTAAATCCCCTATAAGACTCCAAAAAATATCACTCATAGATAAACAATCCAATATTTGGTGACACTCTATCGTACTACCCCTTATTACTCTAGTTGTCCCCACCCACCTCTCTACATATATATGTGGATGCACCCATCCACCACAAGGCATCCCCATAATCCAAATAACTAAAATGTGCTCATAAGCCCAATAATGAACAAGTATAACTGAGCCCAACTCTCTAACAAAACCCTCATAGGTAAGTCTATGAATACCCCTATATAAGTGGTCTAGCATAGTCTGACCCCTAGAGTATTTCATCTTGTGATCCTCAATATCACAGAAAAAATTGTGCAATTGATAAGAAATGGAAACCCCACCATTTTAAACTACAATAAATAATTAAATTAAGGTATAGATGATTTTTTTTAAGTGTAGAACATCTGCCAACACAATCTTTAATAACAAGATAATAATATCCCTAGTGGAAATTCCCCCCCAAGCACATATTTTCAATACAAGTGTGCTTTGGAAATTATGGTTGGCCTAATATCACCTTGTAATGTCACCCATTTTACAAAAATCAACAATTATATAATCTACCACACATATTCTAAGGTCACAGTCACCTCCCCTAAAGGAGCCATAAGGTACTTGTGTCTGAGTCCCATCACTCAACTAGGACAATTATCATGTGCATATCATATATCACTAATGTGAACCACCCAACATGCTAAATATTAGATTCACCTATGGTATATCTCTTATAATATATCAATTATAGAGATAAAATATTCTCCATCATGTGATAATGAAAAAAATCTCTAGCCAACATATCTTCTCGCACCCACAAGTTCACAAAAAATAATATTAACAATTTCACATACAAATTTAATCAACTTTATTCAATAAACATAAAATATAACTATTATAACCTAAATTTTCACCATATATAATCCAATTATACCTTCTCAGATTTGGGATGACATGAAACTATCTTTGCATATAGGCAAGTTGCTACAAGAGATAGATCTCTAGATTATGGGCTAGCTCCCTTGATTTATCTGTTTAGGATCACACACTACACTAGGATAATAAATATTAGGGGTGAAAAGGGAAGAAGGAAATTGAAATTAACCTCCACTAATTGAGGTGATGCACCAAGGATATCTATACAAACATACTTTCATTTACACTAAGAAGGTAGACTACCAAAATTGATCTCAATTCAAAGGGTTCTTCTAGCATAAGTGTTTCTACATGGAGGCAAATTGATATGCAATTCCAAATGTGGATAACTAGGAGGTATTATATTAGAAACTAATAATCTCCTTCACACTTAAAAATACATCTAATAAACATATACACTTCATGAGACCTGTTATAAGAAATGAATCACTCACACAATGCATACAAGAGCAGAATGGAAGTAAGGAGAAAACATTCATCACTTGTCATACAAATGGTCTACTTGAAATACTTAGGAAAGAATTAAAGAGACTAAATTAGATTTAAAATTTTATTTAAAGGCCAAAAAATATGTCAAACCATCAAGGCTTTTCCATACCAATCGTGGATTCTTTACAATGCCAAAATGGCTTCAATATATAGAGCATAGGAGAGGAGAGAGAAGGAATGAAGTTGAATAGTCACAATGTCAAGTGTCAAGTCTTAAAGACCAAATAAAATACAATAGGAGTTATAAAATAAGTCATGAAGTTCCCTTGAACATGTGTCTATCAAAGCATAACATTCTCCTGAAGTTGGTGTAGGGACACTCCATTATCCTTCTTGAAACTACTTCCTTGATGAGGAATCTACTAAATTGTCCTAAACTATCTTGGAAGGCATTAACACATGTGTACCTAACCTGATATGGAAAAAATATTTATTAAGTCATTATATACTCCTCAACTAATGAACTTATGTTTGACACTTATTATTCACTTTCACATAGCTACTCATTGGCTCTCTAGGCCTCAATTCTCATACTTATCACTGTGGTGACTTGCACACACTCAAGGAGATTCATTGCATATATTTGAGACACCTATTAAAACCTTATTTATCCTCTATTAGGTTAGGAACTACTGAGTACAATTGATTACCTTTATGTATAAGCAACTAAACATGGAATTAAGCCAGAAGTAATAAGTAACTAGAAATACGAAATAGCAAATAAGAGGAGATATGAGAAACAACCAATATCTATTAAACTCTTCCAGAATACAATGAAAAAATCTCACTCTTCCACACCTCTTGGGTGTACAATATTTCTCTCTCTCTCTCTCAATCAATTACAATCAACTCAATAACCGAGTTGTTATTCCCTTCTCTTCAACAAATCTTCTTGATCTTGCACCTTGCAAATCTAATTGATCTTACTTACAACTTAATTAAAATACATGCCCCATGGGTCTCTTAAATAGGATCCAAGGCATACAATAATTAGAAACATAGAATCAAGACTGAAATTTGTCTTTACATGTAAACACTCTGTCCTCCTAAAATTAGAACAAATCTAATTCTAGAAATGCATGCAAATGCACACACACAAGTGATTGACGCTGGTGGCTGTCAGTCTGCATATGACCGATGTCAGCCAATCCCTGACTGATGTCAATCGGTTCTGATCCATGCTTGACTAATGTTAGCGATACTACCAATGTCAGTTACTGGTTAAGCCCAACAACCTCCACATGAGCTCAACAGTGAAGCTTTTAGCTCCACAACTCAACATATTACATCAAATAGTTCTCAATAATATTCTAAACAATACTCCTCATCTTCAACTTAGGTAGTCACCTTGTTTTCTCACTGTCCTATTCAAGACTGCCTGTAACAATCAGTTTATCAAAGGGGTTTTCATGAATTAATTATTGTTCGCAAAAGCTGTCACTCATTTTTGGGACAACATATGAACTATTTTGGTCTTGTAGGCCAAAATTATCTCTTCCCTTCTCAAAAAATTGTTCTGAGCATTCAAATTCTTCATTATTCAAGATTTTTTAGTTAAGGGACTAGTAGGTTCAACGGCTTTTACAGGCAAATTCTCACAAAGGAACAAGTTTTCAACACTTAGGCAATTTCAAGATTGGTTCAACACCTTAGTTCAACCAAAAAATGTTTATCAACAAGCTTCAAATAAAGGATTGAACCATTGAACCATTAAACCCCACTTCCAGAAGGTTCAAAGGTTTAACGGGTTCAAAGGTTCAATGACGTCGGCAAGCTTAAAGAGTTAAGCTCTTCGGCAAAGGGTCAAAGTTCAACCACTTCGGCAAAGTTCAATGGCTTCAAAAAGACTTAGAAAAAAGAAGGAAGATTGAACCATTGAATGTTGAACCAAAAAGGTTCAAAGGTTCAACACGGTTGGTTTAAAGAGATTGGTTCAAGTGGTCAATTGAATGAGTGGAACAAAAGATTGAACCGTTGAACCAAAGTTGGTTCAATCGGTCAGTTCAATCAAATGGTTCAAAGGAGTGCCTCAAAACCCAAAGGACAAGTGCCCTTGTAGAGGGCAGTGAACAAAAGGCAAGTGCCCTTGTGGAGGGCAGGGAACATTTGCTCAAAGATCAAAGAGAAGGCCGAAAGGGTAAGGTTTCCTTCAAAATTTTTGTCTAAAGAAATTACCAAGTAAAGGAACGAAAAGAATTCCTTCAGAAAGATTTTCCATGAAAGAATTTCACAAAGGCAAATCCTTCGAACAAATTGTCTGAAGGAATTCCTTCAAAAATTTTGCTTGAAGGAATGATAAAAAACTTGACAAAAAAGTGGATAAGGCAAGGGAAGATTTCCTTCAGATAAATCATCTGAAGGAATTCCTTTGGACATTTTGTCTGAAGGAATTGAAGAAGAAGACCACCCCGAAGGACCTCGAAGGACAGGTACCCTTACGGGAGGCTCTCAGCACCTAAAAAATGGACCTTTCTCAAAGACTTGAAGGGACACCTTCCCTTCAGAGTGTTCCAAAGATGTAAAGATGAAGGAATTTCAAAGCTTCAAAAGACTTAAACAAAAGAAGACTTCAAAGAAGAAGGATTGAACCATTGAACCTTGAACCAAAAGGTTCAACGGCTTCAAAGGTTCAACAAGTTCAATAAAGTTCAAGAGACTTAAAAAAATAAAGGATTATGAGAAAGAGAGTGAACTGTTAAACCTTGAACCAAAAAGGTTCAAAGGTTCAAAGAAAGCTCCAAGCAAAGGAAGGAAGTGAAAGATTCCAGAGACCAGTTCAAAGAGATGGTTCAACCAAAGAACAAAAAAGCAATGGAACTAAGGAATTGATAAATACCGCCTGAACCATTGAACTATTAAACTAATGAACTTTAAAAGGTTAAAAGGTTCATGGTTCAAACAACTAGCAACCATTGACATCCCCATGAACATCAAATTTAAGGTAATGCAATATCTATTAATTTTCAAATATAACATAGAACTTGAAGGATGAACCAAGCGACCAGCTGGAGAAGATAGCCTCAGAGCTCCAATTGCAACAGGAAAGAAGAGAAGGCTATAGAAGATATTGAAATATCTATGAGAGAGTTATTTTTGGTAGGTGAAATAGTTCACTAAGTAGTCATTTGAGCACACCAAATCAAGGATGTGGCCTATTTTTCTTCCATGAAGTAAAGGCAAAGTGGACAGCTGCGTAAACAAGAAAGAAAGGACCAGGCGGCCTATATTTTGGAGGAGAGATATGAGATGAATTGGCATGCCATAGTTAAGACCAATGCATTGTTCCAAGCATGGCCCCTTGATAGAAATGAAAATGCATTTAAAGCATTGAATGCAGAATGGGCCATTCCATGGAACAAATCACCAAGCCTTTCTTGGCTACCATATATTATAATCTCTTGTTTTATGCAAAGGGGATCTTTCCATTATAGAAGCAAAAACTCTTCCCAAATTAAAAGGCGATTACTGATACTTTGAGCTCAGATTGTTAATCATATTTCTTTATCTGAATGAGAAAGCAAGTTACTTTCAGACTTTGTGTGCTGTTATAGCTTATGTTATCTTAGGAAATTGTTCTTATGTCTATTTCCTAGGAGCATTCTTATTTATTTAATTTAACAAGTAGAACTAGTGGAATTAATCTGGAAGGTGTCCTAAAGCTAATTATGGAAAGACTTTATGCTATCACAATTGTCTTCAATGTGTTTTTAGTTTCTTTCTATGTAAAGGATCTTGGGATGACTTTGTTCCTCCATTATCCTTCATATTTAACTCTTTGGGTAGTTGAGGTGGAGACTTTGTGTTGCACCTCATTCTGTTGGTTACTGTGCCCTTGTTACCTATTGGTTACCCACCAGAAAGAACTCCTGTGCTCTATTGCAAGACCACTTCTAAAAGAAATAAGTGCCTTCAGTATTATCACCAGGATTTCTCCTTTGCCTGTTAACATCATCTCTAAAAAAAGAGAGATGGATGGTGTAGTTCTACCCCTGAGTGTTATTTTCTACTTATATATATAGTATATAGCTCCTCATATTTATAGGGAACCTCCCCTTGATGAGAGGAGAGATTTTTCCACCTTTGATGTAGTAAACCTACATATTTGGCTGACTAATCTCCCTATGTTGTGGTTGAAGAGACCTATTTGCTCATCAGTTAGCTAGTGACAAAATATTTACCCAACAATTTTTTGGTGACTCCACTGGGGAAGAGCGTGCAGTTTGAAGCCTCAAGCTTCAAGCTGAAGCATGGCTAGTTCTTTCCCATTTTTATTCTACAATCTAACAACTCCATGCTATACTAGAAGCTAGAGAGCCCAAGGTGCTGTTGACCCTATTTTTGAGTTGGTACAGCATGGCAATTTCAATTTGTTCCCTCCCCAACTTCAAGTTTAACTATCCAAGAGTGTTCCTCCTACCCATACCAGGACACCAACACAAGGAATAGCTTATTTTTATGATGTTAGTAGAGCTTTGCCTATACATACTCCACCCAGATTTATTATCCCCCTTTTCCATAATTAAATCATGGCAGTTTAAGGCCCTTGGGGTAACTCTTTTGGCCCACTCAAATTAACTCCACCTCTACATGAGCTACCATGCTGTTCAAGAAAGAATTTCCCAAAATTCTTTGGTGATGGGAGAGTTCATCATGACGAACATGTTTCAGCCTTCAACATAGCCTGTGGCATGATATGTGTGGAATACAAAGACATAGCAGTCAGGCTATTTGTGGAAACACTACAAGGTGCTGCTATAGACTAGTTTTACCATCTACAGGCTCAATTAGTGATTGATTGAGACACTCTTAAAGCTAAATTTGAAGCCAAGTTCAAAACTATAGGAGATGCTCATGCCTTACTGGCCCATCTCACATAGATGAAGAAGGAACCTCATGAACCTATGAGGGACTTCATTGCCAAGTTTGACAAGCTGAGGAGCTAGATTCCTATAATTGCTCAGCTAACACCTAAAAATCTTAAATGCTTCTTCATCAACTCACAACTACCTAAAGTGATTTTTCTGTTGAGACAGGCTAGCCACATAGACCTTGTTGCTGCTCAAGATTTGGCTATTGAGGTAGAAGATGACCTTATCTTGGTAGAAAAGATAAGGAGAGATCCTAACAGAGGTAAATCTTTTTCATCTTGTGAATACTCACCTACAGGCACTACTAATCCAATGGTGCAAAAGCTAGAAAATGAGTTGCTTGCTCTTAGAAAGAAAATGATGTAAGGGATGTCATCTACCCCTTCATATAGAGATGTACCAAGGAGGACATTCCCCAATCAGTCATACCAAGGCAATGCTACCAAGAATCAAGGGTAGCCAAATCATCTTCCTCCCCCATGGGGGAACCTTGCCATTGAAGCACCTCCAACCAATTCAACAGTTATATATCTTGAAATAGAATCAAATTTCTCTTTTCAGCTTGAGTTAAACCCAAAAAATGATGTTAATCTCTTCACAGAAGAAGAAGGAGAATTAGCTAGTTACTCCAACATTGGTTTCCTAAATTACTAGAATGAACCTAGAAGTGAAGGTAAAGTAGTTGAGGGATCATATGCTATGTTCACCCAGTCCAATAATCAGTCAACCTAGCAAGATGATAAAGAAAGAACAAAAGAGTGAGCTCAGCCTGCAATTTCAATTGCCAAGAGGGGAACCACTCTACCTTTCTAGCCAAAGGACCTGGTGATTGCAAGAAAGGTAAGTACATCAAACATCCCTATACCTTCTACTTCAAATTCATAGACCAATCCTCCCCCTCCTAAAAACCTAAAGGATGAACTCCCATCCTCTATTCCTAATTCATTTCATACTTTTGACATAATTGACCATATAAAGAAAACTAAAATTTAAATGTCCAAATTTGAATTCCTACAATCTAACCCTGAGCAGTTAGATAAGTTGGTTTAATGTGTAAAGAACCAAGCCATCCCTATAGGACAAGCAATTTTGAAGGTAACTCATGATCCCCCAAGAACACATCCACCAAGAATAACCTTATCATTACTCCTCCTCCTCCTACTCCCAAAATGACTAAACCATTTTATGTCTCCCTACTGATAAATGGACACCAACTAAACAATTACATCATAGATTTTGGTGCATCTAACAATGTCATGCCTACCAAAGTGGCAGAGTCCCTTGGTCTCACATTGAACAAGACATTTGAGAGATGTTTCTCCATGGATAACAAACAAGTGCCACTGCTAGGACAAATTAAGGATGCCCAATTTGCATTTACAACATTCCCAGACAAGAGAATCAAGATGACTGTCCTGGTGGCCGATGTCCCAGCATCATACAACATCCTTCTTGGGTGAAATTTATGCAAGGATGTTGGTGGTTAATTAAGCATGGAACTATCTGAGGCAAGGATCTTAGTCAAAGATGTTATGCAGAGATTGCTCCTTGAGAAGGAAGCAAAATATGTGGTCACTCAAACATCAGTTCCTGAAGCTCAAATTCTGTTTGAGTCTTTAGGCTTGGATAATTACTTTTTATCCATAGAGGAAGTCCATGGGGCATCTGATGAAATTCCCAAATGTGTCAACCTAAAAATTGTTTCAACTAGAATAACAGAAGGATTGGTGGAGTGCAGTGCAAGTGTAGAAGAATCTAAGGAGAAATCAGTGTCTAATGAGGTATGGATTCTAGAATTTGATGGTAGCTGCTCCTCTACTAGCTCAAGAGCTGGGATTGTGTTGATATCTACTCAAGGAGATATTTATCCTTCTTCATATATAGTTCAACAACACCAACAACACAATTGAGTACGAATCTCTATTGCTTGGATTGAAGGTTGCTTGAGACAAAGGCATCAAACTCCTTCATGCCAAAGGAGATGATAAACTAGGGGTTTATCAGGTAAGGAACCTATATCAAACCAAAAATGAGAGATTGTGCCAACACTACAATCTAGTTTGGGATCAAATTGAAAACTTTGATGCTTTTAGCATCTCTGCCATACCCAGGAATTCAATGACCAAGCTGATGCACTCGCTATTTTAACAACTCTCTTGATTCCTCACCCTAATATTAAAGGAGATAGGTACACTATTGAACTATTATTTTGACCAAGTGTGCCTAATAATGCCAATCATTGGCAAGTGTTCAATGGTGAAAACTAAATCATTGCCTTCTTGGAGTAAAAAGATAGCTTTGAACAGCTTCATTTTGAAGGCAGTGAGCCTCAAAAGCTTGAACCAGCCCCTGAATCAAGTGCAAACATAGGTGAAGAATTCCTACAACTTAAAGGAAATATAATCTCAAAAGGCCTGGTTTTCCTTGAGAAACTATTTGACAAACATGATAGGTTCATCAAATAGCAACAAACAAATTCAAGCTCCTCATAGGAGTTTGATCAAATAAATCTAGGTACCAAGGAAAATCTCAAGATGGTGAACATTGGGAAGTGCTGCACTCAAGAAGAAAAGTTCAAGTTCACTACTCTGCTCAGCCAGTACATGGATGTCCTAGCATAATCCTATGATGATCTAAAGTTGCTCAGGCCTGAAGAAATTTGCCATGAAATTCCTCTTAAGAGTGACTCGGTGCCTTACAAGCAAAAATCTAGGTAGTACAATCTAAAGATATCAGGTACTATTCTGTCTAAAATATAGAAAATACTGAATGCTAGGATAATTTTCCCAATCCATTATTCCACATGGATTTCCAACATAGTACATATGAGGAAGAAGAATGGCAAAATTTGCCTCTGTGTAGACTTCAAAAATTTAAATCAAGAATCTTTAAAGGATAACTATCCTCTGCCCATTATGGATCAAGTCCTTCAGATGGTGACTAGTTCAAAAATGTTATCAATGTTGGATGGCTTCTCAAGGTACAATCAAGTTGAAGTTGGTAAAGTAGACCAGCATAAGACTGCCTTCACCATGCCTATGGGCACCTTTGCCTATCGAAGAATGCCATTTGGCCTAATAAATGCTAGCACCACTTTTCAAAGAGCAATGAACCTTGCTTTCAAATATGAAATGGGCAAGGTCATTGTGGTATACCTTGATGACTTGACAGTCTTTTCCAAGCATCATCCTGATCATGTGTGCCATTTGCAACAAGTGCTGGAACACTACCACCAGATTGGCATTTCTCTAAATCCCAAGAAGTCTATTTTTGGAGTAACAGAGGAGAAACTTCTCAAACACATTGTGTCCCCAAAAGCATAAATATTGACTCAGAAAGAGTCAAGTCTATCCAAGAGCTTACTTTGCCCACAAGTAAGACTGTAATTCACTCTTTCTTCAGAAAAGTGAATTTTTTTGTAAGGTTCATCCTTGAGTTTGCTGAGAAGACTCGCCATATTGTAAACATTATGAAGGGAAATTCCACTTTCAGCTAGACTGAAGAAGGCAAATTGGCATATTGAGATATTAAAATAGCTATTGCCCACACCCCAATTCTGGTTTGTCCAGATTATACCAAGGATTTCACAATGTATAGTTATGCTTTTGAGCACACACTTTCAGCAGTTTTGGTTCAACAGAACCAAAAAGGTGTGGAATCTCCTATTTATTTCATGAGCTATTCTCTCAAAGCTCTTGAGCTAAAGTACTCAAACATGGAGAAACATGCTTATGCAGTGGTAAAGGCAGTGAAGCATTTCCATTTTTACATCCTAAATTCACACACTACTGCCCTGGTTCCTGACATCACAGTCAAATCTATATTAACTCAGCAGGAGTTTGGAATGAAAAGAGGCAATTAGATTGCCAAAATCTAAGAGTTTGATCTAGTCATCAAACCAATGAAGCTGGTGCGGGGAAAGGGCCTCTGCTAGTTAATTGCTGACAACATACTCAAAGAAGCAGGGTATGAAGAAGAAGAAATTGAAGACACGCCAACAGTCCTCTTTGTCTCCACCACGAATGAGTGGTATTCAAGTATTGCTCATTTTCTTACTTATGGTGAGTGTTTTGCTCACCTGTCTCATAAAGAAAGGAGGACATTCAAGTTAAAAGCTACCAATTTTATCCTATGGGACAATGGCCTGTATAAGAGGAACCTTGATGGAGTGTTCCTTTGCTATGTAGATAAAGAATAGTAGAGCCAAATTTTGAAGTCCTTCTATAGTCTAACCTGTGGAGGACATTTTTCTACTCCAGTAACTACCCATAAGATTCTGTGGGCCAAGTATTACTAGCCTACTCTATTTCAAGATGCATACAAATGGGTACGAAGATGTGAACTATGCCAATAGTTCATTGAAAGACCCAAATTAGCTACTCTACCTCTTAAACTAGTGGTAAAGAAGGGCCATTTCAGCAATGGGGAATCAATTTCATTGGTGCTATAAACCCATTTTCAAGTGCTGGACATGATTATGTCCTCACAGCCACATATTACTTCACCAAGTGGGTGGAAGTTATTCCAACCAAGCATGCTACTTCAGAAGTACTGTGAAATTTCCTCAAGGAGAACATCATTTCTAGGTTTGGGGTCCCAACCAAGATTATCACAGATAACACAGCTTGTTTCTCTTCCCAAGAGATTACTCAGTTTTGTTTTTACTATGGGATTACCCTCTCCCACTTTTCTAATTATTTTTCACAAGGGAATGACCAAGCTAAATCAAGCAAACAAGAACCTGGTGACTATCATCAAGAAGTTGGTAGATGACAACCAATGAACATGGCATAAAGCATTGGTTGATGCTTTATGGGCATACATAATTATACCCAAAAGGGAAATTGGTATGACACCCTTCCAACTTCTTTATGGTCTCAATGTTGAGATATCAATCACCCTAGAATTACTAGCATTGAAATTGGATAAGGTAGTTGAAGATCAAACATATGAAAGCTCCATCGATAAGAGGATCATGTGCTTGACTGAGCTGGATGAGTAGGGAACTATGGTGGTGGATTGAATTGTTGCACATCAAAGTCTGGTGAAGAAGCTCTTTGACTAAAAAGTAAAAAACCATGATTTCTAGATTAGAGATCAAGTCTTGTTGTGGGACAAGAGAAGAGAACCAAAGGGAATGCATGGGAAATTTGACTCCCTTTAGAGAGGCCTGTTTACTATCCAACAGCTCAATGGTGAAAATAGTTTCCTATTGAAGTATCAAGATGGAATGCCATTTTCTCTACCTCACAATGGGCAGCATCTGAAGTACTTCAATTCTTGAAGTATCAGATAAGATCATCTATACATATGTATATTTGTATAGTTTTTAGTTCTATTTTGTGCTTTTTGTTTTCATTTTTTGGCACCTTTCTTTTTTGGGTAGCATGACTCTATAGCCCAATGGCATACTTAAAGGCACTGGAGATTCTGGTTTCTAGTCCCCTCAGCTATTCCAATTTTTCAACTGAAGGAAGTTCTCCAACTAGAGCTAGCTGTTATTCCCAAAAGTTGTCACTCATTTTTGGGACAACATATGAACTTTTTTGGTTCTATAGGCCAAAATTATCTCTTCCCTTCTCAAAAGATTGTTTTGAGCATTCAAATTCTTCATTATTCAAGCTTTTTCAGTTAAGGGACTAGCAGGTTCAACAGGTTCAATGGCTTTAATAGGTGAGTTCTCACAAAGGAACAAGTTCCCAACACTTAGGCAATTTCAAGATTGGTTTAACACCTCAGTTCAACCAAAAATGTTCATCAACAAGCTTCAAATAAAGGATTGAACCATTGAACCCCAGTTCCAAAAGGTTCAAAGGTTCAATGGGTTCAAAGGTTCAACGACGTCAGCAAGCTTAAAGAGTTAAGTGCTTCAGCAAAGGTTCAAAGTTTAACTACTTCAGCAAAGTTCAACAGCTTTAAAAAGACTTAGTGAAATAAGGAAGATTGAACCATTGAACCATTGAACCTTGAACCAAAAAGGTTCAAAGGTTCAACACGATTGGTTCAAGCAGTCAATTGAATGAGTGGAACAAAATATTGAACCGTTGAACCAAAGTTGGTTCAATCAGTCAATTCAATCAAACGGTTCAAAGGAGTGCCCCAAAACCCAAAGGACAAGTGCCCTTATAGAGGGTAGTGAACAAAAGGCAGGTGCCCTTATGGAGGGCGGGGAACATTTGCTCAAAGATCAAAAAGAGGGCTGAATGGGTAAGGTTTCCTTCAGACTTTTTGTTTGAAGAAATTACCAAGTAAAGGAACCAAAAGAATTCCTTCGAAAAGATTTTTCACAGAAGAGTTTCACAAAGGAAAATCCTTCGAACAAATTATCTGAAGGAATTCCTTTGAACATTTTGCCTGAAGGAATGATAAAAAACCCAACAAAAAAGTGGCTAAGGCAAGGGAAGATTTCCTTTAGACAAATTATCTAAAGGAATTCCTTCAGACATTTTCTCTGAAGGAATTGAAGAAGCAGACCACCCTGAAGGACCCTGAAGGATAGGTACCCTTGCAGGGGGCTCTTGGCACCCATAAAATGGACCTTTCTCAAAGACCCAAAGGGACACCTTCCCTTTGGGGTGTTTTAAAGATGTAAAGAGGAAGGAATTTTAAAGCTTTGAAAGACTTAAACAAAAGAAGACTTCAAAGAAGAAGGATTGAACATTGAACCGTTGAACCTTGAACTAAAAGGTTCAACGGGTTCAAAGGTTCAACAAGTTCAATAAAGTTCAAGAGACTTAGAGAAACAAAGGATTCTGAGAAAGAGAGTGAACCGTTGAACCTTGAACCAAAAAGGTTCAAAGGTTTAAAGAAATCTCCAAGTAAAGGAAGGAAGCAGAATATTCCAAAGACCAGTTCAAAGAGATGGTTCAACCAAAGAACAAAAAAGCAATGGAACCAAGGAACCGATAAAGACCGCCTGAACCATTAAACTATTGAACTAATGAACTTTCAAAGGTTCATGGTTCAATATGGTTCAAATAACTAGCAACCACTGATGTCCCCGTAATGTCAAATTTAAAGTAATGAAATATTCATTAATTTTAAAATAGAGCACAGAACTTGAAGGATGAACCAAGAGACCAGCTGAAGAAGATAGCCTCAGAGCTCCAATTGCAGTAGGAAAGAAGAGAAGGCTACAAAATGTTAGGATTGTGGAGCTAAAAGCTTCACTGATGCAAACAGGAGAGGAGGTTGCAGGAGAGCTGCTGAGTGTCAGAGACACCGGCGTCGGTCAGGCCAACCGACGTCGGCAGGATAGGGCAGGAAGGCAACCGACGTCGGTCAGAGATCGGCCGGCGTCGGCGACCCCCAGGCGGACAGGGACCGACGTCGGTCGCCTGTGTGGTTCGACTGCGAGCTAATTACGGGCAGTTAGCTAACGAACCAAGTGTTTGCATGATCAGGGCTAATTATAGACTAAGAGCTGCGGATCTAATTATTGTAATTAGATGTCTAATTATTGTTTGGATGAGATCTATATAATAGACTCATGGTTGTATTGGAAAAGTGTGCTAGGGAGTAAGAGAGCATAATTATAAGCTCCTTCTGTGTGTGAGGTAGAGCAATGGTGCGTTCCTCTTAGTGCCTCAGTACCAGGTGTGTTGGTGCTGGATTGGAGAGCCAGCTGGGTTCTTCAGGAGTGTAGGATCTTGGTCACAGTTGCATGGCCTATATAGGAGATCTACATGGTAAGTAAGATCGTTGATCTATAGGTGTATGTGTATGCAAGGTCGAGGTTCACAGGTGAGCAGAACCGTTGTTTGATTTGCAGGTGTGCAAGGTCATATAGACAGCAACACAACAGGGAGTAGTATCAGGTAGGATCTACTTGGAGTACAGGTGTGTACTCGGATAGAGCAAGAGGAAGGCAAGGGAGTTCCTTCCATAAGTATGGTCTGTTGAAGTGTAGATTATTGCAGGTTCATGGGAGATTTACTTGAAGTACCTTGAGTACTTGTGGAGCACGTGGAGTGCTTGTGGAGTGCGTGGAGCACTTGTGTTGTGCGTGGAGCACGGGAGGTGAACACCAACTCTGTATTTGAGTTGGGTGTTGGGACCTGTGAGAGGGAGAGCTTTGGGGAGAAGAATTACTGTTCACTTGAGGTGTGGGAAACCTCTGTAAGGTGGTGGAGAAGAAGTGGCATCTTCTTTATTGTATTCTTTTCTGTATAAAGTGTTAATACAAGTTGTGTATTGTCTCTCATATGCTGTGTTATTCTGAATTCTAATTACTTGGTGAATCTGGTTATTTCCGCATATTTAAGTTGCTTGAAGTTTGGTAATCAATTGTATGCTTCCGGTGTTTCGCATCCTGACAAGTGGGATCAGAGCATGTTTGTTGTTCTAGATTCCTGACACAAAAGATATTGAAATATCTACGAGAGAGTTATTTTTGGTAGGTGAAATAGTTCACCAAGTATTCATTTGAGCACACCAAATCAAGGATGCGGCCTATTTTTCTTCCATGAAGTAAATGCAAAGTGGATAGCTACGCAAATAAGAAAGAAAGGACCAGGTGGCCTATACTTTGGAGGAGACATATGAGATGAATTGGCACACCACAGTTAAGACCGATGCACTGTTTCAAGCATGGCACCTTGACAAAACTGAAAATGCATTCAAGGCATTGAATGCAGCATGGGCCATTCCATGGAACAAAGCACCAAGCCTTTCTTGGCTGCCATATATTGTAATCTCTTATTTTATGTAAAGGGGATCTTTCCATTATAGAAGCAAAAACTCTGCCCAAATTGAAAGGTGATTACTGAGACTTTGAGCTCAGATTGTTGATCATATTTTTTTATTTGAATGAGAAAGCAAGTTACTTTTAGACTTTATGCTGTTATAGCTTGTGTTATCTTAGGAAATTATTTTTATGTCTGTTTCCTAGGAGCATTCTTGTTTATTTAATTTAACAAGTAGAACTAGTGGAAGTAATCTGGAAGGTGTCCTAAAGACAATTATGGAAAGACTTTATGTTGTCACAATTATCTTTAGTGTGTTTTTAGTTTCTTTCTATGTAAAGGATCTTGGGATGAATTTGTGCCCCCATTATCCTTCATATTTCACTCTTTGGGTAGTTGAGGTGGAGACTTTGTGTTACACCTCATTCTATTGGTTACTGGACCCTTGTTCCCTATTAGTTACCCACCAAAAAGAACTCCTATGCTCTGTTACAAGACCACTTTTGAAAGAAGAGAAGTGCCTTCAGTATTATCACCAGGATTTCTCCTTTGTCTGTTAACATCATCTCTGAAAAAAGAGAGATGGATGGTGTAGTTCTACCCTTGAGTGTTATTTTTTGCTTATATATAGTATATAGCTCCTCATATTTATAAGGAACCTCCCCTTGATGAGAGGAGAGATTTGTCCACCTTTGATATAGTAAACCTGCACATTTGGCCGACCAATCTCCCTATGTTGTGGTTGAAGAGACCTATTTTGCTCATCAGTTAGCTAGTGAAAAAATATTCACCCAACATTAATGAGGTGGTAATGGAGTTTTAGGAGTTATAAAAAATCTCCACACACCTTCCACCATGATTTTCATTCACTTATTCCCTTATGCACTTTTAAATCACCTCAAAATTTACAAAAAACACATAACTTGACATGTTCGTACAACTAACAATACAAAACAATTGAATGGTGAGGAGCCTTAGAGAGTGTCAAGTTTATCCAAGTCACTTTGAAGGTCAATTTAACCCTTATGGATGCATTTATATTCATCTTTTCCTCTTCGGGTTCTTACGAGGGTTTTAGGTCATTTGGGTTATTAACAATGATTCATAAAGGTTAAGCCCTTAACCTTCAAAACAATTCCACTAAGTTAAAATATAGGACCCCACTAGACTCTCCATAAGTTATTGAGACACCATACACATTTTCCATACATATATAGGTGAAAGAAAATGCTTCTCGAGTTCTTACTATGCATTCTAGACACCCCTAAGATAAAATTAGGCCAAAATGACCAATTTTGAGTCTTTATCTACAAAAAAATGGGTTAAATAAATCCTTCACCCTCCCATTAATTCTCCCACTTTGATTCAAAATATTACATGATCATATGAATTTCATTAGAAACCATGAGAATTCATACCTAGTTTTAGGCCTAATAGGCATAAACTATGTTTTCGGGTATGTGTCTACCTCTGAGTGTTCATAGTGGTTTTAGGGTATTATCAATTATTTTTTACATCTAATTAAACCTTATAAATCATCCTAAAATTATTCAAGTCTCTATCATTCCATCCATTCACCATGACTTTCACTAGGTCTGCAAATTGTCTTGAATGTGGAGTGCCTCTAGTGTGATACAAAACAAATGACACTTTTACTATTAGTCTAAACCAACTAAGAATATGTATATATTTTTTAGGTCATAAGGACCCTATGTACTAAATTTAAAGGCTAAATCATACTTCTTTATCCCTCAACATCACATGTAATCAAGACTAGTTATAGGCATGTTAGGATTGTGTGCATGATTTTGCTTGACTAAGCATGGAGTTAGAAAACAATTTAGTCCATATTCACTCTGATTATTTTGCCTATGAAAAAACATGAAGTGTGATATCATCACTATAAGAGTGGTTTCAATGTGTCACCCATATTACACCTGTACCTAACTTTCAAACCTGCATTCTCCATTTGTTTAGGCTAGTCTATCTCTTGAGTCAGACTGTAGGCATTCATTAAGGAATATAAGGAATTCTTGTAGGTGATGAGACTGGTTTGGGAACTGTATTCACACATTTTATTCCTCCTCAGGTTAATAGGATCATATTCACACCTGAAAGGGCTCACTTTTGCCTTGAGCTCATGCTATCATCCCTTACCATCAACACATTAGGTGTCACTTGTAAGTTGTAGGTTCATTTGGCTTCTTAACATTTTAGTTATCTAAATGTTTCCATTAGAAACTTGACTAAGTTTTAACCTCAATCAACATCATATTATCTTAACTTCAAAACCTCCTATTATGTCAATATATGACATCTCCATCTAGGTTATAAGCATGAAACTGTTAGGCTTACCTAGGTCTCATAAACCTTCACCACAATATGACACTATGTATTAGCAAAATCTCTTTCAGAAAAATTAAGGTAAAACTTCCCATTTGTAAATTTATCGAACTCTACACCTGTAGGTTTTTCTTGAAGGGGTATTGATAGTGTTGATGAATGCTAAATGACTTGAGAACTCCATTTAAGTATTGGAATCCTACACAACTTGTCTCTTAGGTTTTGGATAACCCTTCAATTATCTGTACATACCTATAGGTAACTATAGGTGACTGTACACATTAGGGATCTGATTAGTCTTTAATTAGTATTTTATAACACTATCTCAATCAATATCTAGGTCCTTCAATGGATAATAATAATAATCCATGCTTTGAGGGGATGAAAACCAATGTATTACCTTTGACTTGAGGCCATTCACAGAAGATCAAAACATTGTAACTACCAAAACATTATTCTACAGACCATTGGTGTTCACTTTTTGCATAAGGAAATGGTCTACCTATCCCTCCATGTTCATACATTCCAAAAATATTTAAACCAATATGAAAAGGAAGAACATGCTCTACAAGACTATTTACACCACTTAGTTTACACAAACCAATTTCCAAAATGCAACCAGATGAAGAAAACTGGGCTATTGGGAATGCACAATTAGTTTGGAGGTGCTAAAAATATTAATGATTATTTATACAACACATATCACTAATATTGAAACCATAGCCATGAAATGGAAGTACATAGGGACCCCTAAAATCCAACAAGTGCATTTCTTCTCACCTTGTCTTTACCAAGTAAAAATCATTGACCCTTCTTGACTTGTCCATGAGAGTGATAGGAGAGAGAAACTAGTTTTTAATAATTTTGGATCTATTGAAGCCACCTGAGCCTATAAATTACCTATGGGGATCTCAATACACCTTCCTAAAGCCTCACACATGCCAAATAAGTCACTTCAGTCCCTACAACTATCTAAAACTAACTTTTTGTAGATGATCTTCCTCTTTCTATGTTTAACCTACAAGTTTTCAGTTTCAAAACTATCCTATGACATTCTGTGATAGGTGGTACATTAGATTTCATCTTGAAACATTTGTATTTTTGTGCAAAACTGTTTAATTCCCTTAAATGACCAAAAGGTGGCATAAATAACATTAAGAAAAATGACAAATGTGGCAAAGGTTAAACATATTAAGTGACCATCAAACTATGACTTAAACTCATTTAGGACCTTGGTGAACATATCAAACCTAGAATGACCCTATAAAAATATTGAATATGTAGGGGGGTTGAATTAATTTGACCTAGTGTGAAATTTGGTTAGCACTAACTAAATATAAAAATTTCCATGGACAACACCATAGTCCTCGAGATAGATCTAGTGCCATCCAAATAGATTTGTAATAAGGTAGACAGGGTCACAAATGAATCTATGCTAGTATAGGATAACTCTATTCGACTTTGGACATGACCATCATAGAGAAGACAGATCGCATAACCTCTACATAAAATTTAAAATACATCAAAATGTGTAATTTTTGAAATTTACATAAGTAAAATATTGAGTTTTTGGGACTTATCAAGGTCGACGTGTCCTTCGATCGAAAATTGGTTACAACTTGCTTGAATGGAGTCCATTATGAAAATATCCTCTATGACATGGTATCTTTATTAGAGCTCAATAAAATCATAAACTTTTAATGCATAAATGAAATGTAGTTTTTTTCAGTCAATCTATTTATATGAGTTGACTTTTTATTTTTCAAAAATTCAAAACATTTCTAATTAATCCTCTAAACTTGTGTACATGATATCTCAATCAATACACATCAAAATCACTCCCTGTGATTTTCATTGGAACATGATAATATGCTCTTCTGCATAATACTATTTTATCATGCCAAACAACCTTTTTTTTAAATGTTAAATTTAACGCCTACTTGCTCATATGCATTATCACCCACATATTTTTTTAGTTTTTCTCTAAATTTTTAAATATTATAAATCATCATAGTATAATGATCAAAATAGTCAATCAAAATAATAAATTTCATCTATATTTAAGAAAAATTTATTACAAAACACACTCCCTCTTATTTCAACACAACGCAAGCAATCCTCTCCTGCCTTGCATTGAAAGGGGGCAATCCATCAAGCCTAGTAAAAAATATATTTCAACACATTATACATAATTTAGAATGGTTTAAACCAGTCACATGCTACATATTATGATAGATTCAATAAATATTAGTGACACATGTCATACAACTACACCCACATCAAGATATGGAGATACAAATAATACACAGTCATATTATATAACAAAGTTTAGGGTTTTCAAAGGTTCAAAGTAATCTTAAAATAAATCACATGGCATATATTAGCACATACATAAAAATCTTGGGGGTATATGACAAGCACTAACTTTTCAAAGACTCAAGGCACAAAATTATACACACTTGAATACATATGCATGGGCACATGCAAAATAGTTACAAGATAAAAGTTATAGGTTGAAAATTTATTCATAATTGATCATATAGATATATAAAACTCTATATCATTGGCATGTATCCAGATGAGGCATGATATTCATTCATGATCAATATTTTTCAAAGATGCAAAATAGAAAAAACTCAATCTCAAAGTTTCAAAGTTTAAAAACTGTAAAAATTGAAGAGATACTCATATAGGGGATCACTCTTAATTATTCAAATAATTAAACATAAAAAACAACATTCTCCAAGTGATTTAGCAATGGGGTCACATCTTCTCCAACCTCTTATCGGCTCAAAATGTCCATGGGTAAAATAACACCTGATGGCATATTTGCCTTTTCTTTACCACTCGAGGGACTATTCTTTTCTATATCCAGGAAATGAACAAGATTGAAAGCATCCTTTCTCCACTTAGCATAGCCAAAACATCCTCCATAATAGCATAATACGAGACATATATAGGTGTACTCTATCCTTACTCTTTAACTTTTCAATTTCATATTCAATTTTTCAAATTCTATAAATGGACATTAACTACTTCATGTGTTATTGCAGATTTCATCATGACATAGTTAGCATAATCAACATTTTTAAAGGAAAAGTGTGTCATACACACTCAAGTTTCAGTTATTTACTATATAAAATATCATTATTAGAATAAATGGAGGGAAATGTAGACACCTAAAATAGGTACAAGCACTTCCTTTATGTCACTTATTACAACTTTGTATTCGTAAATTATTGATAACGGATGAGGCATTAATTAGTAAATTTTATTTGATTATTTATCTATTATGATTTGTAAGTTTGTATGTTGGTAATTTATCATGAAACCCTTTCATTTAGATCCTTAATTTTGGTCCTTTATCCTTATAGATAAGTTCATGATAGCTAGACATGATCAGCCTATGACCTAGTTTGTTTAGCGTAGACTTATTCAGGCATAAATTTTAAAACTTATTTCAAGCCATGTTTCATTTCATTCTTATTTTTATCCATTTATCTTATGTTGGGTCTAATTTATGCACCAATAGGTCCTAAATTAAAAATCAAAACATATATAAATGCATGGATTTTCTAAGGTGTTAAGGATGGTTCTCCTCAATCTCAAAAGGCTATTCAAAATATTTATAGGTCTGATAAATCTATATTCAAGGTTGACTCTTCATATGCATTCTTATGCCAAGAGTAAAATAGGAGAAAGAGCACATATATTTGAATACATCATTCCACACACACACACGTAAGTGAGAGAACTACATTTGAGTTTGATTCCTCTTCAGAGTATTATAAATGTAGTGCAACACTTAGTCTTTCAATGGGGATTGACCAAAGTTAGTATACCTCAACCTTTTTCACTTGATTTTCCCCTCCAACATGATTCCAAGTTTGTTTTTATGTAAGAAACTAACTTTTTTCATTACAGGTACTTTATTCTATGCTACAAATCTAAACACACATCCACAACCTTAATTGTACAAGTGGTGAAATAGTAAATTTTGTGTCACAGTCAACTAGGATAAGTCCACATTCAACATACTCATGCACATTGCATTGTTGTCCACCTACAGTGGACCTATTTAGATATATTTATTGCTTTTACCTCTGATCTATCATTTCCATATTTCTAATTTTTCTACTTGTTTCTATTTGTATCATGTCATAGTCAACTGGGACAAGTCCTAGTTAAATAGATCGAAACACATTACATCATCGTCCGCATACAATGGACCTATGTAAATCATGATTCTATTCCTATGTCTAGTACATAGACTACACAATCACCTCTTCTTCCAGTTTTTATAATTAAATAGTTAGAATAATCAATGAGTACTCATGTGCAAGCTATGTATATCTTTCCTTGGTGCTTTCCTATAATTAGAAGCTTACATATTTAATAATTGGTCAAAATTGAGATAATTGAATATTGAATATTTTTAATATTTTGATATTTCTAGTTTTTCACCTATATAATCAACATAATTAATTTGTGTTTTATAAAAAATAGGGTAAAACAAAATCATCTTGACCTATAACAATTATGTAGATAGGTACTAAGAGGTTCTAGATGAGGTTGACCACAGAATATTTTACCAAGTAGAACAACTTTCCCAAAGAAGATGTGGCATAGGAATATGAATATTTTATATATAATCATCCACATATAATCAATGTTGAAGGTAATGCTTGGTTGAAGAAGGGGGGAGTCAAGATGTGTATGTTATGCCCTTAGTCTATGGAGTGTGTTGGTATAGTTGTGACCAACATATGGAATGCATAACATTTAATTTAATTATTTTACAATCTTTAGGTTGCATATTAGTAGGAGTAGTCAACCTAATTGGATTATGGAATTCCCATAGCCTAATTATGGTATACATACAAGCTAGTGTTAGGAAATTAGGTATCAAATATTATGAATTATATTCTTATTGTAAGGAATGTGTAGGTTTCCCCATTGAAGTGGATCAATCCTATATTTTAGTATTTTTCTTTTCATTTCACTTATATTATGTGAATTTGCTCTTTTGTACTCTTAATTGCAAATAATTATTTTTATTTTCGGTATGTGATCTATTATATTGCAATCTCTTGTTGTGAATCTAATTTTTCAATATAATAAGCTCATTAAATTAGATAATTGATATATTAGTGCTCATAATATGAACCAAAAACTTGCCTCATGCAAATGATTGAAATTTAAGCATAGTCATGTAGTCATTTCTCAAAATTATTATGCATCTACTAATGCTCATGCTTTTATTGCTCCTAATGTTGCTAATGTTTATGGTTATTATCAAAATGCTATGATTTCTCAATATGTTCTTAATATTTCTTAAAATTTTCAATAATAATTAGTATGTTCTCAATGTTTCTCAATTTATTTAAAATTCTCATTATGTTTCCATTGCGTCTCAATTTCTTTGAAATACTCAATATGCTCTCAGTTCTTCCTAATTTCTTCAAGATTTTTAACATGTTTCTCAAATTCCTTTTGTTCAACCATATATTACTTAAGGCTCTCAAATTAATTCGCATTCGGTCAATCTTTGTATTTTAAAAAAAGTTTCTAGTCCAATCTATTCTATTTCTACTTCCATTTCAAAGCCCAAAAAGACTAATATAATGCACACATTGTATAAATTGAAAAATATTATTAATGTTTTTTCTAAAAGGTATCAAAATCCAAAATGTAATGCCATGCCTAAAAATATTATTATTAACCCCTTTGCTTATGAAACGCTTGCATACCTGCTACAAAATTCCTTTTTCCAAAATAATTACACTATTTTTCCGTTAAATTTTAATTTATCATCATTTGGAAATTTATAGTGGGGAAGGTATTTAATCGCGAGGAAATTTTGTGGGAATACTATATGGTATTAATTCCATTTTTATTTATTTGTGGGAAAAATATCCTATTTATGAAAAATGGAAAAGGGTGATTAAAATATTTTGAGCTTTCATATTTTAAAAGCTAGTGGGAGTAGACTTTCATAAAAGTGGACTTTCTATTTTTTTTTTTTTAAATATTTTAAAATTAAAAGGCTACGAGAAGGTATAAAGGTGGAAAACTTTTTTTTTTCCCTCCATTAAAAGCTTTTGCTTTTAAATATTAAAAGTTTTAGCTTTTATTGCATTCCACTAATTTGTTCATTTACAAGATTATTTACACTAATGGTGGCTTTTCCTAGAGATTATTAGGGAGATAATGGGTAATAAATTCATTTAATTTATGCATGGCATTCAAATTTACATTGAAAGGTGGTGCCTATTTTTCAAATCAGATAAATATCAAAGCTAGAAGTAATGTGAATGATTTTCAATATAAAGCTAATGCTAATAATAAGGTCAATAAGGAGCGTATGCAATTTACAATGCTAATAAATTTTACAAAATATGTTTAAAATATTATTTGGGTGTAATATGATCACTTTTCTTCTCATTAGAGAATTGGATCTTTCAATTTCATTGCATAAAAATTATGATAGAAATATATTTCTTGACTATCATATAATTTCTAGACATTTTTCATTTAATAGATCAAATACCTTGATACATAAGATACAATATCTCATTGACAAAAATAAATTTTAAATTTAAGAAACAAACAATAATTTGAATAAATCAATGACTCCACCAAATTAACACTTGAATTTTTTTACAAACTCTCTTCCAAATCATAATACTCAACCAAAGGACCTTTGACATATTCATATGATAGATATTAAAGATTAAAGAGAAACACAAAAGGCTTTTGATGCTCATTTTCTAGATGGATTTATTGGCACAGTTAATGTAAATATAAGGAAGATGAAATCTGTTTTGATTATGTGTCATGATAGTGATATCTTAAATGATAGCTCATACAATGGGCCTTTATTCATAAGAGTTTTCATAGATGAACTTGTCCAAGAAAGAGATGAAGTTATCATTGATAATAGTTTGCATATCAATGTATGCACTAACAAATTTATCAACGATTTTTAAATCTATATAATATGTTTAAAAATACTTTAACAGTTACTGTATAATATGATGGTACTGGTAGAGAACCAAGTGTTTACCTTATATTGCATATTATAATGGGTTTGAAGACAATTTTAACATTATTTCATGTGGTTCCTAATAACGGTAGACCATGGATAAACCACATATAATTCAAAAGAAAACAATTGCTTTTACTTTACAATTTTTTTTCAAATTTGTACATGAATTCCAAGTCATTACAATTAAAATAAATATTTATTATCCACAATAAGTTTAATAAGAAGTATTATAAAAGGAAACACCTAAATCAAAACCAAAGTTTATACCTAAGAAAAGAAAATTATACAAGTTTAAAGTACATAAAAATATAAATATAATGATTTATTTATCACAATCTATTGTTGCTACACAAATAGAAGAGTCTAAAAATAATCCAAATATTCAAGGTAATTGTATACATCTAAAATTGACCCATTCCCATGGCATTACTAATTTCCACTATTTATCACTAATTAACATCATATTAATAACACTATCTATACCACTCTTAACATTTCCTCCATATTTACCGCACAACACTAACCTTATAACATCACTTGCATCATATAATCTTCCTATTAACACTCCACTTAACACCAAATCCCACTTTCACAAATTTTTAGGAATTTAAAATTCTTTCTCATCTACTTTCACCTACCTCCACTAATTTCCTAAAAATCATCCTTATAATATTCACCTAATCCCACCTAAATTTGTAACAACCCAACTAGGTTTGATATAAATAAACGTGATTTTTTAAAAACTTTAATCAACATACTGTTTTATTATACTTCACGATGAGAATCCAATTAGTGATCCAGATATAACACTCTAAGTATGTTAACTATAAATTAACACATGACATCTAATAGTCACTGATCCCTATCAATATATGAAACACATCATAAACAATATGAAAAGTAATTATAAATGCTAGCCACGGCTGATACAATGATACAACCACTGATGCCAAAGTATAAATAAGTAAATAATTACATCTCATTAGAGTAATGTCTCAATAATAATAAATATAATATAATGTACAAAATACAAGATACAAAGCTCCATAGAGCATGAGTTACCAAACTCTAATATCCCTAGCAATCTCAAGTGTCATTTATAAATAAGTACTATTATGGGGAGGGAGAGCATCATTAGAGCACTTTTTCATACCAATCATATACCATTGATTCCCCACACAATACCCATTAGGTAATGGCCCTCCCTTCATGGATGAATAGATAGTGATAGTGCAAAAATTTATAGAGACAAACTAGTACTCATGTGTTGTATGATTTCTAAAACTAAACATGCGGTGTATCACAAAGAAACCCGTTCTAACAATATATCACATAAACATATAAATCATACACATGAAATGACAATGTATCACTAACATTACCTGACCAAGGTTTTCAAATAGTTATTGATCTCTAGGACCAACCAATTTTATACACACCACTTGATTGGATTACCTTCATCTGGCATTATGATGCTAATAAGCTAGTGAAGTTCATCTCACTACTTACTCAGTAACAACCATGCAAGATTTGGTCAACACATATAACCAACAAATTCATACATATTACTTCCTACCAGTAATCATAAAACATGCTAAACATAGCAATAACCAAACGCATACATTTAATCTGTCAAACGTATGAATAAATCTACACATAACAATTATAGTTTGTATCACTCAAGCATAACATACATTTAGACTATAGTTTTCAAACATAAAACACTCTATGACATCCCATAATATCATAGTTCATTATACATGAGCACAATTACGCAACTACAAACAACCAGGCTTATAATTTAAGAATCAAAAGTCATATAATCTTAAATAATAGGCAAACAAGTATAAATTTTACCAACTGAGTATATCCTATGTTTAGACTACATAATCTAATATTCGTAAGTAGATTCAAGTATATAGTAAAAGTAGTAATAATATAGTTCACCATTTTTATGTACACACTACTTACTTGCAAGCAGTCAGTCATAATATTTGCAAATATCTAGTTATAACATAATTTTTCATACAAATAAATCGTTCTATTTTCTAAGAGACTGTTTTCATATGGTTACAGTTTCTTGTTCTTAGGAAACTTTGTCTTATTTTAACCATACATTACTATAGGTATATTTCCTGAATACGAGTACTTGTACATCATAATATGCACCATATGTAAGTACTCAAATGATATGTAAATACTATATCAAATTTTATTTATAAGAAATCCCTATGATTTCAACAATCCTTAAAACTTTCATGTTCACAAATATTTTAATGATCTATAAGGGATTCAAAAATATAAAACTCCATAGTTTTTATCTCTAACTAAATAGAATTTCATCCTGATATAAATAAAGTATATATAATTTATACTCAAGTTCTCAAAACTACATAGTATTTCATATCAGGGTTCATATATAAACATTCGACAATATCTAAATTACTCTTATATGATACATAATAGTTTCATCTAGTGCACAGATACAAGAATCACCCAAAGCTATGACAATATACTAGTCAGAATCTATACTTATAGGCATGTATCCCAATGTATTTATATACATAATCTATATATGTATAAGCTCTCACACATATTAGTACACCCATGGTATGTATTGTACACAAATTTACAATGGTTCTTATACACTATCTAATAATTCTCAATAGGTATAAGTGGACCATGCTATAGTATACTCCTCATTAACAATACATAATATCAAGATCTACGGTTATACATCACCCTTATATTGACCTTACATTAATCCATATTCCTATCTAAGCAAATTATAGTGAGAATTAGTCTATATGTAAGAATACTTAGACACAAATACAATATTATAAAATTAATATACATCTTCACGACATTATCCAGATCTACTTTGTCACAACTTAGTTATCTAACATTACCCATCACTTATCTGGTTACCATTATATATTCTACCGTAAATATAATAGATTGGAAACATACATATGACTACACAAGACATGTAATACATATAGAATAACTACTTATATGAATTTTGCTAACTTTACACTTACCATAATATAGAATAACTATCTTTAAGCAATACATAATACTATTAGTGTTTTCTACTCCAATACAGAATAATGTTTAGGAATAGCTAATAAACATCCAAGATATTCTTATACAGATGTCATAACGATATTACACTATCTTTATTCTATACGTTATTCCTATAAGATGTTAGGTGGTAACACTCTTACGCTATTCTTATAACATTTTTATAAATAGAATACACTTAAATGATGATATAATAGTTACTATACTTAAATAAAATGTTCATACACAATTTTGATATAATACGATAAGTTGTAATAAAACCATTTTATCTATTCTATGAACATAACTAAATTATCAATCATGGTCTATCTGTTTGGTTTGGCGAGCCCACAATGCCCAATCCCATTGATGGAGAGTGGTTGTAACCTGTCTAACATAGATAACATAATTACATATCATAGGATTTATATTGATATATAAGAATAATTTCAATATATAAATTGCTATTCCAAAATTAGTAATTGAATTATTCCTAATCACTAAATTAGTAATTCATAGTAAATCCTGATTCTTATATATAATATATATATAATGACTATGATCACTAAATTAAATATTCTAAATTAGTACAAGAATTACTATAACAGTCAATTAATGTCATAAACTGGGTTATCATGATATAACAATAATTCATTTTCCATAATTACCTTTTAAATTCGTTATTGTAAGAAATCAACAAAAGAAGAAGATATATGTTTTGGAGGGACACATTTACATTTGGGGCTGCCGAAAGACATCCCAACATCAATATTCATTAAAAATATGAGTTTGCGTATTCCTATATTTTAATCTCATTTTAATTTGTATATACAAATATTTTTATATTTTAATCTCGTATTCATTAAATATTTTGCATTTAATGTTAATGTGTTAAAAGGTGTCTGTTGTAGTAATAAGAAGCTTATTCTTTATATCTGCATTACTGAGTTGCCACATATAAGTTGTTAGTGTGAACATAGAAAAATATGTTGCTCAAGTAATGAATCGCCACACACGTATAATCCTTAAAAATAAAACAATGAATTAAACTACATGTAATATAGCTTATAAAACCTGTGTTATATTTACCACTATATCATATATTAAACCTATCATCACTATATTTATGGCTGGTATAAAATATGGTAATTATTTGAATTTAACATCATGATACCAGTGGGGATAATCATGATGTGTAAGAAGGATGTATACGGTCACTATATTTTAAACATGGGTCAAGTATCACTTATATTAAACAAGCAATTCTTATAATTAAATTGAATTAGAGTTTATAAGATAAAATTATTGGTTAGAGCTATTAATCATAGCTGGGTAATTCATTTAAGTTAATTCATATGCAAACCAAATAAATTATAACTATAACTCCATGATTTAGCTATTAATTCCTGTGTGTTGTTTAGTATTTAATTCAATTAACCCATTTTTAATAACTCTAATTCTAATCTTATCATAGAGCTATAACAAACTTACGATTATTTTAAACCAATTATAAATATGGTATGATATTTAATTTAATAAAGATTTAATATCGTCACACAGTCTGTACAAATAAAACACACTAAATTTAGAACTTTTACATGAACAATGGAGCCTACTTGGTAATACTCTACTTTTCTTCCACTTATTTTCTCCTCCTTTTTCACTTCCATGCTCTGCCTTCGCCTGCCCCCTATTATTTTATTCCATTCTTGTTTGAATTTATTTAAAGCTCTCTTTTTGTTTTTCTTAGCTTTATTCCATGATTTTTCATGTTTTTATTTTTGATTCATTCTTTATTCTTTTTAGAATATTTCCATAGCGCTAAGTCTTATTTTTTCTTCAATTTGCCTTAATGGTAAAAGCCAAAAATCCTTGTTTTATTCTACTTTTTATGTTATTTTTCTTTATTTATATAATTTACTAACTTTAATAAGAATTATCTCATTATCAATATTTTATTTTCTAATTTATAATTAAATATAATACATTTACTAATTATAAAAAAATCGGTTATCTACTACTAACTTAGCATACGTAAATAATGACTAATGTAAGTCACTTATATTCTTTTTTTCATGTAACTGTAAATATATTTAATTTTTCTATAATGTAATATCACTAGATTATTTTTTCATAATCATTTAACTGAGCTAACACACTACCAACATGTATAAACAATTATCTAAATGTAACAATAATAAAAATGCACTAATGCTAACAATGCAAACCATGCATCTAAAATATACTAACTAATGTGGTGTGCGCAGATTTATATCCATTTCTTCTATCGTCCTCTAACATCTCTATCTATGCCACCCTCTCTGATGATGCTCTCTCTCCATCATGTTTTGAGGGATGAGTTCTCCTGTGTCAAACTGACAATGAGTAGGTAGTTAGAGCATAACATCATGACATAAATATTATAAAATGCTACTTAAATAACAAGTTAACATGATCTTAATATAAAAAATATACACTACAACTAACTAACAATAGTGAAATCATGAAACCAAATCAACATACCATTGTCTCATAATAGCATGACTTACAACTTAGTCAATAATAATTAAATCAAATTATCAACTATAGAAAATTCATAGATAATCAAAGAAGTTTGCTTAGTGATGAATCAGGATGTAACATCCTTCCCCCCTAAAGGTAGTCATCATCCTAGATGACACTTATTTAAACATAAATTTTGAATTATAAATATTATTCAGTAGAAAAATAACACAATATAAAGTATCAAATCAAGTAAACTAATATGTAAATTGCTCATAGAACTCATAATAATCCTCCCAAGTAGTACCATCCTTAGAGTATTGGTCCCACATATCTCAGTAAAAGTTTCACTGACTTCCCAAATTTAGGCTTTAACCACCAACACATGAAATCATCATAAAATTCAAAAACAAATGGTCAGGGAGAGTTTCACAAAACCTTCCATCCCATCTACACATATCTCTAACTTAGAGAGTATTTTTCTCATTCTAAAGAAACTATTTTTTTCATTTCAGAGAAAGTGTTTAGAAAACTTGGCAAAAATGATTTGTATAAGTTAATACCATCACTACATGTAGTTCTTGATAAGTATAACATGTCAATATTATCGCTACTCCACATAACTCCTAATAAGTATGATAATGAATAGGAACTAGAAATACTATATTGCCAATATATACAAAATTAAATAATAAATATTTCATAATATACATACGTATGACCATATGACTGAATTTGACAAGTTTGTTTACCAAATCTTAGATTCGACAAGCTCCTCTTGTCAGATCTAATATCAGTAACTATCGAGTTAATGTGAGACTAAATAAGATCCATTCCCATCTCTTATTACTTACATTCCTGATTCACCACTCATCCCTTAGGTCTCCATGACCTGATGATCTCTAAAATGTGCACAAAGTTCAATGGATCACAAATCCATGATCTATACTAACAAATCATAGAAAGTAATGATATATGCTAAATAATTTTAGATGCAATAACATACATTACAGTAAAAATAATACAATGATTTCATAATTATATTAAGTTACCACTAGCTAAACATAATTAGTATCATATTTCACAGCTTAACCTATTCTATTATATTCATAGTTAAGAGAAAATAACATTAAAATTAATAGAACATACAAAGTCTAGGGATCACATCATCTTTATAACCTTATAAAATGAACAAGCGAGACAATGCCTCCTTGCTTATTCTCTTAGTTACACAAGTTATAAGTTTATCTCAACCCCTTAGACCTCATACTCATCTTAAGTGAAAGGTACATAAATGTCTCATTAAAACATGTTTTAATTAGAATGAGAATAATACCAATCCAATCAAGGGTAAATAATAACATAACAATTATAATAAACTTATAATTCTTAATCTAGAACTAATAGAAATTCATGGTTCGACACTCCACATGGTCAAAGTTCATAATTTTAGATAAAGTAGCACTGGAAAGTATGACTCTAAAAATCCACAAGTGGAATGTAATAACTAGCATCTCAACAAAAAAACTCTTAGATACCCTCACATGGTATGAATAAAAAACTACAACTCAAGTTGCCAAAATCACTACACACTTACCAGATCTATAAGTGTAGTATCACAATCTGATTCCACAACCAAAAATAAAATATTAACCACATAAATGCATCATTCCATTCCATTTCTAAAACTTTCCTATCAATAAGAAGTAAGACACACCATCCCATGAACTCTAGGGAAATGGTCAAAAGAGGGTGAGAGAGTAACAACTCACCTCTATGCTAGATAGGAGAGATGACACTTTTTCCTAATCAACATAAATATAGGGGTGCCAATCTATGAACAAACTCCTAACACATAGGAATTCTAGACCAAGGCATCTACACTTTACTACAAGAAAATTCCCACTGCACTAGGTGGTGCCAATCTAAAAATGGGCTTAAAAGATTTTCCAGTCCTAAGATTAGTGTATATAAGATACAAAACTAATGCACATATACTTAAGTGAGAAGCATCCCATGATTTTTAAACACTCACAACACAAAACACAAATGAAAAAGGTGACTTGATTAACAAGTAATAATAAAATCATTCTCGAGGTGTTTGATTTAAGTCATCAAAATATTACAAAAATATCTTATTCATGACTCATGAACTATGTTATGTACTCTCCTACCAAAAATTGATTACAACCATCACCATTGAGAAACTCAATAAACCAACCCTTTAACAAATCTAAGAGGGTACAAATGCTCCTAAGGTATGCACTCACTATACCACACATATTTCTTTATTCTTCTTTCTGATAAATAGAAGGATAGAAAAATACTAAAGGATTCATTAGGTCCTATAATTTGAGCCATAGCTCTGAGACCACATGTAACAAACCCATTGGGTTTGACATAGATAAACATAATTTTTATTTTTTATAATTTAATCAACATACTCTTTTATTAGACTTCACCACGAGAATCCAATTATTGATCAAGATATAACACTCTAAGTATGTTAACTATAAATAATCATGTGACATCTAACAATAACTGATCACTATCAACATATGAAACACATCATAACCCATATGGAAAGTAATTATAAATGCCAACCATGGCTGATACAATGATACAACCACTGCTACTAAAGTATAAATAAGTAAATAATTACTTCTCATTGGACTAATGTCTCAATAATAATAAATACAATACAATGTAAAAAATACAAGATATAAATCTCCATAGAGCATGAGTTCCCAAACTCCAGTATCTCTAGAAATCTTAAATGTCATCTTCAAATAAGAATTATTATAGGGAGGGAAAGCATCATTCAAACACTTTTCCACACCAACCACAAACTATCGATCCCTCACACAATATCCATCAAGTAATGACCATCCCTTCACAGATGAGTAGATATTGACAGTGTAAGAATCTAAAGAGACAAGTTAGTACTCGTGTGCTATATGATTTATAAAACTAAACATGTGGTGTAACACAAAGAAACTCATTCTAACAAGATGTCACACAAACATGTAAATTATACACATTAAATGATAATGTCTCACTAACATTACCTAGCCAAAGTTTTCAAATAGTTATTGATCTCTAGGACCAATCAATTTTCATACACACACTTGATCAGATTACCTTCATCTGGCATTATGCTGATAGTAAGCTAGTGAAGTATATCTCACTACTTACTCAACAAAAATAATGTGAGATTTGGTCAACACATATATAATCAACAATAACTTACTTCATATAGATTACTTCCTACCAACAATCATAAAATATGATAAACATAGCAATAAATAAATGCATACATTTAATCCGTCAAACGTATGAATGAATCTAGAGATAAAAATTAATTTTTTTACCACCCGAGTATAACATACATTTAGACTGTAGTTTTCAAACATAAAACACTCTATGACATCCCATAATATCATAGTTCATTATAAATGATCATAATTAATCAATTAAAAATAACCAGTCTTATAATTCAAGAATCAAATGTCACATAATCCTAAATAATAGGTAAACAAGTTCAGATTATACCAACCAGATATGTCCTATGTTTAGACTGCATAATCTAATCTTCATAAATAGATTCAAGTATATAGTACAGTCAGTTATAATATAGACCACCATTTTTATGTACACTACTTATTTTTAAGAAGTCAGTTATAATATTTGAAAATATCTAGTTATAACATAATCTTTGATATAAATAACTCATTCTATTCTCTAGAAGACTATTTTCATTTAGTTATACTTTTTGATACCTAGAAAACTTTATCTTATTTTAACCATACATTGCTATAGGCATATTTTCTATATATGAGTACTTGTACACCATAATATGCACTTTATGTAAGTACTCAAATGATATGTAAATACTATATCAAATTTCAGTTATATTTATAAATAAATAACTCCCTATGATTTCAAAAATCTTTCAAACTTTCATGTTCACAAATATTTTAACCATCTATAAGGGATTCAATAATGTAAAACTCCTTAATAATTTTTATCCCTAACTAAATAGACTTTTATCCTAATATAAACAAAGTGTATATAATTCATACTTAAGTTTTCAAGACTACAAAATATTTCGTATTAGGTTTCACATATAAACATTTGGAAATATCCAAATTGCTCTTATATGATACACACGAGTTTCATCCAGTACACAGATATAAAAATCACCCAAAGTTGTGATAATATACTAGTTAGAATTTATAATATAGGCATGTATCCCAATGTATTTATTTATGTAAGTTGTATATGTATAAGCTCTCATATATATTAGTACACCCACGGTACGTATCATACATAAATTTACAATGGTTCTTATACACTAGCCAATAAGTTTCAATAGGTATAAATGGGCCATGATACAATATACTCCTCATTAACAATACTTAATATCAATATCTATGGTTATTTATCACCTTATATTGACCTCACATTAATCCATATTAATCTTTAAAAAAATTATAGTGAAAATTAGTCTGTATGTAAGAATACTCAGACACAAATATAGTATTATAAAATTAGTATACATCTTCACTACATTATCCAGATATGCTCCATCACAGCTTAGTTATCCGACATTACCCATCACTTATCTGGTTACTATTATATATTTTCTCATAAAGATAACTATATTAGAAACATACTTATGACTGGCCAATACAGGCAATACATATGAAATAATTATCTATACGAATTTTGCTATCTTTACATTTAGCATAATATGGAATAGCTATCTTTACAAGAATATAGAATAGTATTAGTGTTTTCTATTCCAATATGGAATAACATTTAGGAATAACTAATATACATCCAAGATATTCTTATACAGATGTTATAAATATATTACACTATCTTTATTATATACGTTATTCCTATAAGATGTTAGGTGGTAACACTATTACGCTATTTCTATAACATCTTTATAAATAGAATACACTTAAATGATGGTATAATAGTTATTGTACTTAAATAAAATGTCCATACATAATTTTGATGTAATACTGTAAGCTATAATAAAACCATTTTAGCTATTTTATGAACATAAATTGAATTATCAATCATGGTCTATTTGTTTGGTCTGGTGAGCCCACAACACCCAATCTCATCAATGGAGAGTGGTTGTAACCATCCAACACATATAAGATAATTACATATTGCAGTATTTATATTGATATATAAGATTACTTTGAAGATATGAATTGTTATCCCAAAATTAATAATTGAATTATTCTCAATCACTAAATTAGTAATTCATAGTAAATCCTAATTCCTATATATATATATATATATATATATTGACTATGATCACTAAATTAAATATTCTAAATTCATTAAAAATTTACTATTAATGTTATAAAACAAGTTATCAAGATATAATAGTATTTCATTCTCTGTAATTACCTTTTAAATTTGTTATCGAAATGTACCATTAATTGAATATTGTATAATTCATAGTAAATCATTGTTTCTATAAGTATTATCAATTTGTTTTTCTATTCTAAGGGAAGTTCACTCTGTATTAACTATCTTATTTTCTCTTTGGCTTTGAAAATCCCACACTGTTCTCAAACCACAGTCCTCCTCCATCTTAATTGAAGCCACAATTAAAATTGTATGTAATAAATCAACATAAGAAGAAGATATATGTTGTGGAGGGACACATTTACATTTGGGGCTATCGAAAGATAACCCAACAACAATATTTGTTCAAAATATGAGTTTGCATATTCCTATATTTTAATCTCATTTTAATTTGTATATATGAATATTTTTACAGTCATGCATACAATGTTAATGTCTTAAAAGGTGCTTGTTGTTGTAATATACAAGCTTATTCATTATGTCTGCATTACTAAGTCACCACATACAAGTTGTTTGTGTGAACATAGAAAAATATGTTTCTCAAGTAATGACTCGCCATACACGGTAATCCTTACAAATAGAAAAGTGAATTAAACTATATGTAATATAGCTTATAAAATATGTGTTATATTTACCACTATATTTTATATTAAACCTATCGTCACTATATTTATGGATGGTATTAAATATGGTAACTATAGTGAGAAATAATGTATCTAAATTTAACATCATAATACCAGTGGGGATAATCATGATGTGTAAGAAGGATGTATATGATCACTATATTTTAAACACGGGTTAAGTATCACCTATATTAAACCAACTATTCTTATAATTAAATTGAATTAGAGTTCATAAGATAAAATTACTGGTTAGAGCTATTAATTATAGCTGGTTAAATTCATTTAAGTTAATCATATACAAACCAAATAAATTATAATTATAATTTCATGATTCAACTATTAATTCCCATGTGTTGTTTAGTATCTAATTTGTTGAGTTGTGGAGCCAAAAGCTACACCAGATGAGCAAATGCAGAGGTTGCTAGAGTTACACAGTCGCCGACATCGGTCAGGGGTCGACTTGAGGCTGCCAATGTCGGTTATGGATCTGCCGATGTCAGTCATATGTAGACAGACAGGGACCGACGTCAGTCACCTGTGCGTTCCAGAAGTCTATTTTCGAAGGAGAACAGATTGTTTGCATGAAAAGAGTAACTGTTAGTGTTAAGTCTGCGTTTCTATTTTTGGCAGGATAGATTTGAACCTTTGATTAAGAGGTGCATCGAATGGTGGAGAGTGCATAGCTCATGAATCCTAGTATTATATAATAGGGTTAGATCTTCATAGCTTGTAGACATAAGAAAAAGGGTAAACAATTCAAGGATTGAATTGGTTGAAATTGAGAGAGAGAGAACTCTTGAGGGAAAGAGATCTGTACATCTGAGAGGTGTGGAAGAAAGTGTGATTTATTCATTGTATTTTCTTCTAGAAGAGTTTAATACAAGTTTTCGTTGTTTCTTGTATCTCTTATTCTTTGCTGTTTCTGATTTCTAGCTACTTATTAATTGTGGTTTAATTCCGTGTTTAGTTGCTTACACAAAAGTAATCAATTGTGCTGTAAGATAATTAAACTAACCCATATTTAATAACTCTAATTTTATTCTTATCATATAACTATAGCAAACTTATCATTATTTTAAACCAGCTATAAATATGGTATGATATTTAATTTAATATGTATTTGATATCAGTACTATATTTTTAGCACTGATGTTAATAAATTCAATAATAAGTGATTACTTATTATCACACAGTCTATAAAAATAAAACACATAGAATTTAGAGCTTTTACATGAACAATGGAGCCTACTTGATAATACTCTACTTTTCTTCCACTTATTTCCTTGACTTCCTTCTTTTCTCCTCCTTTTCCACTTTCATTCTTTGCCTTCACCTGCCCCTATTGCAACCCTCTCTCCATTCTTTTATTCCATTCCTGTATGAATTTCTTTAAATCTCTCCTTTTGTTTTTCTTAGCTTTATTCCATGATTTTCTTTTTTTTTGTTTTTTAATTTATTATTTATTATTTTTAGAATATTTTCATAGCACTAAGCCATCTTTTTTCTTTTAATTTGACTTAATGGCAAAGGCCAAAAATGCTTGTTTTATTATATTTTTATGTTATTTTTCCTTATTTATATAATTTACAAACTTTAACAAGAATTATCTCATTATCAATATTTTATTTTCTAATTTATAATTAAATATAATACATTTACTAATTATAATAAAATTGGCTATCTTCTACTAACTTAGCATAGGTAAATAATGACTAATGTAAGTCAATTATATTCTTTATTTATGTAACTACACATGCATTTAATTTTCTCATAGTGTAATATCACTAGATTAATTTCCTCATAATCATTTAACTAAGCTAACACACTACCAACATGCATAAATAATTATCTAAATGCAACAACAAAAATGTACTAATGCTAATAATTCAAACCATGCATCTAACATGTACTAACTAATGTAATGTGTGCAGGGTTCTAGCTATTTACTCTATCATCCTCCAACATCTCCATCTATGTCACCCTCTCTGATGATGCTCTCCATCTGTCATACTCTGAGGGATGATTTATCATGCATCAAACTTATAACAAGTAGGTATTTAGACCATAACATCATGATAAATATTATAAAATACTGCTAAAATAACAAGTTAACATGATCTCAATATAAATAATATACACTACAACTAACTCATAATAGTGAAATCATGAAACCAAAGCAACATACCAATATCCCATAACAACATATGACTTACAACTTAGTCATTAATAATCAAATCAAATTTTTAATTATAGAAAACCCATGGATAATCAAGTAAGTTTGCTTAGTGAGGAATTGAGATGTAATAAAATCCTTATTAATTATCCTAAATATTCATCTAAAATCCTCTAATTCTTATTGATCCACTCTATAACCCTCTCTAAATATTTCTAATAATTTTTAATTCATATTTTCAACTACCAAATCTTCTCATCGATCCTCAACCATTGATCAAGAGCCTCTATGGCTCAATCCTATCCCTTCATCCATATATGAGGCTCTTATAAATCCATCCACACCCTTATGAATTTACAACATGAAAATTAAAACTAAGGGGAACATATATAGATTATTGATGCAATAGTTTTATCATCTTAACTTGCTAATCAAACCATAAATTTATAACAAAGTATTGTCCAAGTCAAGAGCATCAGTTGAAAACATCCAAGGAATCAAACAAGTTGGTATCATTATTTCCTTAATGACTCATGTTCCTCATTGGATGAGGATGTAGATTGATAGGCATTGATGTAAGAGATCAATAGCTACAATTAAGCCAAGGAAGAAGATTAATGGTGGATATTGAAGGATAAAATTTGGTAGTTATGGGTTGGGAATTTTAAATTCTTGGAAAATTCCAAGAAGGTGGTGCAAATATTAAGGTGGTGGGTTAAAATAATCTATATTTGATTTGGTTAACAAATGATAGATTTAGGTGGGATTAGATGAAGATTTGTAGGATGATTTATAGGAACTTAGTGGAGGTAGGCGGAAGGTAAAACTATTGCCTTAATGAATCATTTTCCTCATTACATGAGGATGTAATTTAAGTTATAAGGTTGATGGGAGAGATCAATGGCTAAAATTAAGATAGGGAGGAAAAAGATCAATGGTGGATATTGAAGGATAAGATTTGGTAGTTGGGGGTTGGGAATTTTAAATTCTTATAAAAATATAAAAAGGTGGTGCAAATCTCAAGGTGGTGGGTTAGAAGAATCTAGATTTGATTTGGCTAGTAAATGATAAATTTAGGTGGATTAGGTGAATATTAGTAGGATGATTTGTAAGAATTTAGTGGAGGTAGGTGGAAGTTTGTGAGAAGGAATTTAAATTTCATAAAATATTGTGTAAGTGGGATATGGTGTTAATTCAAGTGTTAATAGGAATATTAATTGATGCAAGGGATTTTATAAGGTTAGTGTGGTGTGGGAAATGTGGAGGAAATGTTAGAGTGGTGTAGATAATGTTAGTAATATGATGTTAATTAGTGATAAATAGTGGAAATTAGTAATGATGGGGGAATGGGTTAATTTTAGATGTATATATTTTACCCATCTTTGAAATGACATTAAAACTAGAAGAAGTAATGGTGTTTCAAATAAATGAAGAGCATCATGTTAGTAATTTGATGAAAATTAGGACAAGTGATGCCCCCTCAAGGGGTCATGTGGGAAGCAACAAGATGGATGGCCACTCAATGGGGGGTGTCATACATGGATATAAGAAAGATGTGTTAGACTAGATGTGAGAGATGGGATATATGTGATAGATATGATGTGATGCTATCAATAAATGAGATACAATTTTATTGATTGATGGTCACCTAGGCAATGATATATGTGAGGGAGTGAGAAATGATAAATTTATGACATTGGGTGTGCTCAATTGAGAGAGGAAGCCATAGAATTTGAATGGGTGGACAAATAAATCTATAAATTAGGACATATCCTAGGCAATGATGCATGTTGGGGAGAGATACGGGCTTATATTGGATAACTAAGTGATATCATGATATTTAGACATATCACAGACAAGGATTATGGTGGGAAGAGCTACGAGCTTGGATTGGATGATTAATTAATTGATAGGGACTGACATGTTCATAAATGATTGATTTTTGATAGATTTAGTGAAAAAAATATGGATGTCATAATTCATAGGTCCCAATTAATAGGTGTGGGAGATTGATGGAAATATCATGGAAATGATTGAGTGGATTATTGATTAACTAATTGACTAATTTTAGCTCATGGATCGATATATTAAAAAATGATTAGGGATAATGACATGATCATGGGATTGACATTATTGTGGTCAAGCTGATCTCAAACACTCCATGTAACTAAATGTTACATACCTAGTCCCTATGGACCTCAGGTTGATGTAGTTCTCCTGAGGGGGGAGTTTGAGATGAGGAAGGATAAGGTGATGATGATACCCCAAGGATGCCCCAAGGAGACAAATCAAATATGGATAAGAATTATGGATGTGATTATAAATGTTATATCATTGATGATTAGAATTATGATTGTTTTATTTGATTAGATGAAGGCTAGATGAAGTGATGACAATGTCCCAAAGAGGCCCCTAGGAGACGAACTAGGATTGATATATATAATGGATGCTAATGTGATAGATATGTTAGATACATGATGTGATATACAATTTTTTTGAGATAGAAAATATGATTTGTGATAGATAATGGGTTATGATAATGTAATATTTGTGTTGATTAATCTTGATCCATATATTTTGAGATATCATGTTTAATGTAGCACTAGGAAGTATGCACCATGATATGTGTAATTGTGATGAAATTTTACTATAATGCATATTGGACTGACATAAAATATACAAAGATAAAAACAAAGTGTGTAAGTAGCACATAGCATAATTCACCATTGGTATAAGGAACCAAGATGTCATGTTTGATTTGTGCTATTTCACAAATGATCAAAGGGATAAAGGGTGAACAAATATATCCACAAAATGCCTAATCAAAGATAATTAAATGAACATATCATACAAGTAGATAAACATAGATGATTAGACAAAGATATTTACATAATAAAATATGTTCAAATAATTCGAATATCATAAAAATAAAATTAACATTCAAATATTTACATATTGATAGTGTGATGTATTGATTTGAGGTGATCATTGTCTTATCTGTTGTCTTGTTAAAAATCCATGGGATGGGTGATCAATTCATGACTCCATGTTCTTTGTTTAATTTTACCCCCAAGTAAGGATAAATGATTAGACTAATGGATAGTTTAAATAATTTATTGGATAAGGGATATGGATTCTGGTCAAGGATATTGATTTTAATGAGGATAAGGATTTAGATAGGGATATGGATTTTGGATAAGAATATAGATTTTGGATAGATTTTTCATAGGACACAAGATAAGATGACTATGATGTTTTGAATTTTTTATATTTTATGAGTTTTATATTTTGGGATTTCTATGATTATGTATGTATAAAAGAGGGGTCACCATCAAAAGGAAAACCCAAACCTAACAACTAGGATTAGGAATGATGGTGGATGAAATGATGAAAGGATTTGTATGATGCACAGAGGGGTTGATGGATAATGAGTAATAGACCAGCGATATCCAAGGACCATATCACGTGGAAAATAAATCTCCAATCATCAAAGTGCCTATCAGAGGATATGCCAAGAAGTTTCTAGATCATGTCTCAAGTATTCTTCCACTTCCTTACTAAGGTCAAGATGGGAAGAAAGGATGGACATAATATGATGGAACATGATATTTAGGATGGGTAAGGATGATTATAGGATGGGTATGATGGATAAGGATGGTTTTAGGATGAGTATTATGATGTATATGGGGTTTCCCCCAAGTATCAAGGTATTTGCAAATAACAGATTATTATGCATGATGCTGAAAATTGGTTTTCATCATGTTACTTTCCCAATGTGCCATAAAATTAATTTTCACCATTGGATGAATGATTATTATTCATTTATTTATTTGTTATATATATTTTTTATTTTTTTATGGTTTGATGACATCTTGATATATTAGAGGTGTATGAGATGCATAATGCTGACTCATTTTGATCTTCAACTAATGCTAGTTATAGATAGCTTTAATTCTAGGATAATGTTGTTAATGTTGGTTCCATTGATGTCATTGTGATCTTTATTGATTTTTAATTCAAATTCCTCTAGACATCTCAACCAGGTGTCTTCATAGCCTCTATGAGAGATAATGCTCCTTAAGAATATAATGTATGGTATGTATTATATATGATGGTAGTGTATATGAATTGAATGGATGGTATGATCATGATGAAAATTGGGACTAAAATTCGCACATACTGTTATTTATTATGGATGCTTCATATATGCTATGCACTACATGTTTTTGGATATTATGTGGTTCAATACCTCAAGACTCATTTTTTATTTTTTCTAAATGATTTGAGGAGTATCGTCTATTATGTTATTGATTTTTATAATGTCTTGATCAAATGAAAAATAACTAATTTGTTCATCTATTGGGACCTTGTAGAGGTTTTCACAAACAAATGCCTCTTGATTTTCTACTTGATATTGATTTTGATTACACACTAGTGCCTCAAGGAGGTTTTCACCAGGGTTTTTTTCTTCTTGACATTTTTTATTATCCCATAGAGCCTTAAGGAGGTTTTTTCTAGGGTATGTTGATTTTTGATTTCACCAATTATTTAGTTTGCTTTGATGGATGGACTCTTTTGATTCTCCAATAGATACTACTTGATTGAAGTGGATTTCAATTTCACTACTATGATTTACAAATTAGATATTATCTTGGACCCATATAGAGAATGTGTCACTATGGAAAGAGTCCAATGATGTGTGATTCTGTTGATCCCAATTGAAAGTTTTAGAAGGTTGATTATCAACATGATGGAAAAATATTAAAGTTGTAAAAAAGATGGGGGATATTGATGAAAGGATTGGTGATGTCAATGAGTGGGTTGAGGGAAACATGATCCTCTTATATTTACTATGAGGAATTATTTTGATGTTGGAGAAGACTTTCTCAAGAATCATGAAAGGATCGATAAGGTCACCATATTGATTTATAAGATGCATGTAGTTGATGTCGTGCACTCCTAATTCTAATTTAGATATTTATGATGATTATGACATTGAATCCAATATAGATTTAGATGTTGATGTTGGATATGATGTTGATCCTAATGTGGATGACATTAATGTTGAATATAACTCTAATAATGTTTTTGATGTTGATGTTATGATGATACTAGTATATGATGTTTTGATTGTGGCTGCAGGGACGGCATGTTGGATAGCATTGTTAGAAATTACCTTTTTCATTTTTCACTTGGTGATGGAAGTTTTGGGATGAAGGAAATTTTAAAAATGGGTAATTTTATGTGATGCATGAAATATGGATTATTGGTCAATGATTGTATTTATGGATTTGGGTTTATCGAAGGGGGACTCATCAAAGATAGGTGGACTAGGCTCATCAAAACTAGGATCTTTGAGGGTATGTGAATGATAGGAGAGAGGCTAATTAAATCAAGGCTCATCAAATATAGGTTAATTTATGAAGATTGGTCTATCAAATATGGATCCACTATCTTGGTCTTGATTTAGCAATGGAAAATTTTAATCTTGGTTTGGAATGGAATCTTGGCATATCACCTCCTACTTACTTTTAGACATAGATTCATTTGATTCAATCTTGAATTTGATTTCATGACGATCGATTGGGTATTGGAAATAATTTTTGAATGTGAGGCATTTATTAATAGAATTCCCTTGGATTATATGGTACTAAAATTATTGACCTTCTTTATACCAAGAGGGAATAGTTTTGGTTAGATCAAGAGGCTTTGTGTGTGGGTAGACAATCATGTTTGTTGTAGTTAGTTGATGAAAGATGGCTTCCAAGGATTATATGAGAGGAGTATATTTTATCTATTCAAAAATGTTTTTGGATGTGAAATAATTTAACTCTATGTTGAATGATTGTTCGGGTAGTGATGGTAGGACATAATTAGATGGTGGCATTTGATGTGGCTTAGGGGATAAATTGGTATTGGATATGGTTTTGAGGATAGGTTTGTAAGAGGTATAATCACTAAGAGGGGGGGTGAATAAATGATGCAAGATAATCCAATTTAGTTCCCAACTCTTAAACATTCAGCATACATCAATTTGATCAAGCAATATAAACATGAAATCACATACATTTAAAGCATACATAAGAGCATACATCACATGAACACATCATATATGTGGGAAACCCTCTTGGGGGATAAAACCCACTAAAACATATAAGATGGATTACAATCCTATTAAAAAAGACCCAACATTTATACCAGCACTAACTGATCAAGGAAAACCCATCCCTTAATTTAGTGAGACACCCATCCCATAAGAAGGAACCAACCCCTTAGGCAACTAAGCACCCACATAGCTACCTTGATCTGATCTCCACTTCTAATATGATGTCTTCTATACCTAATGATGGAATTATATTAATTGTACTCTCTCTATTTACACTCTCACAAAATTTTACATGCAATTCATGCATCCAAAACACCCTTTTAAATCACTCTCAAACAACCTCTGGAACTTACTCACTCAATCTACCTCTTCTAGGATTATTAGATCCAATGACCTATGTTTTCACCTTCATCAAATTGATCATACAAGAATGAATAATCTTGTTCACTCTCTGATGGTCCTCACTAACCTATACCTTCTCTTTCAAAGTCTCTCTCCTTCACTTGACTCCCCACTCCCACAAGAAGCATAATTAGTCTAATTAGACCTTGTACTTATACCACTCTCTTTCTTTAACCCATCTTGGCAGATAAGATGATTTAAATATTTTAAAAACAATTAAAACAGGTCCATACACACATTACATGTGAGAACCACACTCTTCATAGGTTCATAATTACGTCATTATCCCCAAACCACCATTAGGTCTTGGTGAGACCTAAAACAATTAGGCCTTCATACTCATATGTTACATGTGAGACTACTTGGACAACCTTCATCCTTTACCAATAATTAAAATGCATAAAACCTATCTATAATATCCCCTTTATCACTCTCATATGGTTCCATTCCACCTAGAACACCAAATTAACACTTGAACCTACCAATTGGGTCTCCTTGCTCTTTAGGTCTTCATATACATAAAACACAATCTCAAACTTATGTAGCAAACACTTAAATATTTCACATAGACATATGATTAGATCACATGGGTAAAAAATTTATTACCTTATATACACCTCCATGTACTTTAGACACTTCAATAATGGCTCTAATCACTCATTTCAATTCTCTCAAAATGATGACTCGGACTAGTCACACACAATCAAAATATAATTATACTATTTTGAATCTCTATATCTGATCAAGGGTAAAATATGATGAAAAATGCCTTATCATAATATTTAGATACTTATATAACATATCCATACTCATTTTCTTCCTTAACTTTACTCAGAACACTTTCAGCTCACTCCTGCAACATGGCCACTCAATTTGCCAGTGCATTCAACAAACATAGCCAACTTCTAATCCTTTCTTCATATTGAATATGGATTGGTAAAACTTAAAAAATACAAAAAAATGGTCTTATTTTAGTATATAACACTCTTAAATAGTTATATCATTTTGAAACCAAAATACTATCAAGAACAACTCAAATATCCTTCTCCAGTCACTCATAAAACATGGTTAAACACACAGTCAACTTTGAAGATCAATATCTTTGATTTTACAAACATTAAAATATTTTAATAAACTTATATAGATGAATATTGAATTAATATTACACTTTTATTTTAACTCCATCAATAAATTCATCTTATATCAAGAGATATTAGCAAAACACTGAGCACTGGTTTTTCCTTTGTTAATTTTAAATGCCAACAGTCACTGGTAAATGCAAATATTATATACACGTGTATTCATATTGTGCTCCCTAAAAAATATATTAATTTAAATCCATTGATATAATTAATATCATCCTAAATTTAACCTATAATTCTCACCATTCATCTTATATCTTTTCTTCCATGATCAAGCCACTTGGCAGCCCCGTGTGCCCTCTATGTACCCTATAGTCAGTCTTCCAATAAAATTCCACCACTTGACATCCCCGCATGCCTGATAAGAATCATGTTGACTAATTTAATTAATATGATCCATTATATCATAATGTGCATGATCATGTACTCACCATTGATCTCTATTTGATAGGTTTCACACTCATTGTTAGATTTGCTGCTCAAACTCCATGATTGTGACACATGTCTTCATCATTTTCATTCTCAGGATCTTTGACTAATTGACTTCATGATTGCCATTGATATCTATCTAATAAGTATAAAAATCACTAATATATTATTATGTGTTTAGATTAAATATTCATCATTAGATTTGTGATCTGATTAAATGCTCATCGTAAATCTTTGATAATATAAAGTTGGCTAAGTATGGGAGTTTAGTGAACTCTACCTATGAAGTCAAATTTGCACCTTAATAAATTATTATGCTCAACCTAATGACATAAAACTTGGACCACATGATCACCTCTCATAGTGGAATCCATCCATGTATCAAACTATTCTTAAAACCTTCACATGTGTGAAATACGATGTCATCAATCTGCGTACTTAGCCTTATCTGTCAAGATGACTATTTGAACCTAGACCTTCATATGACTACTACGATGAATTTCATTCACTTTGATAAGAACTCCAAGCACTCATAACACCCCATAGGGTATTTGAAACATTTCCATACCATCAATAACACCCATCAATTTCCTCACTAAGTCAAACACTAAAGAACCATGTGGGAACACTGAAGCACACTTTATCATTATCATTCTAGCACACATGATACCTCATCAACATCCTTCATCACCTTGGAGACATCAATGATAAACCTACAATAATCTCCCCCTTTGTCATTTATGTCAAACACCAATACAAACCTTATTCTTAGACTTTATCTCTCTCTTCAAGTACTTTCTCCCCCTTTGACACTGATAAAATGGGCTCATCTTTTGATCTTGATGATCTGAAAAGACTTCAAGAACCACAAAAATGAAAGGACCACCTCTGATAGATGATAAAAACTCCCCCTAACACTATGCATACCTCTTCTTACCTTGATATTATCAAACATGCTCCATGACTACACTTTTTTTTAATCATACATAGCTTCTATGAAGACAAAACATACATGATCATTAGAAACTACTTGAACTCATCTTAAAAAACATTAAGAGGGACTCCCCCTAAGTCACCTGAGCTTAGGAATCCTTTGAGCACCTTTAGAATATCTCCAACAATGATGAAATAACACACTTGCCTTCATTCTTCAACATTTGACCAACTAATCCATCCATAAAAAAATGATAAGAACTCACCTTTAGGACCAAAGTCCCTGAATACTCCTAGAACACACAATTCACCATAACATCTGAAGCAGGATCTTGAGCTTATTGCTCCCCCTTAACCAAGCACATCTTCTCATGACCTTTCTTATCCTATAATATCATTAAAAACTCAACTAACATCCACTATGCTTCCTTTTGCTGACAATTATATCCTTGAAGCCTAGAGGGAGACACCCTAACCCATAATGTCCTAGAATAATGTGAAACTGGGAGTTGCCCACAACTCCTCATAGTCTTTCTCCTCCTTGGTCATCTGATACTGATAGTTCTTATTCTTATTCTTAGGCTTAAGAGAAGTAACATGCTCATCCACTACAATATTCTCCTTTTCTTATAAGATAGAATTTAAAACATATGGAGATAACAAAGATTCATGAAATACCTTTTCATATGAAGAAATAACCTCATCACTAGGTATTGAGAACTAATGTTATTTGCATGAAACTTGCTCAATAATAGCAAGATGTTCTCTTAGCAATTTTATCTTTTCTTTGAGCTTGAATTGAACTAACTTTTGATTCTCCTTTTCTATCTAGATAGATGACACATTCTCTTGGCATTCCTAAACCTTCTTCGTATATGATTCCTCTTTTGCTTTAGCATGTAGTCCACCTTGATCTTTCATCTCAACTAAATTAGTTTTCTTGGTCTTCACTTCCTTAGGATTCCATACCATGGATTGAACTTTCTTCATAATACTAGGATGTCCATGCACCTTTTTATGACTTGAGTGCTTTATTATACAATATCTTGAAATATGACCAACTTGATGACAACGAAAACAAATAACATCTTTTCTCTTAGGTTTATTATGCTCAAGCTTTACTGTCTTAGGTCTCCATACCAAGGTTAGTATTTTCCAATACATTATAGGATATAATTTAGTAATATGTCCCATGTCATGACAATTATATCAGACAATATTATTCATATCTCTAGTTGACCAACTGCTCTTCCTTCTATAGTTTCTCGTCTTATGACCAAAAAGCTTACATGCAAATCAGTGACCATGAAATGAACTTTCAGGCCTTATAAAATTTGGTTGATTGATAGGTATTCTCATTTTTAACTTAGTGTTTACATTCTTATTGTCTTGAGCTAACCTCTATTTCATTTTCTCAACCTTGTTTACCTTGACAAAAAATTGCTCATGCTCATCCTTCAATGAATCTAGCTTGGTTTTCAATTAAACACTCTCATCCTTTTTAGATATCATACTTGAACCTATAGCCTCTAAATAAATTTTGAGATCTTGAATGGTCTCTTTATCCCGCTTAGATTCTTTATCCATGTCATCCTTCAATATACATGCTTGTTATTCAATAATCTTTATATAATCAAGATTGGACTTCATCTCATCATGATCATCTTGCTTTGAACTCAATTTGGAATTTGTCTCTTATAAATAAGTCTTGAGATGTCTACATTATTCCTATTTTGAACTTATATTTGTATTTTTAACCCTTAAGTGATCCTCAAGAATGTTTATCTTTGTTTCTCTTAATTTTTGCTAATTTCTTAATTAAGTAAAAAGGTAAGAAACTAGTAATAAAGATATGGTAGAAGAACCTGGTTGTTGTGTGTGTGGTCCAAATGAGTGTGGAGAGATCATTTTTGTCTTGGAAGAATGAATTATAGGTAATAAAGCACTAACAAAAGGGGTTGTTAGAAATATAGTAAGGTGGACTGCCTAGCGTGAGCTAGATCCAAGAAACATGAGCTTGTTAGGAGGCTATCAATCCATGCTTTGATAATAGTTAAGTTGAAAGAGATAAAATTAAAATACTTGCATCAAATAATAGAAAGTAATAAAATAAAATACAAGAAGAAATGAATGCTTGTTAGAGAAAATAACTAAAATAGCAATAATAGGTTAATACTAGTGCTAAAATAGATTGGGTCAGGTTTAAATAATTGGGCACGGGTCTGTGAATAGGCAGGGATAGTAAAAGTTGGATTTGGATGAGGGTAAGGAGTTAGAAATAACTTGCTATTATTTCTTACCATAGTGACCATTGATGGTTAGGGTGACCATCGAAAATTAAGTTGACCATTGGTAGTTGTGTAGCCATCAATAGTTGGAGGTGACCATCGATGGATCTGCTAACTATCAATGGTTGCATGTAGATTTTGAAAGTACTCAAAAAAGAGTTGAAAAATGGGTTAATGATCAAGGGTTTGTTAAGGGTCTGGTTAAGGGCAAGAAAGTTAGAAGATAGGTACAAGAAGTCTAATTCAGGCCTAGAAGTCAAAAACCAAGCAAACAAAGCTAAAATACAAACTATACCTATTATTTACTAAATGGCTAATGGCTGATAGCAGAAGTAGTTTTGGTAGAGTAACAGTACTTTGCCTCAAAAGTAATTTTGGAAGAGGGTCAAATATCTATTATAGTTGTTTAATTATTTGAAGGAAGAATGGTTGGCTAGAAGCTTGAATACATGTATGCTAGAATGCTCTTGTGATTGATGGATCCTTTCTCACCTCCTACTCCCCTCCTTTTATAGGCAAAGAGAGATGGAGGATATAGGGTTAACTAGGAGGTTGGCTTGTTGATTTTAATGCTATGTAGTTTTTTAGCAATGGGTAAGATGGACATATTAAATTGTGTCATGTTAGCTTGTACAGAGCTGGTGTTATGTCAAAATGAGGAAGACCCGACCATCGACGGTCAGCCTAACCATCGATGGTCATGCTGACCATTGGTGGTCGAGTGTCCAAGGGTAAAGGGGCCAAGTTGGGTTAAAAAGGGTTGGGCTAAGGGTCAGTTAGTAAATTAGTGAGTTTATTTAGCTAAGTAGCTAACTTGACTCAGGGTTCAATGGGTTGGTTAGTGGGAAAGAAGGGTTAGGTCATCACTTGGGGGTCCTAAGGCATTTTGACATCTAGGACCATCATGTGTAGTTTTTTGGTGTCTATATTTTACCCATTTTTGTTATGTAGTTGGTATAAATAAGCTATAAAATAAAAAATGGATTGTCGGTTAAAGGTCTGGTTGCTTTGAGAATAGGAAAAGGTGTTCCCCCTCAAACTAGGAGTCAATGAGGTCAAACCAAAATTGAGTCAGGGTTTGAAAAGTGGTTTATGGTGAGTCATGAGGTTGGTGACAAGGGTGGTTGGGAATTTGAAGCACAAACATGTGCATAAAATATGACTAAGTGTGATAGCCAAGATCGTGTAAAGACTAAGGTCACCATAGTAAAAATAAGGTTAGTTCTAAAAGGATTGGTGATGAGGTAATTGAACCATAGTGTTAGGCATAGCTGATTGAGTCATTCCTAAAAAGTCTCCTAGATAGGGTCAATTTTTTCATAGGTATCCAAGGTAGGAAATGTTCCTGGGAAAAACACAAATGGTTTGGTGTGCACTAGGTGGTGAAAATTTAAATGTTCAACATGGCAAGGTTGGTCAATGCAGTAAAAAAGGACCAAGTCAAGGTCATCATGAAAATATGTGATAGTTTAGGCCAACAATGGCCAACATCAAGGTGGACATGGTTGGGTGGTTGGTCGATTAGAGAGGGTATTCTCTAAAGGTTGGTTTTGGTTTGGTGGAGAAGGCAATCTCTAAAAATGAGACACTAAGGTGCTGGTGCCTGAAAAAAATAAATGTTTGAAAGGTGGGTTTTCTGACCATTGATGGTCAGGGGTCCTAAACTAAACCATCAATGGTCACCCTAACTATCAATGGTGAAGGGGAAACTATAAAACCATGGAACAAAAAAAGTGAAAATGAGAATTCATTTTCACTTTTTGCTATTTGAGTTCTATGACTTCCATTCATTTAGTGATTTGACATTTTATGAGTGATAGTATTGATGAGGTAGGGTCAAGGTGACAACTGGGTGATTTTTGATTGGAGGTGGGATTAACCAGATGGTTGAGTGGACCTAACTATTAGATCGATGATGTAAGGTGGATAAGGACGTAGCCAAGTAGTAGGATATGGGATTCATCCTCGATAGCAATTGAGGAACGAGGTAGGTGGTGTTTTTAAATTGTTAAATTAGTTGATTTAGATTATTTTGAAGTTGAATTTGGTTATTTTATGTTTGTTTTGGTAGGTTTTTTTTGGGGGGGTTTCCCTAATTTCAAGTTTTGGTTTGATTGGTAAAATTAGTGGGTAAAACTCAAAATTGAGGGAGTAGTTAGGTTGGTGGTAGGGTAAAGGGTAGAATTAAGGTGTTTGATTACTAGTATGGGTAGTTTTTGGTAGTTTTTAGGTATGTAGGGTTAGGTGTTTTTCTACCAACAATCACACATAATGACCATCAGTGGTTACACTTGATTGTTGACAGTCGACTACTAAATCCAAATAGTCACTTAACTATCAGTGGTTGTAGTGACTGTTGGTGGGTGAGAGAATGATCAAGTGTTTATTAAAGAATAAAATAAATGGGTGGGCTTTTAAAAATGTTTTTAGCATTTAAAATGTTAAGGGTTGGTTGGTATAGGGTAGGTGTCAAGTAGGAGTGGTGTGTTAAAATGTTTGTGGGTTAGGGTAAGTGTTTTTTGATAACAAAGTTAAGGTTAGAGGTAAGTTGAAAATGTTATAGCATTATAAGGGTATAAGTTGGAATAGATTGATGTAGGTGGGTTTAGGTTGATAAAGAGGTTAATGTAGGTAGAATGAATGAAGTGAGTGAACATGAGTAATGGCAATGGAAAATTAAGTGTGTGTGCTAACTTTTAATTTTGTAGGAATGAGATCAGATCTAGATGAGGGATCAAGTTCCCAGGATATTTTCAGAGATCTATAGAGGGATGACTAAAGATGACTAGACACATATGAAGGAGGTTAGTCTTAGAGCTATGAGACACTATCAATGCATGTTGTGAGATGTGGTGATGATTATGGCCTTCATCAAGAGATGGGATCTAGCCATGAACACCTTCCTCTTACCAATAGGAGAGATGACCATCCTACTAGAGGATGTTCATATGATTACATGGTTGCCCATTTAGGGGAAGCCAATATACCATATTAAGAGTGGAAAGGGATGAGCAGATGGAGCTTTTGTATGGTGAGGATTAGGCCTTTACAAGTTGGCATGCTAATGGCTTCAATGATAGGCCATTGTACTAGAGGGATCAAAATAAGAGGTGTTTGATGATGATGGTGATGGTAGTCTCTTATTTTGCATTGCTTGATTCAAGCAGTGGGTAGTTTCCTTATCTACTACTAGGAGTGTTGGTGAAGATGTTGCTTGGTAGGACAGTGTTTGGGTAGGCACCAATTTTGTTAGTTTAGATATATAGTGATTTGTGGGGATTCCAAGTTCATCGGTGATATGGGATTATCATGGGGTTTGTGTTCCATTATTAGGCCTATGAGCATATTAGGGTTTTGAGGCTGATGGGGCTACCATGGGAGGGTTACACTCAGATGGAATTTAGAGTGGGCTTCATGTAGTGGAGGGGTGACTATGCACTCATAGGAGTTGGAGGAGGTGTAAGGGATATTGACTAGTTTAAGGATGTACTAGATGGTTTGGTTGTGGGGGGATGTGGTTTGGAATCTATATGTTAACTTTCCTAGGTGGGCTCACTACACTTAGCATACATTGTCATTACAGAGCTAGAGATGGATCTATGGGAGGAGAGAGGGTAAGAATGATCTCATCCCATTTGATAGAATTTGAAGGCAATTTATCTTGGTGTAGAGGATTCCAGGTCCATTCTCAAGGTACAAGAGGGAGGATACTAATTTTTTGCTTCTCAAACTAAAACCAAAGGAGGTGGTCCTAGATTGTGAGGAGCTACCCATTAAAGCAGGGGTTGATGATGCTAGTTTTGTCAATGGTAATGTAGTATGGTACCTATCCTTTTATGAAATAATTGATTTTTAGGTGGGATGATGGGGGCTGATAGGCTATGGATATGGATCTAGCTAGTGGGAGTCCACAAGTATAGGTATAGGTAGGTAGCCTAGATAGAAAGGCAAAGGCATCACTCACTACTACATAGGCACATATTATAGTGTTACAAGGATAGGTGGCCACATTATAGGGCCAGATTACAACATTACAATGCTAGTTTGTCATCATGATAGGTGAGAGGGATCAAGTCAAGACCTCACTAGGCTTGGTGACCTAGGAGAGAGACACCTTGAGATAAAGGGAAGAAGCAATGATAACACTAGTAGGACCACCAGGTACCATCCCTATGACATAGTACTTGGCCATAGTGGGTGATTTGAGGTATTATGAGGTTATAGTTCTAGCATAGTGTCCATATCAGTGCTGATGGGGTGAGTACAGAGCTAGCTTAGCAGGTGGTGTAGTTATATCAAATTCAGCTTAGTGGGTCACTTTGGTGGGTAGATAAGTAGGCATCTTAGGAGGACTGACACCAGATGGTAGTGGTAGTGTAGGTGGGGCTAGTGGTATTAGTGCCCTAGGGGAATGACATGATATGATAAGATGTATAGATATAGATGTACATGATTTTTATACCAGCCTACATATTGATGTAGTGAGATGCACATATTTTTGAGAGAGAGATATATACATTATCACATGTATTATTTATTTTGATGACACAATGTATATGATATTTATGATGCTCATGATGATATATAGATGTGATGTATAATTCATAGTTCATGTTTTAAATGTTTTGATGTTTATGCTTATGCTTTATGAGATGTGGATTGAGTAGCTTAGGCATGTAATGATTATGGATGATGTTTATGATTATACGTGATTATGATGATGTTTTATTTTAAACATGATTATGATGTGTGGTTTGATTATAGTTTATGATATGATGTTATATGATGTGATTTATGAGTAGAAATAGAATGATACTCATGGTTATAGATATATGATGTGGTTTATTTCATTGATTATGGATGTGATGTTTTAAATATGGTTATGATGTTATGATGTAAACACATAAAGCAGTTTAGATAACAAACTAGATGCGGGAAAAGAGATAAGAATCATGAGACCTATGTCTACATGAAACAATGATGAGAGGATAAGAAATAAAAAAACATGATGATTTTTATTGGTAAGGACAAAACAAAAACTAAAGTTAGATTGGCTTAGGGAACATAAGCCTTTCTAATGCTTTGCATTAGCATGTTTTGGTTGATAAAAAGGTGTCTTGATCACATTGTGTTAAGTAAGCTCATAATCCCTTGATTTGTAAATGATATAAAGAGGAGGTAGGTGGTAGGTAAAGGTTATATTAGTGATAGGTAAGGTAACCTTATGTGTGTGAGTTTTCCCCTTATATAGGTGACCTAAGAACCATATTAGACAAGTCCATGTCTTCATGTAAGGTGTTTACTGATCGATGTAGAAAGTTAACTAATGCTAGATATGAAAGTTGATTGCAGCTTTCTTGGGATATATTGTTCTAATTTTGATATGGGGTCTTTTTTTTGTTTTTGTTGTTTTGATAAGTTTGTAAAGATGAATGATGTAGGAAGCTTCAAATGACTGATTTGAAAAACTTGACTTAGTCATCCTTCAAGGGAGTGGTCTAAGTTTAGGTTTGTTTATTTGGTAGTTGTCCTTTAAGGGAGCAGTCTATCTTTTTAAGAAATTTTTATATTTGGATAGATGTCCTTCAAGGGAGCAGTCTGCATGCAAAGACATGTGAACCAAGTGATATTTTGGTATCCCAAATTATTTTGATGCTAGGTTTAAACATGGACAAGTCTATATAGGCTTAGAGGTTTACCTTTATGAGGGAAAAATTTAGCAAAAAAGTTTAATAATAGGTGAAAGGGGTGATTTTTGAGAGATAATGACCATGGGATTCCATTTGATTAGAGACAAAAAGTATCCATGAGAACCATGCTATAGTTGGAGCTATGGTACCCATATTTATGATTAGAGTATAACTATTACTGTTAATCACATGGTTCTATGTTGTAATCAATTATCCTCAAAGGGATAGTGATAGGTAAGTGAACATGAAAATCTCATAAATTAAGGGATGAGCTTAAGTTAGACAATAAGGTGAGTTTGATCTTTCTTTAACAAAAGAAAGGATGCAGATGCGAACCATTGAGAGGCTCAGGTTCTAGTTTACCTTTGAGAGAGGATAAATGGTAAACTCTTGATCCATACTTGTGGGTTATGATGTAGGGTCCAAGCCAATTGAAAGTAAACTTGCATATTTTAATTTTCTCCATATTGGTTACATGTTGTTTTTCCTTTAGGATGAGGTCTCTGATATTGAATTCTTGTTCTTTCAGGTGCTTGTTATAAGCATGATTGATTAACTCTTGGTAGACACAAAGATGGTTAAGTGCTATAGGTGATGCTCATCAAGTAGTTTAAGTTGGGTTAGATGTTCTTTATGATAGTCACTCTCAAAAATGATGTCTTTCAAGTATATATGAAGAGAAGGAATCTGGACTTCAAGAGGCAAGATTGCCTCTACTCTGAAGATTAGAGAGAAATGGGTAGCACCTGTAGAGGTTTAAATTCTAGTATAATAGGCTCATAAAGCAAAAGGGATGTGCAAGTGCCAATCCTGACCTAAAGCACTGACTACTTTGGTTAACATCTTATTGAGGATTTTATTAGATGCTTCTACTTATCCATTTGCTTGTGAATGATAAGGCAAGGTAAAGCTTAACTTGGTGCCAAATATGTCGTAAAGACCTTAGACTTGCTTATTTTTGAAATATTTGCCATTATTAGTGATGATCTTATGGGGAACATTGAAATGATAGATGATATGATGATTGATGAATTTAACTATCTTGTTAACTTTGGTCAAGACGAGAGGAATGACCTCCACCCATTTGGTGAAATATTCAGTGGCAGTGGTGATGGATTGGTGTCATTGTGAATAATGAGGATTGATTTCCCTAATGAGATCTAGTCCCCATTGTGAGAAGGGATAAAATTCCTTGGATACTTAAAGGCCATGGGCTAGTACATGATGTAAATTAGCATGTTTTTGACATTTAACACACTTCTTTGCATAATAATAATAGTCCTGGTTAAGGGAGGGCCAATAATAGCCAAGATGAAGGATATGTTTAGCAATTAATAAACCACTAAATTTTTCCCCATATATTCCATCATGCATTTCCTTGATAGCATGGGAAGCTTCATGACTATGTAGATAATAGATAAGGATGCCATCAAAACCATGTTTGTAAAATATTTCCCTTAGTATGGTGTAACAAGAGGTACTCTGACCAAAAGCTCTTCAGGTATTCCTAGAGAGGTTGGGAGGAATGATGTTGAGGTTGAGGTAGTTGAATGTTTGATCTTACCATATGTTCGATGGAGATACCTCCACAATAGAAATGGAAAGAGGGTTAGAATGGACATAAGAGGGTGTGATAAAGTGGTGGATGGTGACAAAGAGTTTAGAATTGATAGGTGCAAATGGGATTTGGGAAGTAAGGGAAGCCATTATATCCATGAACTTGTTAGTAGATCATGAAACATACTGGATAAGGTAATGATCCAATGATGCTAAAAGTACATATACTAGTTGTTTGTACTTTTTCAAGACATCATTCTTACATTAGTATGATCTTTTGACCTAGTTTACCACAAGTTGGGAATTTCCAAAGACATTAATCATCTTAACTCCCTAGGTTAGAGTAGTTTGGAGACCTATCACTAGTGCTTCATACTCAGCCACATTATTGGTGCATTCAAAATCAAGTTTGAAGGAAAGGGGAAGAGTTTTGCCATTGAGGGGAATGATAATAACTTTGGCATCCCCACCACACTGGCATTTCAAGCCATAAAAGAACATGGTCATTTGATAGATGGGATCCTCTTGAGAAAGAGTCATAATGGACTCATGTAGAAATGCAAGATGAAGTGGTTGGTTGTTTGGTAGAGGAGCTTAACAAATTTATTGGTAATGACTTTCCCTTTAATTGACTTCTACTTTAAGAACTCAAGGTCAAACTTAGCTAAGAGCATAGCCACTTAGCCATATGTTGGTTTTGGTATGGTTTAAAGAGCATGTACTTGAGTGGGTTAGTGTTAGTGATGATGAAATTTTTTTGATTAAGAAGATAATTATGAAGTTTGTAAGCCACAAAGACTAAGGCAAGATAAAGTTTTTTGAAATGGGTGTACCAAGTCTCATACTCTATAAGTGTTCAACTTATGTAGTAGACAACTTTTTCTTTGTTTTATTCATCACAGTGAGTGAGCATTGCCCCTAAGGAATGGTTAGTTGTAGAAATATAAAGGTAGAAGGGTTGGTCCTCTTTAGGAGGGGTAAGCATGGGTGGAGAAAGTAAGTATTATTTGAGTGAATCAAAGGCTTGTTGGTAGTCTTTAGTCCACTTAAAAGATGTATCTTTCTTGAGAAGATGGTGAAAATGTTGACATCTATCTATTAACTAAGAGATGAAGCGATGGATGGATTGGACCTTCCCCTATAGGCTATGAATTTGCTTAAGGTTGGTTGGAGGTAGCATCTCCAAAATTGCTTTGACTTTGGTAGGGTCTACCTAGATTCTTTGAAGAGAGATGATAAAGCCAAGAAGCTTTCTTGATAAGACCCCAAAAACACATTTTTTGGGTTGAGTCAGACATTAAAATGGATTGGGCATTTGAAAATGATTATGAGATGGTCTAGATGATCCTTAAAATATTTATATTTCCTAAGGAGATCATCTACATAGTCCTCTATGATTTTATGGATGAGATCATGGAAGATGTAGGTCATCACATGTTGGTCAGTTACTCCAACATTCTTTAGACCAAATGGCATGAGCCTATAGCAAAAATTTCCCCAAGGGGTGATGAATGAAGTTTTATGCTGATCTTTGGGGGAAATAAATATTTAATTATATCTTGAGAAACCATCCATGAGAGATAACATCTCGTGGCTAGCTTTAAGATCAACAAGTTGGTCAATGCTGGGCAAAGGGAAGTCATCCTTTGGGCAAGCAAGGTTGAGGTCACAAAAGTAATATAGAGGTGAAGTACCCCTATGGGTTTGGTTATGGGAATGATATTGAAAAACCACTGTGGGTAGTTAATGGGTTGGATGAAATTGATAGACAAGAGATGTTTAATCTCTTCTTTGATTAGAATGGTGATGCAAGGGTACATCCTGCAAAGCTTTTGTCTGACAGGTTTAGCATAGGGATGGGTGATGATGTTGTGGAGGAATATAGAAGGGTCTATTCTAGGAATATCCTAATAGGACTAAGTAAATTCTATCTTTGATCATGAAGGAAATAAGGGTAATCTTATTGCTCCATGGAATCTAAGGATTGACCAATCTTTACAGTGTTAGGGTTATCTTGAGTACCCAAGTTGACATTGATAGTGAATTTGTTCAACATGGTTTGGTTCTCAGGAGGAAGGTATTTATGGATAGAATAATCCCTTTCATTGAGGTAGGTGAGAATGGAATCATCATCCTGATGTTGGATGGTGTTGATGGTAGGAGAATCATTTTCTATCATTTCAGGATGGATGAGTTTGTCCATCCTTTTAATAGGTCAGGGGGCCTAAACTAATAATATTGACTAAAAAAAAGTTAGGATGAATGATTTAAAAATCCTTAGACTTCAAAGGAGACTAGGTTGGTGAGGATAGGATGTTTTCCTCAATGGTGGCGATGGGTTTTGGTGAATCGATGGATTCTTTTAGTGGTATGAACCCAAGGCCAAACAACTCATGAGGTTTGAAGGTCCATGTTCATAACAACATAGGCCAAATCCCTTCTAGGCATACCTATGAAGGTATAATTTGGAAAATGCAAGTTTATCTAGGTAGGATAAGTTAGAGGTAAATGGTTAGGTGGAAGAGGTAGTGGTGGAAGCAAGAAGTGGATGATCAAGGTCCCCATATATTAAATTAGTTTGATAATTAGGAGGCCTGAAAAGAATGATGATTCTGATATTGGGGTTATAACTAGGATCATGGTCAAGGTTCCCATACTCTTGAGGATTAGGGAAAGCATCTAAGGCTAAAATATGATACTCCCCCAGTGAGAGATGTTAAAATGTGGGTTCTAAGGTGTCCCCTACGGGGATCTAAGAAGAAGGGATAAATGAGCTAGTTGAAACTTCATCGATGATAGGGGTGGATTTGTTATTTATTGGTGGTGATGTGGATGAGGGATGGAAAATGATGTTGTTGGGTTGATATGTCATGTTGCAAGGTGTGAAAGGACTAGGGTCATCTTTGATGGTAATGACTTGACCCTCATGTTCAAACTTGACACATCGGTACAAGGTAAATGGGACACAAATCATGGCATAGATCCAAGGGCTTCTAAGTAAGATGTTGTATTGGAACTCACCTTATAAAATGTAAAAGAGTTATATAATGGTGAGGGGCCCCAAGTGGATGTGGAGGATGACTATACCCAAGGTAGTGGCCATAGTATCATTAAAGGAATAGAGGACCGCTATAGTTTCTGACATGATATTCTTAGGTAGTTGGAGTTGGTCATAAGCATGAGAGAAAATAATGTTAATACTAACTCCATAAATCATCACCATTTTGATGTGGGTTTGATTGATGTATGTTGTGATGAAGATGGGAGGATCATGATCTTCAAAATGAACAAAAGGTATTTTTGAATCTTGAAATGTGACAAAGGTAGAAAGTTGAAGGGCTCTGACAAAGGATGCAAGAGGTTGAGGATCTTTTGGTTGAACCTATATTGATTTTAGGGCCTCTATAAATGCTTTGAGATGATGGTGAAAAGTGTTGATTATTTTTTAAGGGATCATTTTCACCAGTGTTTGGTAAAGTTTTTTCAATACTACACGCTGAATAGATTAATAAGGTTTGGAGGGAAAGGCACCCAAAATGAATATTTTGCATTTTGGTGAAGGTAAATGTGAGGGTGATTTGGTTTAGTTGGAAGGTTGAGGGGTGGAAGGGTATGTCTATGGTATGGATACTTTGGATTTTCCCTTATCCTTTTATTGGTCCTGAGATCAGGTAACCATATGGATAGTGTGGATGAGGGAAGGTGTTGGGATAGAAGGATGCTTTAGTTCCTCCTCACTTTTAGATGAGAGTGGAGGAGTAGGTAATTGTTGGATGGGTTCATTTAGTGGTTAGGCTGATAATAGGCTCAAAGGAGGTTCATCTGATAATACATCATCCTCATCCCATAAGTTATGGATAAGTGCTTGGAGAGCTTTGTAGTTATCTGTGTCATGTCCAGGTGTCTTATGGTATGAGTAGATTAGACTATCATTGAACCAAGATGATTTATTACTTGAAGGGTTAAAGGGTTTGATATATGGTAGGATTAAGGAGGAAGTTTTCAACAAACTTTATAGAATGGTTGAATAAGATTTGAGCAAAGGTGTTGAGGGTGTTGGGTTTTTGGTTTTAGGAGTGGGAGCCTTCTTAGGAGTAGGCTTCACCACAGAAGTTGTAGATGGTGGAATGGTTTTGGTAGGTGGTTTTGGTTTGGATTGCTTAGTTAAGGTTATTTTTGAGGTGGAAGATTTAGAGGTGGATGATGAAGGTTTGTAGATAGGTGGGAAGGTAGAGGTAGATAGTTTAGTTAAGAATGATGGGGAGTTTGATGAATTGGTGGGGGTAGGTAAAGGTAACATGAATGGAGAAGGTTTATTTTTAGTTATTTTGGGAGGGTTCACCCTCTTTGTATAAGGATGAGCTCCTAGGATGGTTGAAGGATGGAGTCCTAAGATAGAAGGTAAGTGGGAAGGAGGTGGTATGGTTTTGGTTCTAGGTGGGAGTTTGGGTGAATCCATCTACTTGCTTTGGTTGAGTTTTTCTTTAGCGGACTAGATGGGGTTAAGTCTAACTTCAAATATGGGTAAGCAAGGATAGGTGTAGGAAGTATTCCTAAATTCTTGATAGGTTTGGCTAGAGAGGTGTAAGGTGATTTGACAATTTTGGATGGAGGTGGTTTGGATGGTTCCCCTATAGTTTTGGAGGGTGAAGAGTTTGATGAATTTATTGAGGTGATGATATGTTTGATGGTGGATGAAAGTGAGGTTGAAGGTTCAAGTTTGTTTTGATAGGGGAGCCCAAGATGATGCCAAAAGGTGGATCTATCTAGATTGGGTTGATAAGTGAATTCTAGGCTTTGGACCAATCTAGAAAAAGGCTTGTAAATGGGTTTGATCCCTTGGTCATTGGTTTCAAAGATTAAGCCCATAGTTTGAGGTGAGGGAATGGTTTATTCACCTTTGTCCTTAATGGAAGGTTCCAAGATTTGGGAGGATGTTCCCTCCATGGACGGAGTAGGTAAGGTGATCTCTACTCATGGAATGGTTTCTAAAGAGAGAATGGGTGGTTCTATGATAGGGGAGGAAGGTTTGATGGCCTCAAGTGAAGGAATAAAGGTGGAGACTTCCTTTTTGTGGGTTTTTGAAGGAATGGTGGGTAATTCCACCACTTTAATGAGTGGAGTGGAGGAAGAGGTAGTTGAGGAAATGGTTGCCTCCTTTGGTATTTCTATCAAAGGGGATGTGAATAAGTCCATCATCTCATCAAGTAAATAAAGAGGGGTGGTTGCTTCTTTTATTTGGGTGTCCAAAGGAATAGAGGGTGAGTTCACAACTTCAATGAGTGGAATGGAGGAAGAGGTAGTTACGGTAATGGTTTCCTTAATGATAGGTTGACTAATAATAACATTGATCATATGGACCTTACAAGCGTGAGATGATTCTGATTTGTTATCATCATAATTGGTAGAAGGGGCATGATTAGGGAAAGGTTTTTGAAAGATGTCAAGGGAATGATTTAGGGGTGCATTGGTATTATCAAATACAAGTTCTCCCTTATCAAACATGTTTTGAACAATAGTTTTGAGGGTGTTACACCTACTAACATCATGTCCAATGACATGGTGGAAATCACATAGATCATTCTCATTGTACCAACCAGGTATAGGGAGAGAAGCATCAAATTTTTGGGGACGTTTAATGGGGGGAAGTTTTATGATGTTGGATTTGAGAAATTTTTCAAAAACTGAAGCATAAGATTCCCCTATCAGAGTGCATTATTTTTAGGTAGCTCATTTTGATTTCAATTTTTTTGGTTGGAAGAATTAGAGAAGTTGGTTTGGTTGAAAGTTGGTGGTGGAGTGGTTTTAGGGACAATTGATTTTGTGGATGCCTTTGGTTTTATGTTGGGATGGTTAGATAGATTATTAGTTTTGGATGAGGAAGGATCATTAGATTTGAAGTTAGAATTTTTATTTCTCAATTTTAATTTCCCCTCATCAATGGCTCTAATTTCTAATTTAAGTGCTATGGTGAAAGCCTCATCAAAGGTTCTAAAAGTTTAAACTTGAAGAGTAGGAACAATGTGTTTGACACAACCCTAAAAGAAAAGTTCAATCAACTCAAGTTGTGGTAAAGAGAAAGAGACATGGTTGATAAGACCTCTCTACTGTGCTATGAAATTGGTAATTGATTTATCATCAAATTTCCTGATGGAGTAGAAGTTGGTAATAGAGGCCTTCTTAGATACATTGACTGAAAAATGATCTAAAAATATTTGGGCAAGTTAGGAAAAGGAGAAGATGGAGTGCTTGGTGAGATAACTATACCAATCTAAGGCTGGTCTAGATAAAGACATGGGGAAAGTATGAAGGAGAAGAGCATCATCATATGTAATCAAGTAAAAAAAATGGAAAAATGCTCTTAAGTGTTGTTGGGGGTCCTTCATGATTTGAAACTTGGAAAACTTGGGTAGTTTCCATTGAGGAGGATAAGATCGAATAGGGAAGGATGGGTGAATAGGTTCATTGTAGATTTGATCATAAGACAAGAGGTTATGAGCCCTAGAGATAGATGACTCCAAGTTGGTCATTTTGTCAATTAACATTTTGACCAAATCTATTTGGGATTGGGAAGCTCCATAATTTTTTGGTAAGTTTGGTTGAGGTTGGGTTAAAGAAATATATAGATAAGTGCTAGAAGGTTGAGAAGATACCACATATTGGTATGTGGTTATTGAAGGTTGGGATAATGACACACAAGGGTTAATGGGCCTAAAAGGTTGGGTAAAAGGTGTTATGTATCCTTACGGATTAAGAACATATTGGTAGGATGTCATGGGTATTTGTTGAGGGATTGATATGAGTTGATTTAAAGATATAAATAGATTAATTGGTTGGGGTTGAGTGGTAACTCTTGTGCTAATAGGTGGAAGGGTAGGAGGTATGGAAAGCACCAAATTTTGAAGTGGGGTGGAAATTGGTGGGTTGGTAATGATAATAAGATTGGTGGAAATAGGGTTAGAAGATACCCCCATGGTGGATGAGGTAGGGGTAACAAGAGGTGAGGTTGCCCCTATGTTGGAGGTGTTGGTTAATGTAGGGGGTGTTTGACTTTTGGTTGGGATGTTGGATTGAGTTTGGGTGGTGTTAGTGGATGGGATATTGGTGGAAGAATATTATTGGGTGATCATAGGTTAGGTAGAGGTATAACCAATCATAAGATGGGGAGGCATACCATAAGGTGGATCCATAGGAGGAACTGAAGCAATAGGGGTGTGGTGGGATAAGGTGTTAGGGTAATGTTAGAGGGCCATGGGTTTGTTATCAAGGAAGGTATCAAAATATACATCACCCTTGATAATTATCTGAGGCATGGTAAGAGGGGGAGAAAGATGAGGAGAACCCTCAACATCAGAAGTATACTCCATAGAGGAGGAAGAAGAGGAGAGTGATTATTGGTTTGTTTGATTCCTCAATTGTTGTCAAGTAAAGACCATGTGAGGAATAGAAAATAAATGAAAAAAATATCATAACTCAAAAAACAAAGCAAGAAAAATATCTCAAGATAATCAAAACATACACTAAAGTGTGTTTAACAACTTAGGATATGTTTTAGATTGCTTTTGGATTATGCCTTAGAAAGTGTGAAGAGGAAATTTAGTTTGTAGGTCAAGTACTAAAAAGGAAGTCTAAGGTTGGTTTCAGGTGTTAAAAGATATAAAAAATCTATATTGAAAGTTAGTACATGGCTTGATATTGGGGCCTACCCCTTCACTTCACACACTGTAGTGATAAGGGTGTCAAGTATTTAGCCAAGATATACTGATGATTTAACTATTTTGAGAATATTAGAGTATTATTCCTAATTTAGTTAAAGATCTAAGATAATTAAATCAATAAATAATATTGAAATAATTAATCTATTGATTTGTATAATTTGATTGTAATTTAAACCTTTTGAAAAACGATAATAAATGAAAAGAAATATAACTTAGCTCAAACTAGATTGAGATGATTGAGATAAAAGCTAGTACTAGTTTTACAGAACTGGGACACTATCAAAAATTAGGATCTAAATTTCATTTAGTGAAAGGATAGGAGCACTAAAAATAAGACACTTCAGGGTCTAATGCTATAGTCTAGGTCCTGCCACTATTGTCCAAACTAGTCACAAAGATCTAAATTTTCTAGTTTTTGTCCACTGTCCCTATATTCGTCCACCTGTGAAATTTTAAGTCTTGATTCTTGATGAATCTATTTATAGATATGATTTAATCTCCAACCATATCTCTTCCTTATGCTTTAACTTGAACAAAAAATTAAAAAAAGAGGGGGGTTAGTGTGTGTAAGATGCATTGAATGTGTATCCACACCCCTTGTGTGGGTATGTTACCTACATACCAATAATCTGAAGAGGTATCAAGCCATATGTAGTTCTCCCACTTGATGTGATTTTTAAAATAGTGAAACAAAGATGCATAAATACTAAATTGGGTGTGTTTGAGGTGGTTAGGGACTGGTGTGAGGGTTTGAATGAGTTTGTGGCTGTATTGGTTGGTTGTATGCAGAGAATAGGGAAAATTTCCTTAGTGGTCTTGCTTGTATTCTTGCTTACTTTTGAAAATAATTTCCAACCCTTATAAATGAATTTGAATGGGTTTTTATAAATATCTATTGGTCATGGATTAAATGCAATCGTGTTAGGTTGACATAATGAAGAAGAGGAATTGGATAGAAATAGTCACCTGGGCTCAAAATGTGATTGGATAGGAGCACTAGAAAAGGGACACCCTAGGGTACAACACTATAGTCCAACTTAGGCACTATTGTCCTAAGGGTATGGGACCTAAGGGGATAGAATAAGCATGGAAAAAGGGTCTTGGCTAAGCTAGAATGATGTCTCACAAGCCTATGGATGACTGGGAATAAGTGAAAATATGTTTAGAAGGGTCATGAGAGCATGTAAGATGGACCTATGGATTAGGTGTCGTAAGCCACACTCAAGCTACCAAATTTAACATTTTATATGACTATATTTCCCCCCGCTTTATTCTAGTGATGAAACAAGTCAAAACATTAATATAAAGGAAAAATAGAAAGTGCACCTGAACGTACTTGCAAGGGTGAAGCCCATGAAACTGTGTGATACTAGGTGTGTGTAGAGAGCATGTCGTGAAGTGTAAATATAAAAGATAAAAACAAAAAGTAGATCAATTCTTACTAGATATGCTATATCTAAAATAAAAATGTATAAAGCTAGGTAAGAGAGAGAGAGCAAAAGAAAGGAATGAATACACCTCACCAGGTATGTGAACCAATACAAAACCTATTGTGATGCCAAGTGATACTAGATGATGTTGAGTAATGCTAGGTATATGTTGTATCAAGAGTAATATAGTGAATGGAGCTAAGTGCTCAATTCCCTAATAGTGGCTTAAGAATTCAAAAGTTGGCCCTTTGGCTCCATCATCACCCACTAAGTGAAGCTATATTATCATGTGTGTGTTAATTGATATCTGGACTATGTGTCCAATCCCTTTGAGTAGGTGGCTCAAGAATATAAAGGCTAGCTTGACCTTTGGCTCCATCATTACCCTATGAAGTGAAGCTATAAACTGATATCAATATGAATGTGTGTTGTATGAGATGGATCTCGAATCCCATGAATGCTCTATAATATGAAAATGTGGCATGGATAACCAAATATGTACTAGAAACTAGGCCAATCTTGGCCAACTCAGAAAAAGGTGGAGATTAGGCTTGTGTGAAAGCCACTCCAAAATAGGGCCATAGGCTTATGTGGAAGGCACTCAAAAATGTGGAGGTTAGGATTGTATGAAAGCCACTTTGAAATGATGCCAAACACCTACAGATGGAATAAGGCATGCAATTGCTAAGAATGCCTAAGTAATATGCTGAAATCAGAAAGAAAAGAAGACCAATGTGTCATGCACATTGCCTCCAATCATTGATGTTTGTAACATGGATTCTGATCTAAAATTTATACCAACTTCCCTATCTAAAAATAAAAGTGCGAGATATAATGTCATGCATGATGCCCCCTATATCTAGATTCTCTGAGAAAAATTGTACTGAAACTATTGAATCTGAACTGGTTTGTATGTGTAAAACTATAACTGAGCTTACCTTTTTGATTATTTCTATAAAATTTGGGTTTTTTTGTTTGGATAGGAGCACCAAAAATATGACACCTTGGTGTCTGACACCATTGTCCATGTCCGGTGCTATTGTCCTTAATTGAAACTAAAGACTGTTATGGAATCATCACTATTTTTCTAGTCTATTCTACCTAGTTTGACCTCTGATTATTGTTTTGAGTTCTAAAAATTGATTTTTTTGAGCGGTAGGAGCTCTAATATCTATGAAAAAACCCCTATTTGTTTCTCCCTCTTCTAAGAGTGGGAATGAAGACCCTGCATTGACTTATCTCTAAAGAAAGAGCCCTACAAGTGTGTTATGTTATGAAATACATGATATAACAATGCTAATAAAAAAGATGTCTCAAGATATAGCATAGTTTTTATTGGAGATGTTAGATCAAATAGAGGTATGCCTAGATAGATATAACAATGTAATAACATGTGCAATGTAATGAATTAGAATTGAAAATGTTAGTTTTTAGGTGTTAAAGAGGGATGGATCATGATGTCCATCATGGCATCGAAGAAAGCAAGATAATGCATGATGTAGATCATGGCATTGCAGATAGTGAAAAGCAAACAAATAAAAATCACACAGGGAAAGAAGTAAGAAGCATACAAGAGTGGCCAAGGGTCCAAAAAAATAAAGGACATGGACACATGTCACTCAAACTAGAAATCAAGCATACAAGGCATGTTTTAATACTAAATACACATAAAAATGAAACAAGCAAGGTTGGCATGATGGCCACAAGCACATAAAAGAGTATAGTAAAAGGACATTAGAAAATTTCCTAAGGTACACACAAGAATAGAAGAAAAAGACATCATAAAATGTCCTAAGGCACATACAAGAGACAAAACATGAACTAAAAAATGTAATCACATCTAGTTATGCAAATCAAAAAAGGAAGGCATGTAATATACTAGAAATACAATCAAATATAACTAATCAAAACAAGAAATGAAAGCATGAAAGACATGGAGTACAAGACTAGGTATATGCTAAGAAATACATAAATGTTATATACTAGTGAATTTCGATAGAGTAATCTATGTAAGCTAGTAATTAATGTACATCAATATGATAACTAGAGTGTGTGGCGTAGGAATGACATAACCTATATGGTGTAGCCATGTAGAATATGACGCTAGTGGGTAAATATATCTGTCAGGAACCTCGAACAATAAACATGCTCTGATCCCACTATGTTAGGATCTTGCTCCCTCAATAAGAGCACAAATATGATTACTCTGTATAAGCAACTAATCACAGAATTTAACCAGAAATATAAAGTAACTAGAAATATGAAACAACACAGGAATTGAGAGACAATACACAATTGTATTAATAATCACTCAAAAGAATATACAATAAAGAAGATGCCACTTCTTCTTCCACCTCAAAGGTTCGCCACACCTCAAGACCTTCTTCCCTCTCTCTCTTGGTCACAACAATCAACTCCAATACAGAATTGATGTTCACCTCTCCACCAGTCAGTAACACGCTGCTAGTGCACCAAGTACACAAACGTACTCCAAGTAGATCTCATGCTCTCTACTGCTACCTGCAAATCACTAGACCTTACTCACCATTGTAGATCTCCTCTAGAAAGTCATGCACACATGCTGACCAAGATCATACACATATGAAGAACCCTTCTGATTCTCCAAACCAATACCCACCTTGGTACTGTGGCACTAGGAGGAATGCACCATTGCTCTCTTCTCTCTGAAGGAGCTTATTGCTCTCTTACTCACTAGCTACAAGTTTACAATACAACCCATGAGTCCATATATAGATCTCATGCTTACAATAATTAGACTAACCTAATTACAATAATTAGACACGCAACTCAAGACTAAGACTAGCCTTCAACATGCAAACTAACAGTCCAAAAATAGACTCTCCAGGATCAACATACGAACTACCTATTCACACACAGGCTGCCGACGTCGGCTCCTCCATGACCGATGTCGGCCGACTGGTAACCGATGCCGATTGCTTCTTCACTACCATCTGACTGACGTCAGTTGATCAGACTGATGTCGATTTCCCTGCAACTAATTCTGCAACTCCCCACAACTCTGCATCCTCTATAACTTCTCCTGTTTGGATCCTGGTGAAGCTTTTAGCTCCATAACCTAACAATCTCCCACTTGGAGATAAATAGCTACACCTGTACCTATACTTGTACACCATCTAAATTATTCCCTGGCTTGTATTCCTCTTCAAGATCGATCCTGAAGACCAATCACCACACAATCTGTGATGCTGCACCTGTCATTCAAGTAACCTGCCACATCCGAACCTACATATCCATGTAGTGAAGAACTTGACCCTGCATAACAAGAATCCCTGTTGCTAGTCCCACTGAATTACCCTCCAGTACTCCTTCCCCGAATTGGCTCCATACTTTCTGACAACCCCCACTGTTTGGGAAAACTTTGGTCTATGCTAGACCTCATGTGATTTCAAACCCTGTTCCAAGCTAAGCTTGAACTGTCCAGCCCTTGGTGTGCTTTTTGATTCTGCATTCTGCATCCTGCATCATGAACCCCGCCAACACCGTCTTCACATCAACTCCCACTGGAGATAAAATCTCCACGTCTCTTATGCCAAAGAATTTTGCTGCTCCAAATTCTTCATGACATACCTCTGAACTAACCTTACCCTTAGCTCAGCAAATCCCTGTATGTACAAAACCTGCTAGAAAATTACCCACATACAGTAACTGGATAATGTCGCGACTCATCATCCACTTGGTAAGATAAAACCACAATAGTTACACTGACATTGACTGAAGCCATGCTTAGTCATCCACCTATCAAACCTATACCACTGTCTTGTAGCTTCCTCAAGACCATATGCCTTGGCCTTTCGTCTCACGTATCCATCCACTCTCTTCTTTAACTTGGGAATCCATTCCGTCTCTCAGTGCTTACTTCTAGCTGACAACACTACCGATAAATACCTATTTGGTTCTTCTTCAAGGACTCACACTCCTCATCCATGCCAAGCTCCCACTGTATCTGGATTCTACCTGCATTGCTTCTTCACATCTTCCTAGTTCTTGACCATCAGTAAGCAATATAAAGAAGGTGAACAATGAATATGAGGTTCACTTACCCTTTTTGACCTCGATATGAGTGTTTGAGACTTGTTGACAGCTTGTTGTTCGCCCACCATCCATTCCAGTGACCGATCTCGGCCATCTCCCAGTCTGCTCCTGACCGATGTCGGCTCCCTGTACTGACCCTGACTACCGATGTTGTTTCTCTGGCCGATGCTGGTGTCCTTTCTGCTGACGTCGGTTCTTTCATGACCGACGTCAGTCTTTATTCTGCCGATGTCAGTTACTGTATGACCGACGCTGGTACCTGTGTTTGTTTGTGAGTGATAACTTTTTACCCGCGAGCTCTCCATGGATCAAAATCCTAATCAAATCAATGCTGCTCTGCTTAGAATAATTCAGTTCCCTCACCTGATCTCTATCTATCATATCCTCCATGAACACCAAGGCTTTCCAGTTCTTTAGCTTGTAAAAAACATCTATCTTTCACTTGAGAACCTGCATTCCCCTCCTACATATGTGACCAAGCCTATGAAGCCACATCTCTATAACAAAAGGTGAATCAGTAATATAAGTAGATAGATAAAGGATACCTACTTTATTACCACCATCTAATTCAAGTTCATCTGCTGTGAGAGTTACAGTGCATCTCCCATCACCCAAATTTCCTAAAAAATTAGACTAATCTCCAAGACTGGTTCCTGCATGACTTCCTTCAACCACTGTGTGTCATCCATCTACAATTTCAGCTTCACTTCCCCTTCGTCAATAATCTGAAAAGGCTCTCCAACCCCTAAATAAATCTCTCCAAAGTCTCCAAAGACGTACCCATGAAAAGATGCTCTATTTCGAGCTGCATGGAAAGAGGCAAAATAATCTGTAAACAAAGATTCTACTTTATCCAGAACATCCTGTGCAACACCACCTATAACATATGCTTCTATGTGCTGATCTTCTACCGACCAACAATCTCCTTTTCCCTGCTCTTTCTTTCCATCAATCAGACTATTTGTGCTATTCAGTTTCTTTATTCGTAGCTTACTTTCTTCTGCCATTGCTATACTCCCACTCAATCTAAAACCCCTACGAGTGACCTATAATCAAAAAACACTACCAGATCTGAACCACTTGTTAGTGAACCCAACCAAAATCTCTGATACCACTTGTTGGTATCAACTCTTGAACCTACAACCAAGGCTCTGATACCACTTGTCAGGAACCTAGAACAATAAACATGCTCTGATCCCACTGTGTCAGGATCTTGCTCCCTCAATAAGAGCACAAATATGATTACTCTGTATAAGCAACTAATCACAGAATTTAACCAAAAATATAAAGTAACTAGAAATATGAAACAACACAAGAATTGAGAGACAATACACAATTGTATTAACAATCACTTAGAAGAATATACAATAAAAAAGATGCCACTTCTTCTTCCACCTCAAAGGTTTGCCACACCTCAAGACCTTCTTCCCTCTCTCTCTTAGTCACAATAATCAACTCCAATATAGAATTGATGTTCACCTCTCCACCAGTCAGTAACACGCTGCCAGTGCACCAAGTACACAACCGTACTCCAAGTAGATCTCCTGCTCTCTGCTGCTACCTGCAAATCACTAGACCTTACTCACCATTGTAGATCTCCTATAGAAAGTCATGCACACATGCTGACCAAGATCATACACATACGAAGAACCCTTCTCGTTCTCCAAACCAGTACCCACCTTGGTACTGTGGCACTAGGAGGAACACACCATTGCTCTCTTCTCTCTGAAGGAGCTTATTGCTCTCTTACTCACTAGCTACAAGTTTACAATACAGCCCATGAGTCCATATATAGATCTCATGCTTACAATAATTAGACTAACCTAATTACAATAATTAGACACGCAACTCAAGACTAAGACTAGCCTTCAACATGCAAACTAACAGTCCAAAAATAGACTCTTCAGGATCAACATGCGAACTACCTGTTCACGCACAGGCTGCCGACGTTGGCTCTTCCATGACCAATGTCGGCCGACTGGTAACCAATGCTAGTTGCTTCTTCACTGCCATCTGACCAATGTCAGTTGATCAGACTGATGCTGGTTTCCCTACAACTGATTCTGCAACTCCCCGCAACTCTGCATCCTCCGTAACTTCTCCTGTTTGCATCTTGGTGAAGCTTTTAGCTCCACAACCTAACAATATCAATATATGTCTCTAATGTAGGAGTAGGATACCCCCTTAATGGGTAGAGTGAAACAATCAAGGATATATATGTCACTACACAAACTCAAAGAAGATCAAGTGAAGCATGGTAATGTAGATAAATCGACAAACAATAGCATACAACAACAAATGTAAGTCCAAAATGGTAGTAGAAATGTAAAGCATGGATAATGCATATAATTGAAATGTTTTTAAATATTTGAATGTTTTTTTATTTTGAAATTTTATATTATTTTTGGTATTTTGACATATTTGAATGTTTTTTTGTATTTTGAAAATTTTGTATTGTTTTTGATATTTTTGAAATTTTTTATATTTTGAGCTATGTACAAGAAAAACTGAGAAACTATGTATAAGTAAGCAAAAATAAACTACCTACAAGTAATACTGAGGAGAGATGATACTAACCAATGAGTCTCATGGGAGACTCCCTATCATGGTGTCCTGTATCAAGGAGAGGGATCGTACGTGAACGTGAAACATGATAGAAGGGTTGAGATTGTGGCTCTAAAAGTTGTGTATGCTATAAATGATCTAAAATATTTATAATGGACATGAACTATGGGGTCCCCCTATAAATTTGAGAAGTAGATGAAATTGTAGGGATCTTAGGGACCCATCTAGTAGTAGGAAAAGCTCTCCAAACATGTGCTTTGTGTGTAGAGGCATGAAACCTCAATGAGACTACCTTGGGTGTGAATATAGTAGCTGGAAACTATCTAGAATTCTAAAACTATGGTTACTCTAAAAGAGACCTATGTGAAAGTGTATGAACTCTCTATGTTGGTGATGGAGGCTTCAACTATGTCTAAATCTGAATTGGAGGAAAAACTAAAACTGGTCGAGAAATTGAAATTGGTGGCTCAGCTAAAACTAGTGATTGCAAAGTAGTATTGGCTCTGAAGTAAGGGGTGATAACTCATATGAAACTCCACCAAATGTAACAACCTAATTAGCATAAAATAATTTCATGCATCCATGAACTATAGAAGGTATTGATTGAAGTTTTTGAATCCATGGGCAACCAAGTAACATATCAAAAAATCTTGCATTGGGAACAATAGTAAATTGTGTGGCCACATGTGTTGAACTAACCTATCGAATAAGTATAATCTCACCCAATTAACTCTATATGTGTCCACTAAATCCACTAACAACTATGTTCATCGATGTAATATCTTGATTTGAATATCCCAAATGCTATAATAATGTCATAGTGCACATGTTCACATTGGATCCATTGTCTATGAGAACACTATGAATATGATGATTATGAATGTAAGCTTTGATAAAGAGTGCATGATAATCTGAATCATCCTCAATGATCTCCTACTCTAAGAAGGATATCTAAGGTCTAGATGGAACTCTAGAATTATACACACCAATCATGTTACTCAAAGGATGTGTCTTAACTAAAGGTGACCTATATGTATCTAGTGGGGGATGTGAATGGTATGCATGATGAACACCTAATGTATCACCTGTATCTTATTTAGAATGTTGTGGGAAATAATTTGAAAATATTTTCAAAGCTTTATCCTGTGTTTGCTTTGCTTGAGGAATATCAACTGAAGTGCCAAGATCAATAACATTTCCATCTATCAAGTCTTGTATTGTATGTTTCAAACGGATACATCTATTTGTTGTATGTCTTAGTTCCCTATGAAAATCACAAAATGCATTCTGATCATATCCTTGTGGAAGAGGATTTGTTGGGTCAACTTCTTAAATAGGAGGGAGAGATATGATCTTACATTTCAATAATTTATATAAAACTCTAGTTCAAGAAATTGGTAGATTGGAAAAAGTTTGCCAAGGAGGTGCAGATAAAACCACTCATTGAGGGTACTCTAAAGCTATATTGACTATAGTTTGATTCTGAATCTTGCTATCATTGACCTTTACTTTGTATGGGTCTTTACTGATACTCTTGTTTGTTGTTTTTAATATGCTTGTGTACTTGAGTTTTCCCATTGAAATGAGTTTGATTTCTCTTTCCTTTAGTGTATGACATAACTTAATGAAGGAAAATAATATTTTGAACATTATTGATTCATGCAAAGCTGGTAGAAGACTCTATTTGAAGAGTTATTATAACTCTTGATCAGCCATGGGGCTAGTCATCTTAGCCAAGATAGTCTTGTATCAAAGAACATAATCTATGAGATGCTCATTTGATCATTGTTTTTACTGTGCAATTTAGGCATAAGAAAACTTATTACCAATTTTAACGTTGAAATAAGCTAGGTACATGTCAGTTAAAGGATTGAATGCATTGACCAAATGATTTGGTAGACTATCGAACCATTGTAAAGCATAATCCTTGAAAATTTGTGGAAATAGCTTGGTTAGTAGACAATCATTTGGCACATAGTCCAAGCATGCTGCATGAAAAGCTCTCAAGTGTGTCTTTGGATCACCCTTACCATCATATAGAGTGATCTTGGGTGGAACAAAACATTATGGCAAGAGTGTTGAAGCAATATGACATGTCAATAGTGTGTGAAGAAAAGCAAAAGAATATAAGGCCTATGTAGGTATATAGGCACATTGCTCAAGATGTAGCACCTTAGATTGAAGAGATTTTATCTTTCCACATCAGGAGACAAATATATACTAGTCATAGCTGGTGGTGGCATAGAGGAAGGTTGGACTTGTACAAGGGGTTATTGAGACATAGTTGCCTCTGTAGTGTCATTTGTAACTGGTTGCTCTGTGGTTTGAGAAGATTGACCATTGTTCAATTTTTTTTTCTTATTTTAGTATTTTGAATATGTCATCTTGGATATTAGGATGTTTGGTTAAAAGGTCTTGAAATTCCCTCTTATGAGTTTCATCAAAACTAGTGTATTGGGCCATTGTTAAAGTAGGAAAACAAATTGAAACTTGATTGAATTTTTTTTAATAAGAATAGTGTTATGGAAGGAAAGTAATAAATAAAATAAATGTAAAGTGTTAAAAATATCCAATTGGAAGGTGCATAAAAATGATACAAAACTCCCAAACATGTAAGGTGATACCTTAAGAAGCAATGGGACCTAGTAGATGCATCTAGGGTTTTGAAAATGATATAGTCTAAACTTAATAAGATTTTTTTTAAAAATTTACTATGGAATTTTAAAATTTGATGCTAATTTTTAATTTAAATATGTAACTAAAAAATTATTGGAAAATTCTTGATTTGAAAGGACCTAGTGAATGCAACTAGGGTTTGGAAGAAAATATTTTTTCAAAAATTACTATGAAATTTTAAAAATTAAATTGAATTTTTGATTTAAATATGCAAGTAAAAAATAAAAAAAATATTAAAAAAATTTATCAAATAATTTACCCTAAGGTTTCTATGGTTTTTATGTGTAAATGAAGTAAGTCAGTTTCACCAAATAATTTAACAATTTTGGAATATTGGAGTATTATTCTTAATTTATTTAAAGGTCTAAGATAATTAGATAAGTAAATAATATTTCAATAATTAATCTACTAATTTGTATAATTTGATTTTAATTTAAACCTTTCTGAAAATAGTAATAAATGAAGAGAAATATAACTCAAGTCAAACTAGACTAAGACGACTAAGACAGAAGTTGGTACCAGCTATGCAGAACTAGGACACTATCACAAATCAAGATCTAGCTTTCATTCGATGAAAGGATAGGAGTGTCAAAAACAAAAAACTCTAGGGTCTAATGCTATAGTTTAGGTCCTATGGTTGATTTCCAAATTCATCACAAAGATCTAAGTTTTTTGGGTTTTGTCCACTATCCTTATATTAGTCTGCCTATGAAATTTTAAGTCTCAATTGTCGATGAATCTCCTTATAAAGTTGATTTAATCTCTAACCCTAGGTCTTCCTTGTGCTTAAAATTAAATAAAAACTTGGAGAAAGAGGGGGGGTTAGTGTGTGTAAGATACACTGAACGTGTATCCACACTTCTTGTGTCGGCATGCTGCCTACATACCAATAATCTGAAGAGGGATCAAGCCATATGTAGTTCTCTAATTTTATGTGCTTTATGCAATAGTGTAATGAAGATGCAAAAATGCTAAATTGGGTGTGCTTGAGGTGGCTAGGGACTAGTGTGAGGGTTTGAATGAGCTTGTAGTTATATTGGCTAGTTGTATCCAGAGAATAGAAAAAATTACTTTAGTGGTCTTGATTGTATTCTTGCTTGCTTTTAAAAATAATTGCAAACACTTCTAAATGAAATTTGAATGGGATTTTATAGAGAACTATTGGTCATGGGTTAAATGCAATTGTGCTAGGTCAACACAATGAAGAAGAGTAATCGGGGAAAAATGGTCACCTGAGCTCAAAATGTGATTAGATAAGAGCGGTGGAAAGGGGACACCCTAGGGTCCAACACTATAGTCCAAATTGAGTACTATTTTCCTAAGGGTATGAGACTTAGGGGATGGAATAAACATGGAAAAAGGGTCCTAGTTAAGCTAGAATGAGGTCTTGAAAGCCTACAAATGACTGGGAATCAGTGAAAAGATGTTTAGAAGGGTCATGAGAGCATGCAAGATGGACATATGGATTGGGTGTCATAAACCACACTCAAACTACCAAATTTAACATTTTGTATGACTACAACTAAATTTTAGAGTTTAGACTCAACTATAGAGTTGAGTTTTAGATTCTCTTCTTGGTAATGACCTCCAAGTAAGATAGCCAAAGGGTAAGGTGTGCCTTTAGGTGATGAAATCCTAGTCAGACCTTATGTCAATTATTTTGATGTGTTGATTGATTATGTGGTTTGATAAAGTGTGTGATAACAAGAGTGAAACTATGATTGATTAATTTGCTTTTAAGTTAACTAGATGAACTAAAAACAAGCAAATAATCAACATATGTAAGGTTTATTTTAAGCCTAAAATAAATTTTAGATTTCATTGTATGAACATAGAATAAAGGAAAAAAAGGGCACTTAGATGATGCTAGGATCTCGCTGGGCATGCTAAAATGTTTCTTTTAATTTATGTTTATTTCTTAATTGAGGAAAAGGCTAAGAAACTATTAATAAGGGTGTGGTAGAAGAACTTGGTTGTTGTGCACACATGATCCAAAAAAGTGTGGAGATCTCATTTTTATCTTGGAAGGATGACATGTAGATATTAAAACACTAACAAAAGGGGTTGTTAAAAAGATAGTAAGGTGGACTTCCTAGTGTGAGCTAAATCCAAGAAGCATGAGCTTGTTAGGAGGCTGTCAATCCACTCTTAGATAATAATTAAGTTGAAAGAGATAAAAGTAAAATACTTAAATTAAATAACAAAAAGTATAAAAATTAAATTCAAGAAGAAATGAATGATTTTTAAATAAAATAACTAAATATAACAATAATGGGTCAATACTAGTGCTAAAATAGATCAAGTTAGGTTTAAAAAGTTAGGCAGGGATCTATAAACAGGCAGAGACATAAAATGTTAGATTTTATTGGGGGTAAGGAGTTAGAAATAACTTGATATTATTTATTACCATAATGATTATTGGTGGTCAGGGTGATTATCAACAGTTAAGCTAACTGTCAGTGTTGGGTAACCATTGATGGTTGAAGGTGACCATCAGTGGTTATTTTGACCATCGATGGTTGCATGTGGATTTTGAAGGTACTCAAAAAATAGTTATAGAATGGATTAATGATCAAGTAAGGTTTTTTAAAGGGTCTAGTTAGGCTCATGGAAGTCAGAAGATAGGTGTAAGAGGTCTGATTAAGGCCTGGAAGTCAAAAACCAAGCAAACAAAGTTGAAATACAAATTGTACTTTTTATTTGCTAAATGGTTGATGGCTAGAGCAATTTTGGTAGAGTAATGGTACTTTTCCTCAAGAGAAATTTTGGTAGAGGTTCAGATCTCTATTATAGTTGTTGAATTGTTGGAAGGAAGACTGGTTGGCTAGAAGCTTGAATACCTATATACTAGAATGTTGTTGTGATTGATGGATCCTTTTTCACCTCCTACTCCCCTCCTTTTATAGGCAAAGAGAGATGGAGGATAGAAGGTTCCCTAGGAGGTTATCTTGATGATTTTGATGCTTCATAGTTTGTTAGAAATAGGTAAATCAAACATATTAAATTATGTCATGTTATCTTATACAAATTTGGTGTTATGTTAGAATGAGGAAGACATAACCATCGGTGGTCATGCTGATTATCAATAGTCAAGTCTCTGAAGGTAAAGGGGCTAAGGTGGGGTGGGTTAAAAAGGGTTGGATTAAAGGTTAGTTAGTAAACTAGTGAGTTTAGTTAGCTACGTAGCTAACTTGACTTAGGGTTTGATGGGTTGGTTAGTAGGTCAAGAAGGGTTAGGTCATCCTTAGGGGGTCCTGAGGAATTTTGACATCTGGGATGGTTGTGTGCAATTTTCTAATTTCTACAATCTTCTCTTTATCATATTTTAATCTTGATCTTGCCTTCAAGGATTATAGATCCTTATTGAGCTTGATGCACTCATCCTTAATATCCTTATAGTTTGAGGCCATGATCTTATTTTGATCATAGTCACTCAACTTACCTCTATACTTCTCAAAAAATGCCTTGAATTGATTGCACTTTTCTTAACTTGATTTTAGGTATGCATAAGTAACCTCTACTTTAGCCTTAAAATATTGATTCTGTTTATTAAATTGCTTAGCCATATTATATCTTGGATCACCTTCAAGTGGTTAAACTTGAAAATATGGTCTTGTGAATCTAGGAATTTGAATCAAGAGAGGATGGTTAATATGGTGTTAGTTTCAAAATGAAAACAAAATGAAAAAAACACACTAACTAGCATAAAATCTCCAGGCATAAATACTAGGGAGAGATTAATTAAGAAACATAAATAAAACACACAATTAAAATGCAAAATAAATCTTCTTTTACCTTCCTTGGATGCTCCAAATACTTGTTATAGTGGCTTGCTCGGTTTGTACTCATGAAGTCCTCATCAATATAAGTTTGGTTACCTCCATCTCTCCTTGGCACCTTTGGCTTGTGGCTTGGCTTGGATTGGAATCAATTTGGCATGGTAACACTAATTAAAATTTCTTATTGAAGATATTTATGCATTATAGCTTTGCACCAAAATAGCTTAGAAATGATGTTCATGGCCTCTCTATTTATAGATTTTTGAGAATGTCTAGAATCAACCTAAACCGTACACTTGAGATTGAGATGTGTGGTTGAGGATTAATTAAATTTTTGGAATTAAGTTTATAATTATCCCCATCATGAAATTGGAATAAGGGGAAATTAAGAGGCATGGAGGTCATCATGGAAGGCATTGATGAGGCATTGAGGACATGAATCTTGATATTTGTGGCATTTATGGCTTAGGGATGTTTTCCTAAGAAATGAGACCACCTGATGATGCAGATATTCAATATTCATTTCCAAAATAAAGTATTCAATAAGTTTTCATGAAGTTATTGATTAGGCTCTAATTTGGATTAATTATCTCTAAACATGATTAAACACTTTATGCACAAATTACTCAAATTGATCATAATGCTTTATTATTGGTCCAAAATTTGATTGAATTAGAATTATAAGTCACTATCATATGCTTTGGAACCATTATATTATTTAGGATGTTACCAATAGCAAATAACAAAGGCATGTGTCTTGTGCAAAATATTTGATAGAAAAGAGCAATCCAGAGCACCTAGGTGTAAAATTGGCATTTTGACTCGAAATGATTTTATCAAAGTTAGCTAGCTCATAGATTGAATTACCCCATTTAATAATACTCTAGACAAAATTGGAACTTGAATATGTTAGTTTTACATTATTTAACATATTTTAGTATTTTTAGGCCAAATTGTGCATTTTGGTAGGAATTAGTCGAAAGCCTGATTGGAGGTTATCGATGGCCAGAATGAGGTGTCTATAGTTTGGTCCTATTTGGAAAGATGTTAAAAACCATAGGCAAAGCAATGTATTCTTAAAGAATGAGAAATGGCTTTTATGCCAAAAAGAAGATGATGATTGAAGAACAAAGCTCCAAATGGTTTCGCGAAGCCTATGATGATGCCCCTTCAAGGGAGTGGCCATCATATTTGTTGATGGATGGTCCCTTTAAAAGAAACAAGAAGAAAGGTGGAATTAACTTATGGTTGAGATTAATCCAAATAATAAAATGCTTTCATGCATTAATGTAAAAAGGATGTTTATTTTCCTAAAGGTAATTATAATCAAGATTACTTAATGATTTACCCATAGATAGTTATAATCATTACGAGGACCTGGATTGGATACAAATGATTGTGCCCGATTTAGGGATGATTAGCAAGCATAACTCAAAGATATAACCTAGAATACAAATTAAAGATAAGTGGGAAAAAAATGATGAAAAAGATTAACATAAGAATAAGATTGATCAATATAAAATATTTAGTTGTACCTGCTAATGAGGAGATGCTCATCTTGATTAGCAATGATACAACTAGAATGGCCAATGGGTTAATTTGATCAAGGGTGGGATGGAAGGATTTTACAAGTTGCAAGGATAAACTTCTATTAATCCATTGATTATAGACCTTTTTGAAGATAATTTTTGTTGTAGCATGTGACGGTAGGCTTCATGATAGAACACCATGAAGACTTAGCCAAAATATGCATAAAGACTGACTCCCGATCCAATAAACACTCAAAAATAATGCACCAATGATAAAAACCATGATGAAAATGTTAATAGATGAATATGGATGGACTCAAGAATAATGAACTTGAGGAATCACCCAATGAACACATATAGACTGAGTTGAGGCAATAGTGCTGGAAACAAACAAACATGCAAGCGAACAAAATAAAAATAAAAACAAATAAACAAATAAATAAACTAACAACCTGAAATAAACAAATAAATAGAAAGCCTAAAAACAAAAGAAAAATAAAGCATCCTAACATTGACAATGCCCCAGTAAGGTGGATTGAGGATAACTGACTAGACTTAGACAGGGTAAATATTTTTGGATTTTGAAATATTTGAATGTTTTTGGAATTTTGAGGGTATCTTAACTTGTTAGAGAATGACAAGATACCTACTCACAAAATGGTGAGAGAATATGGAAAGGGGGATTGAGGTGACCTCAACATGAATTGAACATGACCCACATAGTCTTAAAATGACCTCATGTCACAGTAATTCCATCCATACAAAAGGTGAGAAAAAACCAACTAGGTCCCAACAAGTTCTCAAATCTGACAAATGGCCAGTCAAATGAAAACAATGATGGTAAGGTGATGTGGCAATGGATGATAAACAAATGTTGCCCCTAGTTTTCCCATAGGTAGTTATAATTAGGATACAATGGCATAAGTCAATGATATGAATTTGCCCATAGGTGATTATAATTAGTAGCAAGACTGATTATAATTAGGCTCACATAAACAAACCTAATAGGATGAAGGATATCTTTCCATATCAACTGTCACACTAATTTCATTTACTATCATTGTAAACATGACTTGGATTGATTATTGAAACTTGATTAGAATCCTCTCACAAAAAGTGTAGGAAGAACCAAAGTAACCAAGATCAAAATAGGATTGGGTAGGATGACTAAAAATAGGCTTTGGTCTAGATAGGAATGGAATGGTTTGATGGCATGGTCTTACTAAGGATAAACATGGTTTTTGATAGATTAAATACAATGGTAAGAGGGTTAGCCCCAAGTGATGGGGTGAATGGTTGGGATCTACAATAATGGTAAATAGGTATATATAACAATGGCAATGGCATGTGAAATGGTATGGTACATGTTTTTGTCCTGGGTGTGGTTTTTGATTCTATTATTCCTATTGATGGGGAGATGCACGTCTTAATAAACAAATGATACAAATAGAATACTTGATCATGTTAATTGCTATCCCACACCTCATCTGAATAGTTTCTCTGTCAAGAACTAGATGTTGATTTGGTTGTCAAGAATGGTTTTGTGATCTTCATTAGTCATTGATTCTGATTCAATCAAACATCGAGACAAAGTATCTTTGTAGCCTCTACAAAGAAAAGTGTGGCCATGGATGGTAAACAAGGACAAATAATGGATTGTACGTTTGGTTGTGAAATAGAATGGTAGATGATAATGGAATGTATAATGGTGAGGAAACAAATGAAGATTAGGACTTTCAGTCACACATAATGTTGTTAATTCCAAATTCAACATAATTTTGGTTGTGGTGGGGCTGAAGACTTGTTCTCTCAATAGGACCACTAGATTTTTCTATTATTTGATCTTGAGAGTAGCTACCATCTGATTAGGCTATAGATTGTAAGCTATTTTGATTTGATCTTTGATTTTATCTTCATCAAGTAGTGAAGAAATTTTGTGCTCAACTATTGGTGCTTCAAATAGGTTTTCACCAATGAAGTTGTCTTAATTATTCCATTGTGCCTTGGAGGAGGTGTCACTAAGGAATGTTGAATTTTGAATTTTATTATCTTCTAGAATTTCTAAAAAAGTTTCTCTAAAAGATACTGAGCTAAAAATCTGATTATATCCTAACACCTTTAAAAAGGTTTCACTAAGAGAGTGTTCTTCTACTATATGAATGTGGTCTTGGCCTCCTTGCTCTTATTCAACTGCTATGTCACCATGGATGCAGTTCAACAAAGTGTGATTCTATCGATCCCAATTGACACTTATGGGAGATGGAATGTTAATGATATGAATATTTTGGTTGATGGTAATAGCCTATGGAATGGTAATGGAATGGGGAAGGCTGCACAATCCTCATAGAAGATAATAGGATGACTCATGTCAAAGCTAAAGTACTCATCCTCAAAAACTATAAAAGGATCACAAATATATTCAAATTAATTTGTGAGGCATGCATAACCAATGTTGTAACGAACATATTATTCTTTTGAATCTAATTCTAACTCAAGGGACTCTGAATCTGATGTTGAGACTGATGTTGATTCAGATTTTGATGGTAAATGTGATATCAGTTCAAGAATATAACCTGACTCTAAATTTGATTCTTCATCTGACAGGTACTCCATTATAATGATGTCTTGTTGAATATTTGGTTTTAGATAAGTAACGACTTGTGATGGCATAATGAGCTCCACAAAAACTAGTTTGTCAAAATGAGACTCCTCTAGGATGGGAAATATGTCAAGAGACAACTACTCAGAGACTAGCTTGTCAATAGGAAGCTCTTGAAAAATAGGCACATGGTTGAGGTAATGATTTTCCCAAATGCAGTTATAATCATTAAGAAGTGACTCTGTAATGAGCCTAGCTCAAAACTATCCACAATTTCACCTAAATGTTGATTGTAATTACGTCAAATAGTTTATATGTAACCTTGTAGCGTGCTGATGTAGTGTTTCAATTGAAGTAGGTTGATAGCAACGAATGCTAAGACTGATTTAAAGACCCTTACAATGCCTACAAACTGATCTATATGCAGATATGCAATTCTTTTTGGACCTTTTTTTTTGTCAAGCAAATATATGGAAACTAGTTATGCAAAAAAACTAGCTACAACAAATAGACATTTTGTAAAACATTTTCCATGCATCATTTCATTAACAAATCTATTTGTAAGAGTATCTTTAAACAATTCGCTACTTATGTCTCCATCATTATGAATATTTCAATACAAAGCAAATGTCAAACAACCAAGACTCTTGGCTTAATACATATGAACTAATGACAGCCACCTACAACCATACCAATTTCTTAGTGCAACTAAATGATATTTAAAATGCAATAAGATTTCAATAATGGACCTAGTTTGGAGACGCCTTGCATTCCAAACAAGAAGCAATTAAAATTCAGGAAGTTGGAGACCATATGCAACCCACACAAATTCTCTGAGGAAGTCCCCCCTGTTTAGATCTGGAATAAAGGAATGAAATAATCTTAGCAGCTTCCAAGTCTCTAATAATTCCTAACACCTTCAACATAACCCTAGGAATGATGCACCCCACTTTCCAATGGAAATCACTGCAAGTAGGAGCTCTAGCGAATGGAAAGATGTCAAATACGACTCTAATGGCGTCTTTGTTGCTTCGGACTTGGCATAGAAAATTCCTTCATAAAAATTAGGTTCTCCTCATCAATTAGTTGATGCTTCCAATAAGATTCTCCAAGGCTAATAGTCTCCAATACAATGATCTCAAAAATTGGCCTTAGGCCACAAATTTCTACCCAAATGAAGTGACTGAAGTATCACCTCCAACAGTAAAATTCAAGTGATATTGCACACCCTCAAAATCACTATCAATGGGAGTTTTTCGTTCCCAGTGACAATCAGATTATCTACAGACCACTTAGCTCCACAAATACTCAAGAAGAATTCACCAACACAACAATTCAACAAATCTGGATGCCCAAAATGGTGAGACCTCAAGGTCTATATAAGCTTTTCCTCAAGAGGTCACCCTCAATAAAATAATATTATATTATTAATAAAGTGCATCAAATTATAAAAGTAAAGTTTCCATAAAATAGAAATAATAATAAAATATAGTGGAAAACCTTATTCCAATCGAAACTGAGCCAAGTAATCACCAAGTGACTGCAAAAATGACTCTCTCACCATGCCTCATTAGCTTATGAGAGCTGTTAATAGGCTAATCCTGCTGATATGTCGATGTCAACTAGAAGGGGACATGACAGTTCACCCCTCCTAAAATTGCTTGTCCCCAAGCAATCTAATTTTAGGATGTTGTAAGATTTCCTTACTTATTTCTTCATTGATATGTTTTGGGTTTATTGACAAAATTCCTACAGAAGAAGCTCCACTCTTTGCATCTTTCAGGAAATATATGGTATAACCAAGAGAAGGAACAGATTGTCCCAAACTAACAGCTCCCTGTGTGCCATTAATAGCAATATTAAAATGAGATACTGGTTGTCTAGCATCTAAACCCAACGTGCCAGCAACAAATGAATTTTGTGAAACATTTGGAGCTACTAGCCCAACTCCCACCATGCCAACAAAGGTTCCAGCAAAAATCAATGCTGACTGTCCAGTCACTTGAACATTTTTTGCAGACCCCTATTGACAGAAAAAAATAGCCCTTCTCCCAAAAAATTGAATCCGCAACAACAATTGCACGTTTGGCATGAAAGAACAACTCTCCAAAAGGGTCGCTCAGAGTGCCTTTATGCAGCCAAGAATCCAAGGACTCAATCAATGGATACAAACTACATATGAACAATAGTAATAATGTGTGATAAGGTTCCTCATCTTCAATTACATCATTATATAATTCTCCACTAAAGTCAAGAAGCCACCTATCACTTGAAGAACCAAGATCATCCATGTCTTCAGTTGACAAAAGTATAGCTAGAGCCAAAGTTTGCCTTCTAGAAGTTGCACTAAAAGCATCCCACAATCTCCTCCAGCTATTCCTTCTTGCCTCTTGACTGCTAATATCTCTAGTTGAACTGGATGTGTCATTGGAAGATAAACTCGATGGCCTTGCATGAAGCATGTTTTTGGTCTCTGATTTATTGTCACCATAATTAAGTTCCCTTTTTGCCTCATCTTCTCTAGAAGACCCATTAAAATTTTGTTTTATTTTTTCCGTAATCTCTCCAAGTGTTCTTCCCAGCATCTCACTGTCTGCTCTCTTTCTTTTTCTGTGCTTTGAACTCTGCTCTTTTTCTTCAAGAAAAATATTGTGTGTAATATGAGGAGCCTCAAGGAATTCAAATAGTTTTGATACCAACTCTTCCTTCTTAGTTATATTTATTGATAATTGCAAATCTAGAACATCGCAAAGATTCCCCAAGTTTTCTTTATGGAGTTTTTTCAGCTTTTTCTTCACTTTCTCACTATTCTTGTTCTCATCTAGTTCAAAGCCAGAGAACTACAGAATATTATTTTTGATATGAAGGACCTTGACATGATTTCCATAAAAAACTATGTGAAGCAATTTCAAGATTTGGTCGCCTTTGCTCTTCCTTGATATCTTATACGCCACTTGTATATCACTTGAATGGACCAAGTGAGTGTTGGTTGCTTCTGGACCCACTGAAGCATTGCCTGTTTGTAGTCTTAGAGAACTTGTTCCTGGTAAAGCAATTGAACCCAAGCATGAGTGTGAGAGATTATTCAACAAGCTTACATTTATGGTGGAAGCTATTGCAGTATGAAGTTGCTGTGATGTGTTGCCAACAACTGATTTACAATCCTGTCCATCTGTTGCATCTATGCTTGATTTTGTCTCTTGAGTGGAAAGACCTAAAGATGAGGAATATTGGGCAGGACCTCCTTGTGAAGTACCATGTAAAAGTGAACTAGAAGTTATATGAGGCAAACTAGATGCTGATGTAAGTGATACACTAGAGGGAACCTCCATTTTCACAGTTGTTGTAGGAAATGCTCTGTTTGGTGCCTGTGGATATCCAATCATGACTCCAATCACTGCTTGGCCTGATGAAGTTCTGACAGTAGCAGATTATGGTTGAAGGGGAATAGAATGCATAGCTACAGATGTTAAATCAGTCTTTATTATATTTGAACATGCATTTACTGATGTTTCTCCAGAACAACGTAGAGCAAAACAAACATCCACAAAACTATCTAAAAGAAGAATCAAGTGTTGTGAATGTTTCATTACTGCATTTGTCATAGATGGATTGCGTTTACCCGCATTGTATAGTGATCTAAGCTTGGGAAGTTGTTTGGGTTGTCTGTATGGAGTGACTATGACCAGCTTGACACCCACCTCCTACTTGATGATATGCTCAATCCCTTGATCTGGAGGTCTACCTAGAGGAATCTTGCTAAACACCTTCATATGCTTAATCCTTAACTCCTGGATATCAGGATGGTACTCTAGTTTCTATTGTTCCCCTGGTGTAGGCATCAACACACATTCTGCTACCCACTCTACCATATCATGTCTTACTAGCCTCGCCATTCTCTTGAAAGAGGTCATCCTGAAACTAGAGTCTTGAATTGCCTTAAGGACATGAGTCTTTTCATCAACCTGAAAAGACATCTCCATCTCTCTAAGATCAAGGGTGAATTTCCCAATATCATGTAACCATATCATGCCAAGCACCATGTCAATATCACCCATGTTCACTACATAAAAGTCCATCTTGAACTCATAGTTGTTCAATCATATGGGCAAGTCTGAAATTCTCTTCTCACATTTGAGGGTATATCCATCCGCAACCTTAACCCTTATCCCCTCAAATTCCTCTATCTTGATGCCTCTCCTAGCAACCAAATGAGCATCAATGAAGTTGTGAGTTGCCCCTATATCAAGAAGAGTGATTATCTTGTGCCCTACTAAGACCCCACGCATCCTAAATGAACCCTCCTGTTGGATGCTAGTGATGTGTGCATCAAGTTGCCTCATTGCTCCTACATGTTTTTCTTCTTCCTGCTCTGCTTCAAAATCAGATTGCCGATATGATTTTTCTGATCCAGAGTCTTCATAATATGCCCACATTATTCTATTAGCCTTTCCCTTTGGTCCCAAGAGACAATCATGATTTGCATCATAAGGCCCCTTACAATAGAACACAACTTCTTCCTTAATTCATTGAGTGTGTCATGACCCAAAGATGTTGCTGATTTGTCCTTGAAATCTAGATTGTTCTTCTTCTTAGAGAAAAATTTATTATCTTGATTTGAAGAAGATCCCTTTGATACAAACTTATTCTATGGTGTTGACAGTTCCATACTCCTAGCCTTCTTCATAGCCTCCTGAAGAGTAGGAGGATCAAAGGCTTTTATCCATCCCCTCATAGGCTCTATTAATCCTTCAATAAATAGAACCGCCAACCGTCTCTCTGAGATGTTAGGAACCATCACCGATAATTTTTGAAAATCTCCAATGTAATTCTCCAAACTTCCAACTTGCTTGAGTTGGGCCAAATCCTTGAAGTATGATTATGGATCTTTCCTATCAAAATGTTCCACAAGTCTGTCCACAAACTCTTGATAGGATGTAATCTGATTATGCTGTAATGTTACCAATCCATGATACCACCATTCGTGTGTTGCTCCTTCCAAGTGCAATGTGGCAAACTTGATGGCTTCTTCTTTTGTCATGGGTCAGAGAGCCAAGAAGGTATCCAACTTATGAATCCATGACTGTGTAGTAATCTTGCCACTACCATCAAACATGGACAATGTGAGCTTATTAGTAGCTTGCTTAAGGTCCTTATTCTGATTCCAAGGCCTCCTCTCCCATCGAGACCTGTAGTAGTCCATCCTTGTTTGTACAAAATGATCAAAATGCATAAGCTATCATGCTTCTGGTGTCAATAGTTGCCATTCATCATGAGCAACCATATATGCATCAGCGAAGGTAGGCTCCCCAACATCTTCAACATTCTCTTCTACTGCACATTCTTCCCTCAAGAAAGTGGGTTGTGTAGGTATGTCTGCCATGTGGGAAGATGCTCTTAGTATTCTCCTTGTACCAGCTATGCTCCTTTCATCATCATGATCTTGGGGCTACCTTCTTGGTAAGTCCAACTGTTGTAGAGTGTTTTCAAGCTGCTCAAGTACCCCAAATATCTATTGCTATCCCTCCCTTAAAATCCTAAAAGTATCAAGTACCTCTCTATCATAATCTCTTCTTCCATTTCTAGGAGGACTTCCTTCTCTTCTTTCTTCTATAGGGCCACCAATCACTTTATCCCCTGCTGCTATAGCTACTGATAATGTGTCTTGTCTCTGTTTCCTTTCTTCTCTAGCTGTATATCTCTTGGTTCTATCACTTGGGTGCATAAATGAAGATGATTTCTGACCCAAAGGATGGCAGGAAATTGCTATGATACCACTGTAATGAGCCTAGCTCAAAACTGTCCACAATTTCACCTAAATGCTGATTGTAATTACATCAAATAGTTTATATGCAACCTTGTAGCGTGATGATGTAGTGTTTCAATTGAAGTAGGTTGATAGCAACGAATGCTAAGACTAATTTAAAGACCCTTACAATGCCTAAAAACTAATCTATATGCAGATATGCAATTCTTTTTGGACTTTTTTTCTTTGGTCATGCAAATATATGGAAATTAGTTATTCAAAAAAACTAGCTACAACAAATAGACATTTTGTAAAACATTTGCCATGCATCATTTCATTAACAAATCTGTTTGTAAGAGTATCTTTGAACAATTTGCTACTTATGTCTCCATCAATATGAATATTTCAATACAAAGCAAATGTCAAACAACCAAGACTCTTGGCTTAATACATATGAACTAATGACAACCACCTATAGCCGTACCAATTTCTTAGTGCAACTAAATGATATTTAAAATGCAATAAGATTTCAACAATGGACCTAGTTTGGAGACGCCTTGCTTTCCCAACAAGAAGTAATTAAAATTTAGGAAGTTGGAGACCATATGCAACCCACACAAATTCTCTGAGGAAGTCACCCTTGTTCAGATTTGGAATAAAGGAATGAAATAATCTTAGTAGCTTCCAAGTCTCCAATAATTCCTAATGCCTTCAACATAACCCTAGGAATGATGTGCCCCACTTTCCAATGGAAATCGCTACAAGTAGGAGCTCTAGCGAATGGAAAGATGGCAAAGATGGCTCTAATGGCATCCCTGTTGCTTCAGACTTGGTATAGAAAATTCCTTCATAAAAATCAGGTTCTCCTCGTTAATTAGTTGATGCTTCCAATAAGATTCTCCAAGGCTAATAGTCTCCAATACAATGATCTCAAAAATTGGCCTTAGGCCACAAATTTCTGCCCAAACGAAGTGACTGAAGTATCACCTCCAATTGTAATAATTTAGGTGATATTGCACACCCTCAAAATCGCTATCAATTGGAGTTTTTTGTTCCCAGTGACAATCTAATTATCTACAGACCACTTGGCTCCACAAATACTCAAGAAGAATTCACCAACATAACAATTCAACAAATTTGGGTGCCCAAAATGGTGAGACCTCAAGGTCTATTTAAGCTTTTCCTCAAGAGGTCACCCTCAATAAAATAATATTATATTATTAATAAAGTGCATCAAATTATAAAAATAAAGTTTCCATAAAATAAAAATAATAATAAAATATAGTGGAAAACCTTATTCCAATCGAAACTTAGCCAAGTAATCACCAAGTGACTGCAAAAATGACTCTCTCACCATGCCTCGTTAGCCTACGAGAGCTGTTAATAGGCTAATCATGTTGATATGTCGATGTCAACTAGAAGGGGACATGACAGACTCAGCAAAGACTAGTTCATCAAAGTGAGACTCCTCGATAGCTGGTATAGGATCAATAAGTGATTCATCACAAGCTAACTTATCATAATTGATTGGTTTAATAAAAACATCTTAGATTGGTTGGTTTTCTTGGCTTTGGTTTCCAATGAGTTGGAAAACACTAATTTTGAACATAGCTTGGTATTCGAATGATTAGATCAATTGAGGTTTGGATGGGATTGGTACTGAATGAGGAATGACTTGTGGTTGGATAATGGTAGGGCATTAGGGAGCATGACTGCTCACACAAGCCAAAGGATGAATTCCTAAAATGGTAATGATAGGGCATTATGGGGCTTGATTGCCCACATAAGCCAAAGGACTAGGTCTTGGAATGATGAAGGGGCATTGTGGAGTTTGATTGCTTGTACAAACTAAAGGATGAGGTCCTGGTATAAAAATGGTTGGGCATTATGGAACTTGGTTGCTCGTATAAACCGAAGGATGAGGTCTTGGTATGAGAATGGTGTGACAATATGGTCCTAGAATAGAAATGGTATGATATGGTGGAGTCTGATTACTCACATAAGCCAAAGCATCCAAGTCTTCTTCATAAACCATATCATCCCAATTGTGAGTTGGCTCATAAGCTGGTTCTTGACTATGTTTCATGCATTGATTATTGAAAAGAGGGTATGGATTCATATCCTAAACAAGATTATCTATAGTTTGGTCTTCAAATTCTTCCTCACAAGCCTCTTCATTCTAATTAAGGTCTCAATTTGGATTTTGTGGATTTTGACTATCTTCCTCATATGGAGTATTTTAGAGAGAATAATAAAAATGCTTAGAAAATATTTCTCTATAGGGGTTCCTAGTGGGATTTTATGCAGCCATTCTATCATAAGTTGGATTGTACATGACTCCACCATAAGTGTATCTAGACATATCTGCCTAAATGATGAAAGCTCTGAAATAAAAAGACTTAGAGTTGTACAAACTTTAAAAAACTATGTCCAAAGGACAAATGGTTTAAGCTTAGTCTAAGTTGAACCAAGGTGTGGAGTTGTATCTCCAAAATGGTTTGTGATAAGACTTGGCATAAAATATCTAACATAAAATGTCTAATGTCAAATTTCATACACATAAAAGGTCAAGCATTTGAATAAAAATAGGTATGTCAAAAGTCTAGGTCAAAGTGATCCAAACAAGGTCTAAACTAGGAAAGGGAAAAGTTGAGTGACTCTTTTGTTCAAATGTGGAGTCAAAATATAGGCTCAAAAAAATAGGTATACACTAGGAATTTTGGCCAAATAACATCAAAAGCTAAACTTGAAACAAAGATATCATGTGATTTGATTTAATCTAACAAGTTTAGAAACAACTTTGACATAGACCCAACACACGGAATCAAACATAAGCATGATCAGTTAGCATAAGGCATAAGACAAAAGGCTCTTTGAAGAAATACTATTTTTTCCCAAATAAAGGCACAAAAAATGATAAGGATAGGCATGGAACAAACAAACCATCAATATTTTTCAAATTTGGGTAATCGATTAACTAAAGTTATACAACTTAAAAGAGAAAGATTTGTTTATCAACCCCACAAATTAGGGCCTAAATAGAAATCAATCAATATTTGAATCCAAACTTAACAAGGCTAATTGAAAACTCAACATTTGAAAATTAGGATTTGACCAAATAAGCTAGACAAGATTGGACAACATGACATCACAAGACAAAGGTCCAAATGGTATACATGACATGGTTTGAAACAAACAATTTTTGATAGAAGGTAAAACATGTCTTGAAACAAAATTGAGCAGCCTAACAGTGTAAGCATACTCAAATAATGTGGTTAATATTATGTTTCAAAGAGTTAATAGGCTCAAAATGTTTTGACATGATTTGGGCAGCATAACACTACCCTTTGTAACTCAAATGACACACACACAAACAAGTTTAGCAAAAATTTCAAGGCATGAGTGAGGTGTAAAATGTTCAGCATAACACCTCATTAAACAAAAGAATGACGTATAGATAAATTAGTTTTGACATGGCTTTATAAACAAGAAAACAAGTTTTAGTCTTAAAATCACTAAGTAAGATAAATAACCAAAATACACTAAGTATAATCATCTAAATCCTAACAAGGGTATGGCAAAATGGGGTTGACTAAACTAGCAAGCTTTTGAACGTTTCTAGGGAAATCAATTGCACAATGACTTTTACATCAAATAATGCAAAAAAAAAGCATGAAAATTAGGTGACCATGGTATTGGCTAGTTTTAAAAAGGTATAGTCCTTTTTACAACCACTACATCCTATTGTTCGTACAGTGTAGTGTGATGTCTAAATGCAGATACGTCCCATGTGTAACTCCAAAGGAGTAAGTGAAGTCAATGTTGGGAGATGAAAACCCAGGTAAAAGCTTCACTAGAGAACTCACAGGAGGTAATGATGTTTCCCTCGCAATCCAAGATGCATAAAAATAAATAAAACATGAAATAAAAAGACTTTAGGGTCATTTTCAAGGTCACCCAAACTTTGACAAGTTTTTGGAAGGCTTTAGATGACTTTCTTTCTAAGCCTTGGACAAGGCTATTTGCAATAGGAATGGCACTTTTGATTGCAAGGGTTCCCTAAAGGGGAAAAATGGAAGAGCATACACATAAAATCCCTCTTCTTGCCAAACAAAAATTAGATCAAGCAACTATTGAATACCAATTTTTTTTATAAAGATGAGTTCATTTTAAAGCCCAAATTTGAAAAATGAGGTGGTGTTCATTTGACCCCTTGGTCTTAGTTGTAACTTTGAAAACTAAAGCTAAAAAATTACTTAAGCACCTGAATATTACATTAAGCACAAAAATAATGTTCCTAGTTCATTTTAAAATATGAAAAATATGTTTTAAACATGTTTTAACTAGTTCTAAGTCTGTTGGTTACCTGTCTACCCTTAAGGCATCACCCCAAAAACAAATATGTTAGATTAGAAAAACTTTAAATAGATTTTCAAAATTTTGTGAAAAATATATGAAACTTGAAGCTAAACTAATGCTACATTATGAAAATATAGGATAAAACACATGATTTTTTTTAAAAATCATCTAAAATGAAGTCCATATGACCCCAAACCAAACATTTTAAAATGACCTATTTAGTTCTCAAGTTTGTGTTTTTAATAAAAACACAGTGACCGACATCGGTTGTATAGCTGACATTAGTTACACTTACTAACCAATGACGGTTATCTAACTAACATTGATTATATCAATAGTGACTGATGACAACAATCCAATTGATGATGGTTTTACTAATTGATGTCAATTACTGTGTAAACTCGTGACAAAGAAAAATGGAAAAATAAAGTTAAAAAATCAAATTGCAAGAGTTTTAATGATCCAAATGAAGATTTTAAAGTTGCATAATGATCTTCTTCATGTGTGGGATGCATCTAGTCCCACTAGGCGTGCCATATGTGAATCTAGGAATTTGACTCAAGAGAGGATGGTTAGTATGGTGTTAATTTCAAAATGAAAACAAAATGAAAGAAACACACTAACATAACATCTCTAGGCCTAAACACTAGAGAGAGATTAGTTAACAAACATAAATAAAACACATAACTAAAATTCAAAATAAATATTCTTTTACCTTCTTTGGATGCTCCAAAATGCTTGTTGTAGTGGCTTGCTTAGTTTGTGCTCATGAAGTCCTCATCAATAGAAGCTTGGTTACCTCCATCTCTCCTTGGCACCTTTGGCTTGTGGCTTGGCTTGGCCTGGAATTAATTTGGCATGGTAACATTAATTTATATAGTTTTTTTAAGATATTTGTGCATTATAACTTTTCACCAAAATAGCTTAGAAATGATGTTCATGGCCTCTCTATTTATAGATTTTTGAGAATGTCTAGAATCAACTTGAACCATCCATCCTGAGATTGAGATGTGTGGTTAAAGATTAATTCAATTTTTGGAATTAAGTTTATAATTATCTTCATCATGACATTGGAAGAAGGGGAAATTAAGAGGCATGGAGGGCATCATGGAAGGCATTGATGAGGCATGGAGGCCATGAATCCTGATATTTGTGGCATCTATGGCATAGGAATGTCTTCCTAAAAAATGAGGTCACCTGATGATGTAGATATTCAATATTCATTTCCAAAATAATATTCAATAAGTTTCCATGGAATTATTGATTAGGCTCTAATTTATATTAATTATCCCTAAGCATGATTAAGCATTTTATGCACAAATTACTCAAATTGATTAGAATGCCTTGCTATTGGTCCAAAATTCAATTAGATTGGAATTGGAAGTTATTATCATATGCATTATAACCATTATCCCATTTAAGGTTTTACAAAAAAAAAATAACAAAGGCACATGTCTTGTATAAAATATTTGATAGGAAAGAGTAATCCAGAGCACTTAGGTGCAAAATTGGCATTTTGACTTGAAATGATCTTATCAAAGTTAGTTGGCCCATAAATTGCATTGAACTATTTAATTATAATATAGCCAAAATCAGTACTTCAATATGTCAATTTCACATCATTTAGCATGTTTTAGTTTTTTTAATCCAAATTTTGTGTTTTGGTAAGAATTGGTCAAAAGCCTCGTTGGAGGTTATCGGTGGCCAGATTCAGGTGTCTATAGGTCCTACTCTGATACCAATTATTAGAGGTAAAATCACTAAGAGGGGAGGTGAATCAGTGATTCAAGATAATCCAATTCAATTCCTAAATCTTAAATAGTCAACATATATTAACTTGATCAAGCAACATAAACATGAAAGCACATATATCCAAAACATACATAAGAGCATACATCACATGAACACATTATATATGTGGGAAAGCCTCTTGGGGGATAAAACACACTAAACCTTGAAAGATGGATTAAAGTCTTATAAAATAATATCCAAAATGTATACCAATACCAACTGATTAAGGAACATCCATCTCTTAATTTAGTGAGACACCCATCCCACAAGGAGGAACCAACCCCCTAGGCAACCAAACACCTACTCAACTACCTTGATCTAATCTCCACCTCTGATTTAATGTATTCTAAACCTGATGATGGAATTATATTAATTTCACTCTTTCCATTTACACTCTCATAAATTTTTATACATAATTCATGCATCCAAAACACCCTTTTGGATCACTCTCAAATAGCCTCTAGAGCTTACTCACTCAATCTACCTCTTCTAGGCTTATTAGGTTGAATAACACATGTTTTCACCTTAATCAAATTGATCAAACAATAATTAATGATTCTCTTTAACATATTATTGTCTTCACTAACATTTACCTTCTCTTTCAAAGGCTAACTCCTTTGCTTGACTCCCCACTCTCACAACAAACACAATTAGTCCAATTAGACCTTGTACTTATACCACTCTCTTCCTTTAACCCATCTTGGTCAGCCAATATTCTTTACATATTTGAACCAAAATTAACATAGTTTCATAAAAAGGTTACATGTGATAACCATACTCTTCATAGTTTGGTCATTATCTCATTAACCCCAAACCACCATTAGGTCTTGGTGAGACCTAAAATAATCAGGCCTTCATACTCATACGTTACATGTGAGATTAATTGGACCACCTTCATCCTTTACCAATGATTTAAACACATAAAATATTTATCTAATATCCCTTTTATAAATTTAATATGGGTTCATGCCACTAGAACACCAACTCAACACTTGAAGCTATTAATTGGTCTCCTTGCTCTTCAGGTCTTCATATACAAAAAAAATAGTCTCAATCTTCTGAAGCAAACACTATGTTTTTAATAGTCATATGGATGAAACATTAAATACATAATATATACCTCCATGTTATTTATACACTTCAACACATGCTCTAAGCACTCAATTCAACTCTCTCAAAATGACCACTCAGACTAGTCACACACAGTCAAAATACAATTATACTATTTTGACTCTCCATATCTGATTAGGAGAAAAATATGACAACAAATTATTTTTCATAATACTTATATACTTATATAAAATCTCAATTCTCATTTTATTCCTTAACTCTGCTTAAAACACCTTCAATTCACTCCTGCAACATGGTCACTCAATCTGCTAGTGCATTCAACAAATAGTCAACTTCTAAGCCTTTGTTCATACTGAATATGGATTGGTCAAACATATGAAATATTAATAGATGGTTATCATGGAGTTTAAAACACTACTAAATATTTATCTCATATTTAAACATTAAAATACTATAAATAACAACTCAAATATCCTTCTCTAGTCACTTGCAGAACATGGTAAAACACATAGTCAACTTTAAAGCTCAATATCTTTGACTGTACAAACATTAAAATCCTATAATAAACTTATTTGGATGTTAATTGAGGTTTTATTCAAATTTTATTTTTACTCCATTAATAAATTCATCCTATATCAAGAGATATTAGAAAAATATTGAGCACTAGTTTTTCTTTTCTTAATTTCAAATACCAACGGTCACTGGTAAATGCAAATATTGTAGACACATGTCTTCATATCATGGTACCTAAAAGATATATTAATTATGATATATTTATATAACTAATAACCTCTTAAATTTAACTTAAAACACTCACCTTTTATCTTATATTTATGCTTCTATGACCAAGCCACTTGGTAGCCTTGCATACCCTCTACGTACCCTACAGTCAGTCTTCCAACGAACTTCCACCACTTGGCATTCCCATGTGCCTTTTGATCATATTATTAAATTTTCAGCTCAATAAACTCCATTGTATCATAATATAAATGATAATGTGCACACTATTGATCTCTATTTGATAGGTTATATGCTTGTCATCAAATCTATTGCTTAAACTCCACGATTGTGACACATGTCTTCATCGCGTTCATTCTTCAGATCTTTGACTAATTGACTTCATGTTCATCATATATATATATATATATATATATATATATATAATAATGATCATTTTTAGATCGTTATATTGTCATATTAAATTCTCATTATTAGATCTATGATCTAATTAAATACTCACTGTAGATCTTCAATAATACAAATTTGGCTGAAGTATGGGAACTTATTGAACTCTGCTTAAGAGGCCAAATTTTCACCTTAATAAATTTTGATAAGATAAAAATAATGACCTAAAACTTTGATAACATGATCACTTCTTAGAGGGGAATCCATCCATATATCAAACTACTCTTGAAACCTTCACACATGTGAAATATGACATCATCAATCTACTTACTCAAACTTATCTACCAAGATGACTATTTAAACCTACACCTTCATATGACTACTCTAAGGAATTATATTCACTTACATAAGCACTCCAAGTACTCATAACACCCCATAGGTTGTTTGAAACATGTCCATACCATCAATAACATCCATCAATTACCTCACTAAGTCAAACACTAAAAAACCATGTAGGAACACTGAAGCTCATTGAAGCACACTTTGTCATTGTCATTCTAGCACACATGACACCTCATCAACATCCTTGGTGTTAGGGTACATGAAACACCAGAAGCACATAGTTGATTACCAAACCAAGCAACTTAATATGCGAAAATAAACCAGATTCAACAAGTAACTAGAATTCAGAATAACACAGAATATGAGAGACAATACACAACTTGTATTAATAACTTTTACAGAAAAGAATACAATAAAGAAGATGCCACTTCTTCTCCACCACCTCTTCAGAGGTTTCCCACACCTCAAGTGAACAGTAATTCTCTCCTCAAAGCTCTCTCTACTAGGTCCCAACACCCAACTCAAACACAGAGTTGGTGTTCACCTTACACCTGTGCTCCACGCACTCCAAAAGTACTCAAAGTACTTCAAGTAGATCTCCCATGAACCTGCAACAACTTGCAATTCAACAAACCATACTTATGGAAGGAACTACCTTGCCTTCCTCTTAGCTCTCCATGTACTCCACGTACATACCAATGAGTACACACTGTACTCCAAATAGATCCTGCCTGATTCTGCTCCCTGTTGTGTTGCTGTCCTATCTGATCTCCAACCTATAGATCAATATTGGTTCTGCACCCCTGTGAACCTTGACCTTGCACACACACACACACCTGTAGATCAACGATCTTACTTACTATGTAGATCTCCTATAAGGGCCATGCTCACCTGATGACCAAGATCATACATACCTGAAGAATCCAACTGACTCTCCAATCCAGCACCCACCTTGGTATTGTTGTGGAACTAGGAGGAACACCCTTGCTCACCTCACACACAGAAGGAGCTAACTTTGCTTAATTCAAACTAGAACAAATTTACAATACAACCATGAGTCTATTATATAGATCTCATCCAAACAATAATTAGACATCTAATTACAATAATTAGATCCGCAGCTCTCAGTCTATAATTAGCACTAAGCATGCAAACACTTGGTTCGTTAGCTGACTGCCCGTAATAAACTCACAGTCGAACCACACAGGTGACCGACGTCGGTCCCTGTCTACCTGGTGGTGACCGACGCCGGTCGATCCCTGACCGATGTCGGTTGCTTCTCTTCACTATCCTGCTGACGTCGACTGATCAGACCGACACCGGTTGCTCTGCAACTTAGCAACCCTCAGCAACCTCCTCTCCTATTTGCATCAGTGAAGCTTTTAGCTCCACAACCTAACAATCTCCCACTTGGAGATAAACAACTGCACTGTACCTGTACTTGTACTCTGTCTAATCTGTTTCCTGGTTTGTATCCCTCTTCAAGCTCAATCCTTGAAGACTAACCACCACACATCCCGTGGTGCACCTCCTATCATTCGAGTACCCTGCCACATCCAAACCTACAAACACATGTAGTGAAGTCTTGACCCTGCATGTATACCTACTGCTGGTCCCTCTCAAAATTCCTGAGAACCCACTTCCCCAAATTGGCTCCTAACTCTTTGACAGCTCCCACTGCATGGGAGTATTCAGGTCTATACCAAACCTCATGTGATTTCAGACACTGTACCTATCCAGCCCTTAGTGTGCTTCGGCTCTGCATCCTGCGTAATGAACCTCGCCAACACCTGATTCACATCAGCTCCCACTGGAGACAAAATCAACCTGTGATCTCCATGCCTCCCATGTCAAAGAATTTCACTGCTCCAAACTCCTCCTGACATGCCACTGAACTAATCTTACCCTTAGCTCAATAAAACCCTGTATGTACAAACCCTGCTAGCAAATATACCATCTACATACAGCAATAGAATGATGTCATGACTCATCATCCACCTGGTAAGACAAACCACAGTAGTTACCCTAACATTGACTGAAGCCATGCTTCGTCCTCCACTTGTCAAAACCTATACCACTGTCCTGCAGCTTCCTCAAGACCATATGCCTGGTCTTTCATCTCACGTGTCTGTTCACTCTATTCTTCAACTAAGGAATCCATTCATCTCTATGCTTTCATCTAGCTGGCAACCCTACCAAAACTCTTATTTGGTTCTGCATCATATCCCTGCCATGCTCCCACTTGTTTCCTGGATCCTTCCTGCTCTACAATCAGCGACAAGTATAAAGAAGAGGAACAATGAATTTGAGGGCCTACTTACGTCTTCAATCTTCTGTATGGGTGTTTGAGACTCCTTGACAGCATGTTGTCCACCCAAAATCCGTTACAGTGACCGACCTCGGTCACTCCACAGTCTACATCCGATCGACGTCAGTTCCCATGCGTCTGTCCTTGACTACCAACCTGCTAACATCGGTGTCCCTGTTGCCGATGTCGGTCATATGACCGATGTCGGTCTTACATACTGCCGATGTCGGTTCTTTATGACCGACGTCGGTCTTACCCTGCCCGACATCACCGGCTTTGGTCTGCACATGACCGACATCGGCACCTGTCTGTTCGACATCGATTCTTCCTGACTGATGCTAGTATTTGTGTTCACCTGTGAGTGATGACTTTTTACCCGCGAGCTCCTTTGAATCAATCTCTATGTCCAAACTACCTTGCTCAGAAGTATCTAGTACCATCCACTGGTTTCTGTCCGCCATCTCCTCCAAGAACACCAAGGCTTTCTAGTTCTTAAGCCTGTCAAATACATCTGTCTTTCGCTTAAGAACATGCATCTCCTTCCTGCTCATGTGACCAAGCCTACGAAGCCACGTCTTCACAATATAAGAAGAATCAGTAATATAAACAAGTAGATAAAGAGTACCTATTTTCTTACCACCAGCTAATTCGAGTGTATCCGCTGTGAGAGTTCTTGTGCATCTCTCATCACCCAATCTTTCTAAAGAAATTAGCCATATCTCCAAACCTGGGACTTGCATGACCTTCATTAACACCTGTGTGTTGGCCGCCTGTAATTTTAGCTTCACTTTCCCTTTGCCAATTCTTTGGCAAGGCTCACCAGCTCCTCTGCCTGGGGCTGCATGGAAAGAGGCAACCGAATCTTTTATCCAAGATTCAACTTTATCCAAGAAACCTCCCAGAGCATCTTGTGCAACATCACCTGCAACATCTGCTTCTTCAGTTTCTTCATGCTGATCTTCCACCAACCAACAATATTCTTTTACCTGCTCTTTCTTTCCATGGGACCTTAAGTGACCATCTATGCTTTTCAACTCCTCCATTCTTAGCTTACTTTCATCTGCCATTGCTATGCTCCCACTCAATCAAAAACCCCTGAGAGTGACCTGTAACCAAACACAAAACCTGCTCCCTACAACCTTAACTCTGATACCACTTGTCAGGGTGCACGAAACACTGGAAGCACACAGTTGATTACCAAACCAAGAAACTTAATATGTGGAAATAAACCAGATTCAACAAGTAACTAGAATTCAGAATAACATAGAATATGAGAGACAATACACAACTTGTATTAATAACTTTTATAGAAAAGAATACAATAAAGAAGATGCCACTTCTTCTCCACCACCTCTTCAGAGGTTTCCCACACCTCAAGTGAACAATAATTCTCTCCTCAAAGCTCTCTCTACTAGGTCCCAACACCCAACTCAAACACAGAGTTGGTGTTCACCTTACACTTGTGCTCCATGCACTCCACAAGTGCTCCACGCACTCCACAAGTACTCAAATTACTTCAAGTAGATCTCCCATGAACCTGCAACAACCTACAATTCAACAGGCCATACTTATGGAAAGAACTGCCTTGCCTTCCTCTTAGCTCTCCATGTACTCCACGTACATACCAATGAGTACACACTATACTCCAAGTAGATCCTGCCTAATTCTGCTCCCTGTTGTGTTGCTGTCCTATCTGATCTCCAACCTACAGATCAATACTAGTTCTGCACCCCTGTGAACCTTGACCTTGCACACACACACACACCTGCAGATCAACGATCTTACTTACTATGTAGATCTCCTATAAGGGCCATGCTCACCTGATGATCAAGATCATACATACCTGAAGAATCCAGCTGACTCTCCAATCTAGCACCCACCTTGGTACTGTTGTGGAACTAGGAGGAACACCCTTGCTCACCTCACACACAAAAGGAGCTAACTTTTCTCAACTCAAACTAGAACAAATTTACAATACAACCATGAGTCTATTATATAGATCTCATCCAAACAATAATTAGACATCTAATTACAATAATTAGATCTACAGCTCTCAGTCTATAATTAGCACTAAGCATGCAAACACTTGGTTCGTTAGCTGACTGCCCGTAATAAACTCACAATCGAACCACACAGGTGACCGACGTCGGTCCCTGTCTACCTGGAGGTAACCGATGCCAGCCGATCCCTGATCGACGTCGGTTGCTTCTCTTCACTATCCTGCCGACGTCGGCTGATCAGACTGACGCCGGTTGCTCTGCAACTCAGCAACCCTCAGCAACCTCTCCTGTTTGCATCAGTGAAGCTTTTAGCTCCACAACCTAACACTTGGTCACCTTGGAGACATAATTTACAAAAATCCAACAAGGTTTCCCTTTGCTATTGTGATAGGTGATGTCATGACTAAGGATATTACTAGTGGATGAAATTTTTTATTGTGATTGGCTATTGTAGAGGCTAGGAAAAGGATGAGTTGGATGGGGATGGGTTTGATTTTTCCTAATTATGATGGAACTTAGGTTTATGGGATCAAATTATATAATAAATTGGATACATATTTCTATGAGACATAAAATTATTATATCCTTATTTACAAATATGCATTTTTTAATCTAGGTGAACAAGTCATTGCGACTATTTGGATTGTATTTAATTTGATTTCCAAGGTTTTCCTCATACTTATCATGAGTTCATTCAAAGTGCCAAATATTTTAAAAATATTCATTATATTAGGTTTTTCCAAGCTTATACAAATATCAATTTTAGGATTCCATGATGTTTGTCTTAGATGTTTTTTATGTGTTGGATGTATTGGATGCGGGTTCATAAGCTTGCTCTAGATTATTCTTGATTTTGTATTGATTGATTATATTGGATATGGGTTGGTTTATGTAATGATATCTTAATTTTAGAAATTAAGATTAATTTTAGGTTGATTCAAGTTTAATAAAGGATTGATGATTCAAATTGGATTTGGATTTAGATGATATGATATAAAAAAAAGGGACTGACATGGATAATATAATATGGGTGATTGATGTTGATAAGGTTGGATATAAAATGATTGGAAGTTGAACTATATTGAGTAAATTGGATTAGTTTTGATATTAGGATGGATTAATTTGGATTTGTTAAGGTTAACCCAAGGATTGATATATTATTTGATCTATTAAGTTTGATTTAACCGTATGGTTAGGGATGGAGAATGGATGGATGTTATGATTTTATCGACCCCAATTGACAAGTGAGGGGGATTAAATGAAAAATATTTAGAGGTGATAGTGTGATGTTTAGATGAGGTATAACATATTTGGAACTATGATTACTTGAAAAAAAATCCTTGCTTTAGTTTGATCTCAATTTTGACTTTGGATTGATGTGATGTGAGATGGCTGACATGATTTTATATGTGTCAATTAGATGAACTCGAGCCAATTTTTTTGGACATGATCTAGATTAATTAGGATGGGATTAGGGTATGATAATTGTATATTTGACTTGGAAGGTTTTCCTAGATTAAATATTTTTGACAAGATGATAAATTTGACTAGGTAGCAAAATATTTGAGACAATGTTGGATGGGTTTTGAGTAGATCAATTAAGAGTGTTTTGAATTTGATAGGATTTGCGCAAGTTAGATGGGTTAAGGATGGTGTTAAATGATGATAATATTTGATGGATAAATTATTCAAATATGACTAGTCTTATATTCTATCAATACTATGATAGTTTATTATGATATGTGAAAGGGGGTGGTCTTTGTTGTGGATTGAGTCAAGCTTATATTTAGGATAGTCTTGATGATGATAGGATTGGACTTGTTTACATAATTTGGACTAGGGGATGCCTATATCATGTTAGGGTTGAGATTAGACAAGGTATGTTGTAGTGATGTTTAAGTGGGAAAAGGTATGATGAAATGATGTCTATGATGTGTATGCCAAAGGTGAGATTAGGTAAGAGTGTGATTAAGATTTTGATGGATATTTGGTTAGGTGTTGGATGCATCAAAATTTATTAGTGATTAAAATTAAGAAATATTATTTTGATAATGGTTATAATGGGGTTGTTACTAATATGATGTTATATTGTTTGGATTGGCTTGATAATACAAGGATTAGATTGAACTTTTCTTAATGGATTTTTGGCTTGTTAGGATTGGATCAAAAATGCTGGTTATTTTATGATAAGGTGATAGGGTGATGAACATTTATCAAATAAATATTATTGGATTGAGGTGTGTTTTGACAAGCTTAGGTGATGTGATTTTTTTATATTGGGCATGATTTATTTTAGATTTTTTGATTATGACTTGATGGGGTTTCGATTAGGATTGTGTGTTTAGACAAAGGGATCTCTATGTTGTTGTAATTATGATGAGGCTCTTGTTTTATGTAGGTTATAAGGTTTATAAATAGTATGGGTCTCAACAACACTCAAACAAGATAAAGAAATCCATAAGCCTATACTATTAGATATGGGTGTGCAACTCAACTACCAACCCACTGATCCACTCGCATAAAGTGGAGACTAGGTTAGTTTCCCAAACATCACTCTATGTTTGTATGTGGTGAGTTTTCTTTGGGGATGTTGTTTCCCCTACACTAATAGTTTTTTATGGCATAAGGTTCATAATATAGGCTTGAATAGGTTCTCTAAGGGTATCCCCTAAATAGCTTGCAGTATGTGGGGCCCAAATTTGTATAAGGATGTTGTTTAATGCCTACATATTAGAATGTGACCTCTTCACTTCAAAAAACCCTTTATCGGTAATTCCAATTAGATTTATGATATGTATCCTTGATATTTATACTCCACTAAAACACAAAATGTGAATTAGTATGTGGTGATTGAATCCATGTCATAACTTACATAAATACTATGACAAGTGTGTGGGGATCGATTTCATATCATGTTAAACCTAGAAAAAAAGGGGGGCATTAATTATATTTTATCCTCAAGATCACCCTAGGGGTGTAATGAAATAAAAAACACAATATAGCCTTGGGTGAAACAAATAGGAAACATAAAAACTAAACAAATAAGATAAATCTATTAGTTGTGGACCATGATTGTCTTCCAAGATTAGAAATTAAAATTTTGATGTTATTTTAGTCGAGTTTGAATCCCATTCTATGAATCCCTAATGGCATAGGGGGTTGTAAGGGGGGGACCACCCTTAAGGGGTCTAGGTGGGATGACCCCCCTAATGGGGGATCTGGGGGCCGTGTGTCCCAAAGAATTTTTTTATTAAAATTACCTTGTTAAATTGTAATTTCATAGTCAATATGGGCCTTGATTAAAGGTTTCTAGATCTAATGGTGGAGGTTATGTTTAGGTTTTTTTACCCTAAAATGTATTGATATATGGTTGAGATGTATGATTATGAAAAAAAAAGATGAAATATTATACAAGAGAGGAGGCAAAAAAGGTAGAGAGGTGTAACAGGGTTTGTTACAAGATTTTGTTTCTCCTTTGTATTGCTGAAAATAATATACTAGATAAGTTTGGTGGATGTAGCCTATATTGGGTGAACCACATTAAATCTAGTGTTTCATGTTATGTGCATGTTTACATTTATTTTTAGAATGTTTGATTAATTTGTTTCATAGTTTCTCTTGTATGCGATTTGGGGATAGATCTGGGTTTTAATTTATCCTAACAAATGGTATCATAGCAAAAGTTATTTTTGCATAAGTTTAAATCATAGGAAGAAAAGGGTTTGACCTCAAGTGGGAGTTATGGTAGATTAAAATAAATCTAAGTTATAGAAGTTTAATGGATAGGACTTTGGATTGTGAAATATGCAGATGGAAGATTACCTTTACCAAAAGAACCTCTATTTACCATTGGGAGGGCAAGCCAAGAAGCCATTGATAATGTCATATGAAGATTGGGACCCATTAGATCAAAAAGCCCTTAGAACCATATGATTATGCTTTGCATCTTCTGTATCATTCAACATATCACAATAAAAGACAATACAAGGTCTTATGAGTGCAGTAGGCAAGTTATATGAAAAACCCTCTACCTCAAATAAAATATTTTTGATGAAAAAATTATTTGATATGAAAATATCTAAAAAAGGTTCAGTACCAGATCATTTAAATGAGTTTAACACAATTACTAATCAGTTACATTTCATAAATATTGACTTTGATGATGAAGTTAGGGCTATTTTTATTCTTTGTTCCTTGAAAGCTAGAATAGCTTGGTAATGGCAGTAAGCAACTCTATGTCTAACAATGTCAAACTAAAGTTTGAAGATGTGGTGGGTGTTATCCTAAGCGAGAAAATGTAAAGAATAAGCATAGATGAAACATCCATATCTAGAAATGTATTAACAGTGGAAAATAGAGCAAGGTAGTAGAATATAGGAAGAGAAAATCATGAAAAATTAAAAGGGGTGCAAGATCTAAATCAAGAGGCAAGATGGAATGTTGGATCTATGACAAGCCAAGACACACAAAGAAAGAATGTTGGTTTTGAAAGGAAAAATTAGGAAAAGAACAATGGGAAGGTAATAGAGAATAAAATATACCATGTGATGTATTACAAGATTTTTTTATACTTTCTTTGGATAATATTGTTGAATCTTGGGTTTTAGATTCAGGTGCTTCTTTTCATGCTACCTCTCATAGACATTATTTTATAGATTATGTTCAAGGTAATTATGGGAATGTTTACATTGGTGATGATGAAACCTGTAGCATTGTTGGAAAAGTATGTGTTTAAGTTAAATTATAGAATGGAAACACTTGGGTGTTGAAAGATGTCAGGCATGTTCCAAGCTTGAGGAGAAATCTGATCTCTACAAGATAGTTGGGTAGTGAGGGTTGTATGGTCACATTTACAGCTAAATCATGGAAGGTTACAAAGGTTCTTTGGTGGTTGAAAAAGGTAAGAAAGTAGACACTTTATATATATCTATAAATAATGCTAATTCATCTTATGTCATAGCTACTATAGATAAAGATTCAGATTTGTGGAATTATAGACTTGGCCACATGATTGCAAAGGGAATGAAGACCCTACATGCAAAGGATAAACTACCAGGTCTGAAAGAATTAGATCTGGACTTTTCTGAGCACTATGTATATGGGGAAAAAAAACATGTGAGGTTTCTCAGGGTTGGACTAGTCAAGAAGAAGTAGAAGTTAGAGCTTATGCATACGGATGTATGGAGACTAGCTTAGGTATCTTCACTTGGTGGTTCATATTATTATGTTACTTTTATTGATGATACAGCTAGGAAGGTTTGAGTATACTATATAGAATTAAGTCTAATGTTTTTGATACATTTAATAAATGGAAAGATTTAATTAAAAATGAAACATGTTTAAAACTAAAATGTCTTAGATCAAATAATAAAGGTGAGTATTATAGTAACACTTTTAACAATTACTATTCAGAAAGTGGAATTCATAAACAAAAAATAGTTCTAAAAACACCACAATAGAATGGTGTGTCAGAAAGAATGAATAGGACTATTATAGAGTGTTCCAGATGCATGTAGGTTTGCATTTATAGTTATGGGCAAATGTTGTAACTACAACAGTTTATTTGATAAATAGAGGACCTTTGAGTGCTTTAGATGGTGGAATACGAGAGGCATGGACTGGAAAGAAGGTAGATTATTATTTTTTAAGATTTTTTGGTTGTGAGGCATTTTATTATATTGACAAAGATCATAGGAATAAGTTAGAAGCTAAGTCTTAGAAAAGCACATTTATGGTTATGAAATTGATGACTTTGGATTCTAATTATGGAATATGGAAGATAAGAAAATAATTAGGAGTAAATATGTTATGTTCAATGAAAAAGTCATGAACAGGGACTAGTTGCAGGAAAAGAAGCAACAAAAATCCAAGAAGGAATATATAGTATTAGAAGACATTACAAAAAAAAAAATCAGAGGTTCTTGATCAAAATGTGCAATAGAAATAGGTACCTCAAACCCCTGTTAGAAGATCTTCAAGAGTAAGTAGACCACCTAATCATTTTTATCCTTCTTTATATTATTTATTACTTATTGATGGTGGTGAGCCAGAAATTTATGAAGAAGTAGTGCAGATTGATGCCAAGGATAAGTGGGAGCAAGTTATGGATGAGAAGTATGATGCTCTAATGGAAAACCAGACATGGGATTTGGTGGAGCTTCTCAAAGGAAAGCAGGCATTATAAAATAAGTGGGTATATAAGATAAAGGAGGAGAATGCAGGTAAAAAGAAATTCAAGGCTAGAATGGTGGTTAAAGGTTTTGCACAAAAGAGATGTATAGATTTCAATGAAATATTTTCTCCAGTTGTTAAAATGACTTCAATTAGAACTATTTTGAGATTAGTAGCTATTGAATATTTACACTTAGAACAATTAGATGTAAAGACTATTTTCCTTCATGGGAATTTGAAGGAGTAAATATACATGGAGCAACCACAAGGTTATGAAGTTAATGGTAAGGAGAATTTGGTGTGCAAATTAAATAAGAGCTTGTATGGCCTAAAACAAGCTCCAAGACAATGGTATATTATGTTTGATAGTTTTATGATGGAACATGGTTATTCTAGATGTCATTCAGACCATTGTGCATATTTTAAAAGATTTGAAAATGGTAGATATATTATTTTAATTTTATATGTAGATGATATGCTTTTAGCTAGGTCCAACATGTACAATATTAATGTACTCAAGAAATAGTTAAGTGATTGCTTTTCTATGAAGGATCTAGGTGCAGCTAAATAGATATTTGGTATGTAGATAACTAGAGATAGAAAGAATAGGAATCTAGAATTATCACATATAGAGTACATCAGAAAAGTGTTGGAAATATTTAATATGCAGGATGCAAAATTAGTGGGGACACCTTTGGTTGCACACTTTAAATTAACAAAGGAACAATGTCCTAAAACACAAGAAGAAAAAAAGTTGATGTCTAACATTTCATACTCATCAACAGTTGATAGTTTAATGTATGCAATGGTGTGTACAAGGCTGGACATTATACATGCAATGGGAGTGGTAAGTAGGTTCATGAGTGATCTAGGAAAGGAACATTAGAAGGCAGTAAAATAGATCCTTCATTATTTAAGAGGGACCATAGATACAATGTTAAGTTATGGTGGATCAGATGTGACATTAGAGGGATATGTTGACTCAAATATGGTAGGTGACTTAGATGGTTTAAAAATCACTACAGGGTATGTGTTTATAGTAGGTGGTACAGTAGTTAGTTGGGTATCATGATTACATAATGTTGTGACACTTTCAACCATAGAGTATGAGTATGTTGCTACTATAAAAGCAAGCAAGGAAATAATTTGGCTACAGAGATTGATGGAAGAATTAGAACATAGTCAAGAAATATGTACACTATATAGTGATAGTTAGAGTGCAATCCATCTAGCAAAAAACTCAACTTTTCACTCCAAGATAAAACACATTTAGTTATGGTATCATTTCATTCGTTCAGTGATAGAGGAAGAGTAACTAGAATTAGAGAAGATGCATACCGTTAAAAATCTTATGTATATGATGACCAAGGTAGTTAAAAGAGAGAAATTGAATATTTGTTTAGCTTTAATTGGTCTTCATGGATGATAATTAAATTAAGGAACTTGTCTAGGTCTAGATAATACAGTGGATGCAGTAATGGTGGAATTTTAATCAATCTCTAAGTGGGAGATTGTTAGGTGTGGAGCCTGATTGTCTTTCAAGATCATAGGTTAAAATTTTAATTTTATTTCAATTGGGTTTGGATCCCATTCTTTGAATCCCTAATGGCACAGGGGGTCGCAAGGTGGGATCCCCCCTTACAAGGTTCAGGTGGGATGACCCTCCCGGTGGGGGGTCTGGGGGTTGTGTGCCCTGGAGAATTTTTTATTAAAATTTCCTTGTTAAATTGTAATTTCATAGTCAATATGGGCCGTTGATTAAAGGTCTCCAGATCTGATGGTTGAGGTTATGTTTAGGTATTTTTGACCCTAAAATGTATTGATATATGGCTGATATGTATGAGTGTGATATAAAGGATGAAATATTTTACACATAGAGGAGGTGAAAAAGGTAGAGAGGTGTAATAGGGTTTGTTACAGGATTTTATTTCACCCTTGTATTACTAGAAATAATATACTGGACAAGTTCGGTGGATGTAGCCCATCTTGGGTGAACCACATTAAATTTGGCGTCTCATGTTATATGCATGTTTATGTTTATTTTTATAATGTTTGATTAATTAATTTCATATTTTATATTATATGTGATTTGGGGATAGATCTGGGTTTTAATTTATCCTAACAAAATCAACTTTGATTACTTTTCATCTCCAAGGTCACCTTGGGGGTGCGAGAAGAGATCATATGTAATTGAGTCATCCAAACATGCACAAAAAAGGATTATTTGATTAAAATATGATTATGATTAAAAATTGATTATACAAGATTTATTTATTGATTATCTTTGACGATCGATCCTGCAACACATAGTTAGTAGTTTGATTTCAGCTCTTTGGTAAGCAAACTTGAAAAAATGACATTAGTAATTTTGATTCACATGTTTTAACAAGAACCTATAAAAAATGAGGTTAGTAGGTTAAACTTTTTTTTCTTAGGTCTTTGGTAAATGAATATGTAAAAACAAGATTAGTAGTTTAAGATTCTTCCTTGGACATTTGTATACTTTCAAGTTAGAGTAGTAAAATTTGCCTTTATTTGTATTACTTTCCAATTATTCAAGGTAACATCAATAATTAAGATCATATTATTATGGAAGAAGATAGTAAATGATGAAGATGATGAAAATGACGATGATAATGTTTTATCTTTATTATATTCATGCATACCCCAACACCCTAATTTGACTCCTAATGAAACATGTGCTTTAACTTATATATCTTCTAATGATTAAATTATGACTCACTTGATTATTATCATATTATTGGTTAAGTTTTCTTAAATATCTACTTATGTTTGGAAATGAACCCTCTATTTTTTAATTTTTTCTTTTTTCTTTTTGATTCTTTGTTAGCACGATAGTTTATATTTTCTATTTTTATGCTTCCCTTTTTTAATAATTTAACATGTTGATTATTTGATATTATTCTTCATATTCAATTTTTTTAATGTTAAGTCAGCCACTTGGGTCCTTATTTTCTCTCCTAAATCTCTAGTTTCCCCTTGGTTTCCTTATGCTTTTACTATTATCTTGGTTTGTTATGTTGTTTCATATTTCATTATGATTTTATAGTCACTTATTATCTCTTTCTCTTATTTTTTTATTATGCTTTATTAAATTTTCTCCAGCATGCTTTGTATTGTTTCTTCTCTTTAGATTGTCATACTTCTATTGCATTCTAATTTTGCTACTTATCTTTCTATGGTTCAATTTTCTTTTTGCATCTATCCTCTTATCATTCTCATGTTACATCTTCTTTTTATTTGTTTGCTAGAGGCACTTCATTATGAGACCAACATCCACTTGGATTTATGCCATGTCTAAGGTTATCACAAATATCACCAATTTTTTTAAATAATTTTTCACCTTTAATGGTCAAACGCAAACCCAAATATACTTACCTGGGTTGTCTTATGTTTATACTATACTCTATGTGACTTTCCATCCTAACAAATATTTATGGGCGTGAAAATTCTTGTGGAAGATAAACTTGACTCTAACATTTTTTTTCTATAGTTGTAGTGAGTTGGCAGTTTCCTCTTCATTTTATTTTATTAAAGTCACTTTATTTATTACCTTAAAACTCCTTGCATTATCAGAATATTTTGATTTACCTTATCTCTAATACTATATATTAAGAGAAGTAGTGTGTTGTTGATTATTGATTGGGAAATAAGAATAAATATTTTGGATGAAGCTACAACTTTATTTTACCTTTATTTATTTATTTATTTTTTCATATTTTGTTTTATGCAAGAGTTGTAGCTCTATTTTAGACTATGTTTTTAGCATAATATTTTGTATTTAGAAGCTACATGTATTTGTCATCTCCTTCAAATGGGTATCAGATCAAATGATGTTGTTTGTGAAAAAATGTTGAAGACTGTTTGTGAAGGAAGATCTATGACAGAGCTTAGTTTATTATTTATTGAAGCAAGTTTATAAATAAATATGGTGGTGTGAGTAAAAATTATCTTACTCCACCCCAGATTTTGTAATTCAATGGACAAAATTATGATTATTAGAGCATCAATATGAAGACTTTATTTTTCCCCAAGACTTATGAGACTTGGATAATATTTTCTCAAAACCCATAGACCAAGTAGCTTTAAATGCCTTAAAGCAAGCATAGATGGATTTTCTCAAGGAGAATAGGAAGAAGGATGAGAAGGCATTGTTTTTTTATCTAGTAAGTAATGGAAGATTCAAATTTTCTAAGATTTACAATAATAAAAAAAGTCCAAACATGCATGGGATAATTTACAAAATTCATATCAAGGAACCAACAAAGTCAAACTAGTAAGATTAAAAATGCTTTGAAGATATTTTGAAAATATTTAAATGACAAACTCTAATTCTATAAATGAATGATTTACTCATGCACTAAACATTGTGAATCATATAAAATCTCATGGAGATATGTTAGATGATTAAAAAGTTATAGAATAGATTTTGAGGAGTCTACTTGTCAGATTTAATCAAACTATTATAACTATCTAAGAATCAAAAGATTTATCATAAATTTTAATTAATGAGATTATGGGGTGTTTATAATCTCATGATCAAAGGATAGATCATCCAATTCCTCTGTGTAAAATGCATTCAAAACTACTAGTAGTAGAGGTGTAAGAGGGTGAAGAACTAGTTACAGAGATGGAAGATAATTTTCTAGAGGTAAGACTAACAACCATGATAGAGGTATATTAGAAAACTCTTATGAAGAGAGAACAAATTAAAACATCTTTACAATAAGAGGAGGAAGAGGTAATGGCCATACTCATAATCATCATTTCCATGCACACAGTCAAAGGTATGACAAATCTCAAATCTAATGTCATTACTTTAAGAAATTTGGTCATTATGAAAATGAATGTAGAATCAATAAATTTGACATGAATAGGCAGATGTAGATGATATTTATGGATTTTATAGCACCCCAGTCTTGTACACTTGGTAAACTCAAACCTTGGTTGTTCCTTTCAATTCTAGACCTTTCACACTTTTGAAAGTCTTGCATCTACTCTATTTTGTGCCTATTGGCCTATCTCTTAGTCTAGTTAGTCTTATGTTGATGATCAAGACCTATTATCTTGGCCAAAATGCTTAAAACCTACTTATCTTCCACCTCTACAATTTTTGAACCTATACCCACTTTTCTTTTCTTTAGACACTAACATCTTGGATAGATACCTACATCGATGTTAGTGTCATGATCCAATGAAAGTGTCTAGTGCCCTAAATTCATCTAATTTTCAAATGAAATGTATCATAATGGTTGGCCTAAGTGATTTAATGTGATTTATATATCCAAAGGGATTGATATAAATACATAATAAATGCTCATTCATACCTACAAAACCTATAAAATACCTAAGATAACTTATTGAAGTACTCAATAAATCAAAAATTCCCTATTTTATCTTATTATCATGTCAATCATAGGGACAACACTAGGTTTGAAGTACTGAAGGAGCAACCTAAGAGCTCAATTTTCTAAGTTACAAGTTAGGTCACTATTGTACTTATTTTTACACATATTGCATGATCCACAAACAAACCAACACATAGGGGAGAAATACATCAGTTTGAGGCCCTCTTCAGAGTATTGGCTATGTAAGCAGTGCTCACTAACAAATGGGTCTTTGGGGTCAGCTCAACACCATTGCTCACTAACCCATTTTCCCCCAAGGTCACTATGAAGATTAATAACTAGGGTTTTAAAATTTTATGAGGAGTAATAGTCCATGAACCAAATTTGAATTCACCAAACCAAAGGTGAAGATAAACCCAAAAGCATCTAGGTGGTCACATCCTTTTCTAGTAGGTATTTTGTAAAGGACACATATGTCAGGTACAGAAAATAGTATTAACATTACCATCCAAGGGTGACATTAGTATTTGCAATTCTAGAGGATACCAATCCATAATCTAATGGCTATTAAAAAATATTCTTCCAGTATACATTACTTCTTTGTTATTTCCATATCTAGCGTAATTGTACTTATTATTTTTAGCCCATCTCAATTGAATGAATTTAACATATGTTATATTTGATTTTGGCATCTAATTGGCCTATTATAGAGATAATTTATCACCCTTGTACATTGAGCTATCTCTATGCCCTTTAACAATAAATAACCCCAATCTAGATTTTTTAGGGTTAAACGACATAATGTACATTTTAAAGATAAAATCAACTTGAAAATGAGAAGAGTGATTCAATGTTCATTACTTATAATTTTTCACAATAAATTTAAAAATAAATGTGGTGTTTATAAAGTGGTTTTAGTAATGACATGATTGGAAACAAGGTAATGTTTACAAACATAGATGGATTTATTCAATTGAAAGTGAAATCGGGGGATGATAAGAAATTAGTTGTAATGGGTAAAGGGAGCATAAACATTAAAACCAATCAAGGATAGAAAATGCACATTCCAGATAAGAATTGTGTTCTTAATATTAAACATAATCTAATGAGAATTGGGTAGCTAGTACATAAGGGATTTAAATTTTATTTTAAGAATGATGCATATGTGATTCTAGATAAAAATGGAAGACTGATTAAAAAAGTACAAATGACACTAAATAAGATGTTTCCCTTAATTTTTCAAAGTGATTTATCTATAGAATGCAAATCTCTCATAAAATATTATTCATGGTTATGGCATTTGAGGTTTGGCCATCTAAGTTTTAGTGGCCTAAATTTATTGCATAGAAAAGACATGGTGAATGGATTACCTTTGATTGATCAACCTAACAAAATTTGTGAAGGTTGTATTCTTGGTAAGTAACACAAAGAATCATTTCCCATCGGAAAGTCATATAGAGAAAGAACTCCACTAGAGATTATGCATTTAAAATTATGTGGTCCTATGTAGACACCTTTAGTGGATAGTAGTTTTTACTTCATAACTTTTATATATGATTATACTAGGAAAACCGAATTATACTTTTTGAAACATAAATCAGGAGATTTTGGAATCTTTCAGCAGTTTAAAGCTTTGTTTGAGAAGCAAAGTGAGCACTACATAAATGTATTCACAACAAAAAAAAGGTGGTGAATATGTGTCCAGTGATTTTCTAATTTTTTTAAAAATAAATGGGATCAAGAAATAATTCACTATTAGGTATACACCACAACATAATGGCATTGTAGAAAGGAAGAATAGAAAAATTATGGAGATGGAAAGAAGCATGATGAAGACTAAACATTTACCAAATGAGTATTGGGTTGAATTTGTAGCTTATGTAGTGTATATTTTGAACCATTTCCCCATAAAGAGTGTAAAATACAAGGTTCAACAAGAACCATGGAGTAATTAAAAACATAGTGTTTCTCATTTGAGAGTGTTTATGTGCATTGAATATGCTCATGTTCCTGATGAAAAGAGGAAAAAGTTAGATGACAAAATGAGATTGATATGTTAATGTGGTATATAGTGAGCAGTTAATAACATACAATTTGTACAATCCTATCATAATTAAGATTGTAATCAATAAATATGTTGATTTTATTGAAGATGAATAATGGATTTGGAATGGAAATATAGAATAGTGTTAGTAGTTTGAGATTAGAGAGTTTAGATAAAGTTCCTCTACATCAAGTACCCTGAGTATTAGTCTACAAGGTCTTGCTCAAGTTTTATCTACATTCAATATTTCTTGTTCATATGGATTAACTTCATCGAAAATACCTAGATATCCCTCCAATGACAGTTTGAGATTAGATGAGACTCCAAAGAAGATAAGGATCTTGAGGGAAATATATGAGGTATATCAAGTTAGTCATCATGATAATATTATTTCATATTTTGCATTATTTTGTTTCTTGATCTGATATGTTTTAAAGGGCAATCGTGAATGAGAACTGGAAAAAAAACTATGTATGATGAAATTTAGGCAATAGAGAAAAATCACACTTGGAAATTAATGAATCTTCTAGAAGGAAAAGATGTAATCGGTGTAAAGTGAGTAATTAAGACAATTTCAATGCTAATGGAAATATTGTGAAGCATAAAGCAAGGTTAGTTGTAAAGGTTTTTTCACAACAACCTGGGATTGATTAGAATGAGATATTTACTCTAATAGATAGATTGGATACAGTGAGATCTATGTTAGCAATAACAACTCAATATAAATGGAAAGTTTATCAAATGGATGTCAAATCATCTTTTTGGAATGCAATATTTGAGGAAGAAGTATATGTGTGACAACCAAAAGGTTATTATATTATGGGTCATAAACATAAAGTTTACATATTGAAGAAATCTTTGTATGGTCTCAAGCAAACTCCAATATATTTGTCCACTCGCATTTACTCATATCTCTTGGATAATGGATTCAAAAAATGAAGTAGTGAAATAACCCTTTACATCAAAATGACTATTCAAGATGAGATCATAATTGTTTGCTTATATGTTGATGATACAATATTTACATGGAATTTGTCAGTTGAATTATTCAAATTAGTAATGAAGAAAGAATTTGAGATGACAGATTTTGGCTTAATTAAATATTTTTTGGGAATCGAAGTAAGCCAAACAAGTGATGGAATATCCATTTATCAAAAAAAACATGCAAATGATGTTTTTAAAAAGTTCAATATGTTTTCCAAACCATCAATTCCACCTATGGAAATAAGATTAAAACTAAGCAAAGAGGATAAGAGCACAAGTGCATATCCAAATTTATATAAGAGGCTAGTGGGTAGCTAGATGTATTTAAAATATAATAAACCTGACATTATATATGACACAAGTTTGATTTCAAGGTTTATGGATACACCTAAAGAATTGCATTGGTAGACAGGTAAAATAATTTTGAGATATGTTAGTGAAACAAAAGATTGTGGGATTTTCTATTCAACATCAGAAGATTTTAGATTGGTTGGTTACACAAATAGTGATTTTATAGGCACCATTGATGATAAAAAGATCACATTTGGATATATATTTTTCCTTGATTAAAGTGTAGTATCATGGTCCTCCCAAAAATAGCCAATTGTTACTCTTTAAATAGTAGAAGCAGAGTATGTAGTAGCTACATCAGCAGCATGTCAAGCTATATGGATGAGAAAAATGTTGTTAGATTTGAAGCAAGAACATAAAGAGGCAATGTAAATTTACTGTAATAATAATTCAATAATTGAACTATCAAAAAATCATGTTTTTCACAAAAGGAGCAAGTATATTGATATGAGATATCATTTTATAAAAAAAATCGTCAACAATGGTGAAATATACTTGACATTTTATAGGTTTGAAGCTCAATATGCAAACATCTTCAGGAAGTAATTCGCAAAAGACGTTTTTGAAAAACTAATAAAAATATTTAGCATTGCCAATTTGGTAGAACTATGAATTCAAGAATAAGAGGGAGCGTTGGAAGCTATGTTTGACTCTAACATGTTTTTTATATAGTTGTAACAAGTTGGCATTTTCCTCTTTCTTTTATTTTATTAAAGTTACTTTGTTTATTGCTTTGAAACTCCTCGCATAATAAGAATATTTTCATTTATCTTCTCTATAATATTATATATTAGGATAAGTAGTATGTAGTTGATTATTGATTGAAAAATAAGAATAAATCTTTTGGATGAAGCCACAACTTTATTTTAATTCTATTGTTTTGATATTATGTTTCACGCAAGAGTTGTAGCTCTATTTTAGACTATGTTTTTAGCATATTATTTTATATTCAGAAGTTGTATATATCTGTCATCTCCTTCAAATTCTTTAAACATAAACAAAAATAATAATTAGTTATATAATTCTTGTACATTATAAAAATGGATTATGAACAAGGTGTTGTCTTACAGGATTTTTTTTTTTTTTTTTATGTTATCAGAAGTCACAGTGGTTGCACAAGGAATTGTAATGCTAAGGGATACATATTACTCAATGTAAAATCATCTATTTTCAGTCATGGTCTTCCTCCCTTTCATATTTATTATATATTATTATATGTGATTGGTTAAACATTTTCTAAATGACATTCACAATAGCTTTGTTGATACATTATTTTTGTATTTTGTAACACATACGAGATGGTCCATCTTGATCTTTGTATTGCTGTTATCCTTTTATGGAATCCATGCACTCATATTGTCACTGTTCTCCAATAAAATTAAATATAAAGCTTTTAATTCTTCAAAACATTGAGAAATTTAGTTAAATGTCATAGAAAATGAACATAGGTGATTAAATTAAATTACCTGGAAAGTGTGAAATTTAAGGAAGCCTATCGATCATACACATAGAAGAGAATTGCTTAAATGAAAATAACACATTGAGATATTTACTATTAATTGATCTCATGACCTTTGGAAGAATGATCAAAAATCTAAATAATAATTAAATAATATGTAAATACACTTTTTCATTATTTATTTATTCATTTATATGCACCACCATTTCTAACAAAGAGACATTTATCATTTATAGGAACAATGCCTTTAGATACTAAATATAAATAATTTTAAATATTTGACATATTTAATGTGAAATATGTCTCTAGAAATTAGAAAAATCCTAAGATAGGGAAAAACTAACTTATGAAATCTAAAATCAGTAGTGTGGTGCAAGCATATTTTCTTCTAGAGCTAATTGGGCCATTGGTGATGTTATTTGTGTGATATATTGCATATTAAAGTTATGAGGATGACTATATTATTTAATTTATAGAATGAAATTCCAATTTTAGTTTTAATCACATTAGTGAGAGTGAGATAGAATCTTTTTTACAATTACACTATTGATTATGTGCAAAAAATAACAATAAAATATGTAGGGAGAACAATAAAAAACATTAGCCATGAAAATTGGTCCTTGAGGTTACATTTAAGCTTTTCACCTACATATAATTAATTGACTTGAAAAATATGGAAAAGAATGATTTGGTGGTACGGGTGGCATTGAAATACAGAGGAGACTTAGCTCAAGAGGCTTGTGTAGTAGCTAATAGTAGATGTACTATGAGAAGAGAGGATTAGGCTAATAGAGGCACTAGGGAAAAAGTATATAAAGGGGTGGGAGTTGTTAAGGGGTCAAGAAATAGAAAAAGGGAAATAGTGAAGTCATATGCAAATTGAATACCTATAACAATAATCTACACAAACATTTCTAATATTTAGATGATGTACCTTGATTTCATGTAAGAATAAATATAGTTGTCGAAATAATATTATGGAGAAAGGACATTTGAAGGGGCTCATGGAGGATATTGACATGCGTAAAGTGGGTAGAAGTTAAATGATGTGTGAGGTACATTTTTCAATGTAGAGGTTATCCATACAAGTAGTCACATAGTTTGTACTGACATATCCCTTAATATAGATAGGGAATGACACCTCCCAAAATAATGAGAATTTTCAAAGTTAATTTTAATAGTAAACTTTTGAGAAGAGATGGGTGTTGATTTGTATACTCCATACAAACTAATAGAGTTGGCAGAATGCCTTTAGAAATGACAAAGTTGAATACTTATGATAAATTTATATAGATATAAAGGACCATATTGATTTGTTGAAGCTATTTGATTAATTATTTTGCAATGAGAATGGAACTAAATAGAAATTCCCCAAAAGGTGAAAGTTATGTCAAGAGGGATGTAATTTTGTGTTTTCGTAAAGAAAGGTTTTGTAAAGTGAAAGAGTATAAATCATCAATCATACCTCACTCAAAAACCATCATCATTGATCCCATATCACCTTTTATGTACAAAGTGTTAATAAAACATAATTTGAGATTGTTTGGAGGTGATGGTAGAAAATAAGGTTTTGGGATCCATCATATGACAATGAGTTCAGTGGGGAAGAGACATTTTATTTCATGGTGAGATTGAGTAGTGGCGAAGTGGTAGGGAGAAGAAAAGATAAATAGATCATAGAATTGGTGAAATATTTCAAATTGAGTTGGGAAATAATGGTGAGGAAAGATGATAGGGTCTGATGTAAGATATGGGCCTTATGGTGTATGATATCACATCCCTTATAGCGTAATTCACACCTTTGGGGAAACTGCTAGGTTATTGCTTATTAACCTTAAATTTTATTGATTTATCTCATCCCAAAATCCCATGAAAGATTTCAAATGAGGATAGCACATTCATTTTGGAAACATGCCTATAGTGCAACAAATCTGATGTAAGTTGTGTGTCAATAGGGATCACCTTTATCTTTGCCTTTGGTTTTATCTTTTATTTTATATGTATGTGATTTTCATTAATTATGCCTTCCAAAATTATTATGGAAATGATTATTATGTCTTATATAATTTATTTTCCTTTAAATTTTGAATTGATGATTTAAAAAATATTAGCATATTATGACTATGCTAGAGTATACATTGTATGTTCATGATGATTTGCATATAGATAGAGGTTCTATTTCAATATTGATTCTATGTATGTTTTTGATGACATTGTCAAGATAAATTTATAATTTTTCATGTCTTAGGTTATATGTTCATGATTGTGGCTTCAAAATAAAATTATGGCACATCTCATGTTCACTCAAGCGTAACATTGGGGGTAATAAGGTAGCATATTCCAGTCCTACTTTAGTTTCTATTTTCATTAATCATTTTTATCATATTGGGTGTTCATTTGATTTTATGCTTCAAGTCTATAATGTTTATTCTTTACTATTCCTTATTTTTTGGACATGTCCTTGTGTTTAACCTTAAATTTATATTGGGTAATATAGGGTTAAAGGGGTAGAGATATCCTAGATCACAAGGATGGTAAACTATCTCTAAAGTAGGAAAATTATTTTCAAAATTTAGCCAAACATATACTAAATTTATTATGCTAAGATATGCTAAAAATGGAAAATACACCTATGTTAGATATTTAAATGATAATGAAAATAAGATACTTAGTTGATTTTGATGTTAATAGAGATATGGATCTAGAATAGATAGAAAGTAGACTAGATCTAGACTCTAGATCACTCGCCTGATTCTATAAATTTGACCTGTGTAGCTACAAACACTTGCATTGACCTAGGATGGTTACATCGATGCTTTTATATAGATTGGATTAAAGTGTATAGTATGTAATACCTATTGAAACTTGATGCAACCACCTAAATTATTTTAATTTATATTTCACTTTCAATCTAGTGCATTCAGATCTACATCATTTAATGTCACCCCTTGTCAAATAGAAAAACTTTAATTCTTCATCTTCATAGTGACTTTGGGAAAAATAGATTAGTGGGCACATGGTGTTGATCTTCCCTAAGGACCCCTCTATCATGAGCACTACCTAAATATCCAATAATATGAAGAGAGACTTAGACTTATGTAGTTATCCCTTACATATTGGCTTGTGTGTGAATCATACAATGTGTGATAAATAAGTAAAACAATGACCTAGTTTATAACTTGGAAAATATGGTTCTTGGGTTTCACATTCAATACTTTAGACCTATTTTTCTTATGACTAATATGTAAATAAGATAAAATAGGGAAAATTTGTTTGATAGAGTGATTTTTAGTTTATGATAGGTGACGAATGAATGAGGGTTGATCCTATATTTATACCAATCCCTTTGGAGAATATCTCACATTAAAGCACTTAGGTTGACCTTTAGGATAAATTTCATTTGCAATTAGATGATTTTAGGGCACTAGACAATTATGTCAGATTAGGACACTCGTATCAATGTATACATATGAATAGGATGCAAGTGTCTAGGTGGTTAGAAAACATGTGCAGGTCTATAACTTACAAAGACAAAAGATAAGCAAGTCTATAACATTTTAGTAAAGATATAAGGTCTTAGTCATCAGAATAACATTGGTCAAACTAAGAGATAAGAAATTAGGCATAGAGAGATAGTGTATGCGATCCTTTCAACATTGAGAAATGTCTAAAATTGAAGGTACATTCATGATATGTATTTTCTAAGTGTACAATACTGAGGTACTATATAATTCAAAAATAGTGTCTACATTACCACCCCCTTTAATCTAGTAATGAAATTACTAGTTTAAATGAAAATAAATGTGTACCTAGATGTGTTTAACACACCTTGCCTTTGCTTGAGTCCAACTTGAGTGATTTTTTTGTGACTAACTTGCAACTAAGAACATGTTATTATATATAATCAGTGCATATAATTTTAAATTGAAAGCATTGAAATAATTAAAATTGAAAGAGAGCAAGGTTTAGGAGTACACTTGTGTATCGATGCAACCATTTTATCTTTTGTAAATTTGATTTGAAAAGATATATCATTTTGAATCATTATATATAATATTAGGATAAATATAAAATCTATAAATTACATATATCAAAATAGATATAGAGAGATTGGAGGACACATGCCCCAACCTTGGAGAAAAGGTGAGTTTCCATCTAACAATTGAGATTAGCTCAACCATGCAACCCAATCATACTTATAACTTGGTGAGTGTGAGTGAACCAAGTCAAATCACACTATAAAATTAGTGAGGTTAGATGATGTAATGAATTTCAACATATAAAAATGATAAGATTGAGTGGTTTAATCACTTCAATCATACCAAAAAGTGAACCAACTACTGTAGTAGATTGGCTCAATACAGTCTATAAAAATCAACCCTGGTTGGTGATGACAGACCATGAAAGTGTTTGAAATCTAAAACTAATTTAATTTTGTAATATTTTAGGTGCTCTTTACATAGCATATGCACCTTAGATGTGTCTCATGCTGAAACTATGTATAACAATGATACCAATGTATAGAATAATGCTACAAATATGTATCTGAATCATATAACTATGAATTTAGTCAATTTGAAAAATGTGTAAGTGTAGAGAACATGTTTCCAAAACATACCCACACTATAGTTCAAACTAAAAACTGATTCAAGGGTGGAGAACAGGTTTGAAAAACATACCCCCACTATAATCTGAAACTAAAAACTAGTGTAAGTGTGGATAACATGTATCTAAAACATGCTTCCACTATAATTTAAAACTAAAAACTGGTGTAACTGCCAATGTGGAGGAAATGTTTCTAAATCATGCCCCCACTATAATTTTGTGTGCTAAATATTGAATAAGTGTGGAGAATGTTTTTTCAAAACATGCCCCCACTGAATATGAAACTATGAAAAATGTGGAGAACATGTTTTCAGAACATGCCCCCACTACAATTTGAATTTGTGAAGGAATGTGAAATTCATGCATCTATGCCATGCCCCCATGGATATTCCCCACATTTTTAGGTGAGGTAAATTAGAAACTGGTAGTTACCTATCCTCAAAAGGATAAGATAACTAGGTAAATTATGAATAGACCATGTAGCATATAAAAAGAACATATCTAGGTAGATATATCATTGAAACATAGAGAATGTGATCACATCAAGTCATAAGATGCATGATATAGATCATGGAAACATCTAGATAGTAATAGTACAAGCTCACCAAGCAATCAAGCACACACACAAGATCACTCAAAAATAAATCAAAAGACAATGATCTAAGGAGACCTAAAACAAGGGGCATATTCAAATGCCTCATAATCAAAAGGATGTGACTTGGTCAAATGTACACAAAATCAAGAATGACACATTCAAATGACTATATATAACAAATAATGACATATTCAAATTTTAAAGAGGCAAACAAAGGCACAAAGCTGCAAAAAATATATCATATTTAAATGCTCAAACAAGCAAGACAATAGAAAGGCAAGACACTCAAGGAAGTGAATGAGTGAAAGTAGAACCAAACAACATAAACATAACATACTCATATATGGATCATATGTGTTAGCAAAAAACATTAAGTAAATATCATATCAAGTACACTAAAAAAGATATAAGCATGGATAAAGGCATGTATAAGGATATAATCTCAAACATGATAATGTAAAATGACCATAGAATGATATAACTTAGATGTATCATGATCAAAGAAGAAGATGCCTCTCATGTCCACATGACATGACTAGAGGGAAGACCCAATATCTGAAAGTGCATATATCATGTATTTGTATGCCTGTATCACACTCATAAGATGCATGAAATATATATATATATATATATATATATATATATATATATATATATATCCATGAAATATATATATATATATATATATCCATGAAATATATATATATATATATATATATATATATATATATATATCCACTAACACAGAACTAACAACATAGATGCTAAGGAGCTAATAGAACATGTAAATGCAGAAAAAAATGGATTTTTGAATTTTTTAAAATTCTTTTTGGTATTTTTGGAATACTTGAGAGGACTAATCGAGGAAGTCCTCATCATCAAAAGGTGTAGGATCACTTGAGGCATTTTTAATTATTTGTTTGTATCAATGCATGGCCACCTCTTCAATGTTTTTGTGTAATGGTATTTTAAAATTCATCAGTGGGGAAGGGTGGACATATCCATCATGGTGTAACTAAATCTCCCTATCCATAAAAATAAAGGTGATACACATATATGAATTATGCAGTGTTGCATTCCAATCAATGAACCAATGTTGTCTAAATTTGAATGTCAAATGTGGATCTCAATCCTATATCCATATGATCAGGGGACCACTTGTGGTCCACATACTACTTGTAGGTATATGTACCTAATAGATTCTAGCATCGGTGGAGAATATATTAATTTGGTTGTATTATATACAAATTGTTGAAGGAAAGTAGTGTTACACATTGTATCCCAATTACTCATATGAAACTTGAGATGTTGAATATAAACCGCACTAATATTAGCAGTAATAGTAATATCTTCCTGCCTTTGTTGCTTTGCAAGATGATTTTCATGTGAATCTTTGGAAGTGGTTTGTCCTTTTCTCTTCTTGGTCATAATTTGTATGCAACCCTTGCTTTTATATTTTTATATTTGGTTTTGTAATGTACGACAATGATTTGTATGATGGAAGTTTATCTGATGATAGTTATAATATGGTAACTATTGTTTAGGAATAATTCTACTAAATTTTTGTTTGTTTGAAGGTAAATATATCATGAAATGTTCAAGTAACATGGAAAGTAACATATCCATAATAATTTGGTGTGTTTTGATTTTTAGAATATGTTGTGGAGTCTTATGAGATACCTCCACATTATTTACGTGATGTATCTAAATTTGACCCTAGTATGGTTGAATCAAATTGTGTAACCAAGAGGGATGTATAGAATAACAAGCATTTACATAATCATAAATTATTTATGTTTTTCCTTTACCCTGGTTTGCTTTTGTGTCCTCTAAAGATGAGTTTAATTTATATCTACTGGGACCTATAGGTTCAAATAGATTATGTGAAAGATGCTCAAGTGGATCATAATTAAGTTTTCACAATGTCTCATATGTAATATCATGGGCTAGATCATCATCACTATCATAATAATATGAAACATGGCCATCTTGTTGCTCAATTTTTAACAATAAATAAAGTTCAAATATTTGATTTTTTTTGGTTTTGGCATCATTGGTTCCTTTGGAAATTATTCTTATTCTTGAGGTGCATATATGTGCACTTTGTTAGGTTGTGGAGCTAAAAGCTTAAACTGTTGCAAGCATGGAGGAGGTTGCTGAGTTCCAGGGAGACCGGTGTTGGCAGAGTATAGTGCAGAAGGCAATCGACATCGGCAAGTGTGAATTGAAGACAACCAGCATCGACAAGAGGTCGGCCGACGTCGATAACCTCCATAACCTCCAGGCAGATAGGGATCGACGTCGATCGCCTGTGGCAGTTCAAGAACTATTCGTTGCATGAATAGTTAGTTCATTGAACCGAGTGTTTGCATGTTAAGGGCTAATTATAGTCTCGAGTTACGTGTCTAATTATTGTAAATTAGAAGTCTAAGTTATTGTTTAAGTCTGGGATCTATTTATAGACACATTGGCATGTATTGTAATTAAGGCAAGAAAAGGATTTCTTCCAGTTGTAGGATCTTGGTCAGTAGGTGTGCAAGGCCACGTTTGAAGATCTACATGTGTAAGTAAGGTCTTTTGAGTTGCAGGTTGTTGCAAGGTTATGGGAGATCTACTTGAAGTACTTTGAGTACTTGTGTACTGGTAGGGTTATTACTAACTGATTGGAGGTGAACACCAATTCTGTGTGTGAGTTGTGTGTTGGGACCATTTTTGGTAGGAGAGTGAGCTCTTGAAGAAAATTACTTAACACTTGAGGTGTGGGAAGCTTCTAAGAGGTGTGGAGAAGAAGTGGTATCTTCTTTATTGTATTTTCTTTATGGATGAGTATTAATACAAGATTGTGTATTGTCTCTCATATTCTGTGCTATTTGTGAATTCTAGTTACTTGTACTTCTGGTTAATTCTACATGTTTAATTTCTTGTATGTGGTAATCATATTGTGCTCTTTCTAAGGAGCAAGATCCTAACAAGTGGGATCAGAATAGGTGTGTTGTTCTAGATTCCCCATCAATTGGTATCAGAGATTTTGGTTGGGTTACTAACAAGTTGTATCAGATCTGGTTAGTGTGTGTTGATTACAGGTTACTCACAGGGGTTTCTGTTTGAGTGGGAGTATAGCAATGGTAGAAGAAAGTAAGCTACAAATGGAGAATTTTAATGGCAAGAACTATCAATTATGGAGGATGCAGATTGAAGATTATTTGTATCAGAAAGATTTGTACTTACCATTGGGTGGGGTTGATTGCAAGCCCCGGGATATGAAGGATGAAGAATGGGAGGTTCTTGATTGAAAGGCTCTGGGATCTATAAGGTTGAGTCTTGCATCGTCTGTGATTTCCAACTTATCATAGGTTAAGACAACGGTAGAGTTGATGGAATCTTTGGCAAATTTATATGAAAAACCCTCAGCTTCGAATAAGGTATTTCTTATGAAGCAATTATTTAATTTGCAAATGTTGGAAGGTGGATCTATACATAGTTATCTTAGTGATTTCCATGGTTTGGTAAACCAGTTAAATTCAATCAATATTGTTTTTTATGATGAAATTAAGGCTCTCTTAATCTTATGTTCATTACCTGAAAGTTGAGAGAGTTTGGTAATGACAGTTAGTAATACTGCGTCTGCTTCAAAAATCTTAAAAGTGGATGATGTTTTGAGTGTAATCTTGAATGAAGAGATTCACAGGAAAAGCACAGGTGAATCATCAGGAAATGCTTTGAGTGTGGAAAGCAGGGGAAGGCAAAGAGAGAAGATAGAGCATGGGAGATCAAGGTCCAAGATAGGCAGGAGATCCAAGTCTAGGTATGGCAGAATAACCTGCTGGAAATGTGGAAAGCAAGGGCACTTAAAGAGAGATTGCAGGTCAGATGAAGATCAGCATGAAGGACATGAAGAAGTAGGTGTTGCAGGTATTGTTGCAAGTGTTGTTGCATAAAAATGCTCTGGTATGTTCCTTGGATAATGTAGAATCTTGGGTTTTAGATTTTGGTGCCTCTTTTCATGCATCCCCAAATAGGGAGTTTTTTCATGAGTATGTCCAGGGAGACTTTGGAGAAATTTATTTAGGTGATGGTAAGCCTTGTCAGATGGTTGGCAAAGGGAAAGTGAAGCTGAAATTGCAGACAATTAACACATGGGTGTTGAAGAAGGTCATGCATGTCCCAGTTCTAAAGCAGAATTTGATTTTTGTTAGAAAGCTGGGTGATGAGGGTTGCACAGTAACTCTCACAACAGACTCTTGGAAGGTTACCAAGGGTGCACTTTTTGTAGCAAGAGGTAAGAAAGTAGGTACGCTTTATCTATCTACTTGTATTATTGATTCTCTTTCTGGGTTATCTACTTCAGCTGTAGATTTGAAGATGTGGCTTAGTAGGCTTGGTCACATGAATAAGAAGGAGATGCATGTTCTTGAGTCAAAGGGTATGCTTTCAGATTTGAAGAGCATGGATTGAGATTTTTGTATGCAGAAGAATAAAGTGACGTTTCTTGAGGAATTTGATGTTCGTGACAAGAGCAGGAAAGCCTTGGTTTTCAAGGAGAAGGTGATGGACAGAGATCAGCAAAAGGGGCTGAAGAATTCTGAGCAGAGCAAGGGTGATTTGGACAAGGGTTTGATCCAAAAAGAGCTCGCAAGTAAAAGTCATTTCTCACAAGACAAAACACAGAGACCGATGTCAGCATCCAGACAGGGACCGACGTCAACTATGTGAAGCCCAACATCGGTGATTCAGGGATAGATAAACACCGGCATCGGTTAGGGGGAACCGACGTCAGTGATGAGGTAGTCACATGGAACCGACGTCAGTCAGGTGCAGACTGAGATGTGACTGGCATCAGTCACTGAGATAGATTTTGGGCAAACAACAAGCTGTCAGGGAGTCTCAAGCACCCATATGGAGGACTTAAAGGGTATGCAAGCCTCAAATTGATCATTTCCCTTCTTTACACTACTTGTTGCTCACTGATGGTAAAGAACCAGGAAGTTATTAAAGAAGTAGAGCAGGTAGATCCAAGAAATAGTGGGAGCTTGGCATGGATGAAGGATGTGATTCCTTGGAGGAGAACCAAACAGGGGGTTTTTGGTGGAGTTTCCAGCTAGAAGGAAGCACTGAGAGACGAATGGATGTTCAGGCTAAAGAAGAGCGGAAATGGACATGTGAGATAGAAGGCCAGGGTATATGGTCTTGAATAAGCTGCAGGACAATGGAGGTTTGACCATTGTGTTTCTCTTTACCAGGTTGGATAATATTAGCTACATTATCCTGTTATTGTATGACGTGCTTGTTGCAGGGTTACATATACAAGGAGTTGCTGAACTAAAGGTAAAGCTAGTTCAGAGGTGTGTCATGAGGAATCTAGGAGCAACAAGATTCTTTGGCATGAGTGTGTTCTAGGGACATGGAAGGTCACATGTTGACTTTGTTTCAGGATTATTGCGTGAGATTGGTTAGCATGCCGATGATTAGACAATTTTATGAATAGTGTCTTGATTCACATAATGAGGTTAAGTGCATGGTATGTACTAGACCTGAGTTTTCCCAAGCAGTGGGAGCTGTTAGAAAGTTTGGAGCCAATCCAAGAAAGAAGCACTAGAGGGCAGTTCAGTGGAGTCTCAGGTATCTGAGAGGGACTAGCAGTAGGTCAACATGCTATGCAAGGTCAAGTTATTTTCTACATAGTTGTAGATGTGGATGTGGTAGGTGATTTGGATGACAGGAGTTGCACCACAAGGTGTGTGGTGGTTGGTTTTCAAGAGTGATCTTGAAGAGGGATACAAAGCCAAGGGAACAAACTAGATGATGTATAGGTATAGGTACATTTGTAGTTATTTATCTCCAAGTGGGATATTGTTAGGTTGTGGAGTTAAAAGCTTCAACTGTTGCAAACATGGAGGAGGTTGCTGAGTTTCAGGGAGACCAGTGTCGGTAGAGTATAGTGCAGAAGGAAACCGACATCGGCAGGTGTGAACTGAAGACAACCGGCATTGGCAAGAGGTCGGCCAACGTCGGTCACCTATGGCAGTTCCAGAACTATTCATTGCACAAACAGTTAGTTTTTTGAACCGAGTGTTTGCATGTTAAGGGCTAATTATAGTCTCGAGCTGCATGTCTAATTATTGTAAATTAGAAGTCTAAGTTATTATTTAAGTCTGGTATCTATTTATAGACCCATTGGCATGTATTGTAATTAAGGCAAGAAAAGGATTTCTTCCAGTTGTAGGATCTTGGTCAGTAGGTGTGCAAGGCCACGTTTGAAGATTTACATGTGTAAGTAAGGTCTGTTGAGTTGCAGGTTGTTGCAAGCTTATGGGATATCTACTTGAAGTACTTTGAGTACTTGTGTATTGGCAGGGTTATTACTGACTGGTTGGAGGTGAACACCAATTCTGTGTGTGAGTTGTGTGTTGGGACCATTTTTGGTAGGAGAGTGAACTCTTGAAGAAAATTACTGAACACTTGAGGTGTGGGAAGCTTCTAAGAGGTGTGGAGAAGAAGTGGCATCTTCTTTATTGTATTTTCTTTATGAATGAGTATTAATACAAGATTGTGTATTGTCTCTCATATTCTATGCTATTTGTGAATTCTAGTTACTTGTACTTCTGGTTAATTCTGCATGTTTAATTGCTTGTATGTGGTAATCATATTGTGCTCTTTCTGAGGAGCAAGATCCTAACAAGTGGGATCAGAATAGGTGTGTTGTTCTGGATTCCCCATCACACTTCAGTGTTTAATGCCTTATCTATATTTGGAAATAGTGGAGTCATTATACTTGACTCACCCACTTCATAATTTTGGATACTCTCAAGAGGAATGCATTACTTTAGGAATACCTTTTGTATCAAAATGTATCATTTTATAAAATTTAAAAAGATCCTCGTCAATAGGCATAGTAAATAAGGTCCCATCATGTATGAATTTTACACACCAATGTAAAGTATATAGGACAACCTCCATGGTATGTATCTAAGGTCTACCCAGAACTAAATTATAATGTAATGATTGAGACATTACCTGAAAAGTGGTTGGCCCCAATATTATACCTAAATTTATATGGCCAATCAAGGGCCTATGTGAATTATCAAATCCCTTGATATGTATCACTAAGTTTTATATAATATTAGTGCTAATACCCATGGTGGTTAGGAAATTTGTTCTACAAATGTTTAAGCCCAATATATTATGAATGTGCACCCTTTTGATACCCTTATTATGCATAGTTACTTGTATGAATAAAGGTAACTCTTGGTAAATAACATCTTTAGATGGTAAATCTATTGAATCAAAGTGATTAATTTTGTATCATTTTTGAGATCCTACATGATATCTACAAAGTAAGTTGTTTCAATATCTTTTAACACTTGGGTTTCATGCAATACTTCATATAAGATATCCTTATAGATAGTATATTCCTTTAAAAGTTCAAGGATGTAAATCTTAGCATGTGTGTTGCTTAAGTGGTCAAAAAGGTCATATCCCTTAGTTTTGATCATAAGCTTTGGATTAGGAGGCACTATTATATATTATTAGGTGACAGATTAGGTTGAACACCTTTACCTTTTCGAGTAGTAACAACATGGACCACATAATCTAATATAAGTCATGGGTAAATAATGGGTGTGGGATGGTATTTGTCACTCGAATAAGGTCTAGGTGGAACAAATAGTTGATAATATGCACCTTGGCATTTGGATACTAGATCTATAGTATTAAAAAGGAATTATGAAGAGAGATTAAGTGTTGTTTTCCTTTTAAAACCCTCTCATTATATTTATTGTTATACTTATTTCTTTGGATGATACCTTGGATTATTTTAGTACAATAGCAAAATATCACTACAATTACAAATTATAACATAAAAATGAACTACAAATGCATCCATATTAAACATATTGATAGTAAAACTAATATGTCTGCCAAGGATAAGGAGGGATTGTCCTCTAGGGTTAGGAGGTCAAGGAGGATTGCTAGAAAACTTGCACCGATAGCTAAACTTATTGATTATTTAGAGAGTGCTTCTAAAGAATCCACCCAAGGGGATGAGGCCAAGGTTCTTGAAATCTAGGAGATTTTCAAAGATACAAAGGGTAAGAATGGGAACAAATAGCTCAATGTTTTTGGTGGCGTTGTTGGTGATTCTAAGGATAATTTTGACGAAGGGGGAAGGATGTTTGTGGAGGAAGCTACTGATGAGATGGAGGAAGGTGTTGATTATAGGAATGACATTGTTGCCCTGAGGGGTCATGTGAAGAAGCTAGAACACTCAATTTCCACCATGCTCAGGCATACTATGTTACTTAATATTTCTGTGTTGCAAGATCTTGAGACTATAGCTATGGAGGACAAAGATGAGAGTTTCAAAAAGTTGGATGAATTTACTGAATCTCTAGCTAAAATATGGGAGAATATTTATCATTAGTTTTGGTTTCTTTTATGTTGTTTATTCTATGCTTCTTCATATATACTATCTTTAGTCTGGTTATGCTATCTTTGTTATTTATGCTGGTTAAGCGGGCTATGTTGTAACTATTTTGAGGCTCTTTTATGCTGATGCCTTTGGGGTTTATTTTTGTTATTTTGTAAGGGTTCAGCCCCTTGTTTTAGCTGCCTTATATAATAAAAAACAAATAGATAGAAAATGAAAATTTATTTTTAACTTGTAAAATAAAAAATAAAAAATGAAAAATGAAAAATGAAAAATGAAAAATGAAAAATAAAAAATGAAAAATGAAAAATAAAAAATAAAAAATAAAAAATAAAAAATAAAAAATAAAAAATAAAAAATAAAAAATAAAAAACAAAAAACAAAGAATTAAAAAACCACAAATCAATATATATGGCTTTATGGCACCAAAGGTTAGGTTCACCAAATGTTTAACTCTAAAATGTAGATTAAGGAATCTAGGGTTAAAGGGTTAGAGATAGCCTAGGGCATAAGTATGGTATACTATCTCAAAAATAGGCCAATTATTTGTAAAACATAGATAAACATATATTGAATACTCAATTTATTATGTTGAGATATGATTTAAAAAATGGAAAGTACAACTATGATATATATTGTAATGATAATGAAAACAAAATACATAGTTGATTCTAATGCTAATATAGATCAGATTTATAACAAGTAGAAAGTAGATTGGATTTAGACTCTAGATCAGTCATTTCATTCTAAAATTTTGGCCTCTATAGTTGTAGACACTTGCATCGACCTAGGATAATTATGTTGATGCTTCTATAGATCGAATATATGTGTCTAGTACATAATACCTACTTAAATTAGATTCAACCACTTGGATGCTTTTAGGTTCTATCACCTTCACTCTAGTGCATTTATATTTAGGTCATGGACTATCACTCCTTATCAAATAGAAAAACCTTAGTTCTTCATCTTCATAGTGTTATTGAGAAAAATGGGTTAGTGGGAACATGATGTCAAGCTACAGCAAAGGCCCCTTTGTCAATGAGTTTTACTTACATAGCCAATACTCCAAATAAGACCTTAGGCTTATGTAGTTCTCCCCTACGTGTTGGCTTGTGTGTGAATCATACAATGTGTGATAAGTAAGGACAATAGTGACCTAGTTTTTAACCTTGAAAATATGGCTCTTGGGTTACTCCTTCAATACTTTAGACTAGTAGATATGTTTTCCCTATGATTAATATTGAAACAGGGGAAAATGGGGAAGCTTTGCTCACTTGAGTGCTTGATTGAGTTTTTTTTAATTTGTGTTAGGTGAGGAATGAATGAGGGTTGACCACATATGTAAAATAATCTCTTTGGAGAATATCTCACATTAAATCACTTAGGCCTACCTTTTGGATATGTTTTATTTTTAAATTAGATGACTTTATGACACTAGACACTTACGTCAAAATAGGACACTTGCATCAACATAGGTGTCTGACTATGATGCAAGTGTCTTGGTAGTTAGAAAATAGGTGCAAGTCCATAACTTGTAGAGATAAAAGATAAATAGGTTTATAACATTTTGGGCAAGATATAAGGTTGAGTCATCTAAAAATAACATTGATCGAAGTAAGAAATAATAAATTAGGAATAGAGAGATAGTTTATGTGATCCTTTTGACAATGAGAAAGGTCTATAAGCTGAAGGTACATCCATGATTTATATTTGTCAAGCGTATAAGTTTGAGGTGCTATATAATTCAAAAATAATGTCTACACCTTGTATGTTTTGTGGTTTCATATGTATTCACATGATTTTTAAGTTTTATGTTTCCATGTCTCAAGTGTTTACTATGTGTTTGGTCATATATTTGATTTATATTCCTTGTGTTTAATGCATCTTCAATGTGCTTGATTTTATTGATGTGACTAGACTATTTTAAGTGTCTTCCCTTTGCTTATAATGCTTTTAATGTTTGAATTATTTTTTATGTGTATTGTCATATATGTGGCATATTTCTTGTTTTAATATCTTACCATCATGTGTTTATGGTGTTTGTCATGTTTCATAGTGTCATGATCTATCATGAATAACCATTTATTAATTTAGTATGTTCCCATGATTTTTATCATTCATTTATTATGGATAAGAACCAATACATGTGATTTTCATTGCTTATATCTTAGGCCAAAGTGAGGCATACCATCATTTCTTCTATGCTAATTAAATTTCACCCAAGTAAATCACATTATTCTTGTGTTTATATTTATTCTATTATATTCTCACATGGGAAAAAATATTTATAACATACATGCTTCTATCATGACGTATTTTTATGTTAGATGTCACTGGTTTATATCTTATCTTACACATGATGTGCGCAATTATTGTCTTTTGACATATGTGCTTCACACATTCATCCCAAATATCAAAAGGGGGGCATACATTCCACTTGTTTGATTTATTTGGGCTTCAAGAATTCAACACAACTTTCAATCCTATAGAATGTGGCATTCAAATTTCACTCATTATAAGATGTACCTAGGATGTGTTATCTACTCCCACCATGGGATATATTCATGATATTGCTTGGCACTATTTAAAAGTACTAATAAGGTTTTTTAAGCTTGTTTTTTATCATTAAAATTGTACTCATAAATGCGTGTAGGATTTAACACAAATTCACAAGCATGTGATCTCATAAAGGCATCATTACATCTTTATTGAAATAAAATATATTATTTTTTCTATTTTCTTTAATTCACTAGATTATTATTATTGGCACTCACCCATACGTGTGTATAAAAAAATGTTTTTGTAGGATTCATACATACATTAGAGTTTACTTAAAATGCTTCAAGGGAAAAAATCTCATATCCATAACATGCATATTTTACTTTGATCTATATGCACACACACATCAAAAAGTAGCATAATGTAGACACCTAACAAATGTCCCTAGGCATTTATTAGTTTTTAAATTACATAATTCTGAGTTACATGTGTGTGTTTTTAGTTATTGGTCCAAATTAGGCTTTATTATCTTTTTTTTTTGTCATGTCCCCATTATTCTCTATATTCCCTTTCTCCTTCCTTATTTCATGGTCATGGGATGTGTTATTCCCAAAATCTGTCACTTGTTTTTGTAGACAACATACTGATCATTTTGGTCCTGTAAGCCAAAATGGTCTCTTTCCTTCTTTCAAAATGTTCTGAGCAGTTCAATTTTTCAAATATTCAAGCCTTTTTAGCTAAGGAAGTCGCAGGTTCAATAGGCTGACTTTCTTTAAAAGAAGTTCAAAACACTTAAGGCTTTTCCTTAGTGTTTTGAAGATGGTTCAACACCGAGGTTCAATCAAAAGACTTAACGATGGGCTTTAAAGAAAAACAATGAACCACTTTGAACCATTGAACCATTGAACCCCACCTCCTCAAGGTTTAAAAGCTCAACAAGTTCGAAGGTTCAATGAATTCGACGGACTTGAAGAAAAGAAGGCTTCGAAGAGTGAAGATTGAACTATTGAACTGTTGAACCTTGAACCAAAAAGAGTTCAAAGGTTCAACGAGTTCAAAGTTTCAATGACTTAGATAGACTTAGAAAATCTAGAGATTTCAAAGCTTCAAAGAATTCAAAGAAATAAGATTGAACCATTAAACCTTGAACCAAAATGGTTCAAAGGTTTAACGAGTTCAATAAGTTTGATGGACTTAGAGAATAAAAGGATTCAAAGAAAGAGAATGAATCATTGAGCCGTTGAACCTTGAACTTGAAAGGTTCAAAGGTTTAATAGGTTCAAAGAGTTTAACAGTTCAAATGGAAGCTTCGATAAAATGAAGAAAGCAAAAGATTCTAAAAAGAAGTTCAAAGAAATGGTTCAACTGAAGAAGAAAAAGAGAGCGAATGCAGGCCTTTACAAAACATTAAACCATTGAACCTTTGAACCAAAAGAGTTCAAGGTTCAAAGTGGTTCAAGTAACCAGTGATGTCCTCATAGATGTCAAATTTAAGGTGACGGAATAACCGTTGGTTTTCAAAAGACCTGAGAACAAGCTCAGCGACTAGCCCAAAAAGGAGCCGAAGGAACCAGCATAAAGTGAGAAGATAGCCCTGAGAGCTCAGATTTCTAGGAAGAGATAAAATGAGGCAAGGAAAGAGAAAAACTATAGGGAATCTAGAAATATATGTAGGAGAGTTATTCTAGTAGGTGGAATAATCCACTAAACATTCAAAGGCACGGCCTATTTTTTTGCATTAAGTAAAGGTGAATGGATAGTGTGTAAGCATCATAAATAAGACTAGACAACCCATGCTTAGGAAGAGACATTTGAGATGATTCAAAATGCCAAAGTCAAGGCTGATGACCTATTCCAGCATGGCCCTTTCACAGATATTCAATATTCAATTTAGCATGGGCCGATTTCATGAAAACAAGCACCCAGGTCTTTCTTATAATGTTGTATATTGTAATCTCTCATTTTGTAAAAAAGAGATCTCTCTGTTATCAGAAGTGAAGCTCTGCCCAAATTGAAAGGCATTCCTGAGACTTTGAGCTGAAACTATTAATCATATTTTGTTAAGTGAATGAGAAAGCAAGTGACCTTTCAAACTTTGTGTTGAAATAGCTTGTGTCATTTAAGAAATTGTTCTTATGTCTATTTCCTAAATACAGTCTTGTCCATTTAATCAAACACGCAGAACAAGCAGAAATAAGTTGGAAGATGTCCTGAAGCTGACTGTGGGAGACTTTGTGCTACCATAATTGTCTTCAGTCTGTGTTTTGTGTAAAGGATACTGGAGAGACTTTGAGCTCCCCTTATCCTTCGTAATCTTTTACTCTGTTGTAGTTTTAGGTGGAGACTCTAGGCTAGAATTCATTCTATGGTTTTCTTCTTTTAAATCAGTGGGAGAAGTAATGAAAGACTTTGTGCTTTTATGAGTTTCTTGTGGTTACAGTTACTACCCAAGAAGAATTCCTACTGTTTACTGAATATCATTTCTGAAAGAAGAGAAGTGCCTTCAATAATTACACCAAAATTCTCCTCTATTTTGTGAACATCATCTCTAAAAAAAGAGAGATGGATGGTATGATTTCACCCTTGTGTCTATTTTCAGCTTATATTAGTATTTTATAGTTATAAGTAACCTCCCCTTGCTGAGAGGAGAGATTTGTCTCATTCTGGCTGTGGTCACCACATCCATTTTGCTATATAAATCTCCTTATGTTGTGGTTGATATAACCATTTTGTCATCAACCAGTTGATGACAAAATATTCACCCAATAGTTATTAGCAACTCTGCTAGGGATGAACGAGTAATTTTGATCTTTTTCCAGCAGCTCCATGCCAACAGATTTTGGTGACTCTGCTGGGGAAGAACAAGAAGCTTAAACCCTCAAGCTTCAAATTGAAGTAGTTCCAGTTCTTTTCCATTTTCATTTTACACTCTGGTAGATCCACTGTATACACGAAGCCAGAGAGCTCAAGGTATTGTTGACCCTATATTTGAGTTGGTGTAGCTAAGTAATTTTGATCTTTTTCCTCCACCATCTCACCTTTAGCGAACCAAGAGTTTTCCTCCTACAAACATTAGGTCCCTAATACCAGGCAAAGCTTCTCTTTTCTTTGCTAATAGACCTTTGTCTATACATATCCCACAAATATTTATTATCCCTCCCTTCAACAGCCACATCATGATAGCTCAAGGCCCCTAGGGTAATACTTTTGGTCCTTTGAATCTAACCCCACCTCTACATGAACTACCCTGTAGTTCAATAAAAAAAATTCCCAAATTCTATGGTGATGGGAAGGTTCATCTTGATGAACATATTTCAGCCTTTTGCATAGCTTGTGGTGTGATAGGTGTTGAATATGAAGACATTGTAGTTAGACTATTTGTGGAAACATTGCAAGGTGTTGCTGCAGACTAGTTTTATCATCTACAAGCACAAATAGTGGCTGACTGAAACACTCTCAAAGCCAAATTTGAGACTAGATTCAAACTCATAGAAGATGCACATGCCCTGTTATCCCAGCTTACATAAATGAAGAAGGAGCCTCATGAACCCATGAGAGACTTCATTGCTAAATTTGATAAGCTGAAGAATAAGATTCCCATAATTGCTCAGTCAACACCTGAGAATCTCAAATGCTTCTTCATCAATTCTCAGCTTCCTAAAGTGAGTATCCTATTGAGGCAAGATGGCCACATAGATCTTGATGCAGCTTAGATTTTGGCCACTAAGGTTGAATATGATCTTATCTTGGTAGGAAAGATAAGAAGAGATCCTAACAGAAGTAAATCTTCTTCATTTTCTAAATATTCTTCTACAAGCACCACTAATCCTATGGTGCAAAAGCTAGAAAATGAATTGCTAGCTCTAAAAAATAAAATGACATAAGGGATGTCTACTTCTCCTTCTTATTGGGATATACCAAGGAGGATATTTCCTAACTAGTCGTATCAAGGGAATACTGCCAAAAATCAAGGGCAACCAAATCGCCTTCCTTCCCACTAGAGAAGCTTGCCATTGAAGCAGCACTAGCTAACTCAATAGTTGGTTACCTTGAAACTAAATCTAATTTTTCTTTCTAACTTAAGTTAAACCAAGAAGATGACATTGATCTCTTTGCATAAGGCCAAGAAGAATAAGCTGGTGACTCCAACATCAGTTTCCTAAATTACCAAGATGAATCTAGAAGTAAGGGAGAAGCATTTGATGGATCATACGCTATTTTTACCAGGTCCCAAAACTAGTCAGCTCAACAAGCAGATAAAATAAAAATAGGGGAATAATCTTGACCATCAATTTCAATTGTCAAATGAGGAACTTCACTACCTTTCCAATCAAAGGACCTGGTGAGCAACAAAAAAGTAAGTACCTCAAATATTCCTTCACCTTCTGCTTTAAATTCATAGATCAGTCTTACACCTAGTAAAATCCAAATTGATGGATTGCCTTCTTCTATCTTGAATTCATTTTAGTCATTTGATATAATTTACCATGCTAAGAAGACCAAAATTCAAATATTTGAGTTTGAATTCTTGTAATCCAACCCTGAACAGTTGGATAGGTTAGTTCAGTGTGTAAAAAATAAAACCATCCCTGCAGGACAAGAAATTTTGAAAGTAACTCCTATTCCCCCAAATAACACACCTACCCAAAAAAATCTTGTGATTACTCCTCCAACTACCCCTGGGAAGATAGAACCATTTTAAGTTTCCCTGCTAATAAATTGTCATCAGCTAAACAATTGCATTGTAGACTCAGGCATCTCTGACAATGTCATGCACGCCAAGGTGGTAGAATCTCTTGGTCTCATTCTGACTAAGACCTTTAGGAGATGTTTCTCCATGGAAAACAAACAAGTGCCACTTCTAGAACAAATAAAGGATGCCTAATTTGCATTTGTGGTCTTCCCAGATAAGAGAATTAGAATGACAGTCCTGGTAGCTGACGTCCCAGCCTCCTACAACATTCTTCTTAGGTGAAATTTTGTAAGGACGTTGGTGGAGAATTGAGAATGAACCTATTTGAGGTGATGATTCCTATCAAGGGCATCATGCAAACACTACTTCCTAAGAAGGAATTGAAGTACATTGTCACCCAAATGTCAGCCCTTGAATCTCAAATTATGTTTGAGTCTTCAAGCTTGGGTAATTAATTTTTGACTACTGAAGATGTTCCTATTTCAACAGATGAAAGTTCCATAGATGACAATCCAAAAAATTTAGATAAGACATTAGAAGAATGGGTAGGGCACAATACAGATGAAAAAGGATCTTCCCTTCCTAATGCAGAAAAATCTAAAAGAAGTTCAGATTCTAATGATGTTTGGATTTTGAAATTCGATGGCAACAACTCTTCTACTAATTCTAGAGCTATAGTTGTTTTAATATCTCCTCAAGGAGATATTTCCCCCTGTGCATATAATTTATAGTTCATAAACACTAACAACACTGTTGAATATGAATCGTTGCTACTCAGGTTGAAGGCTACTCAAGATAAAGGTGTTAAACTTCTTTATGCCAAAGGAGATGCTGAGCTGGTGGTTTGTCAGGTGAGGAACTTATATCAAACTAAGAATAAGAGATTGCAACATTATCATAATCTAGTGTGAGACAACATTGAAAGATTTTATGCTTTCTATATTTTTTTTGTGCCTAGAGAATTCAATTGTCGTGCAAATACATTAGCCATATCTGCAACTCTCTTAATCCCTAATTAAGATTTCAAAAAAGAAAGGTACACTATCGAGTTGGTCTTTTGACCAAGTGTACCTAATAATTCTAACCATTAGTAGGTGTTCAATGGTGAAAACCAAATCATTACTTTTTTAGAACAAATAGATAGCTTTGAAAAGCTTCAATTTGAAGGCAGTGAATCTCCACTGCAGGAATCAACTCCGAAGATAAATTCAAAAGCTGATGAAGAGTTCCTTCAGCTCAAAGGAAATAAAATTACCAAATGATTAGTTTCTCTTGAGAAATTTTTTGACAAACATGATAGGTTTATCAAGGAATAGTAAATGGATTCAAAATCCTTCAAGTATTTTGATAAAATAAATTTGAGTACCGAAGACAATCCAAAAATGGTCAACATTGGAAATTGTTGTACCCTTGATGAAAAACTCAAATTTATCACTCTGCTTCACCATTACATTGATGTTTTGGCATACTCTTATGATGATCTAAAATATCTCAAACCTGAAGAAATCTAGCATGAAATTCCTCTCAAGATTGGGTCATTACCTCACAAGCAGAAGCAAAGGTAGTATAATCCTAGGATATTAGGCACAATTTTGTCTGAAATACATAAAATGCTGAATGCAAGAATTATTTTCTCAATCCATCATTCCACCTAGATTACAAACATAGTCCCTATGAAAAATAAGAATGGAGAAATTTGCCTGTGTGTTGATTTCAAAAATCTGAATCGATCATCTTTAAATGACAAATATCCCCTACCCATCATAGATTAGCTACTGCAGGCAGTAACTGGTGCTGAGATGTTATCAATGCTAGATGGTTTTTTGGGATATAATCAAGTGGAATTTGGTGAATCAGACCAACATAAGACCACTTTCACAACACCTTGGGGCACCTTTGAATATCACAAAATGCCTTTTGGCTTGATCAATGTTGGCACCACCTTCCAGAGACCGATGGATCTTGCCTTCAGAAATGACATGGGGAAGTTCATTGTGGTATACCTTGATGAATTGATAGTCTTTTCTAAGCATCATCTTGATCATGTGCACCATCTACAACAAGTGCTGGAGTGATGTAGGCAGAATGGTATTTCTCTTAATCTCAAGAAATCAATTTATGGGGTTACGGAAGGTAGACTTCTTGATCACACTGTGTCCTGAGAAGGCATAAAGATCAACCCAAAAAGGGCCAAATCTATTCAAAAGCTTGTTCTTCCTACCAGTAAGACTGTAGTTCACTCTTTCTTTGGAAATGTGAATTTTCTATGAAGGTTCATTCCTAAATTCACAGAGAAGACTTGCCACATTATCAATATGATGAAGGGCAAAGCCACTTTCAGTTGGACTGAAGAAGGCAAGTCGGCATTTCAAGACATCAAGGAAGATATCACCCATGCCCCAATTTTGGTTTGTCCTGATTACACCAAAGACTTCATGATGTACAGCTATGCTTTTGAACACATGCTTTTAGCCATCTTGGTTCAGCAGAACAAAGAAGGTGTGGAATCTCCCATATCTTTCATGAGTTATCCTCTCAAAGCTCATGAGCTGAAGTATTCAATCATGGAGAAGCATGCCTATGCAATGGTAAAGGTGGTAAATCACTTCTATTTTTACATCTTGAACTCACACACTATTGCTTTGGTACCTGATACAACAGTAAAGTCTATCCTAACTCAGCAAGAGCTTGGAACTAAAAGGGGAAATTGGATTACCAAAATCCAAGAGTTTTATCTTGTTATCAAACCTATGAAGCTCATGCGGGGAAGAGGTCTCTGCCAATTAATTGTTGATAACATATTATAAGAAGTAGAGCATGAAGAAACACAAGTTGAAGACATGCCAACAATTCTCTTTATCACCACATGAATGAGTGGTATTTGAACATTGCTCATTTCCTTACCTGTGGTGAGTGTCCTACTCACCTGTCTCATAAAGAAAAGAAGACTGTTAAGTTGAAAGCTGCCAAATTTATCCTATGGGACAATGGTCAATATAAGAGGAGCCTTGATGGGGTATTCCTTCACTGGGTGGATAAAGCATAGCAGAACAAACTTTTGGAGTCCTTCTATAATTTGGCTTGTGGAGGACATTTTGTTGCACCTGTGACTACCCATAAGATTATATGAGCCAAGTACTATTGGCCTACTCTATTTCAAGATTCATACGCTTAGGTGCATAGATGCAAGCTGTGTCAATAGTTCATTGGCAAACCCAAGTTGGTTGTGTTATCTCTCAAGCCTGTGGTGATAGAAGAGCCATTTCAACAATGGGGGATTGATTTCATTGGTGCTATAAATCCATCCTCGAGTTCTGGACAAGATTATGTCCTTATAGCCACTGACTACTTTACCAAGTGGGTGGAAGCCATTCCAGTCAAACATGCTAATTCAGAAGTAGTGTGTAGTTTCTTCAAAGAAAACATCATTTCCAAGTTTGGGGTCCCAACCAAGATTGTAACAGACAATGCTGCCTATTTCTCTTCTCATGAGATTACCTAATTCTGCTACTATTATGGGATTATCCTCTCCCACTCTTCTGACTATTATCTGCAATAAAATGGTCAAGCTAAATCAAGCAACAAAAACTTGGTGATCATTATCAAGAAGCTGGTAGATGACAATCAAAGAACCTAGCATAAAACATTGCTTGACGCTTTATGGGTAGACATAATTACACCCAAGAGGGCAATTGGTATGTTCCCATTCTAACTTCTATATGGTCTGAATGCAGAGATACCAATCACCTTGGAATTACCAGCATTAAAATTAGCAAAGGCAGTATAAGATTCAACTTTTGAAAGCTCCATCGACAAAAGGATCATGTGCTTGACTGAACTAAATGATCAACGAACTATGGTGGTGGACTGAATTGTTGAGCATCAAAGTCTAGTAAAGAGACTCTTTGACCAGAAAGCAAGGATCCGCGACTTTTAGATTGGAGATCAAGTCTTGTTGTGGAACAAGAGGAGAGAACCAAAAGGAATGCATGGAAAATTAGATTCCCTGTGGAGAGGCCCATTTGCCATTCATCATTTAAATAGTGAAAATAGTTTCTTACTAAGATATCAAGATGGAACACCATTTACTCTGCCTCACAGTGGGCAACATCTGAAGCACTTCAATCCTTGAAGTATCAGATAAGTTTATTTATATATATGTATAGTCTTTCTTTATTTTGTGTTTTTCATTTGTTTTTGGTGTCATTTGGTTTTTGGTGCCTTTCTTTTCGGGTAAGCATGACTCCGTAGCCTAATGGCATAAATTACGGCACTGAGATTATGGTTTCTACTCCCCTCGATTGCTTCAATTTCAATCGATGTAAGTTCCCCAACTAGAGCTAGTTATTGTTCCCAAAATCTGTCACTTGTTTTTGTGGACAACATACTGATCATTTTGGTCCTGTAGGCCAAAATGGTCTCTTTCCTTCTTTCAAAATGTTCTGAGCGGTTTGATTTTTCAAATATTCAAGACTTTTCAGCTAAGGAAGTCACAGGTTCAATAGGCAGGCTTTCTTCAAAGGAAGTTCAAAACACTTAAGGCTTTTCCTTAGTGTTTTGAGGATGGTTTAACGCTGAGGTTCAATCAAAAGACTTAATGGTGGGCTTTAAATAAAAATAATGAACCACTTTGAACCATTGAACCCCGCCTCTGCAAGGTTCAAAAGTTCAACGAGTTTGAAGGTTCAACGACTTCGGCAGACTTAAAGAAAAGAAGGCTTCAAAGAGTGAAGATTGAACTGTTAAACCATTGAACCTTGAACCAAAAAGAGTTCAAAGTTTCAACGAGTTCAAAGTTTCAATGACTCAGATAGACATAGAAAATCTAGAGAGTTTGAAGCTTCAAAGAAATAAGATTGAACCATTGAACCGTTTAACCTTGAATCGAAATGGTTCAAAGGTTCAAAGGTTAAATGAGTTCAATAAGTTTGATGGACTTAGAGAATAAAAGGATTCAAAGAAAGAGATTGAATCATTGAACCGTTGAACCTTGAACTCGAAAGGTTCAAAAGGTTCAAAGGTTCAACAGGTTCAAAGAGTTCATAAGTTTGAATGGAATCTTCAAGGAAATGAAGGAAGCAGAAAATTCCAGAAAGAAGTTCAAAGAAATGGTTCAATCGAAGAAGAAAAAGAGAGTGAATGTGGCCCTTTACAAAACATTGAACCATTGAACCTTTGAACCAAAAGAGTTCAAGGTTCAAAGTGGTTCAAGCGATCGATGACGTCCTCTTGGATGTCAAATTCAGGGTGATGGAATAACTCTTGGTTTTCAAAAGACCTTAGAAAAAGCTCCGCGACCAGCCCAAAAAGGAGCCGAAGGAGCCAGCATAAAGCAAGAAGATAGCCCCGAGAGATTAGATCACTAGGAAGAGAAAAAATGAGGCATGGAAAGAGAGAACAACTACAAGAAATCTAGAAATATCTGTAGGAGATTTATTCCAGTAGGTGGAATAGTCCACTAGGTGGACATCAGAGAACATAAACATTCAAAGGTGTGGCCTATTTTTTTGCATTAAGTAAAGGTGAATAGACAGCCGTGTAAGCATCATAAAGAAGGCCAAACAACCCATGCTTAGGAGGAGACATTTGAGATGATTCAGAATGCCAAATTCAAGGTTGATGACCTATTCCAGCATGGCCCTTTCATAGATATTCAATGCATTCAATTTAGCATGGGCCGATTTCATGAAAACAAGCACCCAAGTCTTTCTTGTAATGTTATATATTGTAATCTCTCATTTTGTAAAAAGAAGATCTCTCTATTATTAGAAGTGAAGCTCTACCCAAATTAAAAGGCATTCCTGAGACTTTGAGCTCAGACTATTAATCATATTTTGTTAAGTGAATGAGAAAGCAAGTGACCTTTCAAACTTTGTGTTGAAAAAACTTGTGTCATTTAGGAAATTTTTCTTATGTCTGTTTCCTAAATAAATTCTTGTAAATTTAATCAAACAAGTAGAACAAGTGGAAATACGATAGAAGATGTCCTGAAGCTGACTGTGGGAGACTTTGTGCTGCCATAATTGTCTTCAGTCTGTGTTTTGTGTAAAGGCTACTGGAGAGACTTTGAGCTCCCCTTATCCTTCGTAATCTTTTACTCTATTGTAGTTTTAGGTGGAGACTTTGGACTACACTTCATTTTATAATTTATTTGTCCTAAATCATTGGGAGAAGCAATGAAAGACTTTATGCTTTTGTGGGTTTCTTGTGGTTATAGTTACTACCCAAGAAGAATTCCTGCTATTTGTTGAATATCATTTCTGAAAGAAGAGAAGTGCCTTCAATAATTACACCAAAATTCTCCTCTATTTTGTGAACATCATCTCTAAAAAAAGAGAGATGGATGGTATGATTTCATCCCTATGTCTATTTTCAGCTTATATTAGTATTTTATAGTTATAGGGAACCTCCCCTTGCTAAGAGGAGAGATTTGTCTCATTCTAGCTGTGGTCACCACATCCATTTTGCCATATAAATATCATTATGTTGTGGTTGATATAACCATTTTACCATCAGCTAGTTGATGAAAAAATATTCACCCAATAGGATGATCCCCCTTTAAATGTACAAAATTTGATTTTTTAGCCTAAAAACATACTCAATGTGTTTTTGGGATTTTGGATGGTCTTGGTTAGTTAGGGTACACCCACAATTTTTGGTCATATCTTATTCACTTTTTAAATAATTTTATGTCATTTTATGCATAAATGTGGTCCTTTTATGAATTCAAGTCAAGTATAAATACACATGCATCTTAGTGAAGTTAAGCATCTAGAGATCATATGAAAATCATCTTAGTGTATCTAGGTATATAGAGATCATCTGGAAAAAAAATATAGAATTTATTACTCATAGAAGTCTACTAAGAATATACAATAATATTAGAGAAATAAATCAAACACTTAGTTCATTCATTGTAGCATTGAATTTCATGTTAGTGAAACATGCATTTCACTACTTTGCTTGCTTGATGAATTAATGTAATTATTAGAGTGTTGGTTTTTATATTTTACATTGATAAGAGGCCTCACAATTATCAAAAAATATTAGTTATTCCTAGTGTAACATAGGCCCAAAAACACATTATTTTCCTTACCATTTTTGTATGTAGTTTACCAATTGGGGCAAGGATAAGTACATTTTCCCAATGATCGGACTGAAGGTTCATAAAATTGTGTGAGATCTTTGGATCCTTGAACCTAACAAACAAAGTTGTCAAAAAACTTGGGCATCCCTAAAAATTCCTAGAACCATAATCACTATGGTTATGGTATCCAAAAATGTCTTCAATATGGTTTGGACAATGTCCTTATTTGCTGAAAGTTTTCAGGGTTCTTATTGTCTTGCCACAAAACACTGGTTTCTAGTATTAGACTTTAACAACTTTCACCACAAGTCCAAATATTAAAATTACATTTTTTAACCCATTTTTCATCTTCATTACCCTCATTTGTAAAAAGGCATAGATAAATTAATAACACAATTACCTCGCGAAAGTAATAATTTTTCTCTTCTTGGCAAATCAACTTCACCCCTAATTTATAGGATTAAATGGACTTATAACTTGCATAAATTATGGATGAATACCCAAAAGAAAAGGAATAATCTCTTCCCTTGGTGTACTCCTTTACTCTTTATTTTCTTGACCACCCTTTATTTATTAACCACCCTATGTTTTTTTTTATCACATGCTATTTATTCTTATCATGTGGAGTTTCCAAATCTTTCCCTTCATCATTTACCCTTTACCATTCTCGTCTTCATGGTTTTGGATCTTAGGTAAAACCAAAACATTGTGTATCTTCTTATTTCCCTTATATTTGTATGGTCCCCCACTCACTTTAACTTTTATATTTATTTGAAAACCTTGAAATTTCATTTCTAGAATTTTTGGCATGTTCTAGATGCAATGATGGAGTCATTTTTTGCCTTTTAAGGCTGGCAGGTTCCCCTTTTATACCACTTCTAATTATGATTCCTTTTACCCTATTCCTCCTAGTGATTACACATTTTCTCATCATTAATACTACTTAGACACTAAGAGACCTTGTTGATCATATTCAATCATTTGGAGAGATTCTTAGTCTTTGTATACCCTTTCAAAACCTCCCTATACTTTATTGGACTTTCATGCACTTCCCTTAGCCTTTATAGACCTTCTTGGCACCCTACAGACCTTTTAGGCACCTTGTGGGGCCCATTTGGGCCATTTTCACATTTAAAACCTAGGCCACCCATTTTACCTAAGCGACGACTTGGCTTTGGTCTAAGATGTTTATTGGCTTATTAGTTAGTGGCTTAGACCACTACTTTCCTAAAATATGTCCACTTGACATAAAATCATTCCCAAATGGCTAAAAATGGTCACATTTGGCAAATCTTCCCCTTTGGTTTCCCTATATACCCTAAAAACCTATTAAAAACCTCTTTCCTTGCCTCTATTGGCACTTTCCTTTAGCTAGATAACTCTTCATCTTTCTTGAGATACTCTCCTAAATTTATTCAGTTGTTGATATTTGCTAGAGCTCTTGGCCCTTTCTTGGCATTTGCTTCTTGATATTTATCTCTCCTCTTGAAGTTTCTCTTATTTCTCCTCCACTTTGATATAAACTCAATCATTCATTTACTAGTTGTATTGTTTCCACCATTATTGCTCTACAATGTTCCTGCCCTCACTGTTATTTGTTTTGTTATTGCATCAGTTGGCATTACACCTAATTTGTGCACTTGGTTTGATTTATACACTTTTTATTACTCCTAATTCACCCACTCTCATATTGATATCATTGGATTGGATATAACTCTACATTTTAGCTTGGTCTTCATCTAATCAGGATTGACCTTAGACTATCAGTTGATAGTTATTTGCATTGTGTGTGGGCATGATCTGAGGGCACCTTTCATGCAAGGTGAAACCTTTATTTTATATTAGAGTAGTATTATTGGTATGGTTAGAGATTATATTCTAGGATTAGATTCATTCTAAACTAGCATTTAACATATATTCTAAATTATTTATGCATTTCCCTTTGAAAACATCTTTCATTTCCATAAGGTTGCATGTTTTTGAATTGTTTTCCTTGTTTGCTAGTGCTTACTTGTTTAGATATCTTACTTTCCTATTTCAGTTTCCTCCATTACCTCCCCTTAATTCTTTGTACATGATTTCATAACCCATTTTTTATATCTTAATATTTTGATCTTCATCACATGATCTTAGAGATCTAAAAGTAGTTCCCATTACTTGATCATTTTGTTCACTTATAGGATATCAACCTATCATTTTCTTATTCTATTATTTCACTTTTATGATGTCAATTTTTAGATTTCTACACCTAATTTTTCACTCATTATTGTTGATAATCTAATCTACAATCATCATTACTCGTGCCTTTCACTATTATCTCTCTAGTCATTATGTGCATTAGATTTAAAATGGATTTCTTCAATGAAATACATTTCACCTAGTTCAAGATGGATATCCTTAGCCATTTCCTCCTCAACTAGGAATCTAACTAAGAATCAAATGGATCATAAATGAGTAAGAATCAGTTCTGAATGGCTCTAATGCTAAAATATAAAACTCTAGAAGGAAGGAATCCTAATGAAGATCTAGGGCCAAAGGTAAAAATATTATTTTGTGTATATAAATCATATATCAAATCTAAAACCCTAGGACAAAAAAATTGAAAAATAATTTCTTATATGGAAATCTAAAATGAAATTTGAAACCCTAGGATAAAAAATCTAACACATTCGAAGGATGGTTTGATATGTGTATGGGTTCACCAATATTTTTTACCCTAATTTTATTTTTCAACCCTAATAGGACATAAATTTAAAATGTAATTCAGATTTAAGATATGACATTCAAGTGTGTATATGAATGTAAAATAATAAAATTGATTACAATCATTCAACAAGTGAGATGTTAAATATAGTAAGCACATCAAAGGGATGAGTACTTATCTTTTCTAGGTGACTATTTGACTATGACTATATTTTGGAAGTGGATATTATCTAGAAGCAAGCCTATGATTTATTAAGTTTAGAAACTGTATCTCTATCTGCATAGGGTTGGTTCTATCAATCTGGGTCATTCTTATAGGTCAATATTAATTTGTGTTGGTTAATATTGACCTATGTGAAAATGAGGGATTGTGACCATAAAATCACCTTCACTTGTCTCAATATTATTTTTATGTGTGATCTTGAACCCTAATGATGTATGTAATTCCATAAATTTGTCTCCTTTGCCTTAAAACCCAAGATGTGCTTATGAAGGCTAGAAACTTGAAAAAACTAGGAAAGTGTAATAGTTTGAGTTGACTCCAATCACCCTCATTTTATTATTGATTGTTGCCTACATATCTGATACTCTAAGAAGGGAAATCAAGCCACATGTAGTTCTTCCACCTGGTGTGATTGTGTAAATGTTCCCCTTCACTATATATATGTAGCTAATGATTTAGCTTTGGTACTTGAAAAATCTTGATTTGACTGGGCTTAAGTGTGCTTCAGAATTGGCTTGTGATTTCTCTTAGTGATAAGTTTTAAATTTGGGAACAACAAGGAAGATTTTCTAAAAGTGAAATAGTGTATAGATGTATAAAAGATGATTTTTAAGTCCCTTTTGAATGATACCTTGACTTTTTTATATGTAAATCCAATTAGGTAATTATTACGCCACTGACACGCTATGTAAATGGGCTAAACTTAAGGAAATGTTTGATATTAAAAAGTAATCATTATTGGGAGAGGGTTAGTTCTAACCGTATTAGGTTAGTATCAACTGGAGTACTAATTGAAACTAACATAAGTAACCTATTTATAGGTGGACTGAATTGAGGGTATATAGATGTTTATGTAAGATATTTAGTAGGTTTGAAATATACAATGATATTTTTATATGTGTACAATAGTATAATAGAAGATTCAAAATCATAATATAGTATGCAAGTATGAGATAATGGTGGCTTAGGAGCTTGTTTACGAGCTCCAGTCATGTGTGATAAATGTGTGTCAAACTTGTCATTGTAAAGTAATTAATACCATATCTTAGTATCTACAAATCCCCTCTTTATTCTAGTAATGTAATTGATAGAGTAAAAGGAATGAGTGTGTACAACACACTTTATATTTGGTATGAAGCTCCAATTATGCATGCACTCAATTAAAAAAGTTGTAATCATGTGGGGTTAATGTCCATAGATTGACAATTTTAATTTGAAACTAAATGTTTGAAAATTTCAAAGGACAAAGGTAAGAGTATTCTTGTGTGTTGGTGAAAACCATGTTTTCATTATAATTTGTTGGAGATGATTTTTCCTTGTTGAAGCATTGGAGAAATTTGTGTTTCCTTGCAGAAGCACTTGGAAAGTTAGGATGAATTTACCCTAAATTTTTGTAACTATGTGGGCTCTCGGAGAGGGAAGACAACATGTCCCAATACTCATGAATTTTTGGATAAGTACACAATGTACTAACCCAAATAATTCCACATGTAAAGTGGTAACCATCAGGCTAGGTTTGCTCAAAGATATTGAATCAACCACTATGGATGGATTATAGATTCAATTGTATAGTTTCACTCAAGTTCACTCTATATAAAGAAATGTATGATCAAAATGGAATTTAAAATTTTCATGCTCCAATCTTGAATGTAGGTTTAATTTTATAATTTTTCTCAAGTTTGTTCAATATATAATAAAATCATGATCGTAACAAAATGAATAATGTTCATGCCCCCATCATGATCATAAATATAATAAGTTTGAAGTGCAATGATAACCATTTGTCATTCAATATTAAAGTGTTTTTTTGTATATGTGCATGAACAAATGTCATGCCGCATGAATATGTACCAATTGATATAAAATAATGTGTATCTATATGCTAAATTTTATAACTTGTATCTCAAATGTATGTGTATATATAAACTTGTAATTCCTTATCTAGTGATATGTGTGCACATGCCCATGCATCTACACCCAAGTGTGTAAGAGTATGTGCTAAAGTTTTAAAAAAATGAGTGATGTGCGTGCCATATGTCCCCATAATATGTATCAATGTTTCAATATTTATCATGTAACTGAACCATTTTGAATCTATGAAATATGTATTCTAATGTGATTTTATGTTTATGAAGTTTAATGTTTCTATGACAAGGCCACTATAATGCCCCCCATTTGAGATGAGGGATGTGTCTTATAAGTCACTCATCTCAAAATAATATTTAACTATATCATTTCATGTATAAAGATAACATCATATAATATCATGTGAACATTTGGAGAATATATCATCATAATAATGTATATGTTGATTAAGGCATGTATATAACATATATAATGCAGGGCATATAAGTGTCATGTCTAGACATATATATCAATGAAGCACATAATAGAAGGATAATTGAATAATAATACACAATAAAAGTGCATTACATATATCATGGCACCACTCAATGTCAATAAGCTCAATAAGTGAAAAAAGCTTAAGTGTTAGTGTCACACATAAGGCATAGGGTCACATACAAGTAAATATGTCACAATAGATAAAGTTAAGGTCCACACACAATGGGACATAAAGATGTCACAAACAAGAGACATTAAAGATGTTGTAAACATGGCCATAGGGCCACACACAATATAAAAGCATAAAGTAGCATATGATGTAAGAGAGTAACCTCATCAACAAAGTATATAATAAGTTAAGATCAGCCTAAAGCATCGATATGTATCAATGTCACATCATAGTATAATAGAATATCCATGTGGCACTATGTAAGATATGAGTAACTAGTAAGACATGTGTTAAAAATATAGGTAGATCAACATGGTAAAAAGGTCAGAGAAGGATATAACATGTAAAAGTGAAACCTATGGAATAATATTCCCTCGGTATTGGCATGGCCACTAGGTAGAAGGAATTCCAACATGTTTATGTCCATGTGTAACTTGTATGTCTTGCAGCACATTCATATACTATGAAATACATGTGTGTATGAAAATAATATTTCATCTTCCAAACATTTGATAAATAAAATTTGTATATAGTGTAATATAATAATCATATCATTCTCAAGGCTTTTTTTGTTTTGAATATTTGAAATTTTATTTGATTATTTGATTTATTTGCATTTTTCCAATATTTGAGGTTTGAAAAATATAACTAATGATCACATCAATGGGAGGATCATGGGAAGTGATTGTATTGAATGGTGTAAGGATCTTATGCCATGTATGAAAGGAACCAATTTTGGGTGTGTTTAAATTTAATAAAAAATTATGTTATATTTTAACTGTATGATTGATCGACATTGAATAGTTGGCTATCTAGTGGGCCAAAATATGTTCCTTTAAATTGGCTGAATATATATATCCTTTATATGTGTAAAAACTAGCTATGTATAATGATCTTAGACAAGTGTGCCAACCATATCTATATAATGATCCCAAATAGGTATAATAACCAACTACAGTGGTGGTGTGGGTGGAGGATGAGATATCACTCATTGTAAAGGGTACTCATAACAAACACCTATAACTATGAATATCCTATTTTAGTGTATGTACTTTAGACATTGGTAAAATGTAGATGGTATTACATGAATTTTTTGCATCCAAGGGCATCTTAACATCATGTCAAAGACCAGTTTTTTGTAGAACTAGAAATGATGTGGATAATATAGAGGATCCTACCTAAAGAGGTAATTTATTGTGTGTCCTAAGGTACTTTATTTTCATCCATTGAATCCTTATGCTCTTAATGTATTGTGTAAATCATGTCATGTGTACCCAAAAGAGTGAATAAGAGTCATCATGTAAACATTCTCACTTGAAAAATATTAATCATGATATTGTGTATGGCTTGTTCATCCATATAGGCTACTATAAAGAGTGCATGAAAATCTTAATCATCCTCAATAATTTTTCTATCATCAAATGTAATCATGGGCTATTATGGTGAGGTACCAATATATGTACCAATAATATCATTTATTGGTTGATCATATGTCATAGATAGGGGATGTATGTTGTATGCATAATGTATCTTTGAAGTATCTTTATTTTTTATCATCTAGTGTTTACGAAATGTATCATTAAATATTATTTTATAAGGATTCCAGAGTTAATAATTTTGTCATTTATTTTATCGTGTATCTTATGTCTCAATTTAAAACATATGTTCATTAAATGTGTCATAGTCTAATGATAGTCACAATAGACATTACCATTATAGTTATTTCATGAAGGCTTATTTGGATTTAGTTGTTATGGAGGAATAATTTTGATAAGGTTTCATTTAAGTAACATCTTTATTATTACATGAATAGTTGATGGTAATCTTGAAAACCACCTCTTTGGTGGAGTTGTTAGTTGTAGTTAGTTTATAGGTTACGATATTGCATTGAGTATAATAATTTCCTCATTTTTCTTATCAGTTGGTTTAGCCTTGTAGCTTGGTTTTATTTCAAACTACATTTTTGAAGTATTTTTAGGAGTGGATGTATATTTGGTTTTTTTCAAAGCTATGAGCTTAAATTCTATGTTACTATTTAGCATAGTTCATCAAAGAATTAAAATCTCTTGAATATAATTGGCTCATGGAGAGATGCCAGTGAGTTTTACTTGAATGCATCTTATAATTAATTTTTGGACATAACATTGGTCTTCTTGGATAGCATAGTATTGTATCAAATTACATGATAATTGATTGGTTCATTGGACCCTTTGTTTGAGCTTAGTGATTTATGCATATGATAACTTCTCATCAATATTGATGTAAAAATGTTTTAGGAATTGGTTTTCCAAGGGGTTTAATGCTCTTATGGATTGGATGGGGATATCATATAACCATCATATTTCATAGTCATTGGAACTTCTTGGAAACATCTTGCTCAATAGTTTATCATTGTGTGCATCATCCAAGCATGTTGCATAAAATGATCTAAGGTGTTGCTTGGGATCACCTTTAACTTCATATAATGGAAGCTTGGGAGCTAAAAAACATGTTGGTAAAGGATTGACTATTATCTCAATGGATAATGGGTTATGTATTAAGGCATGCAAATCCATGGAATGACTAGTTATAGGTGCACCTTGCTTTAGCTGAAATATCTCAGTGTGTGGAGTTGTAATAGTATCCTCAAGGAGACATGTAGTAGGTGAGGTTGGTAGTGGAACATGTGTAGTCATCATGGGAGGGTTAAAGGTTTCCTATGTAAGAATAGGTATGGAAATCTATTGGAGGCCTCATGTTACCCCTAAATCTTGGGTGAATGTCACATAGGTCATTGGAGGTGTAGGCATATAGATAATACTAGTAGTAGAGGATTGAATATTGGATGTGGTAGCTTGGGCCAACTATTTTCTACTAATATCATGTTATATATAACATTGCATCAATTTAATGTGGATTAATACATTTATTGAATTATTGATCATTCATGGTATCTAGTTTATCCTTAGTAGTCGTGTCATGATTTTTGTCATTCTCAACATTCACAATAAGTCGATCAATAGTGTGAATAATATCTATTGTATAATGTGTAATAGGAGAAACAAATGAGGTCATACATTCTCATTGGTGCTTAGTGGTAATTAAATTCATCTCAGATTGGATGTTGCAATAATAAGATTAGAGGAACATTTAGGATTATTCACTATTAATTTTAGCCTTATTGGTGTTTTTACATTTGATCATGTTGACCCATTTGCTTACATAATTGATCCAAATAAGATGCACTGTCAGTGTAGAATAATATGAATAGAGTACCTTCATGACTTATATTAATGAAAAATGTTCATTCATTATTTCCCTAATTTATGTGTTTTATTAGAGAATAATCAGAAATGAGGGCTAAAAATAAAACCTCAAGGCTGAAATCTAAAACCCTAAAATGACAAAAATCCTTATGAAGATTTGAAGTTAAAGTGATTTTTTGTATGGAAATTGGAAATTAAATTTGAAACCCTAGGATAAAAAATATGAAACCTTGGAAGGATGGTCTATCATGTGTATGGACTCACCAATATGTTTTACCCTGACTAGGTTTTGAAATCCTAATAAGATAAAAACTTGAAACGTAATTCATATATTAAGATATGGCATTCAAGCATACTCCTCAATGTAAAATACTAAAACTTATTACAATGATGTGACAAGTGGCATATACTAAATATAGTAAGTACAATAAAGGGATGGGTACTCAATTTTTTTGGGTGACTATTTGTATTCTAGAATTGGATATCAACTAGAGCAGGCTTGTGATTTGTTTAGTTCAGGTACCTATCTTTGTCTATACATGGTTAGTTTCATCGATTTGTCCCAATATAATCAATCAATACATGCCTATTTTGGTCACTCATAATGTTACCATATGGTCACCTTTACCTATATTTGTATGATCTATATGTGCAATCATGAATCCTAATGATGCACACAGTATTATAAATCAGTCTCATTTGCCTTAAAACCCTAGGTGTATTTATGAGGGATATAAACTTGAAAATTTTGGGAAAGTGTAATGGGTTGATCCAACTCTAAAATCACCTTCATTTGATGATTGGCCATTATCTATGTATTTTATACTCTGAGGAGTAAAATCAAGCCACACATGGTTCACCCATCTAGTGTGCTTTTGCACTATATGTATGAAACTAATGATTTGGATTTAGTACTTGAAAATGGTTGATTTGAATTAGCTTTAGTGTGCTTCAAACTTGGCTTGTGAGTACTCCTATTAATAAGTTTTCAATTTAGGAAGAATAGGATAGATTTTCTCAATGTGTAATAGTGTATATATGTGTAACAAATGGGTACCAAGTCCTTTTTGAATGAAACCTTGATTTGTTTATATATGAGTCCAATTGGGTAATTTCACATGCCATTGACACACTAGAAAAATAGGTTGAATCTAAGGAAATGTTTGATTTTAAAAAGTAATTATTGTTGGGAGAGGGCTATTTTTGACTAGATCAGTTAGTATTGACTAGCAATACTGATTGAAACTAACAAAATCAACTTGTTTACAAGTAGACCATATTGAGGATTTGGAGATGTCTATGTAGGATATTAATCAGGATTGAAAAATACTATGATATCCTTACAGGTGTGTAATATCAGAATGGAAGGGTCAAACTCATAAGATAGCATGTAAGTGTGAGATAATTATTGATCAAGACCATGTTTGTGTTCTCAAATAATGTGATAATGTGTGTTAATATTATCATTATCAAGTACTTAATACCATATTTTATTATCTACACTAACATGAATATAACATATTTGAAGCATGTATGATATAAATAATTTTTCCCATGTGGGCCTATGATAGACTCAATATAGGCAAAAGAATAATTTTCCCCACTTAGGTAGAATGTAATCAATGTAGTGCAAACAACAATATGCCTCACTTAGGGCTACAATATAATTAATTTAAAGCACAAGTATTAGTTTTTGTCCCTAATAAATGCATGATAGGAGGCATGGCAACATAGACAATTAGTAAGAGGATTGTACATGATATATAGATTGTGGCACCATGAAACACAACAAAACATATGACGACAAAATCTTAAAACAAGAAATATGTCACATATATGATAAGGCATGTAAAAAACACTTCAAACATTGAAATCATGTCAAGTATATGGGACACACATAAAATAATTAAGTCATATCAAGCTCATTGAAGACACATCAAACTCAAGGAAAATAATTAAACTATGTGACCATGCATGGAGTAAGCATTTAAGACATAAAATAAAGCACAACAAGCATATGAATACATATGAAATCATGGAGCATACAAGGACACATCCACAATATGATGCATAATAAATAAAAGGAATCTTACATATGAAACATAAAATTAAATGAACACCCAATATGATCAAATAAAATTAACCCTGCATTGAAAATAGGAGATGCCCCCATATAACCCTGAAAGTTGTGCCTGAGCGAACATGGGATGTGCCCTCATTTCTATAAGAAGCCAAAAATCATGAATTTATAAGTTTTAGGACAAAAATCACACATCTATCTCGATAATATCATCAACAACATATACAAAATAATAGTGAAGTCAAAACTCTATTTATAGGTAGATAATCACAAACACGTAGTGTATATCTGCACAGTCATAATATACTAATATTTTGTAAATCATCACTTGAAAATTTAAATTCAAATAAATTTTAGAAAAAATATAATAATCATTTCCATAATAATATTTTAATTCATAAAAGCAATAAACGAAATCAACCAATCACATACATATAGAAGAAAAGATGGAGCCAAAGTCAAAGATAAAGGTGATCCCTACTGACCCACAACTTCTATCAGATTCATTATTCTATAAACATGTTTCCAAAATAAATGTACCATCATCATTTGGAATTTAATCTCAGATTTTAGGATAGGAAAAAGTAATAAAAATCATGGGTGATATGTAATAAAATAATAAAAAAGGCAATCTGAGAATGATAAAAATAAACCAAGACAATACCAGAAGCATAGGGAAATCAAGCGGAACCTAAAGAGGTAGGAGAGAAAATAATGACCCAAGTGGGTGACCTAACATAAAATAAAAGCGAATAGGAAGAATATTATCATAGAATCTACATGGATAAGCATAAAAATAAGGAAGCAAATAAAGTCAAAATAGAAAGAAATGTGCATGCTAACATAGAATCAATAATAAAAATAAAAAATATAGAGGGTTCATTTTCAAGCATAAATAATTAGTTAATAAAAATTAACTATAATAGGATCATAATCAAGCAAGTCATAATTTCATCATCAGAAGATGTATACGTTGAAGCACATATATCATTAAGAGTCAAACTAGGATGTTGGGGTACCATGAGTCTAATAAAGATAAAAAATTATTATCACCATTTTCATCATCTACTATCTTCTTTCAAAATAATATTATTTTAATCATTGATTCTACCTTGAATAATTGGATCATTTTTAGGCTCTTCTATTTGTGTAATAGAAATAGTTTCCGATAAAAAAAATCTTTATAAGTGTTTTTTGTATTATTATCAATCATCACTTTTGAACGGAGTTATAAACCAATCTGGGACACATATAGGGTCCAAGATCCCCAAAATATTACCAGATCAAAAAAAATATTCCTCAAATACACCACATATGGCCATAACCAACCTAGTGATTACCATATTTACAACAAACAAGCCTCAAATATGCCATATACATCCCACAACTAGTCTCACATACCCAATGAGATTTGAACCTAGGTGGGGTTGGAAACACCCAAGCCACTTTACCAACTCACCTGCATCTCATTGTCCTTGTAGGTGTATTCTTATGCACCTAAACCTTGTATAATTGGCTTGCTTTAGGTATAAAATACGGAGTTTTTATGTATTTTCTTTTGAAATATTGATTCTTGAACTTCTTGTGAATGATAAACATATATTATAATTGTAATGACTTGGTATTCATGTACAAAATTTTAAAAATAATGTAAATTAGGAGGAATCGCTCTCATTTGATGTATGTGTAGTCAATCCATGGTCTACCATTATTGGGCACCACATGAAATAATGTTACAAATAATTTTGAGACCCACTCTAATATGCAAGATAATGCAACCAATTGGTTCTCTACTAATACCACCATATTACATAATAAATTTTTAAGTATTTGCTAGATATCTTATATTTATTTCAAGATCATTGATAAATGTCTTAGTGCATACATTCATATATAAATCATTACAACTATAACTCCATATTGTTTTCGTCCAAGTCCACCACTGAAATATCTTATGAATAAAGTTTCATTGTATGAGCTATCATTTACGACCTCATTATAATGAAATGTAATCAGATGAATTCTCTCTTCCTTTGAATTTTACTAACCACACTAATAAATCCATCTAGTGAACAAGTATTAGAAGTATTTGATGTTTCTCTTTGATATTTTATATCTATCATATGAATATTTTGTTGGTCCCTTGGTTGAAATTATGATTTGAAAGAGAATTGATATAAAAATCAAGTGTTGATTTGGTGGAGTCATTAATTTACTTAATTTTTTTTGTTTCTTCAAGTTAAATTTATTTTTTATCAATAAAATATTGTATTTTATGCTTCAAGGTAATTGATCTTTTAAATGAAAAATGTCTAAGAATTCTATAATAATTAAAAAATATATTTTCATCATAATTCTTAGACAATGGCATTGGAGGACCAAATTCGAATAGAATAGAATACAGTGAGATAAAAAGCAAAGTGATCATAATACATTCAAATGATATTTTTAACACATTTTTGGACTTTCTTAACATTATAAATTTCTTACTCTTTTATTGAAATAATAAATGCCTATTAAATCTATGTTCTAAAATATTAACTTATTCTTAATGTCACTCTTATATTGAAAAACATTTTCATTACTTCTAAGTTTGAAATTTGTTTTATTTGGAAACTTGACACCACATTTCAATGCCAATTAGAATGTCACGCATAAATTAAATGAATTTTTTTGCCCATTATCCCCTGAAACATCTTCAATCATAACCGTCATTACTATAAAGAATCTCATGAATGCACAAAGTAGTGGAATGCATTAAAGGCCTAATTTTTTTTTTTGCATACTCCCTTGAGTTTAAATATTTAAAAATAAAAACTTTTAATAAAAACAAAAATGTTTTTTTTAAAACAAAGTCTCTACTTTTTATGCTTTCCTCTGGGCTTTTAATTTTAAAAGTTTAAAAAAAAGTCTCCACCTTTTATGCTTTCATGTGAGCTTTTAATTTTAAAAACTTAAAAAAAAAATAGTAGAATATCTTTCTTTTTTAAATCTTCTTTTAATTAAAATTATTGTTGTTTGTAATAATCTCATCAATGCACAAAATAATACATTGTATTAAAAATTAATAAATTAATATTTACATTCTTCTTAAATTTAAATATTTAAAATCATAAATGCATAAAATAATAAATTGTATTAGAAAAAATAATAATTTACATTCTTCTTAACTTTAAATATTTAAAATCAAAAACTTTTAATGAAGGCAAAAATACCTTTTTACTTTTTCATAAACAAAGTCTCCACCTTTTTCGCTTATGTGACCTTTTAATTTTAAAAGCTTTAAAAAAAATTAGTGGAATTTCCACTTTTTAGATTTTAATCGTCCTCTCCCCATTTTACTAAAAGAATTATCCTTTTTATATAAAATGGTCACTTTAATATTTTTTTAATATAAATAAAAATGAAATTAATATCATCTATTATTCTTATGCAATTTGATTTAAAGTTAAATCCCTTTTTAATTGTGAATTACCAAATGATACGAAATTATAATTTAATAGAAAAATAATGCAATTATTTTTAGAAAAAAAATCATGATGGATATACAAGCACTTCTTAATTTAAAGGGTTAAGAAGAATATAAATAGACATGGCCCTAAATTTTGGATTTTGAGACTTTTGAAAAATCCTTAATCTAATTTAATAATTCATGCAATGTATGTATCATATTAGTCATTTTAGAATTTGAAATAGAAGCAAAAGTAGAAAATATGGAATTGAAAGAGGTTGGCAAAGCTAAAATATTGGCCACATGGTTGAATAATAGGAATTCTAGAAACATATTTTTGATTTTTAAGAAATTGAGTAGTGGAAACATGTTGAAAATTTTGAAGAAATTGAGAGGCAGTGGAAACATGTTGATAATTTTGAAGAAATTCAAAAGCAATGGGAACATGTTTAGAATTTTTAATAAATTGAGAAATATTAGGAAAATATTGATAATCATAGTATTTTTAGAAGAATTAGAAACATTATCAATCTTGAAAGCAAGAGAAGCATGAGCATGATTAGTTCATAAGAAATTTGAGAAATGATTACATGAGTAGGCATAAATTGTAATCCATTAGATGAGGCAAGTGCTTAGTCTATATTATGAGCATTCACGTATCCATTATTTGATGTAATGAAATTAATATATTTTAAAATTAGATTTGCAATAATAAATTACAGTATAATAGATCATATAAGAAAAATAACAACAATCACTTACAATTAAGAGTAAAGGAGTGCAGATCCACACAATATAAGTGAAACGAAGAGAAAAATACTGAAAGATAGGACTAAACCACTCCAAGGGGGAAACCTCCACATTCCTTACAATAAGAATAATTTTTTTAATATAAGATGTCTAATTTCCTAACACTAGTTCCTATATATACCATACCTAGTCTATTGGAACTCCATAATCATACTAAATTGACTATTCCTACCAATATACAACCTAGATATTATAAAATGATTAATTTAAATGTTATGTATGCCATGGGTTGGCCACAAATATACCAATGCACACCATAGGCTAAGGATATAGCTCCCCATCTTGTCTTCCCTCTCTCTTTAAATAAGCATTGTTCTCAATTTTGACTATATGTGGGTGATTTTATATGAAATATTCACCTTCCCGTGTATCATATTCTCTTGGAAGGTTATTACACTCGATATAATACTATGCAATCACCCTCATCTACAACCTCTTAGTATGTCTCTAGATAAAATTTTCATATTCTAAGATGATTCTTCCCTCTTTATTGAGCTTTGGTAACTTTGTCTAGGCCAGAATCTTATAACCAAACACTTTCTTCAAAAAGGAAACATGAAAGATGACATATATTTTTTTCAACTAAGGTATATCCACTTTGTATTCTATACTACCAATTTTCTACAAGATTTAATAAAGACCATAATAATTTGGTGAAATCTTGTTATGATTATTTTTTTCCTTCAAAGACTTTTATTTATATAGTTGTAACCTTAGAAAAACCTGATCTCCTACTTCAAAATCTATTTCACTCATGTGTTAACCAACTTGTTGTTTCATTTGGTTTTGTACATGGCTAAGTTCTCCTTAAGACTAGAGAGTACCCTCTATTGGTGTTGAATGTGTTATTTTATTGGTCAAATAATTTGTTGTACTTTCAAGGAGGAGGTAATAGATGGTGGATGGTAACCATGCAATAGAAATTTTAGAAGAAGTATGGAAATAAATGTTATACCATCATTCTACAAGTGGAGTATTTAACCCATTTTGCATGCTTTGTAGAAGTAAAACAACAAAGATAATCTTCCAAACACTTATTAAGCACCTCTAATTTTATATCAAATTGGGGATAATATGAAGATATATGAACTAGTTGAGTATCCAAACAAGAGAATAATTTATTATAAAAATTAAATAAAATTTGGGGTCACAATCACCTAATATAATATTTGGGATCCCATGTAGATTTTGAATTGTCTCCATAAATATTGTTACCACAAAACTTTCTACAAAACGATGTGACAAGGGAAAAAAATGGGCATATGTTATGAGTCTATCTATAAAAACCATGATAACATTTTTCCCTTTTGAATTTATAAATCACATAATGAAGTCCATGTAGACCTCCTCCCATCATTGGCTAGGACTGGATAAAGGTTGCAAAAGACCCAATTTCTTAATTTTCTCCCATTTATTTTTCTAACATGCAAAACATAATGTTGAAAATTCATGTACATCACCTTTGAGCCCTTCCAAAAATAAAGCATGCTTAATTATATGATAATTTTTTATAAATATTGAATGTCAACCAACAAGAGAAGCATGGAGGTCCTCAAGAACCTTATGCTTAAGGCTCAAGCTTTTGTATAGGTATAATCTATCCTTATACCATATGGAGTCCCATTTCCACACATTTATTAAAATGCTTGGATATTGCTAAATTTGTTGAATAATATTATATGTAACCATGTCTTATTTCCATTCAAATGTTTCCTCATCCACCCAATCTACCTACAATATGGCCCTGGCACACAATAATGTGTCTATGTTTTTATCCATCCTAGAGAGTGCAGTTACCACTACATTATCCTTACATTTTTTATTTATGATCTTAAAGTAACCCCAACATATTCATGATCTATTTTTTTGCTCTTTTGATGATAGCATCTGTTCTAAAAATTATTTTAAATTATCATGATCATGTTGCTCTGATAATCCAAATACACCACAAGGGTTCGTTAAAGGGATAACAATCAAATTACTTAAAACCTAAAGGATGAGCTATGAAACTAAATCCATTATATTTTTTTATAGCTTATGCTAGTTAAAGGTTAAACTAACAAGAACTTGGCTAGAATTAGAAATAAACACCTAATCTACTGCAAGTAATAAATTAAATACATATAATATTCTAGCCACAATAACTTAAATTAAATGTTAAATGGAAATTATGAGTTTTAGACTTAAATCTTGTTTTTTTGGAAAGGAAATATGATTTACAAAGCAAAGTGTGATTTCATAATTGAAATATGTTAAAAAAATGTCCATGTTGCTTCATAATGAGACCTTTATGATTTTGTAAACAAAATGTAGTATAGCATATGAATCTAATAACCATACTAGTATATTAAAGATTAGAGCAATGTTTCACCTTGTTATCAAGGTGTCATCATATTAATATCCTGGTGATGTTATTAATCTACTAACCTAAAATCCAAACGTGCTTAATTGAGGAGAAATTGGATAAGGGTTATCAACTTGAAGTAGGTGAGACATAAATCCTTGAAGAAATTCATTTCAAATCCAATGCACATAGAAACCTAGAGAGAATAGTGAATGGTGTGGGATTAATGTGTAGATACTATAATTGGTATTAAGTACTTGACAATGGAAAACTTGACATGCATTCACCATGCATGACTTAAGCACATAAATAAGGTCCTAATCTACCACTCACATGTTATCTTATGAGTTTTATCATTCTATTTTGTTATTATACACCTACAAGAACATCAATGTTTGTTTTAAACCTAATAAATCTCTCATAAAGATATCTATAAACCTTAATTTTAGCCCATCTATACATAGGTCCATTCTGTCAGTATCTTTAATCGATATTGCCCTGATTTAGTTAGAATGAATCCTCTCTTAGCAATGGTTACTTTTTAAAATCAAACCTTTTTTAGGGTCAACCCATTTGCCTATTGTGTTGTTGGCATAATAAATTACCTAATTGGACTCATATATAAATAAATCAAGGTCTCATTCAAAAGGGAATTGGCATCTATTTGGTAGATATCTATACACTATTGCACATTGATCAAATTTGCCCTATTATTCTCAAATTAAGAATTTATCACTAGGAACAATCATAATCCAAGTTTGAAGCATACCAAATCCAATTCAAATCAAACATTTTCAATTATCAAATCCAAATAAATAGATGTATATACATATAGTGAATAAGCACAACTGCAAAATCATACTAGTGCGATAACTATGTGTGGATTGATTTCCCACCTTAGAGTATTAGATACATAAACAATAGTCAATCATCAAATGTGGGTGATTGGGGTTAGCTATCTCATCACACTTTATCAAAAATTTAGGCTTTTAGCCCTCATAAACACACTTAGGATTTCAAGGTGAAGGAGACTGATTTATGGATTTGTGTGCATCATTAGGGTTTGGCATCACACATACAAATATTATAGACACGTGTGAAGGTGATCGTTTATTCATAGTTCCTCATTTCAACATAGGTCAATACTGACCAACACATGTTAGTATTGTCAAGCAATACTAACCCAGATTGATAAAAGTGACCCTAGGTAGACATATATATAGTTCTTAAGCTAAAGGAATTACATGTTTACTCGATTCTGATTGCCACTTACATAATACAATCACATTAAGATAGTCAACCAGATAAGCTAAGTAGTCATCCATTTCTTGTACTTACTATATTTATCATATGCCATTTGTCAAGTCATTGCAATCGGTTTTAATATTTTATAATTTGATGTATGATTGAATGGCATATCTTAATATCTAAATTAATTTACTAGTTTATATCTTATTAGGGTTTTTTAAACCAAACTAGGGTAAAACATATTGGTGAACCCATACATGTATTGAGTCATGTCAAACCCTAGGTTTCCTTTAGGGTTTCAATTTTTTATCTTAGGGTTTCATATTTGATCTCTGATACCCCCATACAAAAAGGTAATAAATCTTTTGCCCTTTGGCCTTAGTTTTATACATACTTGCATGATTACATCCTATGCCATCAAAGAAGGTTAGTTCCCTTGTCCCTCTAAGATGTAGTTATAGATTAAGTGGGACCCATATAGAGCATAATCAAATTAATTCTACTTCATCTGATATGAATACAATGAATGTTTATTCTTATTTTGATGGTGCAATTATTCATGAATGTGTGCAAATAGATGACTATGTTGACATGCCTCCACTATAACATTATAATCAAGATATTCAAAATAAACATACTCATCAAGATAATTATGAAGGCTTAGATATAATAAATCACAATGAAATTATTGGGGTATATCATGACCAAGTTAAAGCCTTATCCAAATTTATGTCAAGGACTCCATCAATATCCTAAAGATGTGGCTAGATTTGTCCAATTGATCTTAGTATCTAAGGTTGCATACCAATTTTAAGCTTGTTACATATTAGGCACAACAATAAGAACCCTTTATTATTACCAACCAATCCTTTCAAGCTAATACTTCTACTTCATGTATTCAAACCTATATTATTGGTCATATTCTTACATTTACACCATCAATGACCTATGTGACACCCACACAAGGTTTGGGGGTAACACGAGGCCTCCAACATATTTCCATATGCACTCCTACATAGGAAACCTTTACCCTCCCATGATGAAGATGCACGTTCCATCCCCAATCTTACCTATTTCATGTCCCTTTGAGTATATTGTTACAACTTTGCATGATAAGGTGTTACAACAAGAACAAGGTGTATCTAGGACTAGTCATTCCATTGATTTGCATGCCTTACTTCACAACCCATTACCCCTTAATATAATAGATTATCATTTACCAACATGATTTTTAGCTCCTAAACTTCCACTATACAAAATTAAAGGTAATCCTACACAACACCATAAATCACTCCACATAGCATGTTTGGACTATGCATACAATGAAAAATTATTGACCAAGTTATTTCTAAGAAGCCTTAATGACTATGCTTTGTGATGGTTATATGATCGACCCATATAATATGTAAGATCATTCAACCCCTTAGCAAACCAATTTATAGCACATTTTACCTTCAACATTGATGATAACTTATCCTATGCACAAATTTATAAACTCAAACAAAGATTCAATGAACCAATCAATGACTATATATGTTTGTACAAGACTATAATAGCCAAAATGATTAATTTTATATCCAAAAATAGATTACAAGACATATTCAAGAAAATATTGCATGCACCATTCCATGAGTCAATTATATTCAAAATATTTAAATACTTCAATGAACTATGGCATATAGTAAGGGACAGAGAAGTTAAGCTCATAGCTTTGAACAAACTCAAGTATACATCTACTCCTAGCTCTAATTCAATAAATGAAGTTTCAAATCAAACCAAGCTACAAGGTCAAGCAAATTGATAAAAATAATTTGGTAAACATTATAGTGAACTCAATATCACAACCTATAAACCAACTACAATTGATAGCTCCACCGAAGATAAAATTTTCAAGATTACCATCACCTCCCCATGTACAAAGCATTTACTTGAGTGAAACCTTATCACACTTCTTCCACAATAACCCAATCCAAATAGGCCTACATCAAGGAATTATGATGGAAATGCATATTATGACTATCATCAAATTATGGGGCATTATATGAATATATGTTTTAAATTGAGACATAAGATATAAGGTCTTATTGATGACAACATTATCGACCTAGGCACCCCTACAAAGGAATGTAGACCACATCACAAAGGGAATCCAAAATTGATTTTTTTTAATGATCCATTTCCAAAACATGAGATAATTAACCCTAAAGATATTTTATAAGTACAATATACATACAACATGCATCCTCTACCTATGATGTATAACCACCCAATATATACAATTATTGGCACATTTAACGCGGCTTCACCATAGTGTCCTATGATCACATTTGATGAAAATGATATTGTTGATGATGATTCATATTTCCATGCACTCTTCATATGATCATATATCAATGAGTAACCTATACATAATGGTATGGTTTACAATGGGTTAAGTGAAAACATTTGTACAATGACACTTATTCACTGCCTTGGGCACACACAACAAGATTTACAAAATATATTAAGAGCAGTTAAAAGATTATATAGCTACAAATAGAGTACCTTGGGACACATAGTACTACCTCTTCAGGGGCTTCACCATACTAAACACACCATTCTTATTTCTACAAAGTAATGGGGTATTTTGCATGTTGTTAGGATGCCTTTGGATGAAAAATCTTCATGTAGTACCATATAAAGTGCATCAATTCCTCAAGTACATACATTGTAACAAGGTGGTCACAGTTATACGTATACAATTTGAGTACCCTATATAGCTAGTGGTATCTCCTCCTCAACCCCCACCACCACCATAGTTGGTTGAATACCCACACATGGATAATATATAGATCTAGTGGTTACACATATGCAAGATCTTTCTATATACCCTATTCAAAAGAAAGCAATTGGGTCTACTAGACACTAAGATATTCAATGCCAATTACATCAAAAAGTTAGTCAGGGTTGACATAGGCCATCATCTCCTACAACATATACTTAGTTACCATTGTAAAAAGTTTAACGTTTTCCATAGTGAACATAAATAGTGAGACATTTTCTTACTATACAACAAACCCCATAGAGTCCTTGACCGTCTAGAGCTACCCACCATACACCAGATTTTGTGAGCAATGATCATGACAATTATGGAACCACACATAACTTCTTATCCAATTTAGACACACCCATATTTATTACCTTTAATCCATGATAAAATATATGTACACTACTCGATACATGAACTTCTCATTATCTTTCCATTGATGTGATCATCGGTTAGATTTTCCAAACCTCAAATATCTCAAAAATATTTAAAAAATAAAAAATAAAACTATTCAAATATGCAAAAAATCACAAATCATGACCTGAGCATGGCATGATTATTATATTACACTATTTTAATATGGTATTGATAACATGTTTGGTATATGGCATATTATTTTTATACACACATGTAATTCATAGTATATGAGTGTGATGTATGACATACAAGTTACACATGGACATATGGATGTTGGACTTTCTTTTACTCAGTGGCCATGCCAATACTAGGAGCATATTACTCTACTACATATTATATATTTCTATGACCTTTCTACCATGTTTAGCTACTTAGATTTCTTACACATATCTTACTAGTTACTCATATCTTACATAGTGCCACATGGATATGTTATTATACTATGATGTGATATTGATACATATGGATGATGTAAACTAGTTTATTTATTATACGTTCCATTGTTATTGTTACTCTCTTACATGATAGACTAGTTTGTACTTGTCTTTTATGTGTGATCATTTGGCCTTGTTTGTGAGATTTTTATGTCTCTTGCATGTGGCCATTGGCCTTGTTTGATGTGAAATATTTATGTCCTTTATTAATGAAATATTTATTTTCTCTTGTATGATGCTCTTGGAATTTTTCGTTGTGATATTTTCATGTCCCTTGTATGTGGTCATAAGCCTTATGTGTGACACTAACACTTGAGCATGTTGTGTTTGTTGAGGTTGCTAACATTGAGTGGTGCCATGATGCTATGTACCTAAGGATATGATATATTAATGTATATGGGTTGATGGAGATTATGACATGTGTCACACATCCCCTTTAGTTATTTATATGGGTCCAATATATTAGGATAAGTAACTTATGGAATTAGTGCATTGGGTAATGGTCATCCTACATTGAGATTATGAGGTTAACCATCTATTTTTAGTTATATAAAGGTGGTGAATATCATTGTATAGAAATCAATCAAGTCTTGAGTCTTCTATTTGGTAAAATGATATTGGAGGTTGTCCCCTCAAAGTGACATTGTGGAGTTATTCCTTCCTAAAGGAGTATTGTATGAAGCATTCTTGAAGCAACATTCTAGTTTGATTCAACGTTGAGGACAACATTATTCTGAAAGAGAGGGGTATACTATGCTCTTAACCTATAGTGCATCTAGGGATGTGTGTGGCTAACTTGTAGCTTACACACCTTCATATTATTTTGTTATATTTCTCAATGTTCTTAGTATGGCCAGCCTATAGAATAACCATGGCTAAGTAGAATATATATAGGAGGTAGTGGTTAGTCTTTTAGCATCATTTTGTGAATTCTATTTTTATTGTATTTTTTTTAGGTTGCCCTTCAAAGTGGATCAGTCATAATATTCAAATATTCTTCTCTTTTTCTCATTGTTGTTGTGGATTTGCTTATTTTATTCTTAATTCTATGATATATAATTATATTTTTTTGAATCATCTAAGTAATTTCATTACAAATGGTATCTAAGTAATTGGATTTTTTTCTCATCGTAGTTTTGTTCGTGAGGTTTTTTTATAGAAAAAATACCAATGGTAAAAAAATTTGGATTTTTTTTTACCTTGTGCAAGTTAGTAGTCATTGGATTCATCTCTTCAAAATCATCGTAGAGGTATATTCTACCAGTATACTTTTTCAGGCTAAACATTTTCACCCTTATGCATATTAGCAGTAGTTAGATTCATCTTCGTGAGGTGATTGCAATGGTATCATCTACTGATACACTTTTTTTCAAGTTTATAACCCTACTAGGGTTTGTACATGGCTAGGCCTAACACTCATGAACATTAAACACCCAAAACTCCTCACCAGGATGACATGGAGTTCAAAACTTTAGATTTGAGAAGTTAAGCAATATTTCAACACCTTCAATCAAAGTTACATGGCATGGCATAGAAAGATCATCTCCATGCAGTTCAATGGGTATTCATGGGGATGCAAGGGGAAATGAATGGATTGTGGGATATTGCAACAAATAACTAGGTAATTGGCCAACTTAGTAGTTTGAACTTTGAAAAATAACTCTTCACCATTCTAGTTTGGGTCTCCCAATGAAAATAATTCTAGTACCAATCTGGGTTTGAAGCTGATGTTTCCAAACGTGGACTTACACAAGTTTTATGGTAAAAATCCACTCACATGGATTACTCAAATTGAAAATTTATTTGATCTACATAAAACTCCACGTTTGCAAAAGGTGGTCATAGCCTCTCTATATTTCAAAACTGAGTAGTTCATTTTGTATCACTGGTTGTGAACTCAAAATAAGAAGACGGGTATCTCAATTTCATGGATGATGTTTTTTAAGGACTTGTAACTCCACTATTGCAATAATGTCTCTAAAAACTACTTCAACTAACTAGCCAAGCTGTGCCAAATTGGGACTATAAAAGAATTACATTCATCAATTTTAGAATCTCTCCTTACATGTATGGACATAATTGAGAAAAAAATGATTGACTTGTTTTTGGGTGGCCTCAAAAATAGCATCTAATTGGAGGCTCACACGTTTCATCCTTGTAATGTATCTGAATCCATACCAAGGGCATGCATGCTTGAGAAAAAAGAGCTAATTCAAAAAAGACCTTTCACTAATGTTCATGAATGCACTTTCCCAGTACCATCATTTTTGTAGCCTACCATATTGACCCCTCAGATTGAAGAAAAGTGTGCAAAAGTTTTGTGTTTTGGATACAATATTAAATGGATCAAAGTATATAGATGTGTTGAAAAGAAGTTGTTTTATATTAAAGTAGCCAATGAGGAAGAATAAGATGTTGAGAATTTAGGTGAAACTTTTGAGGAAATCAAGGATGAATCTAAAGATTTTCAACCTATTATGTCATGTCATGCACTTTTAGGCATTAGTATTCCTCAAACTCTTAAGGTGGTGTCTTTCCTGAATAAATAAAAGGTGACTATGTTGATTGACTCTATAGGTACACATAATTTTATCAATAGTAAGTTGGTTACTCGTTTAAACTATTTTATTTACCCAACTTTGGAATTTTAGGTTATGATTGCAGATGGTAGTACTGTCAACTATTCGAAAAAAAATCATAGCATTAAGATTATTATGGGAAACTAATTTTTAAATTTCCCTATGTTTTTTATTCTCATGAGAAGAGCTGACATTGTTTTAGGAGTGTAGTGGCTTACCACTTTGGGCATTATTGAGATGAATTTCCTAGAACTATTTATGAGGTTTCATTTAGAAGGTGGGACATTTAAACTATGTGGATTATGGGATAAATCTCTATAACTAATTAGTTCCCATCATATGATGAAGATTCTCAGAAAAGGAACTAAGGGATTTGTGACACACCTATTTTATATAGAGGTTCAACCAACCAAGGACTCTACACATCCTAATTTACAAAGAGTGTTGGATGACCATTATGTTGTTTTTGGTGACATGCCAAAAGGACTTCCTCCAAGCCACACACATGATTATGCCATCTGACTCATTTTAGGAAGTACACCATCTAACATTAGACCTTACAAGTATCCCTATGCCTAGAAGATTGAAATTGAAAAGATGGTAAAGAATATGTTGGAAGCAGGAATCATCTAACATAGTCAAAGTGAATATTCCTCCTTGGTGGTTATGGTATGAAAGAATGATGACACTTGGAAGATAAACCCAGACTATAGAGAACTCAACATGCACACCATCAAAGATAAGTTTCTTATTCTAATAATTGATAATTTTTAAGATGAATTGCATGGTGCTGTTTATTTTACTAAGTTAGATCTTTGTTTGGGGTATCATCGGATTCGAATCCATGATGAGGGCATACTTAAAATAGATTTCAAAACTCATGAAGGCTATTATGAATTTATGGCCATGCCTTTTGGCCTCACAAATTCACCATCTACATTTTAGAGTTTGATGAATAGTGTTTTTAGAAATTTGTGAAAAAATTTGTATTGGTGTTTTTTGATGATATCCTCATCTACAAAAAAAATTTGGGAAGACCATTTGAAGCATGTGAAATAGGAAATTTTAGTTCTTAAACAACATCAGCTTTATGACCAACCTTTCAAATGAGCTTTTAGTGTCCAAGAGGTGGAGTATTTGGGTCATATTGTTTAACATGTAGGAGTGAAATTAGATCCTTAAAAAAATCAAGCGATGATAGAGTGATAGGTTCGTAAGACACTCAATAACCTCTAAATATTTCTATGGCTAACTAATTACTATCACAAGTTTGTCAAAAATTATGGTAGCATTGTATCCCCACTCGCCTCTTTTTTGAAGAAAGACTCCTTCTAGTGGACTGATTCAACTACCAATTCATTTGAATAGTTTAAAATAGCTATGTGCACAACTCTAGTTTTGTCTACTCTTGATTTTTCAAAAAAAATTGTTATCGAATGTGATGCATCAGGATATGGCATGGGGGTTGTACTCATGCAAGAAGGTAGACCATTGGAATTTGAATATTTCTAACTTAAGAAAAAAAATAGGCTCAAACCAATTTGTGAAAATGAGGTGATGGCTATTTTATATGCAGACAAGTAATGGAGACCTTATTTGATAGATCGTCACTTTAAAGTAAAGAGTGATCATGATAGCCTCAAATATTTTTTGAAACAATGATTGTCATCTAAAAAACAATAAAAATGGGTGACTAAAATCTTAGGCTATGGTTTTGAAATAGTCTATAAGAAAGGAAAAGCGAATGTGGTGGCAAATACACTATCTCGAAGGGATGAATTAGTTGAGGCATTGTTATATGCAATGACTATTTGGAAAGTAGATTGGCTAGAGGAAACAAGATCAAAATGGGAGAATGATAGTGCCACCCATGATTTGATTCAAAATATTCAGGAGGATTATGGGGGAGTTGAAAAATTTAAATGGAAAAGGAATGCATTATGGTATAAATATAGATTATACCTCTATAAGCATTCTCTCCTCAAACATAAAATCGTTCAAGGACTTCATGGCTCTCCACTAAGAGGTCACTCAAGATTTTTGAAAACATATCATAAAATCAAAGAAGATTTTTTGGAAGGACTCAAGGGAGATGTCCATAAATATGTAGCTAAATGCATGGCATGTCAACAAAATAAAGGTGAAACCATTAAGACCTTAGGTATTTTCTAGCCTTTATCCATTCCTAACCAGTGTTGGGATAAGGTTTCCATGGATTTCATTAGTGGATTACTACAGTTTGAGGGTAAAAAATTTATCATGGTAGTTATGGATTGACTCATCAAGTATGCTCATTTTTGTTCCTTATCACATTCATTTATTGTCAGTATAGTAGCTTCTGCTTTTCTCAATAGAGTTCAAAATTACATGGTACTCCAAAGATCATTATAAATGACCGAGACCCATATTTATTAGTAATTATTAAATTAAATTATTTGCATGTTTGGATGTCTAGTTGGCTCATAACTCGACCTATCATGCTCAATATGATGAACAAATAGAGGTAGTCAACAAATGTATAGAAGGATATCTTCGTTGTTTTATTTTTGAAAAACAAGATAAATGGGTTCATTGGCTGCCACTTGTTGAATAGTGGTATAACACTTCCTTTCACATTTCTTCTAAGATGCCTCCCTTTGTGACATTGTATGGGTTTCACCTCCCATACATCACTTCATCTTTGATAGTGCATCCTAAGGTTCGATTTGTTGAGGAACACATTCCCCATCAACAGGAGGTACTAGTCAATTTATGAGATAATTTAACAATGACACAAAATAATATGAAGTAACAAGCAGATCAACACCATAGTGAATGGTATTTTGACATATGTGATTGGGTCTTTGTATATTTATAGCCATATAAGTAGATGTCTCTAAAACAACAAAAAAATAATAAGTTATCACCTAAGTATGATGACCTTGATCAGATCTTGTATAAAATTGGTAGTGTGGCTTATAAGATGGAATTACCTCTGTTCACTCACATACATCTATATTCCATGTATCTTTCCTAAAAAAAATAATTGGGCATAGAGTTTCCACTTAGACGGATTTACTTGAATTGGATGAAGAAGGTTGAGTCATTCTGAAACCTAAATATATCCTTCACATGCACATTCAGAAACTAGGAATCAGATCCATTAAGGAGTATTTGATCAAATAGAAAAACCCGCATTCTGAAAATGCAACATGAGAAGATGAAGTGTTCCTATAATAATATCCTGGTTTGATTCAACATTGAAGATAACATTGTTCTGAAAGGGAGGGAAATGTTATGCCCTTAACCTATAGTACATCCAAAGATATGTGTGATTGACTTGTGGCTTACACACCATATTATCTTGTTGCATTTATTGATGTTTTTAGTATAGTCAACCTATGGAATAACCATGGTTAAGTAGACTATATATATAAGGTAATGGTTAGTCTTTTAACATCATATTGTGAATTTTTTTCTTATTACATTATTATGTAGGTTTCCCTATCAAAGTGGCTCAGTCATAATATTCAAGTATTTTGCTCTTTCACTCATTATTATTGTGAATCTATTTATTTTATTCTTAATTTTATTATTGCAAATCATCTAAGTAATTTAATTACAAGTGGCTATGTACCTAGGGATATGATATATTAATGTATATGGGTTGATGGAGATGTCAACATGTGGCACAAATCCCCCTTAGTTAGTTATATGGATAGAATATATTAGGATAAGTGAGTAACTTATAGAATTAGTGCATTGGATAATGATCGGCCTACATTGAGATGAGGAGATTACCCATCCATTATTAGTTATATAGATGTTTATATAAATGAGGTGAATATCATTGTAAGGGAATGAAGTAACTATTGAGTTTTCTAATTAGTAGAAGTATATTGGAGGTTGTCCCTCGAAAAGACATTGTGGAGTTATTCCTTCCTAAAGAAGTATTGTATGGTGTTGCCTTACCTTAAGATTATTATTCTATTTATGCATATATTGAATATTTGGCCATCTTGGCCCACTAATATCTATTGTGTTGTGTTGATCTACATTATATTATGCATATTTCCAATATTATAAGTGTGGATCATAATAAATGGTATCAGAGCTTTGATTTAGGTAATTTGTGTAGAGTGAACCCTAGTTTTATGGAATCATTAATATATTGCAATCAATTACAAATTTTTGTACATTTTTTTAATTGGAGATGAAGAATATTTTAAGGAAGTCACAATAAAAAATAGATGTTTTATAATCCATTTTGAGGGATTTATTATTATTTTAGTGTTTTTAATAAATTCATCATATCTACCGAAAATAAGAAAATTTCTACAAATGTTTTACTGATATTATTTTAGTATACAAGAGAGATACATTCAAAATTTTAGAATTTTTTGAATCATTTTGCGTGATTTATGGTGATTTTATGATTTTTCATAAATTCGCTTCTCAGGCCAAAGTTTTTGGTTTTTTTTTTTGAAAATTTCACTGAAGTTGAAATATCATACATGTAAGCTACAATAAAAAAAATGAATGATTTGGAACATTTTTGCATGAGTTATTGAATTTTTAAGGTTTTTCCATTAACCCTAGTTTTTTTTCTAAATCATGGGTCAAATGGATTACAAACAATAGGAAAAGTTGATGGAGAGTTTTACAAAAATGCAAAATATTTTAGAGAAGTATTTTGTGGCAAAAAATGGGTGTGGGGAAAGAAAAGACTAATGATGATAACCAAGAAGAGAGTGCAAATGAATAACTAGAGGATGAACATAATGATGATGATGATGAGGGAACTATAGAGGATTCAAAAGGAGAGGTTGAAGATCATTATATGAAAAAAGAGGAAGAAAATAATTTTTATAATGGAAATGAGGAAGATCATGTAGGTGATTATGAAGAATAAGAAACATAGCATAATACTGATGATGACGAGGCTACAGAGAGTGCAGACATAGAGGTAGAGGATCTCAAAGAGGAGGAAGAATGATTGAATGATAAGGGTTTAAATAATTTGGATCCAAAGATATCAGATTCAATTTTTTAGTTCCATGCATGCATTCAAAAGAAGAAGGTTATTGTGTCCATAAATCCTACTAGTAAGTATAACTTCATCAACATGGATGTGGCCCAACATCTACAAGTTCAAGAAAATAATATCAAGGAAGTTTAAGTAGATGATAAGAATATTAAAGTTTTTGAAGATTTGAAGCTCACTATGAAAAAATATGTTTTGCATTCATATTTTTATGCTTTGGATATGGATGGTGTGGATATGATGCTTAGATATCCATGGTTATAAACTTTAGGAACAATCAATATTAATGTTCAAAAGAAGTTCATGACGTTTTGGTATATAAAAAATGTCATTTTACAGGATATTATTATTGGAAATGCATAAAGAACAATCAAGGTGGAACATGAGGATGATATTGAAACAAGTGAAGAAGAGTGTGAGGAAGATTCAGATGAAGAAATAGTCCAAGTAGAGTATAACACTTCATCTACTCAAGAGGCAAGGGAGCTATCAAATGAAAAGGTTGATAAGGTCAAAGTATCAAAAAAAGTTGTGGTATATCAACACCCACATCATCATGAGAAGACACAATCATGGAGCCATATGAGGGAGTGTCATAATAACAATCACTTTGGATATATAGGAAATCAGAATACCAATCACTATGGCTACATATGGAAGCCAAAGAAGAAATACTATGGTCAAGCATGGAATCAGGGTAGTGAAATGGCATACGAGACATGAAATTAGTGGAAAAATCATAATGACTATTATGGTCATGCATGAAATCAGAGTAGCATAGTGGAATATGGTACATAGAATCAAAGGATGAATAATTATGCATGGACACCAAGGCTGTATAATTATGATCATGAATAGAATAAAATTAGCACAATGGAATTTGAAAACAAGGTTGGAGAGCTATCACCTACCAAGATCACATACAGATGGTTAGATGATCGAGATTGGAAATAAGTATGCAATGATTTGAATCACACTCATTATTTGGTTTCTTCTTATGTTTCGAAGATGAAACATGTCAAAGAAGAAAGGAACACTAAGTACCTAGGGATACCATATATTAATTTTATGGGTTGATGTAGATGCTGACATGTGGCACACATCACCCTTATTTAGTTATATGGCCCAATATATTAAGATAAATGAGTAACTTGTGAAATTAGTGCATTGAGTAATGGTCATCCTACATTGGGATTAGGAGATTACCTATCTATTGTTAATTATGTAGAGGTATATATAAAGGAGGTGGATATCATTATAAGGGAATAAAGTAAGTGTTGGGTCTTTTATTTGGTAGAATGATATTAGAGATTGTCCCCTCAAAGAGACATTGTGGAGTTATTCCTTCTTAAAAGAGTATTGTATGGTGTTGCCTTACCTTAAGGGTATTATTTTATTTATACATATATTGAATATTTGAGCATCTTAGCCCACCAATATCTATTGTGTTGTGTTAATCTACATTATATTATGCATATTTATAATATCATAAGTGTGGATCATAACAAAACTACTTAGATGATTCGTAATAATAGAATTATATATAATAGAAATAAGAATAGAATAAACAAATCCACAACAACAATAGGTTTCCACTTTGAGGAGGCAACCTCCATAACAATGCAATAAGAAAAGAATTCACAATATGATGTTAAAATACTAACCACTATATCCTATATATACTCTATTTAACCATGGTTATTCCATAGGCTGACCATACTAAGAACATCAACAAATGCAACAAGATAATATGAAGGTGTGTGAACCACAAGTCGGTGACACAATCCCTAGATGCACTAGTTAAGGGCGTAATATGCCCCTCCCATTCAAAACAATGTTTTCTAATCAAACAAGGATGTTGTAGGAATGCTTCATCCTTCTATGTTGCATCTTCAAAATGCAGGGTATTCCATTTCATCAAATACTCCTTAATGGATTTGGTTCATAATTGTTTAGTGAATGTGTGGAAGATCTCTTCAAGTTTTAGATTGACTCGGCCTTCTTCATCTAATTTAGGTAACTAATTCTAAGTGAAAACTCTATGCCTAATTACCTTTTCAGGAAAGATACATGGAATACCAGATGTATGTGAGTGGATGGGGGTAATTCTAACTTACAAGCCACACTACCAATTTTTTACAAGATCTGATAAGGGTGATAATACCTATGTGACAACTTGTTATTCTTATTTTTTTGATTTAGAGACATCTATTTATATGAATACAAATGTATAAATACCCAATCACTTATGTTAAAATTTCACTCATTACAACATGTATCTGCTTGTTACTTCATTATATTTTGTGTCATTGCTAAATTCTCTTGTAGACTGACTAGTATGACCCAGTAGATAAGGTCTCTATTGCTTGACTACATGCAGAATAGCCATCATCTATTTTTTATAGATTGGTTTGATCCTATTTTTTTCCCTCAAGTTGGTGACTTTTAAATACCAGTGGTATGCTTTCTTGTATGAGTAAAACCCCATGCCATATCTTGATGTGTCATGCTCCATAACAAAAGTTTTTGAAACATTAGGAGTAGAAAAAATTGGAGTTTTGTACATAGCCATTTTCAACTGTTCAAATGCCTTGGTAGTTGAATTAGTCCACTGGAAAGAGTCTTTATTCAATAAAGAGGGGAGTGGGGCTATAATGCTACCATAATTGTTAAGAAACCTACGATAGTAATCAATTAGCACCATAAATCCTTAGAGGTTCTTGAGTGTCTTGGGAACCTTCCACTCCATCAATGCTTGAATTCTCTTAGGATCAACTTTCACTCTATTTAAAACAATATGACCCAATTACTCCACCTCTTGGACAACAAAAACACATTTGGAAGGTTTGGCACAAAGCTAATGTTGTTCCAAAACTAAAAGTGCCTATTTCACATGCTTTAAATGGTTTTTCTAATTTTTATTATAGATGAAGATATCATCAAGAAACATCAATACAATTTTTTTCAAAAAGGGACTAAAAATAGTATTCATCAAACTCTGAAATGTAGATGGTGCATTTGTGAGGCTAAAAGGCATGGCCATAAATTCATAATGGCTTTCATGAGTTATGAAATCTATTAGGTATGTCATCATAGAAGATTCAAATCCGATGATACCCCAAATTAAGATCTAACTTGGTAAAATAAATATCACTTTGCAATTCATCTAGTAAATCATCAATTACTAGAATAGGAAAATTATCTTTGATGGTGTACTTGTTGAGTTCTTTGTGGTCTGGGTACATCCTTCAAGTGTCATCCTTCTTTCACACCATGTCTACTAGGGAGAAATATTTTCTTTGACTATGTTGGATGATTCTTGCCTCCAACATCTCATCTACCATCTTTGCAATTTCACTCTTTTAAGTATAGGGATACTTGTAGGGTCTAATGTTGGGTGGTGTACTTCTTGGAATGAGTCTGATGGCATGATCATGTGTGCAGCTTGGAGGAAGTCCTTTTGGCATGTCACCAAAAATAACATAATGGTCATTCACCACACTTTGCAAATCAAGATGTGAAGAGTCCTTGGTTGGTTGAACCTCTATGGAAAATAGGCATGCCAAAAATGCCTCAGCACCTTTTTTGAGAATCTTTGTCATTTGATGGGAACTAACCAGTTGTGGAGATTTAGCTCATAATCCATGCAGTTCAAAGGTCTTGTCTTCTGAATGGAACCTTATAAATAGTTCTTGGAAATTCATCTCAATAGTGGCCAAAGTGGTAAGCCACTATACTCTCAAAACAATGTCAGATCCTCCCATGCGAATAGTAAACATAGGGGAATCTTACAAGTAATATCCCATAACAAGCTTAATGCTATGGTATTTTTTTGAATAATTGATAGTACCACCATCTGCAATCATGACCTAAAATTTTGGAGTTGGCTAAATGAAATAGTTCAAATGAGTAACCAACTTATTGTTGATGAAGTTATGTGTACTCCCAAAGTTAATCAACACAATCACCTTTTGTCTATTCAGGATCCCACGACCTTAAGAGTTTGAGGAGAAATAACACCTAAAAGTGCATGACATGAAATAATAGGTTGAGAATCTTCAAATTTATTTTTGAGTTCTTCTAAACCTGCATCTGAATCCTAATCATCTTCTTCCTCGTTAGAACCTTTAATGTAAAACTTATTTTTAGCACATCAATGTCTTTTGCTCCATTTTCTATTGCAAACAAAACACAAACCTTTTACACATTTTTCTTCAATTTGTTGAGGAATCAATTTGGCAGGCTACGAAAATGATGGTGTTGGTAAAATGCATTCATAGACATTAGTGAAAGGTCTTGATTGGACTAGTTATTTTTCTTCAGTGATGTGTACCCTTGGTATGGATTTAGATACACTACTAAAATGAAACATGTGAACCTCCAATTGGATGTTATCTTTGAGGCCACCCAAAAATAGGACAGTCACATTTTTCTTAGTAATGTCCATCACACATAAGGAGAGATTTTAAAATTGATGAATGTAATCTTTTATAGTCTTGATTTAGTACAACTTGGCTGGCTAATTGAAATAGTTTTTAGAGACATTGTTTTGATAGTGGAGCTGCAACCTAGAAAATACCAACTATGAAATTAGGGTACCCTTATTTTTATTTTGAACACATAGCCAAGGATACCAAATGAATTGCTCAAGTTCCAAATATAGAGAGGCCATGACCACCTTTTATGAACATGTTGTTTAATGTAGATCAAATAAATTTACAATTCGAGTAATCCATGTGAATGAATCTTTACCATCAAACTTTTACAAGTCTAATTTTGGCAACATCAGCTTCAAGCCCAGATTGGTACTAGAATTATTTAGATTGGGAGACCTAAAATTGAGTGGCAGAGAGTTATTTTGTAAAGATTGAGCTACCAAGTGGGTCAATTATCCAATTATTTATTGCAATTGATCCTATAAGCCATTCATTTCCCCTTACATCCCCATGACTTCCCCTTGAACCGCATGGAGATCATCTTTCTGCACCATGACATATAACTTTGATTGAAGGTGTTGAACTACCACTAAAATACTCGAATCTAAAGTTTCAAACTCCATTTTATCCTGATGAGGATTTTAAGTGTTTCTTGCCTTTTCTCGTATCCACAAGTGTTAGGCCTAGCCATGTATAATCCCTAAGAGGGTTGTAACCACAAAAAAAATGTATCAATAGATGATACCCTTATGATCACCTCATCAAGATGAATCCAATGACTGTTAATGTGCACAAAGGTGAAAAATTTTATCCTGAAAAAGTGTACCATTAGAATATAACATTATGATCATCTCGCAAAGATGAATCAAATGACTACTGATTTGCACAAGGTAAAAAAATTCAAAGTTTTTTTACCACTAGTATTTTTTTGTAAAAACATTGTACGAACAAAACTACGATGATGAAGAAAATCAATTACTTAGATACCACTTGTAATGAAATAACTTATATGATTCACAATGATAGAATTATATATCATAGAATTAAGATTAGGATAGCCAGATCCATAAAATCAATGGGCAAAAGAGCATAATACTTGAATATTATGACTGAGCAACTTTGAGGGGGCAACTTCCACAACAATACAATAAGAACAAAATTTACAATATGATGTTAAAAGACTAACCACTACCTCCTATATATACTCTACTTAGCCATGGTTATTCTATAGACTAACCATACTAAAAACAAAAGTGAAATGCAAAAAACTATTATAAAAGCATGTAAGCCACAATTTGGTCACAAATATCCCTATACACACTATATATTAAAGGTGTAACATGCCCCTCTCCTTTATAACAATGTCATCCTCAACATTGAATTAAACTAAGATGTTGCAGGAATGTTTCATCCTCCCATGTTGCATCTTTAAATTGCAAGTTCTTCCATTTTATCAAATACTCCTTAATGGATTTAGTCCACAGTTTCTTAGTGCACGTGTGAAAGATATCTTTAATATGGAATGACTCGGCCTTCTTCATCCAATTTAGGTAACTTAGTCTGATTAAAAACTCTATGCCCAATTACCTTTTTCAAGTAAGATACATGGAATATCAAATATATGCGAGTGAACAAGGGTAATTTTACCTTGTAAGTCAAACTACCAATTTTCTATAAGATCTAATAAGGGCCATAATACTTAGGTGATAAATTATTATTTTTTGTATGTTACTTTAGAGACATCTACTTATATGGTTAAAAACATACAAAGACCCAATCACCTATGTCAAAATGTCATTCATTGTAATGTTGATCTACTTTCTACTTCATTCTATTTTATGCCATTACTAAATTCTATCGTAAATTGACTAGTACCTCTTATTGATGGTGAATGTGTTACTCAATAGCTTGAACCTTAGGATGCACTGTCAAAGCTAAAGTGATGGATGGGGGGTGATACCCATACAAGTTACTCATTTTTGTGCTTTGGATATATCATATTGAAAGCACAAAAAACTGAATGAAAAACATATTTATACATCGTGAGCTTTAAATCTTCAAGAACTAGAATATTTTTACTATCTACTTAATTCTCCTTGATATTCTTTGCTTAAACTTGTAGATGTTGGGCCACATCTATGTTGATGAAGTTATACTTACTATTGGGGTTTATAGACACAATAACCTTCTTCTTTTGAATGCATCTATGAAATTGAAAAATGGACTCTGGTTTTTTCAGAACCAAGTTATTTGAACCGTTATGATCCAATCCTTCTTTCTCCTATTTGAGATCCTTTACCTCTCTTTATACACCATATGTAGCCTTTTTATCATGATTATTATGCTCTATTTCTTATTCTTCATAAGCACCTCCATGTTCTTTCTCATTTCTGTCATCAAAATTATTTTCTTCCTCTTTTTCCACTTCATGATCCTCAACCTCTCCACTTGAATCATTTGTAGCTCCTTCCTTGTCATGATTATGTTCATCTTCTTTTTCTTCTTCTTCATCTACACTTTCTTCTTGGTTATCATCATCGATCTCTTCTTCCCCCACATCCTTAATTTTCACCAACTCAAACTTACTCAATATATCATTTAAATGATATATATTCATTTGTATATCCACAATCACATCTATCAACCCTTTAAAAAAATATTCATGATTCCATGATCCACACAAAAACTAGGGTTAATAAAAAAGCCCTAAAATATCAATAACTCATGAAAATTTGATCCAAACAATCCAAAATTTTTACTATATCTCCTATGTATGATAATTCCACTTCAATGAAAAATTGGTGGAAAATTTCTCAAAATTGTGGCTTGTAGATCGAATATATGAAAAAAATCATAAAATCACAATAACTCACTCAAAATGGATCAAAAAATTCTAAAATTTTGAATGTAGCTCTACTATAGGATGATATTACCTCAGTAAAAATTTCATAGAAAATTTATGGAATTTTACAATATATAAGGAATATATTACAAACCTAAAATAATAATAACTTTCTCAAAATTGATCATAAAACCTTGATTTGTTTACTGTGACTTCCTTAAAATCTCATTCAGCTCTAGTAAAAATTTATATAAAATTTGCAACCAATTGTAAGATATTAATGATTCCACAAAACTAAGATTTCGCCCTACATAAATTACCCAAATCGAAACTATGATACCACTTGTTATGATCCACACTTACAATAATTAGAATAATGTAAATCAATACAAAACAATAGATATTGGTGGGTCAAGATGCTCAAATATTCAATATATTTAGAAATAAAATAATACCCTTAAGGTAGGGCAACACCATACAATACTCCTTTAGGAAGGAATAACTCCACATTGTCACTTTGAGGGGATAACCTCCAATATCCACGTAAAAAATAGAAGACTAAACACTTACTTGATTGGTTTATCGACAATGATATTCACCTCCTTTATATAGACCTCTATATAACTAACAATGGATGGGTAACCTCCTAATCTCAATATAAGCCGACCATTACCCAATGCACTAATTTCACAAGTTACTTATTTGTCCTAATATATTAGACCCATATAAATAACTAATGGGGATGTGTGTCATATGTTGGCATCTCCATCAACTCATATACATTAATATATTATATCCCTAAGTACATAACACATAATCTATATCTTATACTTTTATTATGTAGTCTTATTCAAATATCTTACTATTGTATGTTTCATTGATATATCTATCTAGACATGACACTTATATGTCATTCATTACAAATGGTACATACATGCCTTAATCAACATATTAATATGATGACATACTCTTCACATGTTCACATGATATTACATGATGTTATATTTATACATGACACAATATAGTTAGCTATAATTTTGAGATTAGTGACTTATAGACATATCCCTCATCTCAAAAGGGAGATATTAAAGTGGGCATGTCATAGAGACATAAGCCTCCATGAACAAAAAAATTAATTATAATACATATTTAAAAGATTGAGAATGGTTCAAATATCAAATGGTTCAATCACATAATAGATATTTTTACATTAATACAGATTATGAGGGCATATGTCATACACATGCACTCACTTTATAGATACTTTAGTACATATTTATACCCACTTAGGTGCATATGTATGAGAATATATACATAATTTAAATGAATAAGAATTAAATGTTTTCAAATACATGTACATTTAAGATACATGTTTTCATATTCATCATATAGATGCATATCATTTTACATCAGTTGATACAAATTTAGGGGGCATGATATTGGTTCATACACATGTATACACTTTTAGGTTCATGAGACATGAAATTAGTTTATAAACATACATGACAACATTATTTTAATTTAAATAAGAAATAGTTATCATTCCACTTCACATATATCAGATTTGCAATCATGATGAGGGCATGAATATTGTTTCTTTTATTTTGATCAAGTATTTATTCTACATTGAGTGAACTTGAGCAAAACTATACAATCAAACTTGTGTTCATGATAGGGGCATGAACAATATTCATTCATTTTAGATTATTTATTTTGTTTTACATTGAGTGAACTCAAGTGAACTTTAGTGCAACCATACAATTGAATCTATAAGCCATTTGTAGTGGTTGATTCAATTTATTTGAGCAAACCCATCATGTGGTTCCCTCTTTATCTACATATTTATTTGGGTTAGTACATTATGTACTTCTCTCCATATTCATTAGGGTTGTGACATATTTTATTCCCAACCTGCATAGCCACACAAATTTGGGACATAGTCACCCTAACTCTCCATGTGCCTTAATAAGGAAGAACAAATTTATCCAATGATTTAACAAGGAAGCATCATCTCCAACAAGTTTTGAGGGAAACATGGTTTTCACTAACACATAAATTTATTATTTCCTTACTCTTTAAAATTTATAAAAAATCTATTTCAGACTAACATGGTCAATCTATGGACATTAAGTACACATGATTGCAGGTTTTGTTATTAAGTAGCATGTATAATTGGAGTTTGATATTAAAGACAAAGTATTTTTTACACATTCAAGTACATCTTATCCTTTTACTATAGAAATTACATTTTTATAATAAAAGGGGGACATTTTTAGATACTAAAATCTAGTATTAAGTACTTGACAATGACAAGCTTGACACATATTTATCATGCATGACTTGAATGCACAAATATGGTCCTAATTTGTCATTATTTCACACATATATATTATCTTATGAGTCTATCCCTTACTTTATATTATTATACACCTACATGAATCTCGTTATTTATTTCAAACCTAGTTAATATCCTGCATAGACATCTCTAAACCCTTAGTTTGGTCCCCCTATACATAGGTTAGTTCCATAAGTTTTGGTGAAGAACACCAATTAATATTGACATGATTTGGTCAGAACCAACTCTCCCAACAATGGTTACTTTTTAAAATCAAACCTTATGATCAACCTATTTTTTTAGTTTGTCAATGTTTTGAGAAATTACCTAATTGGACTCATAGATAAACAAATCAAAATCTTATTTAAAAGGGGCTTGGCACCTATTTGGTACACACATATTCGCTATTACATATTGATAAAATTTTCCTTATTCTTCCCAAATTGCAAATTTATCACTAAGAACAATCAAAATCCAAGTCTAAAGCATACCAAATCCAAGTCAAAACAAGCATTCTCAAGTATTAAAATTAAATCATTAGTTGCACACATATAGCGAAGGAGCATAATTTCAAAATCACACTACGTGGGAGAATTACATGTGGCTTGATTTCCCTTATTGGAGTATCAAATACATATGCAGTGGTCAATCATCAATGGGGGTGATTGAGGTCAGCTTAGTGGATTACACTTTCTCAATTTTTATAAGTTTCTAGCATTCACAAGCACACTTAGGGTTTCAAGGAGGTTGATTTTTGGAGTTGCACGCATCATTAGGGTTTAACATTCCACATGGAGAGCTTATATTGACAAATGAAGGTGATGATACGATCATAGTCCCTCATTTTTATAAAGGTTAGTACCAACCAACACAAGTTAGCATTAATAAACAACATTGACCCAGATCAATGAAACTGAGCTTACACAAATAGAGATACAGTTCTTGAACTAGATGAATCATAGGTATGCTTGAATCTGATTTCCACTTCTTGAATATAGTCATAGTTAGACAATAAACCAGAAAAGTTAAGTACTCATCCCTTTATTGTATTTGTTATATTTAACATATGCCACTTATCAAATCATTGTAATCAATTTCAATATTTTACATTCAGATGTATGTTTGAATGTTGTATATTAATAGTTGAATTATTCTACTAGTTTCTATCCTATTAAGGTTTGTAAAACTAAATTAGGGTAAAATAGTTAGATGTCATTGGTTTTATATCTTATCTTACACATGATGTGTGTGATTATTTTCTTTGAGATATGTGTTTCAAACATTCATCCCAAATCTCAAAGGGGGGGCATACATTCCACTTATTATATTAATCTATGCTCCAAGCATTCAACGTAGATTTTGCTCCTATAAAAGGTGGCATTCTAATTTTACTCACTCTAAGATGTACCTAGGATGTGTTAGCTACTCCTACCATGGGATGTAATCAGGATATTGTTTAGCTTTGTTTTTTTAGTATTCTAAATATTGTTTGAGCTTGATTTTTATTGTTAACAATTCTACTCATAAATGGGTGTAGAATTTAACATAGACTCAAAGGTATGTGACCTCACAAAGGCATCATTACATCTTAAATGAAATCAAATATATTATTTTTAGTTTTTTTTATTTTAGTAGATTATTATTATTGGCACTCACCTATGCGTGTATAGCAAAAAATATTCTTGCAGTATTCATAGGTACATTAGAGTTTTATTTAAGAGCTTCAAGGGCAAAAAATATCATATCCATACCATGCATGTTCTACTTTGATATATACGTGCACACACATCAAAGAAAGGCATTATGTAGACATCTGAAAATGGCCCCTAGGCATTTATTAGTTTTTAAATTACATAATTCTAAGGTACATGTTTATTTATCGATTATTGGTCTAAATCAGGCATTATTGATTGTGTATTGTCATTTGTTGTCATGTCCCCTTCTCTTCTCTTTCTTCCCTTTCTCATTCTTCTTGATTTCATAGTCATGGTGTGGTACCCCTATAAATGTACTTAATACGATTTTGGGGCCCAAAAACATAATCAGTATGTTTTTAGGATTTTAGGTAGTCTTGGTCAATTAGGGTGCACCTGTAGTTTATGATCCTATCTTAATTGACTTTTTGACAGTTTGATGTTATTTTGTGCAGCAATAGGGTCCTAATTTGAACTCAAGTCATGCATAAATACACATGCACCGTAGTGCATATAGGCATATAAAGATCATACGAAATACATCTTAGTGCATTTAGGCATCTAGAGATCATTTGAAAAACATCTAGCGTTTATTATTCACAAAAATCTATTGAGCATCTACAAGAATTTTAAAGATAGAAAACAAGCATTTAGAGTGCATTCATTTTAGCATTGAAGTTCATATTAGTGACACATGTATTTTACCAGTTTTCTTGGTTGATGAACGGTTGTAATTTTTGGAGTGTTGTTTTTAATATTGTACTTTGTTAAGGTGTCTCACAAATATTAAGGAAAATTGGATATTCCCTAGTGTAATGCAAGCCCCAAAACATATTATTTCCCTTACCATTTTCAAAAGTAGTTTCCCAATTAAAATAAGGAGAAGTACATTTTTCTAGTGATCAAAATGATGTTTCATAAAACTATGTGAGGTCTTTAGAGCCCTAGACCTAAAGAATATAATCATCAAAAAAGTTTGTGCATCCCTAAAACTTCCTTGATTTGTATTCACTGTGATTATGGCATCTAGAAACGTCCTCAATATAGTTTGGATAAAGTCCTTCATTTGCCACAAGTTTTCAAGGTTCTCGTCTTACCACAAAACATTGATTTCTACTGTTAGAATTTAACAACTATCATCAAATCCCCTGATATTCAAAATATAATTTTTAACTCTCTTTTAATATTTATTACCCTCGTTTGGTTGTTATGGAATGGGACTAGTTTTCAGGATGGCCTCTATTCAATCAATATTCTATATGGTGGTCCCCCATTATCAATAAGCATGTGGTTCCCCTCGCTGAAGTTCCCTGTATCCATGCTCTTAAATTCTATCATACAAGAAGTACAGTGTAGGATTTGTTCTGAAAAGCCACTCATTGTTGGTTCCCTTGAGATTCCATGAATTCAAAGTGAAATACAAACTTTCCTCTACTGACAAAGAGTCTTTTGAGAAAATTACGACAATTATTCCTATAACTCTCCTACATAAAATCATAGTGAATTCCTCTTGTCCTTGGTGGAAAGACTGGGAATGGTATGTGGACACACCTTTCTAGAACCACACTACTCAGAAAGGTTATGAATGGCTATCTCCCTATCTACCTATGGTGGACAAGCTCAATGATCATTGGAGCATATATTCCTCCCTTACTACTTGGAGGAGACACTTCCAAATTGTTTGGTCCACTTGTGTGGAGCCAAAGCTAACTCATTTCAATTGGTGTCTTCTACACCAACGACTCCCTGTAGGTAGACAACTTGTGCAAATGGGGGTGGCGCAACCCAGATGCCCTTTTTTGGGCACTTGGAGACCATCATGCTCCTTTTTTGGTATTTCCCAAATGCCCAGTGTGCCTAGTCATGGATATATGATTTCTTTCAACCACATTGCCCAGCGCCCTTCAGTTGGTCTCACACTCTGTTGAGAGACAACTCGCAAATGCCACTACAATTCACCCAAGTCTGGGATGCTTTCATAATCAAAATTCTTTTTTGGATATGGAAGGAACGAAATTCAGTGTTTTTTTCAAACAATTATGCTGACATTCAATTTTCTACTTAAAATAAAGTTATGATTGTGTCTAATGTGTTTTTGCAGATTCAAGTTCAAACATGGGAAGAACATATGTAGCATGCAAATCGTGTTTAGAGTACGTTTATTTTATTTTTTTCAAACCCAACCTAATGATGCATCTAAATTGAGGCTCAGTAGGAATTCACAAGTAATGGAATCATTAATCAATATGGTATGTGACAAATTCAAGATAGTACCTCGAGATTGATAATTCTCAATATTTTTTAGATAGATGTATTTAAGATACCTATACTATTTATTATTAAAGACTTCAAGTCTCTACAACCCATTATATTAAACAAGACTTTCGATGAAAAAATTAACAAAATAATTTTTAAAATTTTGACAACATTTTATAAGACAACCATCAAAAGTGGTTTGAAACATTTATTTTTAAAAATTTGTTTTTTTCTAAAACTCTTGTTTATAATATTATTTTTAATTTTAATTTTCTTTATCGTTAAAAGTACATAGAGTTTTCATAAATAAAAAGCCCATCTTTTCTCAAAGCGTTTGCAAAATTTTATCCTAGATAATTCTTAAAAAATCACTCTCATCACTCCATATATAAGATTTAATTATGATTCCAAAATTTAAAAAACAAAAATCATTTTAACTCATTTAAAAAATATATGTCCCTGTATACTAAAGAAAATACCCATTACTAATAAAATATTTTTTATGACAAATATGAAATAGAGATGACATAATTTGATTATAATGTATGAATTTTGTTTCTTTTTTTAAAAGAAACCAAATTATATTTATAATCCAAATTAAATACAATATATAACATCAACTTATTATTATAATTAAAAGTTATAAATTTCTACTAACATATTCAAAATATATACACATATAGAGTCATATTATTACTATTCAATCTATTAATAAAGATTATAATATATGGGTTTTTTTATCTTTTTGTTTTCTATAATTCTCCAAGGAAAACATCCCCTGCAAAAATGCCAATCAAAATTAATTATATTGTTAGCATAATTTGTAATAGAAATTATGTTTTATTATTAATTAAGAATAATAAAATAATTTATAAATAATTTTATTATTTTTAATAAATAAATAATAAAATTATTAGATAATATAATAGATGTAAATTTTAAATTATTAAATTTTTAAATTGTAAATATTTCAAATAATTTTAAGGTTTGAAAATATTATTAAATTTATTGGAATTTATATATGAAATTTTATATAAGATCAATAATTTGATATTTAAATTTATAAATAAAATCAAAATCAGAAAATATAGTGTGTTGTGATGTACCTTATCCAAAACTTTATAAGAACCTGAAATTAACATCTTTGACTTCATTGTTTTCCATTTTTGAGACAACTTGAATCTAGTATCTTTATTTCTTCCACTCTTCTCTATAAATCTGTGACAATGTAAATGTATTCAAATATTTAATAACTTAAATTGAAAAATACACGTAAAAAAATATTGAAATTTATAAAATAATATTTGATCGCAAATAAGATTTTGATTAAAAATTACGGCTCTTAATTTAGTTCAAATTTTTTTAAAGAAATAAAGAAATTTTGATATTAAAAAAATCAGAATAATTTCAACATATTTTTTTGATAATCAACTTTCTCATTATTTGATTTCCATCTTAATTCTTTTGAAGCTACAAAATTTCACCTAGTAGCTTCATAACTTACAATTTTGATTGACCCTAAAATTCTTGGGCACCTCTTAGAAGATTATGCATTAATCAATTGTTTGTGTCATGCCATTCAAGAGCCAAACCTTCTCTCACAAACACTCTCTATATGTTCTTGTGGAAGACCATAAGCAGATTGTTTTTCTGTTTAATTTCTATTTTTGTTCAATGAGGTGTACAACCCAACTCCCTCCGACCCAAACATATGACCTCTAAAAAATACATATGCGTTCACCGTTAAACCTGCTCATATTTATGACGTGACAAGAAAAAAATTATAATTATTACACTTACAACTCTGAGAAATCACAATTACATGAAGGATTCAGACACAGTTGAAGGATTTCTTAAGAAAATATATATATAACAACTATAATTGTGTATGAATGTAACAACAAAATCTACTGTTCAAGGCAAAAGAGGATCAAAATGACAACCAACAACTATCACCATGATTGCATCACTGCTCACAAGCATCATTGGAAGAGAGATGCACTGGTTGGACCTGTTTTTATGTACACATTGACTACAAAAATTCTTATTGTACAAATGCCTTAAAGGCTTCTACGCTAAGCAAAACTGCCTAGAGGAATTGAGAGCCTAAATTACACTCCACCCAGGAAGAGAAATAAATGAAATAATAGAATTCCTAGCTGCGAGGGAGAAAGATAAAAGCAACAATCGAACCTGTAACTCTGTACTTTGTGGATATGGGTCCTTTACCTAGGATCTTTAGCAAGGCACCCACTAAAACTCGATGTTATAGGAAAGGCATCAATTTAATCAAAAAGAGAATACAAGTACTTGGGTATTGAATCTCTTTGTCTGATGAGGTCATCAAGATCTCGAACAATGTCAAAAACTGCATTTGGTTGTGCTAGCTTTAATGCATTCTCAGACATTTGCTTGAGCTCTATAGACTTTGGATCAAACCAACGTGCAACAATATTGCCTATCTCTTTTGGAGATTTACAAAACACTCCGGCTCCATTGTCCACCACATATGGCACATTTCCAACTTCCTGCAATTTGATCAAACAATTAGTTATATTTCAAAATTTCTCATCATGTTTGTAAATTTAAAATACCATATTGCTCAAATAGCCCATTGGAAACTAACTTCTCATCCAGTTTAAAAAGTAAGAGCTGATCATTCCATTATATTGTTTCTAAATTAACATTAATATTCAAGGAATGCCACTTCTGTTTGCAATTATGATTTTGCCTCAGGAATAGAATAAATCGAGTCCACTTGGATCGATAATCAATTATGTCACCCACCTCTCACCTTTCAAGTTGTATCGACATTTTATTAATAAAAAAATCAAATCAATAAATCTTAACAAACATGTTCGGCTCGGCATTTATGATATTATTTTTCTTTATATGTCAAATCTGAAAATTCATTTCTATGTGACTTGTAACATACTAACAAAGGATTCTTGAAAAATCATGTATATTCAATGTTTTTACAACAGTGAGGTATAATTAATACTTGAGGTTTTTATCGCAGTGAGGTATCATTGTGAATATTTTTCTGGATATGACTCTGTACTAATTTTAGAATCTAATATTTCTAGTCCACTACTGGACCCATCATCAGGGAGAGGAGCGTATGAACATTTTTAATACAAACATATATATACTCTCCACACTTGAGGTTTTTATTGCAGTGAGGTATCATTGTGAATATTTTTGTGGATATGCCTGCTTTCTAATTTTTATCTCCGATGTTTCAACTCCACTACTGGACCAATCATCATGTTGAAGAAGTCTATAATTGTTTTCAATACAAATATACATATACTCTCCACACTGATCCAAGATAATAGGAAGTTTGTGATCTTATTGTATGCTAGTCTTTTGCCATGTTACCAATATTGTGGACACCAATAATTGATGAGGGTCCCAAGACGACTAGCGGGGAAAATTCAAATGAAAGGGGAAGTTAGCAGTTCTTGTAAACAAAATTATACTTATTTAATAAAAATATAGAAAAGACCAAAGTTGTGATTAATCCAAAATTTCAGTTGGTTTATTGAATATGCACTCTTTTCCTCTAGTTTTGATAGGATAGCTCTAATTTTGCTATATAGCTAAGGCTATCATTAAGTACTTATATCCTTTTATGATGCAAGTGGATGCAAAGTGACCTAAGTTGGCCCTGTCATGATACTTTGTGCTTACATCATCATGGCCAGCACTTCTTGAGGGTGTATTAGTTAATATGCATCCTCAAGATGGGGCCAGTGGTCTTTCCATTAATTTTTTTGGTCTTTCTATGGATTTTTTTTGGGCTATAATATGGTTCTGTTTCACCTACTTCATATTGTCATGTGACATCTCAACACGCTGCCACACATTAATAAATTTGATATTTCATTTTCTTCCTTAGGTTTGTAGCATCTAATTTGCCATTCTTCAATAACTTCAGTTTTTAGAGTCAAATTTTCAGCCATGTCTGGGCTTTCAAGTAGACTTTGTTAACTAAAAAGCTTCCGTATGATGGGCATCTCATTTGATACCAACCACCACAATTGGAATGGTTTTTACTTTCATTGGTAGTCTATGCCATTGTTTTGGATGTTCATATTGAGGATAACTACAGATTTGTTCCTCTTTATCTATAACTGGAATTACTTTAGAGTTCCTTGAATGACGTGGAGTGTCATAGCAAAATTCGCTACTTTTACAATTTAAAGTATTTGTTTCAACGTAGAGAACTTTATGTAAATCATTCTTTCAATTCAAAATAATCCTCTCAAGAGAGGTTTTGTTTTCTACCTCTGTGTAACTAGATTGGTTTTCAAAAATGCTTTTTGATTACCTAGGTAAACTCATGTTACTGGTAGGATATTTCTACAAAAATATATTTGTAGACAAAAACTAATCAATCCTATTGCATTGTCAACCAGCTCATATAAGTTTTACACACTCCCTTTATAACATTCAACCAGCATATTTAATGCTTCATTTATAGATTTCAAATATTTATCAGTCCAGAACTAAATGGATCAGTTCAGAACTAAATGGATCTCCAGTTTGAGATTATGACCGTTCATGTGACCAATGGGGATTTTTTTCCTACACGCACCGTGATATATTCTCTATAGCTAATGTTTCCACTTTCACATTGTATCCAATTTAGATAGTCATTTTGTTTCAAGTTATATGGAAGATTTCACATCATTTTTATCATAAAGATATTTGGAGCTCCTATGAGTCTAAGACTTTTATTATTTTAAGGGCCATTATATTAACTATGCCATTCATATTGATTATAGGACTAAGGAAAACAGAACATGAAGGTTTGTTTGATTACATTGAAATAAATTTACGCTTATGTTTTTTTCTTGCAGCTATGGTTATATCTTGCATAATTTTACGGCACCCCATAATCATTACGACACAACCTTACCACAATTTTGGGAGTAGTGGACCACCTTATTGCGGTGGGGGAGTTTGAACATGGGTAATGTTCTTATCCATTTCCCTCATTACCATTACACCAGAGCCCCTTGGACCTAATGTTTCTTAATTGAATTTGATAATGGATTGGAATACCTTCTTGATAAGCAAAAACTAAATTCTATTAATGATGAAATAATATAGTATAAAATTGCAGACCATAGAAATCTGAGGAAGCTGGAATACCTTAGATTTCAAGTCTAGTGCTATAGGGTCCACAGAAAGTCGAGATTACATTTTCATTTTACGTAGAGAAAGTTTCATTTTGGGCTAGTTTCATCTGTCTTCTCATAAAACCACCACAAAAAAATGTACCTAATCTTTTGAGAATAAGTATTTATCCACAGTTTTCTCTATTGCTAAGGATGATATCACCAAAAGGATACTCAATATTTAGATTCATGAATGATTGCTTGGTGTGGTTCGGTCAAATGCCAGGCCTGAGGTTATGCAAATATGCTATGACTTGGTTTTTGTGTGTTGGGGAGCATCAACCAACAACTCCCTTCTTGCAGGACCTAGAGTGTTGTAGCTTTGACCTGTTCTGCTCATGATGTGGGGATGTCTCGCATTCTGTCTTAAGTCACCATTTTTGGGTGGAAAGTTGAATAGACTAGAGAGGATCTCTAGAAGCTTTGTATCATGACGATTATTGATTAAGGGATAAATCCTGTTTTTATATGACATTGAAGGAATGCCAATACCCAAAGGAAATTTAACATTCTATTTTGAGTTTATTGCATTTCTTGGATTTGAAGTGTTAGCCCTTGCATTTGCCTCTCCATCCGTTCATTGTGCTCTATCATGAAACACAGATGATGTTGGTAAATCTCCTCAATGCTTTCAAGACATTTAGAAGAACCCCATTTATTCATGAATCTTGTGGGAAATTAGTAGTATTTATGGATGAATGCATTGTGATTTGCGGTGTGGAAGGACCAGAAAAGGGATATGGCCAGGCTCTTTGGTGTTGCAGATTCATTCTCGTCCTTGTGGTAGAGTCGGATAAAGGGTTTTCACTCAGATTAGTTCTGTGTACCAGACTAGCTTGTGGTGAAGCTATCAATGGATTAGGTACCTCTCATGTACAGACTGGGATATGGTGGACTTGGTCAAACAATAATAGTGTATCATTTGTAGACCACAAGTTTGTAAATCTTCGGCCGTGTCTTGTTGTTACAATCCTATATATATTATTTTTTGGTTTTGCCTTCCATAGCATTCTTCTTACCCGTCTTCCATGATTATAAACAGGTGTTTTCATAATAAACAGGTGTTTTCATAAAGGATCTCCTAAGTGTTCTAGTGGAATGAAAAAGCGTCCAATATACCATCCATCGTTACTAGGAATGTCGTGTTTATATGCAACTGTGTATGTATTGAAGGATGTGTTCATGAAAGTTGAATATTTTAATTATTTCCATGAACAGATTGCAATTGCTTCTGTAAATATATTTTGACAAATTGAATTCGATAAATAAAGGACATCCTTGTGATGTCAGCATATGAAACATCTTCTCTGCTATAATTATTCCATCAAATATATGCCTACTTTTAACAAAATCTGCCTGTGATGGGGATATGTTTTGTTGAATAATTAGCTGTATCTTGTGTGCTATTACTTTTTATATTATCTTAAAATCTTCTATGCTGTGTTGCAAAAGGAGATATGTAGGTAGGAGTTTAGAATTTCTGTTTGCCATTTTAGGGATCGGCACAGGACTTTTGGAACCAATTTGATGTTACAATTTATTGGATTTTCTAGACTCATCTACTTCTACAAGGTGCTCCTCTGTTATGATATCCCAAAGTTCCTGAAAAAATTGTGCTGGCAACCAATCAAATCCTGTAGCTTTATCTTTTTCTAATGAGAAGACTGTGTGGTGTAGTTATTTTTCTGATATTGAGGTGGCAAACTTCTTATTTTGGTCTGTGGTGATAAGTTGAGCTATATGTGTTAAGAAGTATATGTCTTTGATCTGTTATAATCTCGTTCTCATAAGAGATCCTTCAAATATTGTGTTGATAGAGCCTGTATATTTATGAAATTATCTACCATTCAGTATTCTGCCATGTAGGGTTTTGACATTCAACTCATTGTTACATCCCGTTTTGGGCTTGTACCAGAATACGCGTGCTGGTCAGTGTTCAACACCATAAAACATAACAAATGGTGTATAGTTACTATACGATCAGGGATTGGTATATTTGAGCATTTTAAAATGATTATTTGCATGTATAACCTTTTGCTATGTGTTGGCTTGTAAACATTCAAGACCAAGGGTGCGTCATAACATTAATCATATTGTCTCATTAGAATGTATGATTTAAGATGTTAAGATCACTGAGCTAACCATGCGTTTCCATTGAAATAGAAGGCGGTCATTGGCGAGAGCCAAATGTGCCTTAATCTCTTGATATTCCAACCATGCATATGTTTGAGATTGCTAAAGCAATATATATATATCCACTCACGTGGTTCTAGTAGGCATGGTGGTCATGGGACTAAGTCATGATCGAAATAAAGTTATAAGTTATAATTAAATCTTGTTTATTTTGCATGGTTAAAGATTATAATCTTGTAAATGGCACTTTATGGGAGATATCATAATGATGTTCAAATCCATCCAATCCAACACGCTATGAATAGAATAATCATTATTTTGCTTTACTAAGGTTTAAAGGAAGGACATAAATCATTTTTCTATTTGTTGGGTGGACTGTGCACTAGAGTTTTGACAGCACATTTCTTCAGAGTCATGGGCCATTACTAGGTTGGAAGCCATGATATGGGGACTCAAAAATGTTTAAATTCAACTTGTGCTTTGTGGATGGAACTTGGCATTGTGTCAAGACCAGTTTGGAGGAGGACGCCATGGCTTGGTGGAAGGAAATAGCAGCTGTGAAGAATGGAAAAATCCCAAGCCGTTTTACAGGGAGAGATGACAAGGGGAGAAACCTGTTTTAGAGCTTGAAATCTGATAAATATAGCTGGTACATGGTGTAAAAATAGTTGGTACAGTCAACAAAGTTCATTTGAGCTTGTTGGGGGAAATATTTTGCAAGAAGGAAGGCGCATTGCTTCGAATAAGGAGGGTTTGAGGTCGTCATAAACAGGTATGTGTATTTCACCTGTAATGACTTTGTAGCTTTAATTTAATGAGGTCAAATTACACGTATGTTTTGGTAAAAATCCCAACAGGGCATAAACTCATGTGGGTATATCAAATACCCCCATGAGCTATGCCATGGTAGGGCAGCTGTATGAGTTTGTTATTTAGACAAGGATTAAAACTTGCTTTTTATTCCATCTTGAAATTGAAATTGGCTATAAACCTTGTTTGTGTGGGGGCATTTTGAACGCTTGTTGGTAATGATTTATTAATTTAGATTAAACTAAAACTCTTGTTTGATATTTATCCGTATGATCTTTCAAGGAAGACAAGGAAATAATTGTGATGGCCAATATTAAGAACATTGCTGATAGAATTAGTTGCAATTGTTAATGTAATTGCATGGTAACTAGGTTGTATACCTTTCTAGATTTTAGCTCCTTGTATACGTATATATCATAAACCTTGAGCAATACAAATTGTTATAGCTTTTCTTTGTATTTGATTCATTTGGTGGGCTGTGTGCTAAACTGCTTTGGGTGGATTGACAAGGTCTCTGCGTCTATGGACTGTTCTGGTTCTACATATTGGTTGCATTTGTTTTTTTTATAATTGGTAATATTTGAACAAAATATTAACACTCAAAAATTTGCTTATTATAGGAGTTTTAATTCCTAAGTAGATTATAATATTGCTTAATGTTCGAAACTGCCTTAATTGAGATTGGGATTCCTTGACCTTTATATTTATCTAATGATTGTGAAAATAAGGAAGGTATTGGGTGTGATGCTCCAGCATGATTGTTAATGGCATGGCGTGTAAAATATAGCAATAATTACTTTGCTTGTATCTTGAGTGGTGATTGTATCGATTGTGATTTGTTTTGGCCTACTTAACAATAGAAGTTGATCTTTGTACTCTATTTGATGGCCTAAAACACTAGGATAGATTGACTATGCATACAATTTTATATACGTGTAAATAAAATGGAATCCTTTTCTTATTTATTCGAGTAATAGTGTGCATAGTTTGATTAGGCATTCAATATAAACTGTAGTTAAATGCATATTATATAATTATGATGATTGCTCTTGAATGCTGGTATGTAGTAACACAAGACAAGTTGAGTAATTGAATGATTTTGTTAAACTTATTAAGTTGAAGTGCTTATAGTTGCCAAATGCTTTCATTGTATGAAAAGAAAAGTAAATGATACCATCTCACAAGGCTGTAAGTGTGTAATCCACTCCACCTGATTGAGGTTTGTTGTTTGGTATCATTAATACAATTGTTCTTGAATGATTGCTACATTGTGTTATGGCTTATTGTGTTGATCTATGGATTGGACAGTGAATTATGTTGTTTTCTGGCTGCTTATGAATAAAGATAAATTCATAAAAGAAATGAAAGTTTATTGTTTGTTATTACATAAAATTCCTCTTGAATCATACAGTGATAGAGGGTGACCTGTATTTTGTTTAAGGCACTGTTGTAGAGCTATGTTCAAGATGGGTTGTATTATGCTTGTTTAAATTGTATCTCTCTATTGAAACTTGATTTATTGCTATTAGATTTAAGTTGCAGAATTATTATTTGAGAAATAACACTACCAGCTGTTAGCTGATGCACATTATGCAATATTCCAATGTAGGGTTGCCTATCCCTATTTGTTCCCATGACTTATTGCAGCTGTTTACTTCAGTGTCTGGATTACTTTGGGTTTCACATTTTGTCAAAAGAGGATTGTGCATATTATGTTCATACGGAGCAGCATATTGTATTCATTCTATGAGATAGAATGATAATTACTATGACCTTTTTGGTCCAGCCACTATTAGATGTGCTAGTTTGTAAAAACGTTGACTTGAAAGATAATTTTTACTATAGTTGATTTCAATTATCCTGAGGTTACTATATAATTATACCCTAGTTTTGTTGGCCAATGGCCGTTTCAGTTGAACTCTTGATTTTAGGATTTTGCGAGACATATTCTACTCGTATATGTTGTAACATTCTTAATGAGACCTATCTTGAACTTGAAACTTGATTTCCTATAAACACTTTGGTATTGATTGTGATTGCTCATAGTCTTGCTCATATGAGTCTTGTACCTTGCTTATTCTAAATAGGGTTTTTGCCTTGATTGGTTGTTCTTTTTTATAAGAAATGAATGCGAAGTTATGGTACAACTGTGGGTAATGTTTTGATGCTTTTACATTTGATTAGGCATTTTTGGATTTATTGTGCAAGGAATTAATCCTTAGACTTGAAAGAAGTTAAGGAGAGCTATCCATTCAAAGAAGAGAGTATGTGTAGTCATTATAGCAGTGTGCCAATAAGCTCTAGCTGTAACAAGACTCTCTTGCTTTAATCTTAAACTGAATTACATTTCTTTGATACAACAGCTGGCTGGAATTTATGAGTCTTTTGTGTAGAGCGGTAGGTTAGCAACTATCTACCCTGTAGCATGTATATCTTCTTGTAGATTTATCATGACGTCATTATTGTGTAAGCCACAAAGTTTAGTTGGCTGGAAATCATTGTCATAAAGTATGCAGCTGTAGGTAAGGCATCTTAGATGCAAGAATCTTGGTAAGTGTGTATTATACGTTTAAGAGAATTTATAATGTTAAAAGGGAAATTATGACGAGCACAATAAGAATTCAAGTAAGAAATACTTTGCATTCATACAAATGAATTCTTCTACAGCTGGTTATTAATGTCTTTACTCAGTTGTAGACATATTGATGTCATTTTTAATCCACTTACAAACTCAGCTTGAGTGGCAGAGTTATTGGAAGTTTTATGGATTCAATATTGAGTGATCAAATTGATATTTCGGCTTATAATTTAGTCTTCAGAATGATGGCCAAAGTACTCACATTCCAGCTGTTCATAAAAAAGATTATTGGTCTTTTGATTATTTGTATGATTAACTCTTTGTAGAACTGAAGGTTAATAATGAATCACAAGTTCTTCTAGTGTGTCTTGCATTTGGTTATTACTCCTTCAGCTGTACCTAACGTGAGCTAGTTTGTTATTACTTATGGAAATTAATGAGAAATCTTATATTCTAAATTTCAAACACTTGAATAATAAGTTGTGCGGTACAATGCTTGACCTATCTCTCTCATGAGTTAGCCTCTTCAATTAAGAGCAATATTTTTTGTCATGTCTCACTTCATGAAGGCTTTTACTTTGAAAATTGGGAGGAACTTATTGCCCATATTGACTAGTTAAGGAGTATAATAGTTGATTAAGGTCTATGCTTCACTTCAGGCTTACTTGATTAACTATATCTTGACATCCTGCTTATGAATACCACTATTGAAGGAATATCTGAGTAGATTGAGCAAGGAAGCCTCGATCCTCGAGTTGGAATTAATCATAAAACATCTGCGAGTTTGACCAATATTTATTAAAGGGATCATAAAAGTTAAAGATTGTTCAACTCATTGCCCATCTCATAATGATATGTAGAGTGGATCCTAGAGCCTTTAAGGTTACGGCTTCTTAGTAAGAAATGGATAAACTTCAAGTTGTATCCACCTTAATGTTGGATCAGATTTGACTTGGATCATCATGTATAGATGAGTGACCCTATCCTCTTAAAGGAAGACCCTTCTTGAATGGTAATTAACAAAGTGTCTTAATCGTGACTCCAAGATAAGCCAAATTAACATAAGGGAGTCATAATGAAAGTTTAGAGTGGGTTGAGATAATAGGGGTTATCTTCCTCCCAGTTGTGTCGGGATTAAATGACTTTAGAGTATAAAGTTGTATGACTTCACATTCCAAGTGGGTAGCCTAGTTTATTCGTGCATCATAGCTTTCCCATGACCCGTTGAGAGTCTCAGACATGGGGGTGCTGAATTGGTATCTACCTTGAAGTATATAAGAGTATCATGGCTAATATGGAGTAATTAGTCTTCATGTTCAAGCTGAAGACATGCATTCTACTTAACACTCAGATGCAAGTTAAATGGCGTAAGTGTGTTTGGTCAACCTCTTATTGTCATATTAAACAATGTTATCTTTTTTGTAAAAAAAAAAAAGATCCGGTGAGTTTTCTGGTACCCAACCGGAAGGATGTAACACTCATAATATTGATGTCTCTTCTTTTGAATCCGTTTTTTTTTTTTTTTTTTTTCCTGGGCCAAAGTAAACTCTTTTTTTGGCTGGGAAGTTCCAAAACCCTTAGATTTGGTGTCTTTTTTGGCAGTCGCAGCCTGCATGCAGCACTCAACTGGAACCTCAGCCAGTGACGGCAAACTCCGGTTGATACCACTAGACCACAGCCCTCTGAACCTTTTGAAGGTTTCTTTAAAGAAAATATTTGTGGTGTTGTCCCATTATTCTATCCATGACTCTCTTGCCTTCAGTCTCTAGAAAGTTTCTTCTTTTTTCTGTACTTTAACCAGCTTCTGTGTCAGATTATATTCTCAGATTTGTACTTGATGATCAAATGATGATCTCTGATTTTTGCTTTAATGGCAATCAGTTCTTCCAATATTAACTTCGTCTCATCCAATTTGATATAGCCTTTAAAGCTTAAGGCTTTATTGGCTTTCTTGGGGTGATATAAATTGATACCATTGGTTTCAGTATTGAACTCGTATGAATACACTAGAGAGAATATTTAGCTGGATTCTAAATGTAGACACTTCTCTTGATCCTCCTGATGGATTTCCTATTATCAAGTCTATTTTTGACCGAATTTTATTTTTTACCGAATTTGATTTTTTACCTTGTCTAGCATTGAAAACTAAATGTGGCTTCCTGCCGAAGGAGCATATCAACTTTTCTTTAAATTATATTTGTTTTTGGATACCGTCATATGGTGTTTGATCCTAATCCTTTTATGTTCCAGAATAATAGCTTTATTGTTGACTTTTATTTTTATACCAGTCTAAGGCCTACACGACTGTCATATACTCTTCCATTGCATCAAGAGTTTGGTGAATTAGTTGGAATTTGTCTGCTTTTGAGAGGGATGCCATGGGAGCTACCATTGTATTCACAACTTTTTTATTTTCGTCTATTTTCCTAGGGTCGAGAAGAGGGGCTCTGGTTGTGTCTGAGTATTTAATTTTGGTTTTTGATGCATATTCTTGCCACCCCTCTGTAACCTTCATTGTGACAATAGGAATATCATTTGAATTTTCTGTCTTCAAACTATCAATAGCTTCTGTACACAATGTCTTCTCTAGCTTAATTTTATAATTTTCTTCACTTTTTTCAATTGTATTCACAGTTAATTGATGTGCTAATGTTTATCCCGTGACTATTGTCTTCCTATGGCGTATCAAACTGCTCCAGATCAAAAATTAATTTGAAGTTCTCAAATGTACTGACTCGGTTTAAATGAAGGTCAGTTCTCTTCCATTTTTTGGCTCCTGCATTTGATTCTCCATCCTCCTAGCTTGATTTATCATTGCTTGCTAGCTGCTCTTTGTTTTTGCTTGTATCTGGGTTACTTTCCATTTTTCCATTTTCGTATGTAACAATGGATGGAAATTAGCTGGATGCCCATTTTGATGGAAGTTTCTACACCTGAAAGGTATGTTCTCATAAGCTTTTGGTTGATCCCAGGCCATTCTAGATAACTCCTGTTGTATCCTATCTAGGAGATGTTTCTCCAAATTGATATTTTTTATTCTATCATAGTTAAGAATTGCTTGTTGGAGAATAAGTTCCAATGTAACAATATATTCTTTTATTTAATATTGCATTTTTACATCTGGGGACGATTCCTCCCAAAATTATCCTTGTAAAAGGTGAAGGGAGACCCGTACTGATACTATTCAAGGCAGCTCTTCTGTGGGGTTGAAAGCTAACGGCCAGTGTTTCACAAACAGAACAGATTTGTTCATGAACTATGACCCTCCCTGAAACACTGCAGCCCTTTTATCTTTTGAAAATAAAAATGCTGTGAAGTAAGCCCATGACATCATCATAATGTCAACTGGTCATAGGTCCTACATAGAGTCCCATGAACCAATGTATCAGTGCCTCTTCTATGATCTTCCACAGTCTCTGTTCTATTTCCTCCAATGGGAACTGAAATTTGGGGACAAAATTTTATCTCTAATGACAACCAATCAGAGGTTTTGCTGAACAAGAGGATTGAACCATTTGTCTTTATGGCCTGCTGCTGTAAAAAATCTCTGCAGATCCTCTCTTAGTATGTTGTGTGCCTCTTGTGCAACTGCTGCACTAAAAGATTGTGGGATTGAGTTTCAGGAGGCCATGGCCTCTCTTATTGCAGATCAGATATCTGAGATCTTATATGCTGAAAATGGAGTATGATCTGTTACTATATCAGATAAGATGGGTGTAGATTACAAGAGCTAGAATTTTTCCATGAAAATGGAGGGCAAGGTAGTCACTTGACGTCAAGTGATGGTCATGCTCTTCCAAAATTTCTGAAATAGAGTTTCGGAAATCTCTTTTCTGAATGAAAGGAATTCATTAGGGCTTGGGAATATCATTGCTAAAAGTAAGTCTGATAGATTTTCTAAAGCTTGAACAAATAAAGAATTCTTATGTTTACATTTGATTTTCCAACCATCATATGATTCTTGTTAAATATGTGATTTACAACATCCCATACTGAAAAATTAAATTCTTAGAATCATCACAATACCTGGCCTGCAATGAAGTCATTAAGAATAATTGGAAGTCCTTGAACCAAAGCTTCTGCAATTGTTCCGGGTCCTGCCTGCAAGCACAATCCAGCCATCCATAGGATTACAAACAAGTGAAAATAGGAAAATTATAAGCTTCATTTTAAAGAACTTCAAGTTTGATCCACCAATCAAAATTTGTAAGACATATGTATTTCTTATTTGCAATCATGCCAGTGATAGTAGACACGGATAAGAACCCTGTCTGGAATTAACAGATACATTCAGGATTTCCAAATGGGAAAATGCTGTTGAAAATATACAGCTTTGCATCAAATTAAATGAGGCAGTGGTCACATTGACAGTTGTTACATTTCTTCTTGGTTATATTATTTGTGTCTATTAGCTGAACCTTTCTAATTCTTGGGAATGTAAAAGGCTTAAGATTTTATACATTTGTATAAATAAGTATACAGAGCACAGAAGATGCGAGCGAGTCAGAAGAGTTGGTGCCTGCTATGGGCTGTTATTCTTTGCACCCGCGGGGATAAAGTCTTTGCTAATAATCTTGCTGATTTCCAAAATATTCTGCTCTCATGCTTTTGCACATGTTTTGTGCTCCATGTTTCAGCAATATGGTTTCTTCCTGTTTTATTTATTTCCTGAATAGACATTTGGATTCATTGCTCTGCTGTAAGCTTTTCTGTTTTAAATGTTGCAGCATGGAAAGCCCCAAATTTAACAACTACTACTTGATGAAAGTCAGATATAATTACTGTTGTCTCTAAATCTTGCACCCTAGAAGAGAGTGTTCAGTCCTCTCCCAGATTTGGGCAACGTTGGAACATTTCCAGCCCTGTGGGTATGCTTATGGAGGAAATGGCCCTCTAGATTGAAAGGGCTAGCTCCCTGTATATGTCTCTGCAAGACAACCTCTGCTAAACCAGCTTGTTTAAAGGGAAAAGAGTTAGAAATTTACAGAAAAAGAAATCCTATTCTAAGAGTGGTGATACACCAAAACTATTTTCCACATGAATGTCAGATTCTAGTGCACAATACAGCAAAAGCACAAACCATTCCCAAACTCTAAAGATTCTAACAACAATATTTCAACACAGAGATGAGATGTGTAAAAAATGACACAAGGTGAATGAGTTGAAAGGCAAACTTTGCACATTCAAGACAGCAATACACATGCAGAAATTCAATACACTTGGATACACACTATGTGACCAGTTAGTCTAAGAACTCTTGTTCAGGTATGAAGGATAAAGTAGGCAGAAGGATGGAAAATCATCACATGCTGCCACTATACATCTCTTGCACACTCAGACCAAAAACCCAGAAAAAGCTTGAAGAAAACAAATTAATGCTAAATGCTTAAAGACAGAACTTGAATCATTTCAATAGGGCTTCGCCATACACTGCATGGTCCTTTTTTACTAAACAAGGGCTGCGTTGACAAATCTTCCATAAGTCAGATTTTCTCTTGCCACTTGGAAAGTTCTTGTCTCTAGCCAAGGAAGAATACATGGTTTTACTTGACCAAAATAGGTCATTTCTACGGACTCTGCAGGTCATTTCTACGGACTCTACATGATTTCTATGGACTCTCCCAACACTTAGGCGACAAAAAGGGCTTTGCAACTTTTCCAAAAGGCAATTTTAGAGGCCAAACAGCCCTTGCAGAGGGCAGAAAAGACAGAAAGAGCCGATGACAAAGTCCGAAGAAATTTCGAAAAAGTTGCAAAAGGCAAGGAAAAGCCAAGGATTAATTCGGAAGAGTCCATTTCAAGAATTCCAAAGGGCACCTACCCTTCGGAAAGGTCACTTTCAATATTCCCAAAGGGCACCTACCCTTCGGGAAGGCACAAGGCCAAATTTAGAGACCTTTGCAAAAAGCCCGAGTGCCCTCCAATTTTTTCGAAGGGCACGAGCGGAGGACACTTGGTCAGTTGCGGAGGACACTTGGTCGGTGCCGAAGGGTACTTATCTTGCTGTAGGGCACATTGAAAGAAAGCAAAGGCAAAGACATATCCTTCGGACTTTTTGTCCGAAGGAATTCCTTTGGACAAAAAGTTCGAAGGAATTCCTTTGGACAAAAAGTACGAAGGAATTTGGAAAAAACAAGCAAAGTATCCGTGCAAAAAGGCTGCAGAAAAACAAGGAAGCAATAAGATATCCTTCGGACTTTTGTCCGAAGGAATTCCTTCGGACAAAAAGTCCGAAGGAATTCAGAGAAAAGACCGACGGAAAAACCCGAAGGAATTTCGAAGGCCAGAGACCGAAATAATTCTTGTGGGGACATTTTGTCCGCAGGAAAGATGCGAAACCAATAAAGCCGAAGAAAAGAAATCCGCGAAAAAGTGGCAAGACGAAAGTCCGAAGGAATAAAGCTTCCGGTGACGTCCCGCAAATCGTCAAATTTTGACCGCGGGAAGTAACCGTTGAAACCAAAGAGACAAGAAATCCGAAATAAATGGAGGCTGACTGCGCAAAAGAGAATAGAAAACAGATAATCCGACGAAGGAGTTGAATGCGGAATCCTGCCAGAAATAGACACGATCAGAATTAGAACAGAATACATGCAAGCAAGAACTATTTTCAAACATTGGAGCTATTTTTGAACATCGGTCAAAGCTTCAGTTGACTGATTATTAAAGTCATGTTCATCTCCAGTCAGCTCATGCATCCGAAGGTCTAACTCAGCTTCAACAGGTGTTCTAAATTCGAACGACGAGTTGACTATTCCAGATTTAGATTTGACTAATTGATTAAAATGCCGCATCCACTAGAAGCTTTTCATGCGAATGAAAATGATCTCTTCGTCCAACTCAGCTTAAATAACGGTTAACTCAGTTTTCAAACACTACAACTTGGCATCAAGCAACTCACATGGTGCTCTAAATTTGACATTTGCATAGATTTCCATGCAAAAAGAGGTGGGCAGTTCATAACAAAGATAAGTTTGTTTCATCAAGCGAAGAAGCTTCATGCAAGGACAAGGGAAAAATATATATATTTTTTTCAAGTAAAGCCTGGAGTTAACCAAAGTGAATCTTTGTTTTCAAGTTTCTACACCAATCTTTGGCCTCTTGTAATTTTCTATATAAAGGCTTTCAGCCTTTATTAAAAAATCATCCAATCTCTCTTGGTTAGACCAGACTCTGCCATTGGTGAGTTGTGTAACCTCTTCGATCAATAAGGACTATACTTTCAGATTTCAAGCATTGGCATAGTATATATTTCTTCAACAATTTGCGTAAGTGGTAGATTTCTCTCCCTTCCCAAATTCTGTTTCATACCTAGTTGCTATATTATCCTTGTGCAGGTCATATTAAAGTGTTCTTTATTGTCTTTTGTTGAAGCTGTAAGTGGATGTTAGGTGGCCGAAAAGTGTATTTTATCAGACCTCTCTCCATCATTTTTCCCTCAAGTTTTAGTCATTGATCGAACATTTTCATGAAATACTTATGCATAAGTGATTGATTGAAATCATAGGTCTTCCTTTTCCCTTGTTCATTTAGTGTTCAAGGTTCCAAGTTGAGTGGATCAAAATTCTGGTGTATCACCCCCCTTTAGGTAGGATTTCCCCTTTAAGTTTCCCTTCTCCCTTTTCCACAATAGTCCGCAGCGTAGAGTAGGGATCTTCATTGATACATCATACAGGAACCAGCCTTCTCTGGAGGTTCTTCTCACCATTGAGGCACCCACCCTTGTGAGAAGATCCCATTGTTTCAGTCGGATAACGGACTGGTTGTTTCGCGCACGTCTTCGAATCAAGGCGCAGCTCCAGGTTGACAACAGGCTGTATATATAGCAAGAAGAAAGAGAGAAGGGGAGGCCTTTGGTGCCAAGGAAAGGAATCAATTCTATTGGAAGTCGTCATCTTCAACTGCAACTGATTTTGTCGATGATGCAGATTAGGGCATTCTGATTGCTCCATGTCACCCTCCTAAATGCCCTTGGTTTGCCCTCTTGGAGATGCTTTTTCAACGGCTGCTTAACAGAATAGAGCTATGAGGAGATGGCACCAAAAATGGTTGCTGCTAATGGAGCCACTTGTTGGAGATTTGTTTCGGCACCTAACTGCTTCTCCTTGGCTTGTCGTGATGCACAATGGCATGGAGAGAAGTTGTTTTTATTTTGTTTGGCTTTGTCTTTCCTTTTTGATTCGTCCTCAAGGAATGACTCAGATTGGTGATTTTGAGTCATTGATCTGCTGGGCACGGATGCCTGTGGATCATCCTCCATCTGTCTTTGACAAGCCGACTCTGTTCCAATGCATGCCACGTGGCAGCTTTCTCATTTGTCTTTGTCTTTTCGAAGAGATTGTTTCGGACAAAATGTATGAAACAATTATTTCGGATTTTCACCAAGTGTCCCTTCGAAAACTTTTTGAAGGACACTTTTGCCGAGAAAGACCCTTCGGATTTGTGAAAATTCCCCTTCCGAAGGGTAAGAGACCTTCGGAACTTTGGAAATGTACCCTTCGAAGGATGGAGTTGCCCTTCGAAAAATTTGAACTGCCCTTCGGAAGAATTGAACTGCCCTCCCAAAACTTTGAAAGTGTTCTTTCGGAAGTGTTGAAACGTTCGGATTTCTTGAAACGGGCCTTTCTGAAGGGAACGTGCCCTTCGAAAAAGTTTAAGACTTTTACCCTGGGAAATCCGAGAAGCATTATCAAGACCATTTCGGGTTTTCTAAGCCCTATTACTTACTCACTTCGGACCTCTCCTTGCTCGCTACTTATAAAGAATTTAAGACTTGCTCCTTGGAAAACCCAAAATCATGCATCGTTGAAAGCTCGCAAAGCATTGGAAGGAGTAATTCGAGTTCATAAACCTAGATTACTTCTACTCATGAAATTTTTATAAGTCGAATCGTTCAGAGAACCCGACTTGGTCTTGTTGACAATTCTTCCACAGGATAGATTCTGTCTTGCCATTCGAAAAATTCACATCTCCATCCAAGGAAAGAAAGAATACATTGAGAAAGAATACATTGTTTTTTCTTTGGTAAGGGCCTTTGCTACAACAGGAATTCCTTCGAACTTTTGTCTGAAGGAATGGTTCAAATCTAAAGAAGGCTTCTGCTAAGGACACAACTTCAGAGAAGTGCTAAGGACATAAGTCTGCAAGAAATAACAAAGGAAAGGGTCTCCAGCAAAGGAAGTAATTCCTTCAGACTTTTTGTTCGAAGGAATACTTCGGAGAGTCCAAGAGAAAAGTCCGCCCAAAAAGCAAGAAAAAGCCAAGGAATAATTCCTTCGGACTTCTTGTCCGAAGGAATTCCTTCAGACAAAAGTCTGAAGAAATCTCGAAGGAATAAGTCCGTGGAATTGCAAAGGGCTTTGGAAGGCAGAAGAGGGCAAAACAAGAAACCCGAAGGGCAAGGTACCCTTCAGAAGGGTCATTTTCAACAATGTCGAATGGCACCTACCCTTCGGGAAGGTACATGTCAAATTCAAAAGAGTCATTTGCAAAAACCCGGGTGCCCTACAAAAAGCCCGAGTACCCTACAATTTTTTCAAAAAGGGCACAGATGCAGGACAGAAGCCCTTGCGGAGAGCACTTGGTCGGCGACAGGACCACTGTGACTTTCCCAAAGGGCATTTTGAAGGTAAAGGTAAAAACAAAAGACAAAGGATGAATTCCTTCGGGCTTTTTGTCCAAAGGAATTTCTTCGGACAAAAAGTCCGAAGAAATTTGGAGAAATTACAAGGAAGAGAAATCCGTGGGAAAAAGTCCGAAATAGGTGAAAGCAAAGACAAAGGAATATCTTCAGACAAAAACTCTGAAGAAATTCGGAGAAGAGCTACCAAAAGAGAAAAACCCAACAGAACAAAACCCCGAGCAAAGGAAAAGAAAAAGAAGATATCCTTCGAAAAAAAGTCCGAAGGAATTCCTTCAAACTTTTTGTCCAAATGAATACTTCAGAGGATAAAGCCGAGGGAAATAAAGGCAGGGAGAAAACATAGAAGTCCGAAGGAAATTGCAAACTTCCTAAGGAAATATGAAGCCATAGGTCAAAACAAAAGACCGCAGGAACAAATTTGGGATAATTGGCGAGGATAAAGCCTAGGAGATCCAAAGGCTAAGGAGATAGCCAAGAAATCCAAGGAAATATAGACTACCATAGACAAAATACATCCAAATATAGAATCCCGTCAAAAATAGACATGAACAGGCAGACCAGAATAGGATAAAATACATGCAAGCAAGGGCTATTTTTGATTGACTGGTCAAAGCTTCAATTGATTGGTTATTGAAGTCCTGCGCATCTCCAGATCAACTCATGCATCCGAAGGTCCAACTCAGCGTCAACCGGAGTTCCAAATTCGAACATCAAGTTGACTGTTCTAGATTTAGAGTTGACTAATTGTTAAATGCCACATCTACCAGGTGTTTCCCATGCAAAGGAGAATGATCTCTTTGTCCAACTCAGCTTATCAAACAGCCGACTCAGCTTTTCAAACGTTCCAACTCGGCATCAAGCAGCTCACGTAGAGTTCTAAAAATGACATTGGCGTGGATCTCCATGCAAAGAGAGGTGGGCGGTTCAGAACAAAGACAAGTTCACTTCCTAAGCACAAGAAGCTTCATGCAAAGAGTTAATCTAAGTTAATCCTTCTCTTCAATTTTTCAACGCCAATCTTTGGCTCTTGTAATTCTCTATAAAATGGCTTTCAGCCTTGATTAAAAAAAAATCATCCCTCTCTTGGCCAGACCAGACTCTGCCATTGGTGAGTTGTGTAACCTCCTCAATCAATAGAAGGACTGTACTTTCAGATTTCAAGTGTTGGCATAGTGTATATTCATTCAACAAATTTGCATATGTGGTAGATTTCTCTCCCTTCCCAAATTCTGATTCATACCTAGTTGCTAACTTACCGTATTATGCAGGTCATGTTAAGTGTTCTTTATGTCTTTTGCTAACGCTGTAAGTGGATGTTAGGTGGCTACAAAGTGTCTTGTATCAGACCTCTCTCTATCGTTTTTCCCTCATGTTTTGGTCATTGGATCGAACCTTCTAACGAAATACTTATGCATAGTGGTCGATTGAAATCTAAGGTCTTCTTTTTCCCTTGTTTGTTCAGTGTTCTAGGTTACAAGTTGAGTGGATCAAACTTTTGGTGTATCACCTTTATTAAGTAGGATTTTCCCTTAAAGTTTCCTTCCCCCTTTTCCATGGTAGTCCGCAGCATAGAGTAGAGATCCTCATTGATACATTTTACAAGAACCAGTCTTCTCTGGAGGTTCTTCTCACCATTGAGGCACCCACCCTCGTGAGAAGATCCCATTGTTTCAACCGGATAGAGGATTGGCCATTTCATGCACGTCTTCGATTCAGGGCGCAGCTCCAGGTTGACAACAGGGTTTAAGGAGTAACTTGGGTTTATGAGGGGCCAAGACTTGACTTGTGGAGAACCTGACTTACACTACAATGGAGCCAAAACACTTTAGTCTCCTTGACTTGCAACTTTGGACCTCTGAAATGCCCTGTTCTTGCAATTGTTGTTCGACTCTCCTTGAAAATGGTTGAACATATTGTACTGAGATAAAATTTGGTCAACAATTACCATTATCAGAAAAAATTAACCTATACTTACACAAGAAAGGAGATTTAACAAGGGAAGCCAATATTGCCTGGCACGCAAATTTGGTTAAAACAACTAGTGATAAATGCACACATTCAAAATTAAAATACATACAACGCTTAGGAAACAAGTACCTTGTACAACATGTATCCCTTGGACAATAGTTACCATGTGCGATCGAATATCGCTGAAGTTCGGTTCAAACCGAATAAATTGGGTTGACCGAATTTGTTCAGTCAAGTTCGATCGTTCACATTTTTTATTTAAAAAAATAAAAAATAAAACAATTAAAATATTATTTTTAAATCACTAATGTCACTTAGAGTGAACGACGACGCAAACCTAAACGCAGAAGATCGCGCTATCGTCGCCATTCGCTGTTTCTGTGAGTTTGTACCTGGTGTTGTTCATGTTTAGTGTTTAGGCGAAGGTTTTTGTGTGTTTGATTGTTTGGCAAGGCGGAAGACTGAAACGGTGAAAGCTTGAAACCCGTTGAAAACCTAAACGCATTTCCTTATCACCGTTTAGCCATTGCTATCTCCCATCTGTCATAACCGACAACCACATCGAGCAGGTAGTGTTTTGAGTCTTTAGCCTTGGCAGGTGCGTTTACAACTTTAGACTCAGTTTTACGTTTTATATTTACTATTTAATTTTACGTTTATATTTACTATTTATTTTTTTTACTTTTATAATGTACGTGTAAAGTTGAACATAAAATAATTTGGAAGTTATTAAAAATTTAAATTAAATTTATTAATATTTATTATTTATTATTTAGTTTTAAATTTTTGCAATGTATGTATAAAGTTAAATAGTAAAATAATTTGTAAGTTATTAATAATTTAAATTAAATTTATTTATATTTAATATTTTATTATTTTATTATTAATTTATTAAAATTTAAAATGGTATTCTGTGTATATTTTGTTATCATGTGTTATTGACTTATTTATGTTTTGTTTTACAAATATAAATATATATATGATATATTTATTTTTTATAATTATAAAAAAAATTTAATTGAATTACCGAACTTACGAAATCGAACTGTTTTCAAAATCCTGAACTTCCGAACTTTTTTCCTCCTTTGAACAATCCGAACTTTTCGAACATGGTAACCATGCCTTGGACAACACCACTGAGGTACAGAAAGCCAAATTATGATCTACAGAAAAGAACTTGGAAAAATAAACTAATTCCCATTTCACTAATAGAAGATAAAAGATAGCAATGAAAATAAATAATCAAAAAGGAAACAGTTGAGAAGAGATCAACACCGAGAGAGACTAGCTATTATAGATGAGACCACAAATGAGGAGATATAGAGATCAAAAATAAAGATGAGGAAGTGAGACGAAGGTGGAACTTGGAAGATTCAAGAGAGAATACAATACCATTAACAAAAGGAAAGAGAACCGGAGGCATGTAAGAATCCAGTTATTCAGATTTGTTTTGCTAAATGAGTGGATAACATTGTTGCAGGAAGCTGTCTTTATAGTAGAAAAAGCAACAAACAACTCAGGTTCTAGATGTTTCTTTCTCCGGAAATTTGCATTTTATATATCTTGTAGCCTGAAAAAAAGTTATTTTGACTACCTTTGTTATGATGCAGTCACAAGCTCCCATCCATTCCTCCATGTTGGAAACAAAGCCTCTTATCTGCAAAACGTCAATTCCTTTATTAAACTATCTCATTCAGGGAGAATTCACAGTCCAATAAGCAAATAGCTTGCTTTAATTATTTTATCAGAGTGAACATAAAACAGAAAGTCTATGTCCACAGACATATCCAGCAATCCTGGCTACTTTTTAAGTGAATGCTAATCAAAGTCTAAGAACTCAATCAAGCATTCCCATTGCTAGATAAGTCTTACGAACTACATGCCGACAAATATGGTACCAGATACATTAACTGTAGATAATTGAAAAAATGTTTCATTCTAATCAGAGTCCAAGCCTTGAAAGAAAATATGCAAATTACAATCTGTTTCCTTCTAGTTCAAATTCATGCATCTTGTCTAAAATTAACAAATCCATTTGCTGAAGGAACACCTCAAAAAGGATAGGACACGGATGACAATAAGCCCATAATGTTTCAAGCCATTTTGAGCTAAACTCCATTCACCAGGTGTATTGATATAAAAAACATAGCTATGAGACACACTCTTAGCTCGAACTCAGCATAACTGACATTTCAAGGCCATGCAGACTCGGATAAACTCGGCCAACACTTGACAGTCTCACCAAAACTTAGAGAGTCTTAGCGAAACTTAGACAGCCAGTCCATTTCGAATCATTTTGATCCATTCACCACTCAGATTGGGGAGTTTTATGATTAGTTCGGAGAGTCTCCGCACTATGGTAACAAAGGTAAAAAGAAACTCAAATCTATTGACTTGCCAGCATTTTTTGAAAAGATACAATCAGTATTTATTACAACATGACGTGAACAGTTAAATTTTGACGACTGCAGTTAATAAATATAAAGGTAGGGGAATAACAATATGCATTTGCATTAGCTGATCACACAACTGCCAGCCGCATCAATACAAGACTAAGGATACCTTGTTTTTTAACAATCTTGGACATACATTTTTACAGCAACATCCTGCATGTTTGGGGATCTTTGAGCAGAAAGATATTTATCGTAGCTTTGGAAACTGAACCATCTCTTCCATACATGCTTATTTTCAATTTTTTATCAAGAAATGTAACGGACTTGGTTAAGGTGTATTAGAAATAATCTCTCTTCTTCACAGAACAACATTCTGGAACCCAGTATTTATGTAGTGATCATGACAATGAATATTTGCAGCTTGGTAGCTTACAATAATTTGGTCCAGTGTTTAACTGGGAATGCAAATCATCAGAACCTAAAATAACCTGTTTCGTATCTGAAATGATTAACAATCCCTCTTGGAATTCTAACCTGCTACTTTTTTAACCTCAGAAACTACTTTACACCTATAAAAGTTGAATGTTTACATTCGGTAAAGGAGACAGAAAATAGCACATGGAATAGGACACAACATTCTGGAAAATGGGAGGAGATGAATGGAGCTTTCAAAAACCTCTAGATATCTACTGACACGATTGTTTGCAGTTTGCACAAGCAATATTTTCCGTCCCATAAGCATTAGCAAGTGAAATGAAATAAAATGAGATGAGAGATAAAATAGTTAAGTAAAGTAAAAAATGAGGTATCAGAGCTTAGAAGCCAAATGCTTGGTCACAAAATCTGCTCCTGTGAGATTTAAAAGACAAAAAAATTATGCATAACAATGCATCCAAACAATGCACTTTAAATAATTTATAAGAGCTGTCTAGGAAGGATTGGTGACCGGAGAACCAGAAACATTCCCCAATTCTGAGGTTTAATTTTTTGGGGGAAATAAAAACAGTTCTCCAGCAATGACAAGAAAGTCAAAGAAAGAACGTATATAATGTCCATGAAGGACCAAAGTAGGTCACTGGGAATCAAAAGTATAGCAAGTTACAATAGCTAATAGCTAATTAGGAGTGCAAAGGACTCCAACAACCCAAAATAAAATATATAAAACTAAATCTATATCCAAAGCTAGGAAGCAAAAGAACCTGAAAGGAAGGGGATTAACCCTAGACAAATGAGTATATACAAAGCCATGTAATATGAAACAATTTTTTGAAAGGAAGCTCCCATGCTAAAATTCAAACATAACCTTCTTTTGTCAAGAAATATACCTGAACAGGCATTTTCCATTCAATTGACTGCAGTTTGTGAGCAAGTTCACTATTACGACCACAGATAACAACAAGCTGACCGATTGACTTTCCCAAAATATTATCGTATAGTGTTTGCTCAAGTGCCATGGCAGTTGCCTTAACTGGACCCATGCCTTCTCCTCCTCCCATCAGCAGGACTGCAGGTAAGTTGTCATTCATCCCCATATCCTTCCTCAGTTCAGCCTGAGGTATGATAAATACAGTCAATAAACGAAGGGACTGCTTACTAGTTGAAGTTTCCTCTACTTATTGCAAGCCACCAAATACAGTTTCACATAACCAAAAAAAAAGAAGTTGTTTTAATTGAACATATGATTGTGGAAACCATCAGGGGAGGTAAGAAATCAATGACCTTGTAGCGAAGATTCTTGCAAAATGATGGTCGTATAGGCAAACCATATACACGCACTTGAGAGGGTACCAAACCTTCATCTAATGCCCTTGTAGCCACCTCACTAGTTGGACAATAGCATCTCGTCACATGGTTATGGAACCTACATTGAAATGAATATGGGATTCACGTTGGAGAAAAGTGTAGTAGCAAAAACTGTTAGATCAGAAACTCTAAAACATTGTAGAAAGTTTTGTACTGTATAGGTCTTCCAGGAAACATAACACAATAATAGAAATGCATTCCTCTACCATGTAGGATGGCATGTGTTCAAATCGGTGATGACTGTTGTGAACAATATCTTCTTTGGGAGATCCATCGAATCAATAATTCGAATTGGAATATGTTGCATCAGAGGGTGCACGCTTACAATTATATCAGGTTGGTACTTCCTCAAGCCCTTTTCCACCTTGCTATATGTACAAGCAAATATTTAAGATTAACAGATCATTTGTGTCACCAGATTGTTCCATGAAATCAAAGTAAAATTTACAAAACAAAGATCTCACTGAAGTCTGCCATCCCAAAACTAAACATTAGAATATGTGGACAGATGTAAACAATTCAATGGATGAACATTGATGAATAATTTGACTTGCATCCGGAAATGGTTGCCACAAAAATTAATTTGAATTGCCCGATATGGAAAGTGATGGGATAGCGCATGGCAAATGCCTATCAATGATCATGAGCTCCATTCACGGGTCTTCACATTTTATCAATAAACAATTTAACTTGTATGTCCAAATGCTTTTGGGCTTTAGAATATTACCCACACTAATCAAAGGGGAGCGTAGCCCTCCCTAGAGAACCTCTGTTCTAAGGTGTTGCTCTTGAATAGTAGCTAGCAATGTTCAGATTAGGTAATTTGGGCTCAATTCTTTGCCAATGGGATATCATATTTTAAGATGCGAGGATACAATTATTCTTCAGATGGGCCCTTCACCTCTATTAACATGGAGCAGCAGCTCTGAGCTGAGGTACCCTCCTTGTTATTACATCCGAGTCTCTGTGGGGTTGTGTGTGAGAGTTTGAGGACATAAGTTTTGGCCTCAATTAATCCTGTGGGTTGCTGGCTGTGTGATTTGATGTTATAATGTTCTCTCTCCCGCTCTCTGTAGCATAGGTTTGGAATGGATGATGTTAAGACTAAGCTCTTGCATGTATATGCACTGAATCAATTTAAGACTGATTTATTTTATTTGTTTTGATACAGTACCCTCTATCTTTTGTGGCATAACACTGCAGAGGACGATCTCAAAGGCATGAGCTGGCATGTTGCACTGTGTCAATTAGGGTGTACTAACATAGGATGGCAGAATAAGATCTACCATATTTTCAATTTGGATTAAGTAGTACACATGCATATTTTCTAGCATAGCAGTTGCAGAAGAAGATGTAAAGGTGTAATTCTGAAGATCGTTTAACAAAGTAATTGAAACTATACCCTGTTTTATCAATTTGTTTCAATGTAACACCCCTCCCTATTAGTTATTGCAGGGTTGTGGTTGGAGAGGAAGATGTCAAGGCCTTGGCTTGAATATATGTTTGGAAGCGATTCAAGGCTATTTAAATTTGTTTGTCAATTTCTTACAAGAATATACAGACAACAATTAACAATATGCAGTCACGACCTAGTACATAAAATCTAAAATCAACGCAATCAAACAAAGCTTGGAGAATTTATTTACAAACTCGACACCCATAGAAACTATTTTTTAAACAAGATACACTTCGATAGCTGCACTGACCAATATGGCCTCAAGTACATTAAATTAACTCATCTTATCATAAAAGTAGCCTTATGATCCTGACCTAGCAATGAAGGCTGCTGCAGCTGCCAATTGAGGACAATGTACACAACGAGGAATTGTTCCGTGAAAGGCAACTTTCCAGAGAGTCTCATGCTTCACCAAGAAGTTATAGCTCCTGGGCATTTGATTGAAGGGCCAAGGCGTGTGTTCTTTAAACAAATCCGTCACATACACCTACAAAAACATAACTAAAACCATTAAACAACATATTTTTTACCCATTTATAACAAATCCAAAACAAAGAAACAGTTTTTCCACTACCAGATGTCCAAATGTTCAAGCACTACAGGTGCATGTAAGTGAAAGCATTTTAGGTATAAAAGAGAGAAAAAGAACGAAGAAAATTATATTCTAATGCTGAAACCTTTTGGTGATAATTATAAACAACCTAATTTTCCCGTTACTCCCTACATCTAAATAAAATGGTAAATAAAATGGGTATCGGCAAAACATGATTGTAAACAAAATGGTATCAGCTAAACATGATTGCAAACGAAGTGGTATCAGCAACACATGATTGCAAACAAAGTGAGTATCAGAAAAACATGATTGTACAATGGGAACAAAATGGTAACAACAAAACATGATTGTGAAAAGAGTGATATCGGATAAATATGATTGCAAACAAAATGGTATACATGCTTGTAAACAAAATGGGTACCAGCAAAAACATGAATGTAACAAAAGGCGTGCCAAAAAAAATGCTTGTGAATCATTCTTGACCAAATAAAATCATACCCATTTAAAATTTACTTATACTGACCTTGTACTCATCACCATATTCAATTTTGAAGGCTGCTTTAATGGCTTCTGCCGAAGCTCTATGACCACCACCTGTGTCACTCATAAGAATAAGAACAGTCTTGGTTCTTTCCGCGGCTACTTGTATAAGTTCCATTGAATCTCTCTGCTGTTATTATTCCTCACGGTGGACACTTCTTACTTTTATTTTCACCTTATGCCTTTCTGCTTTTGCATTAGGATTTTTAAATGAGTCTATTATAGTTGGCATTCACAGGAAAAATTCGTTGGCAGGGGAAGGATATTCTGTGTTTGATGCAACGGGTTGCACAATAAAATCCGACAAAGTAGAGCTGTTTGTATTAAATTTTTCATAAGTTTAAATTAAGAATAGCTGCAAATAGTCACAAACACAAGTTTGAGGTTTTCCTGGTAGAATATTAGGAAGCCATCTGATTGGTCATGGTATTGTTATGATTTGTTGGGATCATACTTGTACCCTATGACATCATCATCTCATTGCATGAAACAAAGGAAGAGTGACTTAAGGGGGAAGTTTTCTAGGGAAGTTACTTCTTTCTGTGTGTTTCCATGTCATCTTTGATGTGTGTAGGAGTGAATTGGAATATAAAATAAAAGTTTTTTTTTTTTTTTTCTCAGTTCTATTAGATTGGGCAATCTGAATTTGTGACCTGCTTTTTAGGAGTATAATCTTTATTATTGAATTAAGTTAAATATATATTAAATAAGTTATAATGATAAAGAGAGAATATCAATGTATGTTTAGTTCGAAGTTCTATTTAATTTTGTTTATAAGAAAGGAAGAGTATTCAACAATATTTTAAGAGGAAGAGATCGATCCCTTTGATTTCTTTTATTTTTGGTTGAGTGTTTCATTGAAGATTTATATATATAATACAGTCTTCGAGATTTAATTGTATAATTTTGAATTAATTTATATTGATATATATTTTATTTATGTTTTAAAAGAACTAGTTTCTCCTAAATATAAATGATCCATTTGACACCCTTAATAAGGTGATGTTTCACAAAAACCAATCTCTTTGAAACATAAATGATCCACTTAATACTAATTGTATAAGGTGATGTTTATTGAAAGAAAATATTGAAACCCAATCTCTCCCAAACGTAAATGATCCACTTGACATTCATTATATAAAGTGATGTTTATTGAGAAAAAATATTGAAATTTTGAGAGATATTCATTTCAATATTGTTCTAATACAAACACACTTAACTATAAAATATACCAATCAATATCTTAACCATGATAACTCATATTCAATGTGACTCATTTTTTATTTATTTTTTCCCATTCTCCTAAACTAATTTCTTTTAAAGATCTACTTTCTTAAAATTAGTTTTTGAAATTTATGTATTATAATATTTTTGTTATTATCTACAAGTTTGAAGTGAAAGTTATTTGTGGGTGAAAATATTTCATAGCTTACAAGTTTAGACTCAGTTATTGTCTTACAAGTTTTGCATGTATTATATTATTATTTTATTAAAATTGTTTTGTAGTTAATGTCTTTCTTGTTATGATAATTTAGTTGTGTATGGGTTTGTTAGTTTCTAAAATATTAAATAGGTTTTAAATTTATTTTATATTTATGTTTGTAAAATTAGTCTTTCTAAAATTGATTGAATAGAATGTGTTAATTTGTCTATTAAAAAAATTCAATCATATCTTAAATAATATTATAGTTTTTATTAGTAAATTAATTTATTTGTAAAGATCTTATTAATTATTGAATGTCAAGGTAAAACAATTCTAATGTTAAAACAGATTAAAAGTAATGTTTGATTGGACTTTAGAAATTTGATTCAATGGAATATATTAACTTGTTCATAAAATAAAATGAAATGTATATCAAGTAACATTATAATATTTACTATTACATTATTTTATTTGTAAAGAGCTTAAGAGCCAAACACTTAAAAATTAAAAGGTAAGTGTAATTTTCAATTACATATTAAAAAGAGATAAGATTAATCAAATATAAGTTGTAATTAAGGTGGAGTCTCCATTTTGGGATAAAGTAAATTAATTTTAATTATAAGAACTTGTTACTATAAATATTTTTGTAAAAACTTTAAAAAAGTTTAAGTTTTATTGAAAATGATTAATAAATTATTTTATTATGTTAAATTATCTAATAAAATATTAGAATATTTTTTATTTTGAGAGAATTGTATGCCAATATATGATAAAAGAACGCAGAAGAAATATATTTTTAAATTATAATAATACATTTTTATTTATATAAAATCATATTTACCTTAAGTAAAAAGATTATAATCTATTTAATATAAAATATATTTATCACACTATCGTACAATATCTCTTATTGTTTTATTTGATTTTATTATTAAATAATTTTTTTGATATATTCTTGAGATTCAATATCTTTTATTAGTTTATTTGATTTTATTATTAAATAAATTTTTTGATATTTTCTTGAGATTCAATATCTTTTATTAGTTTATTTAATTTTATTATTAAATAAAAACCCTAATATTTTCTTGAGTAAAACCCTTTTACTTCAAATTGACAATTTGTGGTAGGTAATATAACTACCCTTCAAAGGGTGGATTTAATATAATATAATATAATTGATCTATCGAAACTATAAAAATAAAATAATTAATCATATGTAATCTAATTCCACTTGATGTATTATATTCTACTACTCAAAGATCTCTAGATTCTAAGGAGGGACCCATATTTATGTCAGAGAATTTAGTTTGGCCAAAAATAAATAGTGCTCCAATAATATTTCAATAATAAACCAAATATTCGATACGTGGTGGGAATATTCGAATTTGAAAATGCGTATATTCGCATCGCAATTAGAAACTTCCTTTTGTAGCACGAAACTCAGTAGGAATATTCCCATTTGAATTGCATACATTCGCATCATAATTTGGATATTCCTTAGTAGCAAGTAACTCATTTAAATATCTCAATATTCCGCCCCATTTTTTTCACTAGACACACAGGGTTCATTTGTGTGGTGGAATTTCCTTTGTCAAATAGATTTGATAAATTTAGATTTTAATTAAATTGTAATATAAATATCCATGATATTAAATTAAGTTTATTATAATATTTTTAATGTTTAAAGTTAAATTTAAAGGTAATTTTAAGTTATAAAATAATAAGTTTTGAAATTTAAATTTTATTTTTAAAATCGTATTTAATATTAGAAAGATTATTTAAATCTGTTACTAAGTCTATTTTTATATTGTAATATTAAATATGGTTGATGTTATCTCAATGATGAATAATAACATCTTCGATATTAAGTTTCATGATTAGGGTGATTATAAATCTATTTTTATGTGATTTTATTTCTATCATTAAAATGACTTTAACTTTGTCATTAAGTTGACTTTAAATTCGTCATTGTAGGTGACTTTAATTTTGTTACTATGATGACTTTAATTTCGTCACTAAATTGACTTTAAGATTGTTGAAAGTGAATTTATATCCCTTATTAAAACGACTTTAAGTGTGATACTAGGTCCAAATTTAAGTATGATACCAAATTAAATTAAAATATAATTTAAATTTAAATTTAATTTTTAAAATTAAATTAAAATATTATACTTTTTAATTAATTTTAAAAAATATATATCATATAATATAAAAATGTATGTATAATTATATAATTACAATGTTAATATTAATTGTGACACTATACCTTTAATAATGATAATGATAATGACACTATAATAAAAATGAATAATGTTTAATTATGAAATTTTAAGTAAATTTGAATGCAAGCAAAAATAAAACATATAACTACACAATAATAAATTAAAAATGATAATAAAGTAACACAATAATAACTTGAAAGTCATAATAATTTAATAAAAAAATAGTTATTAAATTTTAATCATGATTGAATTCAAACAACATGATCATTAAGGTCAACTACATTATCCCACCCCTCACAAGCATCTCCCCAACCATCTACACTCCCATTAGTATCTCTGAAATTATCCTTAATGTCAACACCCCCACTGTCTAAAGTTGGTTGGATAAAATACAAACTAGTAAAGTATATATTATATAAATAAATTTCAAATATATATTTTACAACTAAGGTAAACAATGTGTTTGTTTCACGGACATTTTCTTTTATAGAGAAACATATTTTACAACTAAGGTAAATAGTGTGCTTGTTTCACTGACATTTTCTTTTATAAAGAAGCATATTGTAAGTATGGATGTGCTCTTTGTGTCAAGGTTGGAGCAACCCCTTATAATCCTTTGTAGGATCCACCTCTAACCCGCCCTTGAAATTTTATTTCTTTTTATTTTTCTTAACTGTAATGTGGCGTGCAATCTCCTTGACACATTTGTCATACTTGACAATTCACAAGTGATAAAAGCCCAATCACCCATGTACCTTAGTTAGACTTATCAAATTTTTGGTATCAAAGACTTCATATGTCAACTTGGAGATCAAGTTTTAATCATGGACCTATGGGTTATGGAACCACTCTATTAACTTATTTTGTAATAGTACCTTATGCCCTTGTTTTTCACTAGTTTAGTTTGGCATTCAATATACTCTTGTCTTAGTTATTATGCATATCTCATAATAACAAGATGAAATTCATTTATAGATTATCATGCAATAATATTGTGTTAAACATGTATAGACCATGCATATCTCATAATAATAAGAGGCAATTCATTTATAGATTATCATGCAATAGTATTGTGTTAAACATGTATAGACCACCAACTTTTGACATAACATTAAAGTTACTAGGCTTTATGAGGTTTGATCATCCTTTCTACTTTTAAAATGTTATCTTTGACATAATAAGTATGTGTATTAGAATCGGGTGGTTTTTAACTCCTAACATTTCTTACAAATCTAAGCACTAGTTAGACAAAGCCTTCTTACTAGAACCATACCTGAATGACCCTTCAATGCTACAAGCACCATTATAATTATCGCGAGACCCCAACTACAATTAAGGTTGGTAAATTAGGTCACATTATAGTTGCCTTCTAAGAGACTAATATGGAAAAACTTATATCATTAAACATTAGTTACTTAATCAATGCATACTGTAATCACCTAAAAATGACTATTCATGCCTTAGATGTCCACTTGAGGTCATTTTACCCTTAGTATAGCACTTGACCCATCTTAGGGGCCCTTTTGATCCACTTTTAGTCACGTGGCAACTACAAATAACACTCAAGCCTATACAAAACCACATGAAACCCATAATGGCATAATATATTAGTGATTTAAATCTCTAAACCCTCCAAAAAAGTAATTTATATCTCCCCAAGAGGATTAGGGTTGGACTTGACCTATTCTTAAGTCACCCTCCCAAGTCATTTTTATGAGAACACTATATAAACACTACTCTCACACTCTTACACCCTAGGTGGACATTATCACAATGAAGCACACAAAAGTACCACTTCACATTGAGGGAAAACTCCTAATTATTCCAACATTATAATGAATCAGCCCATACATTCAATAATCTATCCCTAACACAAGTATTCAAATCTCAAATAGCCTTCAAGGCATCATATCATGCATTCACACTCAAACATTCTATCATTCACTTGCGCTTGCACCAAGCACTTAGGTAGGAGAACTACATTAGGATTGATCCCTCCTTGGAGTATTGGTATGTAGGGAATGTGCCCACATAAGTGTGTGGATCACAATCCAACACATCAGACCCACTAACCCCTTTTTCTCATGGTGTTCATTCAAACCCTTACAAGCATGAAAGCCTAGGGTTTTTAAAGGAAAATAGAGCTACATAAAAAATTGTTTATCACACATACCTAAAATTTGGATCAAAGCTAGAATAAGACCTGATCTACAAAACCCAATAATCATTCAAACACTAAAGTAGAAAGACACTACCACCAATATAAATATATTACCACCACATTTCTAATAATAGTGTTAATGTCTATTTATGGTGCTACCATTTAGGAGGGTTTATAACACCAAGATCTAGTTTACAATACTCAGACCAACCTTTGCCTCAGTTTCTAGTACCCAAATCATCTGTATCTAGTGTTTTCCAGCTTAGTAATTACTTGTACTATTTATTACTATTTTTAGAAAGTTTAAAGCTAGTCAATTTTATAACAAATTAGTGGTTATATTTATTGCATAGTATTTCCCTAATTTAGTCTACTCAACTCTTTAACAAACATATGATTTACATCAAGTTAAGTCTTAAAAGGTTAAAACATTTGGTGAACCTAACTTACTTCGAACATTGCTAAAACTCTAACCATGGATAACCCTAAGGTTTACATTTACAACATTCAAATTTTAGATCCATACATTTTTTTAATTTTATTTGATATAGTCATGATAATAATGACAAATGAAGTTTATCACTTTTTTTTGTAAAGTTTAATACTTTCATTTGCATGTTTTTTCCCTTTAATTCAGAATGAACTCTGAAAAGACATAAACACATGTATAGATGATGCCTTACATTAATTGAAATGTATGCCATATTTAATTCTATCTCTAGCATGTTATTATTATCTTATGCAAAATTTAATTAAGAAACAAATCCTTACATATATAGAGGATATATTACATAAGCTAACAACTAGGTTTCAAGCTTCAATGTCATATCTTATACACAGGAAAGAATCTCCTTCTCCTCCACATCTCCACAAGTGTGATAGCTACTTTCCCTCTAACCAAGTCCATGTTATCACTCCTCCATGAGATGAAGCAATCTATACCATTGTCATTAATCCCCATACTCAACCTATTCACACACATTTCCTACAGGGTGTGTGCCTACATGTTCAATAAAAAACAACTAGGGTTTGCACTTGTAAGACTCTAAGGGATCAAATTATTTGTATGATCAATCTAATATCATATTTATAAAATAAAAATTAGTTAATAAGTGAAAAAGTCACATTATTATCAAATCACATTACATGTACACAGTCTTCAAAATATGCTAGTGTAAACCATGTATATAATATGCTAGCATAAACCATGTATATTCATCTATACCTAGAAAAATTATCCCTAGAATTCTTTCATATCCAAATCATAAATCACAACAAAGTAAATCTATAACTAGTGATTCAAAAAACATTTAAAGATCAAATAAGAGTCAAGCGAGGTACTAAGGGAAATTATTAAAGCCAAGTCGATCAACCTACCTCCTTTACACCCAAGGAAGAGATCCATATACTATTGTGTATACCATAGAATGAATGGTTATCACACAAATTCATGTTTGGCATTGAAAAAACATATACAACACATCATTACTAATGAGTAACCTATACAAGAAAAATTAGTTAAGCAATCCATAGTGGCACATCTACAAATTCAAAAATGGTCGAATTCAAAAACAATAAAAAAATGTATACTAAAGCATAAATCAGAACATCAAAAGGTTTACAAAGCATGATCAGTTCAAGAAACAATACAACAAGCATATGTAAAATAAGAAAAAGATGAAAATATACCTCTCCAAAATGAGGTTCAACTTTCAAAGAAGTATGGATTTGGCTAAAAATATCTACAACTATTTGATTATCATGGTCAAGGTTTGGGCAAGCAATCCTAAGGTATCACTTCTCCCGTTCTAGTAGTCGATAATGTTGGTCAATAGAGTTTGGGATTTATTAAACATCCTAAGACACATCATTCACAGATATAGTTTATCAAGGCACAATATCTAGATACATAGGAAATATTTCAAGAAGAGCAAAAACTTAAGTTGCAAAGTCAAAATCATGTTAAGCCAACAAGCATTCTCAAAAGAGGATTTCTATAAAAAGAACCTCCAGAGCACCATACACCTACAACAATCACAGTTTCAAAGGGCAAAATCACAATCAATATTCTAAAGCACAATTTAGAAAGGTCAACTCCACAATATGAGGTAGTTCCCTCTAACATTCTAGGTTATTATGATTACTATGATTTTGATGATAAACAATACCTAGATTCACATTACAACACCATTCAACTACAACATAGTATTCACACTGCACAAGAGATTACCATTCCTATTTTTGACACAGGTCACACTGATAGTGAGTCTCCCATGAGACCCATCGATTAGTATTTTTCCTCTCTTTTTGTACATATTTTCCTTCTCTCTTACTCCTTGTACATAGTTTATTTTCATGTTGTTTTTACAATAGCTTATTTCTAGAAAATAAAAAAATAATATAACTTGTCAAAAACACAAAAAAATTCAAATAATTACTCCAAAACATGAAATTTTAGATTATATGCATTGCTATGTTTACACTTCTTATATTTTCCAAACACTACATATGTTAGATATCTTAATATAGTAAGTTTTATCATACATATATGCTTCACTTGTTCTTTTCAAGTGCTAGTGTTGGGTTTTTATTCTTATTATAGCTTTGGTGCTGAAGTGAAGCCCAATGAGCTAATGTGTTGGCCCTTTCATGCAAGACTGTGGTCTTGCAAGCTCACCTAAAGCATGTAATGAGAGACTGGTTCTCATAGATTTTGTTGCACAATAACATTAATTTAGTCATATTATTTATTTTTAACACATATTTAAATAGATATTACATAAAGGTAAAGATAGACTACTTTGATCCTTGGAGTATTAAGCTCAATCACAATATTTATGTAGATTAATGCCATTGTAGTTAAAATTCGTTACTTAGAAAAAGAAAATATTCGTTTAGATTTCATACTAAGTTCCAATCACTAAATTCTCAACTCAACCTATCATAGATACACAACTTACCTATTCAACTGAACATGAACACAATAATGTTTATAGTATCCGCAACTCATATATTAAGCTTTAGCAAAGTACTATGAAGAAAAAATCCATCTTCCTAGTGCTTTATAATAGGGGTATTTATACTTGTTTATCCATGACCAAGTATTTACAACATCAATGAAAATATTAATTGACCAATGAAATCTCAACAAATTGAGAGTCATGGCACTCTATCAACTAACTTCTCCTAAGGACCTGGGCCTTTGCACCCCCTATATACTCTCTCTATGCTAGATCCTTACTGCCATGTGTTCCTCTCCTTGTGGGTTAGTGTAAAAATTTTGATGGATAAGGTTTGGGTGACCCTTATGAACTGCTCCTTGACCGCTCTCACTTCCCATACACTCCCCAAGTCTTCTTTTATTATTATAAGTCATATTCTCTTGGGTTCCTCATGATTAATTCTCCTTTGATTGGATCCTCTCATGCTGGTGCTTATGCACCTTAGTGTATTTATGTCATGCAAATTCCACATCATGATGCTTTCATTCCATAGTATTCCACTCCAGACTCCTTCTACACCATATCGGTTCCATGCCAAAATGTCAAAATATTTATCCAATATTTGGGGGCCAACATCACCCCACACTATGCTCTTAGTCTGTCCTAGACTAAGTCTTGTTGGTGGCCTCTACCAAAAATTTAGGCCCCATCTACTCGATCTGCTTCTTGAAATTATCCCAATATGACAATGTGTCAAGTAGCTTGGCAGTTATTACCTTAATGGCCTCCTTAGACTTCTTCACCTCCTCGAGTTGGCTAGATGTCTCATTTGCCCTCTTGACTAATTCATCCAGGGATGTACTGACATCCTTTTGGATGTCTTCGAGCGTTAAGACTTCTTCGATAACCTATCCTTGGAGGGATACAAAATTGGCATTGAAATTTTGATGATGTGTATTGATCTTTTCTTCCATTGTCTCCATATCCTTGAATGCTTTGGCATGCTTAGTGTGATCCCTTATTAATATTGTAGCATCATCCATCTGTTACCTTTGGGCATCTTATGCTTAGAGATGAGCCTCTAGGATATTATTTGGGCATGCCAATTGTTTAAAAATTCCATCCAAAATAGGGATGACTTCCTTATCTCTCTCTAGGGCATGCTTGTAGACTTCAACTACCTTGATGAATTACTCCACTATCTCCAATTCCTCATCTCTTGGTGTAGGCTGCTCCTTAAAGTGCTTCAATAGGAAGTTCACCAAGGTTTTTAGTTTGTTTATGGCATCCTCATCAAGAGGTACATCATCCACCAATGTTGCCTCCTATCCCAAAATTTTATTACATAAATTCAATGTTTTAATTTTTGCCTTCATGGCCTCTTTTACCTGTTGCTTCAAAGTATCCACTTCCTCAATGAATGCCTTCTTGGTGGCAACTTCTTTATTATACATACCCACCACCTAGGTATGTTTATTCTCTAAACTATGCACATTAACAATGGACAAAATATGCTAGTGCATAACATCCAAGGCCATCTTTAAGAACGTTATGATGGCTTATAGAAGGGTGATCTTTTGGAGATCCACCCATAGTGGTTTGGGTAGTGTAGGATCATCAGGACCTAAAGAAAGGCTATCTTGGGGGAGCTCAAAGGTGCACTCCTCATTGTACATGTCTAATAAAAAATACACATGCTTAATTATCTCCAAGGTTGCATTATGAGGAATGAAGTGCGGCCATAGATATAACATCTTATCAGGGATGCCCACTTAATAATGATCACATAGATTGGCAAATGCATAAATAGTAGGTTATTCAATGGATCCGATCAACTCCTTCCATTTATTTGGGTTATGTTCCAGGACCTCGATCTCTGCATTGGTAACTAAGTAAGTGTTACCAATGGTCATTCTGCTCATTCACCATCCTCCTTTTCACCATAAAGGTACTCAACATCAAGTGGTGAGTTGTTAGATGTGGCCTCCTTCTCTTGCATCGAGGAGGGTGTCTTCTCAAAATTGGATTATGATCCTTCCATTTGGACTACAAGAACTTCCTGGTTAGGTGCTTAATTTTTGACCCAATGATGTACAACTCTTGATGAAGAAAATTTTGGGGGAAATAGCTATAGAGTGGTTTTAGGGGGTGAAGGTAGAATTGTAGGAATGTATGGAAGAGAAGGTGGGGGTGGAGGGACTTGTGCTAGTGGATATTTGGGTGGAGAAGGGAGGGGAAAAGAAGGGCGAGGTGGAGAAGGACACAGTAGAGATGGTCAGGGAGGTGAGGATCTAGGTGGTGAGGTGTTTGGTTGTGGGCCTAGGCAGTCTTTTATTGCTTTTGTGGATCTTGCTAACCACTTGCACTGGCATCATCTTTAGCCCACTTTTTCTTCTTCAATGGAGGTGTTGGTGGGAGATTTTCCTTATGTTTTTTTCCCTTTGAGTCTTTCCTGGGTCATAACATATAAAACAAATTATGTACCTATTTTCCCACCAGTATTTGTTTGACCTTTATATCTATTAGGTCTATTTCCTTCTTCTCTTTATATGCTTTTTTACCTAGAGACATACATATTTTGGAGGGTATGAATCTCCAAATCAATCTTTTCCAACTCCAAGGTAGTAAGTTGTGCATCATATATCCAATTTATAGAGTCAAAAAAGTACCACATCGAAAAGGTATATGGTAACTATTGATAATTTTGACCCCATAGGTCAAATTACCACCCTTATCATTTGAAGCTATTCATGTCATTGCTAATTTGATTTTGCTTAGATCAATTCTAAAGGGACAGTCAGAATACTTTAGTTTTTCATAAAGCACAAGAAATACTTCAGGCTTTCATGAAAGAAAGACTTTAGGTTTTGTCTAAGCATCAAAATTATTTTAGACTTTTTATTTGAAATAACTTTTCCAAGGACCATCACATAGTTTCCCAAAGGACACTTTCATTTTCTCAAAGGGTATTCATCAAAAGGACAAGTAGACTATTCCACTAGTGCTGAAGGGTTTTTTCCAAGGAAAAAGTACACTTTGAATAAATCAAAAGGAATACTTTCAAGTTCTGAAGGGACACTTTGAGGAAATTCAAAAGGATACTTTTGAGTTTTGAAGGGACACTTGGAAAGGGAGAAAGGACCTTTACAATTTTTACAAAGGGTCACTTTCCCTTCGGGAAAGTTCACTTTGCAAATTTTTGAAGAGTTGATTCCAAAAGGTTGAGGGGTCACTTTCCCTTTAGAAAAGTCACTTGGAAAAAATCCGAGGGACACTTTAGAAATCCTGAAGGGATCTTTCCCTTTGAGAAAGTTCATGCCATAAAAGCTGAAAGGTAGAATTCCTTTGGGAGGGTTCATTTTGAGAATCTCGAAGGGCTCTTTCCCTTTGGTTAAATTATGCCAAAAAATCCAAAGGATCATTTTTAGAGTGCCAAACGGTAGTTTTGGAAAGCCCAAAGGACAATTCACAAAGGTTTCAAAGATGACAATTCTTTAAGATATTTTGTCCAAATAAATTGTCCATTACAAGAATTTTGAAGGAATTGATCAACGTAAAGGGGGAAAAGTCTTGAATTTTTTTGAAATAAAGAATGACTTTACAAAGGTTTGATGAAAAGAATTCCTTTGAACATTTTGTCTAAAGGAATAGTCTATTGTTAAAAACCTGAAGGAATTATTCAAAGTGAAAGAAAGAAATAGAAAGAATTCATTTGGACTTTTTGTTTGAAGGAAATGAACAAGAATTGACCACTTCAAAGAAAATAGACAGAGGAGAAAATACAAAAGAAATAAGTCCATGGAAAAGAGGAAAATAAATAGCCCAAAGAAACACATTCATAAAAGCGAAGAAATTGAGAGCAAAAGGTTGAGAAATAACAAGGAGTTCAATCTAAATACACCTCTCACTCATCAAGGTCCTTTCCATGCAAGCAAGGGCTATCTATAGTTGATTGGTCAAAGCTTTGATTGACTATTTGTTGACATTAGGCTTATTACCTAGTCATCTCATGCATTCAAGATCCAACTGAGCTTCGAGTTCAGTCAAAGAGGCATATTTATTTGAAGATTGTGGCATGGCTTTCCATGCAAGAGTTTGACTTGTCAAACTCAGGTCCACCTCATCCCTTCTATGCCAACACAAAATTTCATGCATGTGCTCTTGTTTATCTTGTTGAAGGCTTTAAATGTTTTCAATAGTTCAAGTGGAGTTCTAAATTTAGTTTTGGCATTGATTTCATGTAAAGGAGATTATTCTCTTATTTCAGGTAGTTCAAGTGGAGTTATATATTTTGAGATTGGCGTAGCATTATGCATGATGAAATTTTTGACTCAAACTTGGGCTATCCATCATTTTAAATTCCAAAGAGCTTTTCATGCAAGGCATAAGACAAAAAAAATATTATTTGAAGGATGTGATAGCACACGTTAGACTTGGTTGGTCTCCTCTTCTATTTTCAATGCCAATCTCTTGGATGTTGTATCTTTTTATATATAAGTTGGCTTTTCAGCCTTGAATTGTATCCTCTTTTGGCTAGACTAAACTCTACCAAAATTTGTGTTTTTTAACCTTTTCAAATAAATAGAAGGATAGTTTTCAGACTCCAAAGTGCTAGTATAATGTATTTATGTCAGTGATTTGCATATGTGATAGATTTTTCTTCCCTGTCAAGTCATGATTCTTACCTAGTTACTAGTTAATTAGATTATGCAAGTCATGTTCTATGTTTAATATATTTAGGTTGAAGTTATAGTGGATATAAGTGGCTGGTTAGTGCCTTGAATCAAGCATATTCCATCATTTCCCTCAAGCTTTGATCACAAGATAAAACTTTTTCATGAAATACTGATGCGCAGGGGTCAATTGGGGTTAAAAATTCAATCTTTTTATTATTTGATTAGTGTTTTTAGAAGCTCAAATTGAGTGGATCAATCAAAATTTAGGTGTATCACCATCATTAGGTAGGATTTCACTTCAATTTTTTCTTCCCTTTTCCTTGGCAGTTTGTAGCATAGAGTAGACATCCTAATTGATACACTAAATGGAGCTAGCCCTTAAAATCTAGAGATTCAATCCAATGATTAGGTTACCCATAGCCTAAGATTATTTCCATGTTTTAGTAGACTGTGAAGGCCTAAAACTACCTTCACAAGGGTGAAAATCTGATTGATAATAGTTTTTGGCATTCCTGATGGGACAAACAAAGAAATATTTACGTATCTAAAGAAATTTTGGAGCTGAGGAGAAGTATTTGTAGTAGAAGAGAATATTTATCTTCATCACAAGCTAAAGATTCTTCAAGTTTCAGAGCTCATAGCATCATTCTAGCAATTCTTTCATGCCAAAGGTTACCACAAGGTTAGGAAGTAAAGGTATTCCTTTTGAATTTATATCATATAAGAGATCAAGGTTTAGGAGGAAAAAACCATATCCTTAAGAGTGATATTTGTCTCCTGATTATCCTACTATTCTAATCACTACAAACCCCACTACCCAAATGACCATAAAAAACTAGGTGTTTGTTCCATTCAATAAAGGTAGCCCACTGAATATAGCCCAATTTGATGACATTATAGTGTCTACCCTTAAGAGCATCCCATTCTTCTCAGGATAAAATCAAACAACCTCTATTGAGCATATCTAAGATGTAGCTAATCTCTGTTCAGTCCATAATGTTGTTGAAAATAATATTGATATCAGATTGTTTGCTAATTCCTTCAAAGGAAAAGCATTGTAATGGTATAAAAACCTCCTACCAAACTCCATTTCTTTTTGGGATGAATTGGGTGCATCCTTAGTCAAGTAATTTGATGAAAAATCTAATCACCTATCTTTAGTTGAGTAATTAACTGCCATAAACAAAGTTCCTCATGAGTTCATGTTTGATTTTAACCTTAGATTCCAAAAGACATGGACCAAAATACCTATTTTGATTAGGCCATCCTCTGAATATGCATTCTTATACTATTTAAAAGCCCTTAACTTTGACATTAGTGTGATGATACAGTCAATGAGTGGTACTACCTTGCCAAATGCTTATGAAGTTGCAATAAGGGCATAAAATAGTTTGATACAAGCTGGTAAGATTTCTCCAAGACTCCAATGTCTATATTCCCAGAATTGAATTCTATACTAGCCCTTCAAGTTCCTAAAATTCCCCAAATTCTATCCTTAGCTCCTATTCCATCACCTCAAGCTCAAATTGTAGCCCCTACTAGTCAAGCTAGTGAGATAGGAGAGTTGAAAATCTTATTATAATATTTTAGGAATGAAATATTACAACTCAAGAGATAAAAATATCAGTCTAATAGGCCCTATCAACAAAAAAATTAGACCACCTATCAGCCCTTCAAAGGCCTCCTTATTAAGGTTTTAGAGAGAATAGAATACCTTATCAAACACAAAAATCCATAACTCTAGCTAAGCCATATGCTTCCCTTGATCCTAATGCTCCTTCCACTTCAAAATCCATAGTTCCCACCCCACCTCAAAACAACTTGATGCAGGATTCAGATTGGCAGTCCTCAAATCTCAATGATGCTCAAAACCAAGCCTTAGTATCACAAAACATCACTATGCTACAAATAACACAAGAAGAGTTTTCTTTTCAAGGAGTTTGGTACCAATATATATGTTTGGCATTCACAAGGAGAGACTCAACAAGTTCAAGGCCATCCTGATGCCATTAATGTACATTAACAAGTGGATGATCATATTGTTTTTACTCAGGGTGTTGAAACTAACAATCCAAGTGGTCAAGTTGCAGCTGTAACTAGAGATAAAAAAAGATCCATTGGTGATAAAGACTTCAAGTACTCCTAATTTTGTTTTTAAGAGTACAAAGGAACAATTTTTTGCCCCTAAAACTCAAAAAAATTAGAATATAGAGGTTAGTAAAGTTCATCAAGTACCTCTAGTTCATGAACAACCAGTGCTTTAGAAAGTGCAACCAAAGTTTAGTGGATCTCATTTTAGTATAGTAGATCAAATGATGAAGTCTAATATCATCATTATAATTTGGGATGCTCTTTCCATTTTAGGATAATGTTCATCCTATAGCTTTCAACTCTCAAATTATTTCGAAAACCAGTTAGGAAAGAAGGTGTTGTCTTGACTAATTCAGATCAGCCAACTAAACAACATGTATAACAAGTAAATGAGATGAAAAAGGTGGAAAAAATTGAGGAAAAATCAAAGAAAACTCATCTTTTTTACCTTTCTTTGATAGTAGGTGATACTTTGGTTCATAATTGTATGGTGGATAGTGGAGCTAGTAATACAGTCATGCCTAAATAGATTACAGACAAGCTTGGCCTTATTTATGAACCAAACACTAAAGAGGTACTTTAGTTGGATGGGTCACCAAAAAAGATGATAGGCATCATCAGATATTTGAAGTTGAAGTTACATGCTTATCCCAATGTTACTATTCAATAGGATGTTGTTGTGGTAGATTTACCTCCTTACTTTGCTATGTGCCTTTCAAGGGACTTCACCTCAAAGATTGGGGGATATTTATAAGCTAATTGGAATTATTTAATGTTCATAACTAGGAATGGTACCAAGGTAACAATTCATTCTGAACTTATTTCATGTTTTTATATGGAGCCATATATGCCAAGTGTTGTGAACTCTAATTGTATCATCTCGGATGAAGTACTAGAAGCTAGTGAAGTAGAAAGTGAATCACCTTTGGATGGAGTTCCATATTTTTTATTTGATGAGTGGGATTTCAATTTTCATTATCATGATCCTTATAATCTGATTGAAAAAGGACTTAGTGTGTATTGCCTTCATGAGAATGATGCACCAATTCTAGCCATGGTTAAGGATGATGAGTCTAGTGAAGATTTATGGTAATTATACTTTGATGGATCAAGGAATAAGCATGGAACCAGAAATGGAATGGTGTTGGTTTTTCCAACAAAGCAAAGGTATTTCTCTTCTATTAAATTTTAGTTTGGTTGTTCAAACAATGTTGTTGAGTATGAAGCACTAGTTCACAGTTTGAAGTGGGCTAGGAAGATGAAAATCAACACCTTGCATGTTTTTGGTGATAGTGAACTTGTAGTTCACCAAGTAAGAGGTTTGAATATATGTAAAAATTTGTTGCTTAAGTCTTATAAGCATAGAATATGAGACTTAATTGAATATTTTCAAGCTTTTAATATTCAAGCAATATCGAGAGGTGAGAGTAAACACACAGATAGGCTAGCCACCATTGGGTCACAATTTAGTATCCCAGCTAATATAAAGAGTGAGAAAATTTAGTCACATATAAAGTTTGTTGTAAGGCCTTCTATTCTAGTTAATCATGAGAATTGGCAGGTGTTCGAAGATGACAATCAAATTGTGATATTCCTGTAAGAGGAGGCTGATTTTTCTTCAAGAAACCAATCAAAGTATTTGCAATAGTATGGTAATCATATTGTGAAACTAAAAACAAATAAGTTGCCCAAGGGATTAGTCACACTTGATAAAAATTTTAGTGGTGATGATGAGTTAAGGAAGGAGAAGTCATCCTTGTCAACAAAGGAAAAACACTATGCCAATATAGAGGTTGCAGCTGGTAAGTTTTTAAAGTTGGGTAAGGTATGTACTCCTTCACAAAAGGAAGCTTTCATTGAGTTATGTTCAAGTTTTGCTAATGTATTTGCATGGAAATATAGTTATCTCAAAGGATTTGACCCAAGTTTAGCTCAACACACCATTGAGTTAGAGGCTAAAACCAAATCAGTGAGACAAAAACAAAGGCCCATTAATCCTAAGCTTGAGCCTTTAATGAGAGATGAGCTTCACAAGATCATAGAGTTAGCTATTATATTTCTAATCAAGCACTCAACTTGGGTGTCAAATCTTGTTGTGGTATGGAAGAAGAATGATGAGATTAGATTGTGTGTTGATTTTCATGATTTGAACAAGGCTTCACTTAAAGATCATTATCCATTGCCATCAATAGAACAAATTTTACAGCTAGTTGCAGGTTCAAAAAAGTTTTTTTTGTTGGATGAATACAATGGCTACAATCAGATTTTTTTCAAAGAAGAGGACCAATTGACGACTGCCTTCATAACTAAGTGGGGGACATTTGCATACAAAAAGATGTCATTTAGTTTATCTAATGTTAGAGCAACTTTTCAGAGAGCCATGTATATGGAATTTTAGGGCCTTCTTAAAAAGTTTGTATTTATTTATTTGGATGATATAATAGTGTTTTCAAAGAGTGCAGATGATCACATGGTTCATCTCAAGCAAGTGTTCAAAAGGTGTAGGAAATTTGGGGTATCTCTAAATCCCAAAAAGTGTGTCTTCTCAGTTCATGAAGGTAAGATTCTTGGACATGTTGTTTCAAAGCATGGTTTAAGCATAGATTATAAAAGGGTAGACTCCATTCTTGCACTTTCCTTGCCTAAGCACAAAAAATATATGCAAAGCTTCTTTGGGAAACTTAACTTCATGAGGAGATATATTTCAGATTTTGTCATTTTAGCCAAGCCACTTATAGCCATGCTAAAGAAGAATCAGAGCTTCAACTGGTCTAAATAATGATTAAAAAGTTTTGAAGATATTAATAAGGCCATAACTAGTGCTCTTACACTTATAAATCCAAATTTCACAAAAGATTTCATTTTGTATACATATGCTAACATGGACACCATTTCAAGCATTCTTATGCAATAAAATCATGAGGCTTTAGAGCAGCCAATAACTTTCTTTAGTCAAGGCTTGAAAGACTATGAAACAAGGTACTCTTTTGTTGAAAAACATGTACTTTCAGTTATAAGGTCTCTTAAAAAGTTTAGATACTTGTTGTCTAACAATAAAATACACCTAATGGTCTCTCACCCAAACATCAAAGAGTTCCTTTTGAACAAAGATATAAATGAGAAGAGATCTAGTTAGATAACTAAGGTAATGGAATATGATGTGGAAATTAAGGTCAAAAATTTGGTTAGAGGCAAAGGACTTTATGAGCATCTAGCTCAAGACTTGCAAGAAACTAATGAGGTTGTTTTGGTGTCAAATGATGAAGAGGTTGCAACTAGTCATACCTCACCTTCTAGCTAGTTTCATGACTTGGTAAGATATCTCCAAGACAATAATTATCCCTCTCATCTAAGTGCTTCAAAAAGAAGATATTACAGGTTGCAATCAATTCCATTTTTGCTTATTGATGGTGTTTTGTTCAAGAAAGATATCAATGGCATGTTGCTAAGATGTATACAACCAAGCCAAACTTAGAGATTACTTGAAGAATTCCATGATGGACATGGTGGAGGAAATTTTTCTTAAGAACTACAGCCATTAAGATCATGAAAGGTGGGTACTATTGGCCTAGTATATTTGGTGATTTTCATGCATGGGTTAAAAAGTGCAAATAGTGTGCTATGTTTGTAGGAAAAGTGAAACTTATAGCATTACCTCTTCAATTGATTGCGGTGGATTAGCCCTTTGTCCAATGGGGATTGGAATTTATTGGTATCATAAATAATCCTTCAAGTTTATGACATAAATGGATTCTAACTGCTACAAATTACTTCACACGTTAGATAGAAGCAGTGACATTGAAAGAAGCAAACAAAACTAATGTTCTAGATTTCTATGAAGGTTTACTTACTATATTTAAAGTTCCTTCAACTATTATTTTTGATAATGCAATGGATTTTGTGGGAACTAAGATCAGTCAATGGGCTTTCCAACATGGAATTTATCTTAGCACTTCATCAAACTATTATCCACAAGGCAAATGGCCTTGCCGAATTAACAAATAAGAACCTATTGAAGATCATAAGGACTATTGAGGATAATTAGATATCATGGCATATCAAGTTGAAGTCAGATTTATGGGCTGATAGGATCACCAAAAAAAGATCAATAACCAACTCTCCATATAAGCTAGTATATGGTAAAGAGACAAAGTTACCCATTTCTCTTGAATTTCTTGTTTTGGAACTAATGCATCAGCTTGAGTTTTTGGAGAATGAGCCTATGGAGATTAGGTATGCTAAGTTCATGGAGCTAGAAGAGATAAGAAATTAGTCCATGCTAGCCATGGATATTCATCAAACATAAGTGAAGAGAGCTTTTGACAAAGGAGGTTCTTCATGAAGTTTCAAAAAAGGAGATATGGCCCTCAAGTGGGATGAGGATATAGCTAAACCAGGAAGGCACATGAAGTTTGACTCCATTTGGAGTGGCCCATACATAATCTCTAGCTATAAATCCCACAATGCCTTCCAACTTGTAAAGATGGATGGTAAGGAGCTTCCAATCCCATTCAATGGGATACATCTGAAACATTTCTACTGAAGAGAAAAGTTCCTTGTACATAGTTTGTTTTGATTTCCTCCAAATGTTGTTTAAGCATAGTAGTTTCATTTTGTTTTATTCCAAATAAGTGCTTGTTTGCACATTTGCTTTTTAGTTAGTTTTCTTTGCTTTATGTGTTTTCCTTCTTGTTTTGGAGGATGAAGGTTATCTTTTTCAAATCAGAGGTTGTACTTATAGTCATGGACCAAATTTACCATTATTTTATGAGTTCAAATGTTATGTTTATGGTCTAAGTTCTCAAGCATAGCAGGCATGTTTCCTAATAGATTCACCAAAATGTTGATAATTTTGATGCCACATGTCAAATTGCCACCCTTATGATTCAAAGCTTTTCATGTCATTATTAATTTGCTTTTGCTAAGATTAGTTATAAAGGGATAGTCAGTATACTTTGGGTTTTCACAAAGCATAAGAAATACTTTGGGATTTCATGGAAGGAAGACTTCAGGTTTTGTCTAAGTATCAAAAAAATTTCATACTTTTTGTCTGAAACAACTTTTTTGAGGACCATCACACAGTTTCTCGAAGGACACTTTCATTTTCCTGAAGGGTATTCATCAAAAGGACAAGTGGACTATTCCAACAATGCTAAAGGGTTATTTTCAAGGAAAAAGTAAACTTTAAAGAAATCTAAAGGGATACTTTTGATTTTTGAAGGGACACTTGGAAAGGGCAAAAGGATCTTTACAATTTTTTCGAAGGGTCACTTTCCCTTCAGGGAAGTTAACTTTGTAAATTTTTGAAGAGTTGATTCCAAAAGGTTGAGGGGTCACTTTCCCTTTGAGAAAGGCACTTAGTAGAAATATTAGGGACACTTTAGAAATACTGAAGGGCTCTTTCCCTTTAGGAAAGTTCATGCCACAAAAGCTAAAGGGTAGAATTTGTTTGGGAAGGTTCATTTCAAGAATCCTGAAGGGCTCTTTCCCTTCAGGAAAGGTTATGCCAGAAAATCTGAAGGATCATTTTTAGAGTGCCGAAGGGTAGGTTTAAAAATCTTGAAGGACAATTCACAAAGGTTCCAAAGATGACAATTATTTTAGACATTTTGTTTGACGAAATTATCCATTGCAAGAATTTTGAAGGAATTAATCAAGGCAAAGGGGGAAAAGTCTCAATTTTTTTTGAAAGAAAGAAAGACTTTACAAAGGTCTGAGTACAATAATTCCTTTGGACATTTTGTCTAAAGGAATAGTCCATTGTTAAAAACTTGAAGGAATTATTCAAGGTGAAAGAAAAAAATAGAAATAATTCCTTTGAACTTTTTGTCTGAAGGAAATGAACAGGAAGTGACCACTCTGAAGGAAATAGACAGAGGAGAAAAGCCAAAAGAAATAAGTTCATGGAAAAGAGGAAAATAAATAGCCCAAAGAAACACATGCACAGAAGCGAAGAGACCAAGAGAAGAAGGCTGAGAAATAATGAGTTTAATCTGAATTCACCTCTCACTCATCAAGGTCCTTTCCATGCAAGAAAGGGCTATTTATAGTTGATTGGTCAAAGATTCAATTGACTATTTGTTGAAGTTAGGCTCATCACTTAGTCATCTCATGCATTCAAGATCTAACTCAGCTTTGAGTACAGTCAAAGAGGCATATTTATTTGAAGATTGTGGTGTGGCTTTCCATGTAAGATTTTGACTTGTCAAACTTGGGTCCACCTCATCCCTTCTACATCAGCATGGAATTTAATGCATGTGCACTTGTTTATCTTGTTAAAGGCTTTCAATATTTCTAGCAGTTCAAGTGGAGTTCTAAATTTAGTTTTAGCATTAATTTCATGCAAAGGAGATTATTCTCTTGTTTTAGGCAGTTCGAGTAGAGTTCTATATTTGGATATTGGTGTAGCATTATGCATGATGAAAGTTTTGACTCAAACTTGGGCTCTCCCTCATTTTCAATGCCAAAGAGATTTTCATGCAAGGTATAAGATAAAAAGAATATTATTTGAAGGCTGTGATAGCACATGTTGGAATTGGTTGGTCTCCTCTTCTATTTTAAGTGCCAATCTCTTGGATATTATATCTTTTTCTATATAAGTTGGCTTTTTAGCCTTAAATTGCATCCCCTTTTGGCTAGACCAGACTCTGCCAAAATTTGTGTTTTGTAACCTTTTCAGATAAATAGAATGATAGTTTTAAAACTCCAAAGTGATCCAAAACTTAAAATATTTGGTTGAAAGATAATTCAAGAAACAAGAACAACACAATTCAAATAATGCTATCTCTGAAAAGAGATGTTTTATTGATCAAATTTGCAGACCCAAACATATGCCTATCTTTGAGAAGAGATGTCTAATTTCTATTTTAGGTTAAATCTTCATTTATACATGTTTTGAAGGTGGGGGGAGGATGTGTAAGGTCACAAATATCGAGGGAGATAAATTGGTTTGACTTTTGTGATTTACAACAATACAGAATTTGAGGAATTACTATTTTTAGAAACTTACTATTTTTAGACTGTACTACTAAAATTGAAATTTGGGGCAGTTACATTGAGTTTTTGAGGGTCAAAATTCATTAAGTGGAGATCCATTCCATCTCACCATGTTCTCTTCATTTTTATCTTTCCAATGGTTTAAATGGTGAGTTAATTGGAGCTACAGTGCAAAAGTTATGGCTCCTAGAAGTTCTATCATCAATTAGGGTGGACCTGCCACCTGAATTATCGCCTAAATTATTTCCTAGATCACAAAGTGATAATATAGTGTATGTATGTTAGTGATTTGAATATGTGATAGATTTTTATTCCTTTTCAAGTCCTAATTCTTATCTGGTTACTAGCTAATCAGATTATGTAGGTTATGTTCTGTGTTTAATATATTTTGGCTAAAATTACAACAGATATAAATGGTTGGTTAGTGCCTTCAATCAAGCATATTCCATCATTTACCTCAATATTTGATCATAAGATAGAACATTTTCATGAAATATTGATGCATAGGGGTCAATTGGGGTTTAAATTTTAGTCTTTTTATTGTCTAATCAATGTTTTTGGAAGCTCAAATTGAGTGGATCAACCGAAATTTAGGTGTATCACCATCATTAGGTAGGATTTCCCTTCAAGTTCATTTATTACCTTTACCTGATAGTTTTTAGTGTATATTAGAGATCCTAATCGATACACTAAAGGTAGCTAGCCTTTATTATTTAGATATTCAATGCACTGATTAGGTTACCCATAACCTAGGATTATTTTCATGTTTCAGCAGACTGTGAAAGCTTGAAAATACCTTCAAAAGGGTGTCAATCTGATTGAAAATAATAAATTTAACCATGTGAAGAGTTATCTAGAAGGGATCATCCTGATGTGCATGAGAGACAAGTGTTGCTTCATTGAAAATTGTGCTTGCTTAGTAGCCACTGAGGGCAAATTATTTAGGATATGCCATTCATTCCCAAATTCCTTCTTCATGCCATCAAACCAATACTTCATATTTATTTAAAAGTAGGGGTGATGTGCCATGGGCATTTGAATTATTTTTAGTGCTCATTAGGAGACCTATTATTGGGTGGTTATGTCCACTTTAGTGCTATTGAGGTATAGTATGGTACACCAATCTCATAAAAAACCATCAAAAGTAGAAATACTCTCGATGAAAACCTATGATTCGGTATCCGATGGGTCTTCTCTACATCCTCAATAATTTTTTGGCTAAAATACATAACCCAATTATATTTTAAGCCTTGAGTGACTTGGAGGGTGATGTAGAAGTGAGCCATGTCAACCTCCTTCAGATAATTGGTCTTACCAATCTTGGTCATGATGATCTACATTGTAACCCATAGGGCATGATCCTGTAGGTTCCTTATTACATGGAATGACCTTGATTCTAGTACATCAACACCATGGCTATCTTTTGAACCTCATCAATGTTTACCAAGTCATCAGCCACATCTAACCCTAAACACTATAGTAATAATACCTTACTTATCCTCTCGAGCATGATATTCATATTATGCCCGACAAAATAGAGATAGTCCTTATAAATGCATGAAAGAAGGAACTTGATCACCTCCATGGGTTTTCTAAAGTAAGGCAAATTGAAAAGTTGGAATAAATCTGTAGCATCTAACACATTCAATATCTTAAGATCATACACCAACTGGATTTTTGTGTTTTGAAACTTGACTTTATAATCGTTCTATAAATCAACCACATTCCCATGTTGATGATGGTTGTAATAAAAAATCATGAAAGAGGACAACTTGGAGACCCAATTATCCACGTGCAACACTGAATTAGGATATTGCATTTCCTAAATCATTAGAGGTAGGGGTAGAGATGATTGAGTCTTCTTGGCTTGTCATTCCATACTTGCTTCTCCCTTTCTATGCATTGTGCTTGTTCCTCTGGTGTCTCTTCTCTAATGAAAATAATCTATCCTCTAAGTAACTCCTCTTTCTATAGTATTGTAGGTAATGGATCAATCCTTAGGGCCTTTTTCTTAGGCTGCATCACCCTCCAAGGAGCTTAAAGGTTAATGCATGGTCATCCAATGTTCTCAAATGAATACATGATTATGGTCTATGACTTTGTATTGTTGAACTTAAGTGCCCTCTAATGGTGAAGTTTTGTAACATGTAACCTATAAGCTTTCCCTATCATGGTTGTGTCCCAAAGTTACCTTATGCCTTGCTTACATGGATTGATTCTCACCTCAGTACCTATGTATCAACTCATGATGTTTCATACTCTAGCTATGGAATTGATTTTACTCTATTCACTCTCATTTATGGTATTTTATTTGATCTCAACTCTTGGCTCTTGTAATGTCAAGTAAATGCAAAGGTAAAATAATAAAATGAGCTAACTTGTCTATTTATAGGCTCAAGAGGGTGGTCCAAATTTACTACCCCCTTTTAACTCATCCATTACTTCTCATCATTAATGCATTTTCCAATGGCCACCACTCTCCAACCATCACTTCTCATAATTAATGCATATAATGGTATTATCATGTCACATTATTGGCATATTTCTCATAATTATTATCCTTTTCTACATTAATGGTACATCCCATCCTGCACCTTTCCTTGAATTAAAAGATAGTTATGTCCCACACTTTTTTTAGAGTGGAAGACAACTGTGTCTTTCAAAATTTAAACTAATGGTAGGAACACCCTATCCTTAGGCTATATGTTTTGTGTGTGTTAAATGACTTTCACGCCCTCAGTACATTACGCACCCTAAATATCTTGTGCACCATAGATACCTTATGTTCCTTAGTGAACTTACATGCCTATCTTTAATTATGAATTCAAATCTCTCACCCCACACTAAAACTGAGTCGTGGTCCTCCATGAAAAGATAATTACAAACTTAAAAACAATTACATTAAATTTTTTTATGTGCAATAAAAGTAGCACTGTTATTAAAAAAATAGGAAATCCTAAGCTAATGGCATAAGGCTTATTATTTTACAATATTTTAACTACTCATAAGTGAATTATGGTCAGAGTATGTTGCCATTGTAATGCCAAGAAAGGAACTAGCCATCCAACCTTTGTAACTGACAAATTTTGGTAAGCCAAATTTTGTGAATGACAAAAGGACCATCCTATTGAATTTGAATTTTTCCATAATGGAGCATGAACTTGGAATTGTATAGAAATACCATCATTCCTAGGGAAAATGTTTTGTGCTTTATGTGGTGGTCATGCCGTACTTTTTATTTGTGATTTTCCACATCCTTACTCCAATAAGCGAGGAAACATGATTTATAAAGTTGTAATAAAGTATCTAGGCATTATTTCAAGGATGATTCCTCATCTATTTGTCCTACATGCGTAATACAAAGAGATGGCACCAAAAATTCAACTAGAAGGACTACCTCTTTTCCATATACTAAATTGAATAGGGTGCTTTTATTCAGGTACTTGTAAGTTGTTTGGTAAGCCCATAATACCTTAGATACCCTATCATCCCAATTATTTTAGCCAATATTAGAAATATTTGTCAGGGTGATGCCTAGGATCTTGTTGAAGGCCTCAACAGTATCATTAGCTTGAGGGTGATATGACATTTTTTTATGGTATGTAATCATGAATTCATCTAGTAAGACATGAATAGTTTCATTTAGGAAATGGGTACCATGATCACTAGTGAAACTTAGTGAACATCCAAACTAAGTTATGATATGATCTCAAATGAAATTCACACTATTAGTAGCTATACAATCTCTTGTTGGCACAACTTTAGCCCAACACATGAGGTATGATGATATACTAGGAACTTGTTCATCATCTAGTTGGAGTGATGGGGCCAACAAAATCAATGGTCCATTTCTCAAATGGTTCATGAGAGGTAATTGGTCATAAAGGCATGATATCTCATTGGTTCAGTTTCCCTATGCACTAACATATATCACATTGCTTAACATATACTTAAGCATCTTGAAAAAGAGTAGGCCACCATAATCCAACCAGTAGAACTTTTCATGTAATAGCCTCTCCAGCATAGTGTCCTCTAGCAATACCTTCATTAACTTCTTGTAGTACCATGGAACACTCATGTTTCATAACACAGTGTTGAAGAACCTCATTGTGGCCAATCTTGTAAAGATCCCCTCCTATGAGCTAAAAAGGTATGACATGGACCATGAATTGTTTCTTGGTTTGAGGCATGAAACAGTCAGGTTATGAGCTAGTGGTTAAAGAGGTGGTAATATCTTCCATCTCCTCAGGTACACAAGTAACCTAGAAGAGTTGAAAATTAGGTAAGTCATCTTCAATAACATACAGTGGCTCTCTAGACTCAATTTAGGATAGATGGTTAGGTCTACAATTAGTTTTTCTTGGTTTGACCATGATGGAAAATTGAAACTATTAGAACAACATTATCTAGTGATAGATCCATCCATGTATCATATGTTTGTTGATGAGGTACTTTAAGGCCTCACGATCTTTATAAAATATAAAGGGAGTGTCCAATAAGTACTATCAAAATTTATGTAAAGCATAGACCATTGATAGTACTTCATGCTCTGTGGTTGTGTAGTTACTCTTAGCTGGAGTGAGTTTCCTACTAGCAAAATAGATTGGGTGATCCAGGTAACCTTCACCTGATTGTGTAAGGATTGCACCAACTACCATTCCAAACACATCAACATGGAATAGTTTTATCCAATCAGGAAACTTGAGGATAGGAGTGGTAACCAGTTTGTCCTTTAGTGTCTTAAAGGCTTCTTTACACGAGCAAATCCATATGAAGTGCTCATTATGATTTAGAATTTCCTCTAGGGGTGTGGTAATCTTTGCATATCCATGGATGAATTTTATATAATAAATGGTATGTCTTAGAAAGGTGTGGACATCATGTTGAGACTTGGGTGTTGGAAGGCAAAGAATAATAGACACCTTCATCATGTCTACCAAAATTCCATCCTTACAAATAATATGTCCTAGGAGCACATCAAAGGGTGTAGTAAATACGCACTTCTTTAAGTTTAGTGATATTTTTAAGACTCTGCAACACTCAATCAAAATTCTTAGGTTAGATCAATGGTTCTTGACCAAGCCATAGATTGTCTAATTATCCAAGTAGACTTGAAGAAACTTATGGATGAAATCCTTAAAAAATTCAATAGCTATCCATGAGAACACAACTGGTGTGTTCTTCAACCCAAAAGGCATGAAAGTATACATGAAGGATCCCCATTCAATGGTAAATGTAGTCTTTTGTTGGTCTTTTTCAGCTATCTGGACCTGATGGTATCCTTAAAATCCATATGTGAAAGTATATATCTCACATTCAACAAGTTCAAGGATTTATTCTATGAATGGTGTTGGGAAGGGATCACTTCAATTGGACTTATTCAAATATCTAGACCTAATGCTATAATGATAATCCATCTATGAAAGTATATATCTCACATCCAATAACACCTTCAAGGATTTGTTCTGTGAATGGTGTTGGGAAGGGATCAGTAACATAGGATGCATTAAGTACCTAGTAATCCACACAAATAAGGATGTTTCCATCTTTATTTATAATAATTACCACGGGAATGACCCATTAAAATTCATTAATGGGGGTGATTACTCTAGTGCTTAGCATACTATCAATTTCCTCTTTGACGTGTGACCGTAGATTAGGATTCATCCTATATGGCCTTTTTTTGACTGGTCAAGAATCATCAATTAGTTTGATATGTATCTTTACTAAGGATGTAAGAACTCCTTTCATTTAATTATAGCTCTTAAGAAAGACATATTGATATTCCTTTAATAACTTGAGTATTTTTGAAATTTTAGTGTTAGTCTAGTAATTACCTATAGTAGCCATCTTTGGTTCTTGCTTCATGTCGATGTTATGCTGGATAGTCTAAATGGGCATGGAGTAGGGTTTGTCTATATCAGTACCCATATCATGAATAACTCATGTGCCATAGTTCGTAGGAACATCCAAATGATTGGACAAAGGGTCAAGTGGATTGGATCCTTCACCTTCTTTTACTTGGAATACTAGCTTTTGTTTCCCTAGAAGAATCTATTCACGTCAGTCCTGATCAAGGACTAGTGTTGGCATGGAAACAAGTTATGTTAATGGTTCATTGATGAGAATTAAATGTTAGTCAAGGACATTATGGATTTATCTCATATAATCCTCAATGGGATTGGGGTCACCAATAACATCTTCACGCATGGCCTATATAATGTGGCACAAATCCATCCTTGGAGAAGAATAAGATAGTGTCGAGTTCATGTTATCCTTCAATAGATGCTAGAACTGAGTACCCATGTTTTTCTCTTCATGAACATACCATGCCCATTCCCAAGTGCATAAAGTCCCATAGAAATCATGTACCCACAAGTACTCTGGTAAGGAAGAATCTTTATCTCTCCACATTATATTGCATGCTTCTATGTGGGGTTCAGGTGCTTGTAATTTGATGTAGTTTATTGTTCCCCTGACTTCGATGTCATGATGGAATTAGTGATGTAAGGATAAGTGTACTTGATTCCACTAGATAAGCTACTCATAATGGGTTCACCTCCGTCTTTTAGTTGTACCATCAAAGAGGTGAACTAAGGATTGAATATGGTCCCTATTAATATGGTAAAACTCTTCAAGGTGTTGAACAAAATCATGAACTTTCATCTATCTATGGAAACATGGAGCCTCATCGAGTCTTTCTAGAGGTGAATTTATCATTGGTCCCCTCATGACTTAGATGATGACAAGGTAAAATGAACCTATGGTGTTTATTTTACTAGAAAAAAACATTCTCCCGATTGTTAATGGTACTACACACTCTTCCAGTGAGGTCATAGTCACCATGGGCCCAAAAATTATAAGCGTTGCTTAGAGTGTCAGAAAGGGATTGAGTGTCCAACTATTATAGAATTCCATCAGGATTAAGATCCCTTTGCTCATCATTCCTAGAAATGACATTAAATATGTGGTTAATATCCTCTTCTACAATGATAGGTTATATATAAATAAGCCCCTATGTTTGATCTAGGGGAATAACAATGAGCTAGTCAACATTCTCAAAACTAATATAACGCTTCTTGAAACTTAGGTCTGCATTATTTTCATAACACCAAGGTCATCCCAATAGATTTGGGAAGTCATCTATCTTAGCTATTTCCAGAACCTCAAAATTTGGCTTGAAAGGCAATCCAAGCATATCAACTATGGCATTCTTAAGGACACCAATCAGTAAAGCACAAGCTTTGTTAGCCATAAAAAAAATATGCAATGATGGTTGTAATATTAGATTAGCCATTTTTTACTAGGCATCCTTAGAGAGGACATTCACTTCTATGCCAGTGTCAACTAGGATGTCTTAGATTACCCACCCATCGATGGAAGCATTTACTAGTATCTTTTTATCTTCTAGGTGAGTAGGAGGAATAGGGGTATCTATCCATCAAGCATGATTGAGATGATGATCTTAAGTTTTCCAAGTGACTTGAGGTTGAACATAATTTGGTGCTTGTACCTAATTCTTAATCCAAATGCTTAACTATGGGATAATGTCCTTATCTAACATACGCTTGCATAGCTCTTGAAAGTCATCATGTGCCATGTTTTGAGGCTCAGTTGCCTTCTACATATCAACACATTATGTTGCTTACTTATCTTTTAGAAATTTAGTTTCTCTTTGGAGTTCTCGTACCAACATCATAGTATCTTGGAGCACATACTTATATTGTTGGACATCAAGATACTTTATTGCTCATGGCTCTTCACACTGTACTTTCTTGATAGGAATGAAGGTAGATTGAGATTATCTTTTGCTACACATGGTAATATTCACTTATTGAATTATTTGGGTGCCTAAATGCATATGCCAATGTGGTTTATCAATTTGAATCATATTGGTACCTTTTTCATTCTTTTCCTTGGTAATAGCCATGTATAAGTCAGGACACTCTTCTGATCGGTGGTCTTTTTTATATGAAGCACATGTAGGGTAGACTAAATAATCTCTTTGATAGCAGTATAGGGATCCACATTTATAACATGTCCTAGGTGGGAAATGATCACCTCCTCATCCTCATCCTCTACCCAACCATGATAGCCACCATTATCCTAATTGTTGGCTACAAAGGTTTGACATGTACCATGTGTACATGCCTAATGGATGTCACTAATTAGTTAGCAATCATTAATGTCATGAGTGTAGACTTCACACATTTTAAAATAGTCAGACACTTTTGAGTGTGTTATTTATTGCAAAAGAGGACAAGAGCATACATAATGCTCTTCATGATAGATTTCACATGAGTACTTTAGTATAGTGCAGATGTTCTTGCATGGGAAATTACTTCAAGTGTGTCCTTTAGACTCACAATCAATACACTAAAGACCACTACGAGTATCATGTGCATTATTTGTAGTTAATTTCTTAATCTATGGTGCCATTGAAGCTATCTGGGATTCCATAAAAGGACTAATCCTAGTATCAATACTACCAACCATTTCAACATGAAGGGTGGCTTCCAAAGCCTCATGTAGGCTAGTGAAGGTCTTCTAAGATAATGCTCATCAAAATGGAAGTAATAACCCTCCCATAAACCACTATGCATGCTAAGTAGCATTGATTTAAAATGATAATTTTGACAACATTATTTTGAACCTTGCATCATACTCTCGTACACTTTCAATAAGTTTCTATTTGATGTCCTTCATCACAACTATGCTTTGTTATTAAAATTTAGGAATATCAAATTCTTGAAGGAATGACATTTTAAGTTGTTCATAGTCAACCACTGCTTGTTGATGGTAAATTTTTTTATACCATTTATGCACTTGCTCTAATAGTATAGTTATGAATTGGGTGGCTTTTCTTTTAGAAGTGGGCCTCATGCCCTCTAGATGAGTTCATAATTATGGATGTGTTATACTGCATTATCCATGCCTCAATATTTAGGTAAGTGGAGTGTTATTTCATAATATACCATTGTCAGCTAAGGTACTTGAAATGATGGTTGTTGAGAACCTCCAGATCCTATCCCTTGAGGGGGAAGTCCACCACTTCCTCTTGTACCACCACCTAGTCCACCTTCAGTGGCTCTTGCAGTAGCGTTCATGACATGGGGAATGATAGCTGGATGATTAATCAAATTTGGTCTTGTGCTTTGTCCATTTTTAAGGCCAAGTCTTCTAGGCATCCAAAATTGCACCATGAAATTCCCTTGAAGAGGGAAGGTAAGTGTTAAGTCCATATGAGTGTCATATGGTTTAGTTCCAATACCCCTTATAGGTTTAGTTTCTGATTCCACACTATCTATATCCCAATTATGTCTATGTACATCTAATTCAAAAGCATGAACGTACACTATAGTTTGGGAGCCTGGTTGGTTCAGACTTGGTTCTTTAGTTCCTATCATCCAACTAGTTTCTCCTTTGTATGATATCAGTGGCATGGGGTGTAGTTCGAATGTGATGGGAGCCTCTTTATGTGTTTTCACTTCCCTGCAGATTATAATATCACTTCTTAAGTTTTCTCAGTCTCTTCCCACACTGTTGACTCCTATAATCCTCTACCAAGCTTCATCATATTTCTTCTTTCATAATGCTCCCTAACTGACTACCATTTGAAACCCACAATATTATACCAACTCTTCTCTACTCCCCTTCCAAATGTGCGGCTCATGCAAAGAAGGATTTAAATTTACATTGGCATAGTCTCAAGTCCATAGTCAATAAATAACTTCTTGATTTCTAAAGATAAATGTCTAATGTAATGAGCACATGGTTTGTTGAGGAACTAGAACTTGGATTCTTTAGGACATGAATATGTAGTTACAACATAATCCAGAATGTAGTTATTCCAAACTCCTTCCATCAAATGTTGATAGCTTTCATCCACAACATTTCAAGTCATGCTAAAGTTCTTTCTTTTTCTAATGTCCAAGATTGTCTTCTCCTAAGGTTTCATAATCATCCTTAAGCATACACAGATAGCCAAGTGTGTAAATGAACCAAGATCTCAGTAAAGAAAGTTTCATACAATGCACTATAGAGATTCTGCTCTACCCATTACTTTTTGAAAACTCCTAATTCAAGGTAAGGAACCATAAAATTATCTTCAAGTCTATCAATCCATTGTTCAATACTCTCAAGGGTGATGCTAAAGATAGACTCCTTTGATCCTTGGAGTAATAAGCTCGAACACCATAATTACATAGATTAAAGCCATTGCAGTTTAGAGTTGTTACTTTGAAAAAGAAAAGATTAGTTTAGATTTTATACTAAGTTTCAATCACTAAATGCTCATCTTAATCTATCATAGATAAACAACTTACCCATTCAATAAAACATAAACATAATAATATTTATAATATCTGTAACTCATATATTAAGCTTCAACAAAGTACTATCAAGAACAAATCCATCCTCCTAGTGCTTTACAATAGGGGTATTTATACTTGTTTATCCCTGACCAAGTATTTATAACATTAATGACATGATTAATTGACCAATGAAATAAATTAAGAGTTATGATGCTTTATCAACTAACTTCTCATAAGGACCCAGGCCTTTGTGCTCCCTATATACTCACTTTATGCTAGATCCTTACTACCATGTATTCCTCTCCTTATGGGTTGGTGCAAAAATTCTAATGGATAAGGTATGGGTGACCCTTATGAATTTCTCCTTAATCACTCCTACTTCCCATGCACTCCCCAAGTCTTCTACTATTATTATGATTCTTACGCTCTCAGGTTCCTTGTGACTAATTCTCATTTGACTGGGTCCTCTCACGTTGGTGCTTCTACACCTTAGTGATTTCATGACCTACAAGCTCTACACCATGGTGCTTTCATGCCATAGTCTTTCGCTCTAGGCTTCTTTCATGTTGTGGTGATTCCATGACAAAATGTCAAATTACTTAACCAAAATTTGGGAGCCGATAGCTTGAATATTACTTATAAGACTCAGATCTACTACATTGATCCAAACTTGTTATTATCTACCCACTAGGGGCATATACACTGATACATGGGTCTTCATTTGACACATTCACCCACTTGGGGGCATCCTATACATAATTTTGATTACCAAGTTTTATCATTTATACTTTACATCCAAATTTTACCATTGTTATCTCTTGATATTGATCATGTTACTCTTACTCATATTTTTTACTAGCTATACTACTTTAGACTCAACATATGTACATCTTAGCTCTTACATAGTTTTTTTTTACATATTCATGCATACTTTAATTTATAACTTTCATAGTTTAGACTTTATTGCATCTCTAAGCTTTTTATATCTTGAGAGAATTTGAATATACCATTGTTATTTGGATCTACACCAATTTTATTCATAGTATGTATGCTTTGGACATGTGCCCATGTCCTTGTGTGTTCCTTTCCTGATTGTGTGTGCATAGATTTGAACATGTCCTATGTGGCTCTAAGCCAAATTATTTGTTACTTACATATGTGGACATTTGAACATGTCCTTGTATGTCTTCTTTTCTCAAATTTAATGACACGTGCCCATGTCTCTTGTATTGTGGCCCCTTGGCCTACTTTGTGTGCCTCATGTGTTTCACATGTATGATTTCTTGTATGTGTCATGGCCATGACACTTATCTTTGTCTGTTGCACACACCAATTTTCAATGCCATGAGGGACCTTATGCATCTACCCTTCCTACTTGGGTATTGTGATAGACATCATGCCCCATCCCCCTAGGTAATACTTAGGTTTACTCAAATTTATTGTTACATACATTGATTACATATATCTTGACATGCTTGTAGAATTTTAGACATGACATACATCTTACATTACATACTTATGCTCAAATTATCTTACATTCTGATGTTATCTATACACACTATATTGGATTATCACGTAGTTATCATACATGATTTGACTAAAACACATTTTATAGAGCTTTTTATTTTGAGGATAATTCTTTCAAAAGTTCAATAAATCCCCTTAAAAGAGGGGGCATTCACAAGGGTTTTTCACAGATATTGGGCTCCCATTTTTTACACATAGTACATTTTTTAGCATACAGGCTCAATTACAAAAAATCAAACATAGGTAAACACAGTGGGAAAACAAAATCCCAGTAGCTGTATAAACATTAGACCAGAAGGACACTATCATCTAAATGGGGACACTAATGCTACATGACACTATTGTATAAGATATGGCACTACTATCTAGTACCCTTAATTTTAGAATAACCTAGATTGGCCAAAATAATATAGTAGGTATAGTATAGGTTTGCACAACTTCAGTTATAGGTTTATCAATTATATCCATTTTTATTTAGATTCACACTAGTTCAACTCAGATTCATATTAGTTTTCTTAGATTTGGGGCATTATGCATGGAATGACCATTCCCATATTTGATTCATATACCTAGATACATTTTATTACAACTTAGTCCAAAATCCATATGCTTAGATATCATATTTGGGGGCATGTGCACAACACATTATATTTATATGCTCAGTTACACATCAATTGATCAGATGAAATGAAAATTACATGTCATTATCTATGTTATATACACCTGACATCATATTCAAAGTTACATAATAGTTTCATTCCTTACTTCATCTACAATGGTTGGCATTCCTGAGTGGCATAGAGTTGACTAGTATACCTGAGTGGCTACATAACTGACATACACAATTAGATACACTCAGTTAGACATTTCTAGTACTTTGTGCAATTTAGTTTTAGATACATCTACTACACATGGGTGGGAAATGATGGAGTCATATCCTACTTGAGTTCTTGATCCACCCACATGAGATGGTTGGACACACTATCATTCCAAACCAAGCTATTCACAGGTCATGATCCACCAAGAAGGGGTGGGCAATGATGGAGTCAAAACTGGATTGAGTTCTTGAGACACCCACACATGAAGATTGAGCAAGCCATCAACTCATTCTAAGATATTCACCAGTTGATCACTAGTCACATGCACACACAGAGGTTGTCACCATGTTCATGTATTGGTTCACATATCTAGTGAGGTGTATTTATTCCTTTCTTCTTTCCTATCTCTTTACTTAATTTTACTCATTTTTACTTCTTTCCTACCTCACACTCAGATTTAGCTTCATAGGCTTCACTTCCTAGGTAAGTCTAAGTATGCTTCTTTTTCCTTTATCTTAGTCATTTCAATTTATTGCATTTATAGAATAAAGGGGGGGAAAATGTAATCACCTAAAAATGACCACTCATGCCTTGAATGCCCACTTAAGGTCACTTTACCCTTAGTATAACCATTAACCCATCTTACGGGCCCTTTTGATCCACTTTTAGTCACATGACAACTACAAATAGCACCCAGTCCTATTTAACACCACATAAGACCCATAATGGCAAAATTCATTAGTGATTTAGATTCCTACACCCTCTAAAAATTTAATTTACACCTCTCCAAGATAATTAGAGTTGGCCTAGACCTATTCTTAAGTCTCCCTCCCAAGTCATTAAATTATAAGAATACTATATAAACATTACTCTCATACTCTTACACCCCAGGTGGACATTATCATAAGAAATCACACAAAAGTACCACTTCACATTGAGGGAAAACTCCTAATTCTTCCAATATTATATTGAATCAACCCATACATTCAATAATCCATCCCTAACACAAGTATTTAGATCTCAAGTTGCCTCCAAGGCATCCTCTCATGCATTCACACTTAGGCATTCTAGTATTCACTTGTACTTGCACCAATCACTTAGGTGAGAGAACGACATCGAACTTGATCCCTCCTCAAAGTATTGGTATGTAGGTAGCATGCCCATATAGGGGTGTGGATCACACATCTAGCACATCAGACCCACTAACCCCTTTTTCTCATGGCGTTTATTCAAACCCTTACAAGCATGAAAAACCTAAGTTTTTTAGAGAAAAATATATCTATAAGAAAAAATATTGATCACATAGACCTAAAATTTAGACCAAAGTTGGAACAAGACCTGATCTATAAAACCTAGAAATTATTTAGATAACAAAGCAAAAAGACACTACTACCAATATAAGGACACTACCACCAATTTTCTAATAATTATGCTAATGTCCAATTATGGTGCTAGTATCTAAGAGGGTTTCTAATACTGATATCTATTTTATAAAACTTACACCATCCTTTAGCTCAGTTTCCATCACACAGATGATCTGTATTAGGTGTTTTATAACCAAGTCATTACTTGCACTATTTATTTCTATTTTTAGAAAAGTCAGATCTAGTAAATTATGTAACAAATTAGTGGTTATATTTATTGCATATTGTTTCCCTAATTTAGTCTACTCACCTCTTTAACAAACATAATATTTAAATCAAGTTGATTCCTAAAATGTTAAAACACATACATAAATGAATAACAATAGACTCAATCCTATCATTATAATAAATGGGGTTTTAATGCCAATCAAACCAAACTCAAGAGTCCCCTACATCAAGATAGATTCAAAGACTCTTTATCATATTGCATATATATAGCTTAATATTGTATAAGCTTATTATTGATGGTGTTGGTATATCCATCAGCCTACTTGTTAGTCAAATAATGCATCAATATTACACTGTGAGAGGGTTCAAAGTACTCAGATCCTTTTGTTCTAAGGAGAGCCTCTTACCCCTTACTCAATTCAATATTAGTATAAATACAATTGTAAACATTATAAAAACCCAAAAAACACATTTCACTACCTCAAGTTAATAGTGGATTCAAGGTACATAATATATCTCGTGGAAACATATTACTATTTCATGTTTGTTTATATTGATAGATTCAAATTTTAGTCTTAAAATATCTTAATATTGTATGCAAGAGTCTAGTTGAAGCTTGTGGTTAGAATAGTACCACATAATTCTTATAAGAGATAGTCCTTTACTAGGTTTAGTATTGAACTTGAGTGTAAATTATCCATATACTAAACAAATATCACTATGTCCCAACCATCTACCCAAATTTCATCATAAAGACTAAAGAGAATTCATCTTAAGTTTAATACACTTATTATTTTATTTTTAAAGTTTGTATCCATATCTCTAGAATTGATATTCAACCTAGCAGGTTCAAAATTTAAATGAGAATGGAATTTATTCTAAGATAGAGTTTGTCTCCAAAGGATTTATCCTTAATACACTTAGCCACATGGCATAATATAATCTCAAATTTAGTAGATCCCTTGGTACAGTCAGACTATGCAATTTCAATTATTAACTTAACATAATATATTAATTCCAAATCATACACTTGCCAGAGTAGAATAGAGTAGAGTGTAAAGAATCATTTTTATAAAACAACCAAATTTTTAGGTCACTTTGTAGTATAGCTATAGTTTAGTGAGATAACCAAATTTGTTATGAGATAGAGTTAGTCTCCAAATGACTTATCCTTAATACACTCAACCACTTAGACTTCGACATGCCATAATATAATCTCAAATTTACCAGATCCCTTGGTACAGTTAGACTATGTGATTTTAAATTATTAACTTAGCATAATATATTGATTACAAATCATACACATGCCAGAGTAGAATAGAGTAGAGTATAAAGAATCATATTTATAAATAACCAAATTTTTAGGCCACTTTGTAGTATATCTATAGTTTAGTGAGATAACCTAACTCAATATTTAATGTTGAGTCTTGTATGATCATGACTAAGCCAAGTTACAATCCCATGATATCTTGACCAACTTCATATATCTTTTCTTTTTCAATCAACGTTGGATTCCAAAAGCTAATTTTCAACATTACTGTCTCATGCGAGTATCTAGCATAAACTGTTAATTATGAGATCCACATTGATCAACTACTAATTATAGTATATTCTAATTTTGTGTTTCTGTAATAAGGAGGGGCAACATATTAAATCCCCAAACCATCATTTTTAAGAATCAGAACTAAACTAGAAAACCTTGTAGCAACTTCATTATTATAAAATATAATGTTTAGAGTTAGAAGTTCCATATCAAGTATCCACTGGTCATTGAATCTAAGTCTTTATTATTCGATAAATAAATCTTAATCCTAAACTTTTCCTGTATTAATAAGAAAAAATAATTAATATTATATGGAAATAATTCATATCCAACTCTCATTTGGTACAATAGAGTTCTAATTGAAAATACCTTAACAACCTTCTCTAATTATAAGGATTTGGTTGTGCCTATTAGAGAATGAAATAAGATACTATCTTAAGGATACAATGTTTCATTATTTTACCACTTAGGGAATACACCATCAAGGTTTATACCTAATTTCAACATAAGTAATTAGCACATATATATCAATTTGGGGAAATTTAGTAGTCAAACACACACAAGACTACCATAAATACTACAACTTGGCACATTGTGTTATAGATAGAGAATTTTTTTTGTGAGACAGAGGCACTAAGATTAATATTCAACTATAATCAATGTATTATAAATAACCAACTACTATAATTCTGATTTACATGAGATACCTTGTATGATGGTATTTATTTTTATAAACTACATAAACCACCTCAAGAACTCATTTAACTTAATTCACTTTATACTAAACTTGGTACAAATAAAGTTTGATCCTAGCTCTAGCATTATGACATGTATAATTTTTCTATGCCTTGATGTTATGGTTCATTTTTCCTCTCTTAACTTTGTTAGATATAAAAACTTCAACAACCTGTAACTCTCTTATTCAGAGTGGATACCACTTAGAGATGAAATACCTAATAAAGATTGAAACCCTTTGTTCAAAGTTATTCTCTATTATGCCAATATTAAAATTGTAAGTGTAAAACCATACTCATTAGAAATAAGAACCTTAGTGATCAATGAGTCAGGCCCATCATTATGTATTAAATGTTGTATAATCATACCAAAACTAGTCCTCAAACTAGAATAGTGTTGTAACTTAGATAAAACATAGTGGTGTCATAACATAAAATTTATTCTACGTATGTAATACAAGCCCATATTTATCATACTCTCAAGATTTAATATTCTATACAAATTTACCAGATTGTGTGCAAAGAAAAGTTAATGTCTTTAAGTATAGCATCTCAACTTAGAGTAACATAAACACAACACTTGCTTAATAACTAGAGCATTTTTCAAATTCAATGTAACAAAATTTACATGGATTCATTCATTCTATTTAAGAACAAAGTTGATCATAAAAGCTTCCCTTTCATAATTTCATACAAAAATTAATGTAGTTTCTCTTAAAAACATAATAATGAAGTCAATCTAGGCATGATTGCAGTCATGGAACCCTTCAAAAAGAGCATTCTTTTTATGAATTATTAACCTACAAATCTACAATTTATCATGAAATATAAATCAAATTAACTTTGGCATGTTATAATTCTACATACATCTAAATATTCAAGAGCAAGGATCCATATGTTACAAACCCCTTTCAAACCAAGATGAAATAGGATTAGAATATAATTCATCTAAAGGGTGTGTTAGCCATTTTTGGCCCACATATCAAAATTTTCCTAAGTATGAAAAAGGGAGATTTCAATTAAGAAATGGCAAGTCTTTGGGAGGACTTTAGGTTTTCTAGAAATGACAACTTCAAGTTTCTGAGGGCACAATACAAATTGGGTTTCTAACAGTGCTTGACTGCTAAATGTTTTATAAGTATAAGTAATTCGGGTTTATGAACCTGAATTACTCATGGACAGTGTATTTTAGGTTCTCCAAGGAGCACTACTTGATTAATTCATAAGTTGTGAGAAATCAGAATCCCAAAATAATTAAAAGGGCTTGATAAACCTAATTTGGTCTCAAAAAATAGTGCTTATTAGGTTCTTCAAGGGACAAGTCTTCTCCAAAAACCCAAAGGTAGAATTCAAGAATTCAAAGGGCATTTTCAAAATGCTGAAGGGCCCTTTTTCAGCAAAAGGGACCTTTTCAAAATTTCTAAAAGACCAGTCAACTTTTTTGAAGGTCACTTTCATAAATCCGAAGGGCTTTTCCTTTTTCAAGTGGACAGTTGCAAGTTTTTTGAAGGGTATGTTACCCTTCGGAAGGATCAATTCAAAATTCTTGAAGGGTATCTTTCCCTTCGAGAGGATCATTTGAAGAAGTCCAAAGGGACATATAGGAATCTTGAAGGGTCTCTTACCCTTTGGGAGAGTCCATTTTGAAAAGTTTGAAAGGTATTTTCTGAAGGAAGAGAGCAAGAAGGAAGCTTCAAACATAAAGTCTGAAGGAATTCTTTCAGACAAATTATCCCAAGGAATTCCTTCAAGAGATCTTTTTGAGACAAATAGGAGCCCATAGAATAAAGAAGACTTCAAATTGGACAAGTCTGAAGTAAGTAAGCTTGGAAAACTTGAATTACTCTACATAGAGTAAATCAGGTTTCTCCAATTACTTTACTTAAGAAGCTTTATAAGTAAAGGATCTGGGAAATTCCAAAGTTAGAGAGATCAAAGAACCCAAATTACTCTACATAGAGTAAATCAATGTTCTTCAAGTGTTTGAATTAAGCTTGGTCCATGAAAATCATTATGCAATGAATGAAAGGCCACCATGTGGCATAAGCTAGAGTAGAAAGGGCCAATCAATAAAGGACAAGTGGCATAAGGATGACCAATAAGCATGACAAGTGGTTGGTAGCTATAAATTTATGAAGGCTCTCATCCTTCAATATGGTTTTCTCTTGACAAACAACTGTCTAAACATAGAAACAACATGGGTCAGTTTGAACACCTAGGCATGGGGACCCACATCCTTTTAGTAGGGCACATAAAGGAAATAAGACACATCAATCTTGAGTGCAAAGATTAAATGCATCTTGAAAAGAAGAGACATTCCAATGAAATAAATCCAAGGTAAGTGTACTAATGTGGGACATGTTTTCTATGCCTAGCCAAGTAGACATTCTTCAGGAAGGTTTATCCAAGATGAGTGTTTCTATAGTTGCAAGTAAGTAACCAAGCAAGGAAGCTGAAGTCTTCAATAATTAAACCAAGATTCCTTTGGGAGAAAGGTCAAGTAGTGTGACCAATCCCCCCCATTCTACATCTCATTAATCATCAATGATTCCTTGGTGCATAACTACTTGGTGGATAGTGGGGCCAGTACCTCAGTCATGCCAAAGTCTACTATTAACCAGCTGAACCTCAAGTATGAGCCACACACCAAGGGAGTCTTATATCTTGATGGTTCTTCCACAAAGCCATCAAGTCATCAATAATTTGAGCCTAACCTTACATGTTTGTCCTAGTGTGTCCATGGTACAAGACATGCAGATCCTAGATTTCACTCCTTGATTTGCATTGTGTCTTTCTAGGGAGTTCACAACCAAGATTGGGGGTTACCTTGCAACAGATTGGTCTTACATGGTGTTCAAAATAAGGTATGGGACTAAGGTCTATACCAAGGCTAAACCCATGACACAATTCCACATTAAACCCCATCAGCCAGATAACATAAACCTCAATTGTACTATCCTTGATGAGGATGAGTTTACAATTGGCCAAGAATTGAACACTCATCTTGAAGAGGTTCTAGACTTGTTTTTGGATGAGCTATGGGGAGATAACCAATTTTTTAACCCTTTGGAAGGTGTTGAGCAAAGAAACATGGGTGTCTATCTACCACATGAAGATAATCAACCCATGCCTTCCCTCATTGGACCTAAAGAAGACCCTAATGGTTTATGGAAGTTGTTCTTTGATAGATCAAGGGGAAAAAATGGTGTAGGTGTTGGGCCAATGTTGAGTTCACCCTTAGGTAATAAGCTTTTCTCTTCTTACAGGTTCCATTTTAGTTGCTCTTCAAACATAGTAGAATATGAAGGCTTGATCCATGGCCTTCAATGGGCCACCAAAAGAAGAATCAAACTATTGCAAGCTTATGGGGACAATGAGCTCATAGTTAACCAAGTTAGAGGCTTGAACATCATAAAAAACCCTTTGATGAGGTTCTAAAAAAATAGAGTGTGGGACTTGACTGAATATTTTGAAGCTTTTGACATTCAAGCTATCCCAAGAAATTAGAACCAAAATGTTGACATGTTGGTAGCTATGGGAGCTCAATTTGACATTCCAAGTGAGCTAAAAGAAGCTAAGGTTTAGCTACATGTCAAGGTGGTAGTGAGGCCATCAGTGCCAGACAATAAAGCCCACTGGCAAGTTTTTGAGAGTGATAAGAAAATTACTTGCTTCTTACAGTAAGAAGTTGAGTTTTCCTCCTCTAACCAAGCTAAATTGTAACATCAATATGAGGATCAAATTATTCAGTTGAAGTTGAATAAACTTCCTAAGGGGTTGATTATACTTGAGGGCCCATTTCATGAAGGAGACCATATGAGAAAATAAAAGGCAGTAATGTCTACTAATGAAGAGAACTATGAGAGAGTCCTCATCTTCAAAGACAAACTTCTCAAGCTTGGGAAGGTAAGAAGAAAGGATAGGAGACATACTTTCATAGCACTTTGCTATTGCTTGGGAGTAAAATGACCTAAAGGGTTTTGATCCTAAGTTAGCTCAACATACCATAGAGTTGGAGGCCAATGCCAAGCACATGAGGAAAAAGTAAAGGCCCATTAACCCCAAGATTGAAGATCTAATGAGGAAGGATATAACCAAGTTGATTGAGTCCAAAATAATCTTTTCCATTAAACACTCATCATGGGTAGCCAACTTGGTGCCTATAATAAAAAAGAGTGGGAAGATTAGACTTTGTCTGGACTTCAAATATTTGAAAAAATTCTCCTTGAAGGATCACTACCCATCCATGGAGCAACTTCTCCAAGTAGTTGTAGGATCAGAATGCTTCTCTCTATTGGATGGATTTTATGGCTACAACCAAGTCTGGGTGAAAGATGAAGATCGGTATAAGACTACATTCACCACTAAATAGGGAATGTATGCATACCAAAATATTCCATTTAGTCTATCAAATACTGGCACAACTTTCTAACATTGATAATATATCAGCTATATTGATGCAAAGGAATGGTGAAGGACTTGAGCAACCACTAGCATTTTTCAGTTAGGGGCTTGAAGAGTATGCGGTGAGGTATACATTTGTAGAAAATAAAGTCCTTGTAATAGTGATTATCCTCAATAAGTTTAGGCCAATGCTATCCAAAAGCAAAATCCATCTTATGATGTCTCATTTTGGAGTAAGAGACTTCCTTCTTAACAAGGATTTGAGCAAAAAAAGAGTTGGTTGGATTACTAAAGTCATGGAGTATGACATGGAGATCAAGGTCACTAAGCTAGTAAGAGGTAAAGGCTTATGTGAGCATATGGTCGATAACCTTAATGAAAACAAAGATGACATCTTGGTAACATAAGATAACCACAAGCAGATGCAACTCCACCTCACACTAGTTAGCTCCATGATATGATGCACTTTTTGCTAATAGGTGAGTGCCCTCAAGGTATGGACAAAGTAAAAATAAGTTATTTTAGACTTAAATCCATACCTTATGCTTTGGATGAGGGAATTTTATTTAGAAGAGACCTCAATAGAGTGCTCTTAAGGTGTATAGATGATGGTCAAGTAGCCAAGCTTTTGGAGCATTTTCATGATGGACCTGTAAAAGGTCATTTTGCTCTAAGGAATATTGTATAAAATATCATGAGGGTTGGTTACTACTGGCCCAACCTCTTCAAGGATGATTATGCATGGGTGAGGAAGTGTTAGGAATGTTCTCTCTTCATAGGTAAGCAAAGGCTAGCAACTTTCCCTCTCAACCTGATTCAAGTAGAGCAACCATTCATGCAGTGGGGTTTAGACTTCATTGGAGTAATCAACCCCCCATCAAGTGTAGGACATAAGTGGGTGATTACTACAATTGATTACTTCACCAAATGTGTGGAAGCCATTGCATTGAAGGAAGCTAATGAAAGCATAGTCTTAGATTTCTATGACAACATTATGACTAGGTTTGGTGTTCTATCCACTATCATATCTGATAATGCGTTGGCTTTCCTTGGTTTGAAAATAAGTCAATGGGCTCTCAAAATGGGTATCCACCTTAGCACTTACTCAAATTTTCATCCTCAAGGCAACAGGTTGGTTGAGTCCACAAATAAAAATTTGCTAAGGATTACGAAGAGGACCATAGAGGAGAATCAGAAGACATGGCACACCAAGTTAAAGATAGCCTTATGGGCTGACCAGGTAACTCCTAAAATTGTTGTTGGCATTATCCATATGTTCTAGTATATGGAAGGGAGGCCAAGTTACCCATTTCTCTTGAGCTAGCCCATTAGCTAGAGCTGCTAGAAGATGAAACCATGAATGTGAGATTCGTAGAACTCATAGAACTTGAGGAGACAAGAGACCTTGTAATGAATATGATAGAGTCACATTAGGCTCAGGTCAAGAAAGCTTTTGAAAAGAGAGCCATGAGAAGGGACTTCAAGGAGAGAGACCTGGTCCTTAAATGGGATTCAAAAAAGGCCAAACCAGGAAACCATATCAATTTTGATAGCTTGTGGAGTGGCCCTTATTTGATCCATGGATGAAAATAACATAATGCTTTCCAACTAGCCCAATTGGATAGAAAGGTATTACCCATCCCAGTCAATAGAATTCATCTAAAGACTTTTTATTAAAAGATTTTATAGTCTTTATATATATTGTACTATTTGTATAGTTTTTCATGTTTTATTTAATTGCTTTGTGCACATCCATTTCAGTTGAGTGTTTTCCCTTACCTAAGTGCCTTGGGCACAATTTTTTTTGTTTTGGTTGTTCTTGTTGCTTCAAGGAAAATTTCCAAATAGATCCACTTTGTATAAAAGTAGTGACTCCATGCCTAATGGATCAAATAATGCAAATGAGTTGGGTTCTCAAGTATAACAGGTATGCTTCCCTGTGAATTACCATAAATGTTAGCCACTTTTGGCCCATATTTCAAAATTTGCTTAAGTATGAAAAAGGGAGATTTCAGGTAAGAAAATGGCAAGTCTTTGGGAGGAATTTGGGTTTTCTATTAGTGACAACTTTGGGTTTCTGAGGTCACAATGCAAATCGAGTTTCCAGTAGTGCTTGACTTCTAAATGTTTTATAAGTAGAAGTAATTCAAGTTTATGAACCCAAATTACTCATGGACAGTGTATTTTAGGTTCTCCAAGGAGCACTACTTGATTAATTCATAAGTTATGAGTAGTCAGAAGCCTAAAATAATTAAAAGGGCTTGACAAACCTGATTTGGTCTCAAAAAATAGTTCTTCTTAGGTTCTTTAAGGGACAAGTCTTCTCCAAAAACCTGAAGGTACACTTCAAAAATTTGAAGTGCATTTTTAAAATGATAAAGGGCCCTCTTTTAGAAAAAGGGACATTTTTAACATTTTTGAAAGATCAATCAACTTTTTTGAAGGTCACTTTCATAAATCTGAAGGGCTTTTCCTTTTCCAAGTGGACAGTTGCAAGTTTCTTGAAGGGTATTTTATCCTTTGAAAGGACAATTTCAAAATTTCTGAAGGGTATCTTTCCCTTTGGGAGGATCATTTGTGGAAGTTTTAAGGGACATAAAATAAGCCTAAATGGTCTCTCACCCTTTGATAAATTCCATTTTGAAAAGTTTGAAAGGTATTTTTTGAAGGAAGAGAGCAAGAAGAAAGCTTTGAACAAAAAGTTTGAAGGAATTCCTTTGGACAAATTGTCCCAAGCAATTCCTTCAAGAGATTTTCCTGATACAAATATGATCCCATAGAATAAAAAAGACTTCAAGATGGACATGTCCGAAGTAAGTAAGCTTCAAAAACCTAAATTACTCTACATAGAGTAAATCGGGTTTCTCCAAGTACTTTACTTAAGAAGCTTATAAGTAAAATATCTGGGAAAGTCCAAAGTTGGAGAGATCAAAGAACCCAAATTACTCTACATAGAGTAAATTGGGATTCTTCAAGTGTTTGACTTAAGTTTGGTCCAACAACATGAGAATCATGATGTCATTAATGAAAGGCTGCCATGTGGTGTAAGCTAGAGCAAAAAGGGCCAATCAGTAAAAGACAAGTGGCACAAGGATGACCAATGAGCATAAGAGAGTCTAAGCAGCTGGTAGCTATAAATTTATGAAGGCTCTCATCTTTCAATATGGTTTACTCTCGACAAACAACCATCTAAACGTAGAAATAACATGGGTCAGTTTGAACTCCCAGGCATGGGGACCCACATCATTTCAACAAGAAATGTAAAAAGGAGGCCATGTCAATATTGAGGGCAAATATTAAATTCATCATGCCAAGAAGAGATATTTCAATTGCTCACAACATGGTTTCTCAAATGCAATAAATAAAAACTTAAAGATGGGAGGGGCTTGAAAGGATTGTTTAGGGATCTTGAGTGGCACATTTAGGGAAAAGAAGGAAGGAAAACATCAGAGTTCTAGCCATCAGTGACTTCTTCTTTCTTCCCCTTCCCTCTCCTCACTTTTCTATATAAATAGAGGCCTTGGAGCCAAGCAAATCATCCCCAAACTAATAATAGAATCACTCTGTGAAAATCACTGTATAATAGACCTTTGAAGCAATAAAGATTATTTTACCTATCTCTTTGTCTGAAAATTATGTTGAGTTAGTTTTTGGACAATAGCGTTGTGAAGAAGTGTCTTTCCAACCTTATTGTCCTTTTTTCTTGCTTATTTTTAGGTTTTTTTTCAATTAGTTGTAGGTCTAAATTTGAGATGTTCTACCATTAATGGACACTTAATGTGGATTTATAAATCCCTCTTTGCTTCACGTATGGTGCAGTGATCATAGTTTATGAAATATTTGTGCAAGCTAGCTGATTAGGAGGTTGTGTAAGCAAACTTATCTTATACTGGATTAGTGTCATTCCCCAGACCAAGTGGATTGGTTGCTTTTGGTGCATCACCTCCCTTAGCTTAGATTTCTTTTCAAGTAATCATCCTATCCCTTTTCCTTATCCATTAGTAAATTTTAGTGTGGGAATCAAGGAGCTAAAGTGAAACACCTGAGGAACTAGCCTCGTTAAAAATCCTAGAGGTTCAACCTCACCATAGGATACCCACATCCTAAGGTTATCCCCATGCTTGTAGCTGGAAGTGATAAAGCTTGAAGAAATCTCTCACAAGGGTGAAATTCCAAGCTATAATAGGGTGAAACTCCATAAAATATTATTTAAATATGATCATTTTCAAAATTTAATACCATAAATCCATGAAATAGACAACTATAACATAATTCCAAATAAGTAGAAAGAATTACACAAAAATAACGCCATCCAATAATAATTCAAGAATCCACCAAGATAGTTCAAAGTCCCTAAAACATTCCATACAGGGAAACCTTATTACATATACCCCATTATGTATATACTTCACATTGGTATAGAAACATGTGTGTGCATGTAAACACATAACATTTTCCATTCCAAAACCAGTAGTAGGATTTAAGATAAGGATAACAGGCAATGATCCAACATATTTTATACTCTATATGTAAGGAAAAGAAAACATGCTTATAATACAGTAGTGATGACTCAATAAACACCTCCATTCCTAGATTTTTCCTCTAAAATTATAGTTTACTTCAAGGTTGGTTGTACTTGTTTCCTCTAGTTTTCTCAATCCTTGCACAAACATACAAGCATATATACAATATCAATCTAAGGCCAGAGTTTTGATCTGAATTTTAGATTGGTAATGTTAGCCACATGGATTAATTAGTTATCTATTCTCATTGTATAGTAATGCAACTAGAAACATCCTTTCTATTGCTCTTTTCTAGACATTAACATTAATAGAGTTCAAGAATAAGTTGTGACACCCTAAGACCTAAAATAGATAGGTTTTAGTACAAATGATAAAAATTATATGAATATGTCACCAAAAGTATAATTTGATTGCATGTTTGTGTTCTTCTCAAAAAATTATGCAATTTCAAAACAAAGGCCATGTCAATTTGGGGTTGTATGAAAAAATTACGATCTCTAGAAGTTACTACATTTGCCTTGGTGATGAAATCTCCCTTATGGCTTTGTGAGATTCAACGATGGTTTCATAACTATCACGATGGTTTTGAAAGGAGATAAAAAATAGTGTGAAAAATGGTTGCAGATGATATCTCTTCATCTTCTAAGTCTTTTTAGCTTCTATTTCTAGCTCTCTTTGATGCCTAAAGTATATGTATGTATGTATGGAGAGGGTCTTTGTAAGCATGGGTGATGTTCATAAAAAGTATTATTATTGATTGTATGTGGTTTTCTGAGTTGAAGTGTGAAAAGGAGAGAATGAGTGAGCAATTTATAGAGCATGCAAGTGTTTGAGAATATTGTAATGCAAAGTATGTTCATGCAGGCCTCAAAAAAGTAATAAAATTGTAATGGCAATATGAGATATTGGAACAAGTAGGAAATCCCTCACTCTTGTTGGAGTTTTTCTCAATTTGAGTTTCTCCAAGGTAATATTGTGACTCTTTCAATTCTATTTTGTTATAGTTCCTTGCTCTATTTTCATTGTTCAGTATTCCTTTTAGTATGCAACACTTGAAATTCATTCCTAAGCACATTTAATGATTATTGTATGTGAATTAACAAATAAATAATGATTTAATCAATCAAAGAATTGTTAGGAGTGTATAGGATCCATGTCAATGAAACTTAATGTGGAATATCCACCTAGTTTATAGATCAAATTGGTATCATAGTTGGTTACTATTCCATAGTGTGTGGTTTGTTTTGTGACCTTCATGTAGATATATACCCATTACAAGAGGATCAATTACTAGTGGAAAAGGTGATATGGATTATTTACAATAGGAGATATCTACAAGAAAGTGGAAGAGAGAAGTGAGAATATGGATTTTGAAGATAAGAGGATACTTGAAGATGATGAATGAAGATTTTGTAAATTGGAAGTGGAAGTTGCAAGCATATCTCAATACATGAATGAGTTTTGGAATATTATTAAATTTTTCATGGAAGAACTTTGAGTTTCTATGGATACTTCCAAATCAAGTGAGGAGCTTAAGACTTCCGACCATGAGAAAGAGAAGTCCTAGTCCAGCTGAACTCCACCTCCATTCAAAGTAGAGGTAAAATTTGACATTCATCCATATGAAGGTGACATGAATATAGATAAACTTGATTATTAATAAGCCCAATTATATTTATAATTTAATTTACATCAAATTAGTGAAGAATGACAAATTTCATTTACAAGATTTAAGCTAGCTTGTAACATCCTGACTAGAATCTACTTAAAAATATGAGATTAAAAAAAAAATTAAACAACATATTATTTCATTAAAATTTACCATGAGAATATAATTATTGATCCAAATAAAACACCCTAAGTATATTAATTGTAAAATAAGCATGTAACAAATACTTGTTATTGATCACTAGCATCATATGAAATAAAACATAACTGAATATATAAAGTAACTATAGATATCCATCCATGATTGGTATAATGATACACCCACTAAAATCAATGTATTAATAAGTAAATAATTACATCTCATCATAAATAATGTCTCAATAATAATAAATCCAATATAATGTACAAGATACAAGATACAAGGCTCCACAGAGCATGAGTTCCCTGAACTCCAGTATCTATGGTAATGTCAAGTGTCATCTCCAAAGAAGTACTATTATGGGGAGGGAGAGCATCATCCAAGAGATTCTCAAAACTAACCATGGACCATCGATCCCATGCATAATCCCCCATTAGGGAAGTTTCCTCCCTTCATGGATGAGTAGATAGTGATGGTGCAGGAATCTAGAGAGACAAGCTAGTACCCGTGTGTTGTATGATATTTAAGAACATGAAGTGTAACATAAATAAATCCATTATAGCATGATATCACACAAATATGTAAATCATACATATAAAATAACAATATCTAACATTATTTTAGCCAAAAATTTTCAATAGTTATTGATCTCTATGATCAATCAAATGCATACACACCACTTGATTGGATTACCTTCATCTAGCATTGGTAATAATAATAAGGTAATGAAGTCCATATCACTAATTTATTAGTACTAGAAATGTGATATTTTGTTAATATAAATATAACCAATAGATTCACACATATTACTTCCTACTAGTAGTCATAAAACATGCTAAACATAGGAATAATCAAAATGCCTACATTTAGTTCATCAAACATATGAATGAATATCCACAATATTATTTACCACATAAATAATAGGTAAACAATTAAAATTTATTCTAACCAGGTATAATATATTTTTAAACTACATAATATAATTTTTCTAAGTAGATTTAAATACATATGACAAGAAATACTATCACAGTCTATCACTACCTAATTTCAAGTCACAGAGCATAGTTGACTATATAGTTTGGCATATTAATAAACTTACATCAATTAAATTATTTAAATATGTTGATATATATCTTGGTACATAGTTTCATGCCAAATATATGCATATAGTGAGTGGTATTAAATTATGTGTTAAAATATTGTGATAGACCATAATAACATAATATTATTTGCTTATATGTACTATTTGGTAAGTATTGTTTGCTATAGGAAGTAATTATTTATAATGATAACTTAGTGGAGAATACCTAAATATACAGTAAGATACTTCATAATTATGTTAAAATTACTATAATAGATCACTGGATTACCATAAGATTAGACATATCCATGTTTATATTATTAGACATATCTCCACATGTATATAAACTATTTATCACATAAAACTATTAAATCTAAGCTCAAAACTTTAAATCATCAATATAATGCTTAGTATATGAACCAATAAGTTTAATAACATCTGGCATGGAAATTAGCAATATGCATATGAAGTTTTTGATTTCGTATCCCTTATTCATAAACTATTTATCCATGTTTATAGTTCTCTAACTTTTAATTAAAATCATCTTGATAATCATAATATGTAAATCAATATTAATATCTTGGAATAAAGGCTCATGTTTTTAAAACAAGATGACTCAGATTTTCTATAGATGAATCGACATCAATGATGAAAGTGCACAGTCCAAGAAATTTGTAATATACTTCTAGTAATACATTCATTTGCTGAAGTTATGATTTTAGTTCACTATTTTTGGATACACATATAGCTCATATTTTTTATTCTATGTGGCCCTCATATGTATATGATAGTCTTAGGTGAATTCAAGCAATCAATACACAATATTTCTTGTAAAATTTTTTCAATCATGAAATCGACTCATATTCATATTTATTTACACTAAACATAAGGCCTAAATAATATATATATCTACTCAAAATTCATGCTCATGGGTATTGTATATTCTCATATCATTGTATGTTTGTACCACATCTCACATAGTGACTCTAGTAAGTAATTGACTCATCTCAATAAAAATTGACTCACTAGCATCATCTTTTTATATATACCTGATCATGTTAATAGATATATGTTATAGAGAAAACATAATATAAACCATTAATTTAGATTAATAGACATCATTGTTTTGATCTCTAGTTACTATCACTATGGACTACCTCATAAAACATCTATCTCGACACAGTGATTTTTGGGGGACTAACCACTATTACCTACCTCTAGAATAGGTATTGATAATCAATGATACCTAATAGGGGATACTGATAGTGATTATATGATACCTATTTCTGATATTGTGTTAAGAGGTAATTCAAAGGTCATTATATCTACTCATCACTATCACTATTTACTTTTATCTCTCTATAATTATTAATTATCTATAACCACTGAATAAATAAACCTAATTGGGATGAAAACATAATATCGTATTATTCATGATCATGGCCTACACACACACACACACACATGTAATTGTTCTTAGATATTTATATGTATACATATGTCATTGTTCTTAGATATATATATATATATATATATATATATATATATATATTACTATATATTTATTCTGCTAGTTATACATAGTCATTCTATTTATATATTTTTTGTTATTTATCATACCTAGTTTTCCATGTATTGTATATAGTTTATTAACAACTCACTGTATACTAATTCAAGATACCAGCTCACTGTAATTTATACAATATATTTAGTCTACAATAGATTAAGGTGTAATTTCATACATAGCAGTCCAAAATTTAATAATACTTGGGTCTTATTTTTGTTAGACCACATATAATTCTAACAAACTCTACACAAAATTTAATAACATCACCTACCTATCAAGATCATAGAAAATGTCATGATCTAGACAAAGTTCCTCCTTTCACCTTGCTTTCTCTCTTTCCTTTTGGTGCTTCTCTACTTTTTCCACTTCACTCTCTTTCCTTCTTCCCAATTCGTGCTCACCTTCTCCTCTTTCTATCCTCTCCTTATTTTATGTTGCACTCCTTTCTTTCCTTTTATTTATTGAATGACTTTTATCTTTTTCTTTTTTTTTTTGTATTTTTTCTATTCATGTCAAAGCTTGCCATTTTTTTAAAGCATTATCTTCTTTATGTCTTTTACTTTTTTTCCCTAAATATATAATTTTATTAATTATTATTTTATTCATTTTTATTTCCTAATTATTATTTTTTATTCATTTTGTTTTCTATTTATAAAAATCTATTAAAATTTTTACTTATAACATAATGCATTACAATCATTTTATTTATCACTTAGTATAGGTAAACGATCATCATGACTTAATAATAATGCTACTAATGTAAGTTGATAATAATCTCTTAATCCAAAATGGTAAATACATAAATATTACATCAAAACACAATGGTTAGGCTATATGCAATAGTATCTGAATCATGTAAATCTACATTCAATCATGAATTCCATAACATGACATAAGCACATAATACCTCCATGAAATCATATGAAATTAATTCCACATAGGCATAAATTTGAACTAACAGACACCTAATATGCATAAACAACTATCTAAATGCAAACAATCACAAAAATATATTAATGCTAACAATTCAAACTATGTATTTAATATGTACTATTTAATGTGGTGTGTTTAGGGTTTTAGTCATTCCTTTTTCATTCCCCAATACCTCCATCTACGTCACCCTCTCCAATGATGCTCTCCCTCCATCATGCTCTAAGGGATGAATCTCATCTGTGTCATACTCACAATAAGTTAGTTAGTTCATAACATCATGACATATATCATAAAACATTATTGTAATAACAAAGCAATTATGATCATAATATAAGAATATACCATACAACTAAACTCATAGCAATGCAATCATGAAATCAAAGCAATATTCAACTGTCCCATAACAAAAAATGACTTACAACTTAGTTAATAATAATCAAATCAAATTATCAACTATAAATATCTATGGATAATCAAGTAAGTTTGTTTAGTGAGAAATTAGCATGTGATATCCTTCCTCCTATAGTTGGTCATCATCCTGATGACACTTATTCAAACATAAGCTCTGAATTAAAACATTATTCAATAGAAAGATAACATAGTATAATGCATCAAATCAAGCAAATACATGTTAAAATCACTTGTAAAACTCGTCATAGTCTTCCCAAGTAGCACTAATATAAGAGTATTAGTCTCATAAGACCCTGCACTGTGACATCTCTCTATTATCAAAATGAAGTTTGTCTGTGTCAATTCCTCTAATTGGTTCTATCATGACCACCCTATGATCCAAAACCTACAAAGTATTCCAATCCAACACATGTGAAGGATTAGCTATATACTTTTTAAGATAAGAAACATGGAAGATATTATGCAATAGAGTTAGGGATGGTGTTAATGCAAGCCTATACACTATAAGATTGACCACTTTTAACACCTTGAAGGGTCCCACATATCTCTATAAAAGTTTCACGAACTTTCTAAATTTAATCAAGCTCTTCTATAGCTTAGCCTATAAGAACACTTTATCACCTATTAAAAACTACCTATCTTTCCTCTTTAGATCAACATAACTCTTCTACCTATCATTTTACTTGGCTAATCTATATCTGATTGTTTTAACTTGTTCTTCCATTTTTGAAATCATCTCGAGTCCAAAGACTACCCTATCTTCCAACATATCCCAACTGATTGGTGTCTTGTACCTTCTTCCATACAATGGTTCAAATGGTGTCATCTTCAAAGTTGATTATCATAATTTATTATAAGCAAACTCAACTAATGAAAGATAATCTTCCCACATATATTGCTGATCCATGAAATACATATGAAGAAGATCCTCTAACACTTGATTAAGTTGCTCAGTTTGACCATCAATCTTTAGGTGATATGTAGTGTCAAAGTTTAATTACATACCCAAATTTAAATTTAGGGTTACCTAAAATCTATAAGTCATCTTTAGATCATGCTTTGAAATGATCTTCTCTAAAAATACATACAACCAATACACTTCCTTTACAAACCTCTTCACAAAATTAGGTGCATCATTTATCAAATTACCTGGTATATAATGATCCACCTTGGTTATCTTATCAAATACTACCAAGATCATATCATGCCTATTTCATGACAATGGTTAACCTTGGTTAAAATCCATACTAATCACCTACCACTTCCATTCTAGTATATCATGTGGATATAACAATCTAATTGGATGCACATGTTCAGTTTTCACACACTGACATCCTAGACAATGTGACACAAAGTCCACTATATCTTTCTTGATTCCCTTCCGGAAATGGAGTGGTCTAAGCTTTTTCATGAGCTTGGTTACTCATGGATGTCATAAATATGGGGTATTATGTAGTTCTTTTAGCATTATGCTCCTCAAATTCTCTTGATGTGGCACATACATCCCTCCATTATATTGTAAAATACCATCATTCTCTAATATAAATCCTTTATACATAGGATTCAAAGCATTCTCAGATAATGCTTTCCTGACTTGATCATAGAATTCATCTTCTAGCAAGAATTTGATCACTCAATCTCTAAAAGTACTCCTGATAGTAGCCATGACTGTTATGTACCTTCTATGATTAAGGGAATCAACTACTTCATTTTTATTGCCTTTGATATAGTTGATATCAAAATCATAATCAAATAATAACTCTAACCAATATCTCTAACAAGCATTCATATTTAGTTGGGTGAAGATGTACTTGAGTCCCAAGTTGTCAGTCTTGAGTTCAAATAATTTTCCCATATAGTGAAGTCTATATCACTACTTAGTACCAACAATGTGATATTTGGTTAATATAAATATAACCAACAAATTCATATAGCTTACTTCCTACTAGCAGTCATAAAACATGATAAACACAAGAATAATCAAAATGCATACATTTAGTCCATTAAACATATGAATGAATCTCCACAATATTATTTACCACATAAATAATAATTAAATGAGTACAGTTTATACCAATTGGGTATAATCTATGTTTAGACTGCATAATCTAATTTCTTTAAGTAGATTTAATATGTATGATAGGCAATAATATTATAGTCCATCATTACTTAATTTCAAGTTATAGAGCATAGATGACTGTATAGTATGGCATATTAATTAATTTATATCTATTACATTATTTAAATATGTTGGTCTATATCTTGATACATAGTTTCATGATATACCCATAATAACGAGTGATATTAAATTATGTATTAAGATATTGTTATACACCATAGTAACAAAATACTATTTACTTATATGTACTATTTGGTAGGTATTATTTTCTATAAGAAGTAATTATTTATAATGATATCTTAGTGGAGAATACCCAAATATATCATAAGATAGTTCATAATTATGCCAAAATTAGTATAATAGATTCTTGGTATCGTAAGATCAAACATATCCATGTTTATATTCTGAACATATCCCCACATGTCTAAAACTATTTATAACATGAAAATATTAAATATAAGCTTAGAAACTTTAAATAGTCAATATAATACTTAGTATATGAACCACTAAGTTTAATAACATCTAGTATGGAAATCAGTAATATGCATTTGAAGTTTCTGATTTCCATATCCATCATTCATAACCTATTTATCTATGTTTATATATCTCTAACTTTTAGTTAAAATCATCTCGATATTCATAATATATAAATCACTCTTAATATCCTGGAATAAAGGCTTATGTTTTTAAAACAAGATGACTCAAATTTTCTATAGATGTATATAACTGACTTCAATGATGAAGTTCATAGTCCAATAAATTTGTAATATACTTCCATTAATCCATTCATTTGGTGAAGTTATGATTCTAGTTCACTATTTTTGGATACACACACAACTCATATTTCAGATTCCATGTAGCTCTCATATGTATATGATAGTCTTAGGGGACTTTAATCTATCAATACATAATATTTCTTGTAAAATTATTTCAATCATGAAATTGACTCATCTTCATATTTATTTACACTAAACACAAGGCTTGTATAATATATCTATCTACTTAGAATTCATGCTCACGGGTATTATATATTCTCATATCATTGTAAGTTTGTACCACATCTCACTTAGTGACTCCAAAAGTAATCAACTCATTTTAGTAGAAATCCACTCTCTAGCATCATATTTTTTTATATACCTGATCATGTTAATAGATATACATTACAGATAAAACATAATATAAACCATTAATTTAGATTAATATATATCAGTGTTTTGATCTCCGATCATTATCGCTATGGACTAACCATAATATCTATTAACACATGATCTCTAGTCACTATCAATTATTATACCTATAGAACACTATCTTGATTAGTGATGATAGGGGGACTAACCACTTTACCTATTCTGAATATTATGTTAAGAGGTAATTCAGAGATCGCTATATCTACTCATCACTATTACTATTTACTTTTGTCTCTCTATAATTATTAATTATTTGTAACCACTGAATAAATATACCTAATTAGGATGAAAACATAATCTCACATTATTCATGATCATGGCATATATATATATATATATATATATATATATATATCATTGTATATATATACATATACATATGTCATTATACTTAGATATTTTTACATATATTACTGTATATTTATTCTATTGGTTATACTTACACTCAATCCAAAAAAATTGGTTACGTATAAATAAATGCATCATCATTCTATTTATATTAATTCCTCTATTTATCATACTTAATTTGTCATGTATTGTATATAGTTTATTTACAGCTCGTTGTATACTAATTTATGGTACTAGTTCACTGCACTTTATACAATATATTTAGTCTACAATAGATTAAGGTGAAATTTCATACACAACAGTCTGAAATTTAATAATACTCAGGTTTGGTTTTTGTTAGAACACACATAATTATGACAAACTCCATACAAAATTTAATAACATCACCTACCTGTTAAGAGCATCGAAAATGGCATGATCTGGATAAAGTTCTTCCCTTCACCCTACTTTCACTCTCTCCTTTTTGTGCTTCTCTCCTTTCTCCACTTCACTCTCCTTCCTTATTCCCAATTCATGCTCACTTTCTCCTCTTTTTGTTCTCCTTTCCTTATATTATGTTGCGCTCCTTTTCTTTATTGAATGACTTTTATCTTTTTCTTTATTTTTCTTTTTTTCTATTCTTCTCAAAACTTGCCATTTTTTTAAAGCATTAACTTCTTTTTGTGTTTTCACTTTTTTTCCCTAAATATATAATTTTCTTAATTATTACTTTATTCATTTTCATTTCCTGATTATTGTTTTTTTATTCATTTTATTTTCTATTTATTCTATTTATTAAAATTGTTAATTATAACCTAATGCATTACAATCATTTTATTTGTTACTAACTTAGTATAGGTAAACATTCATCATGACTTAATAATAATACTACTAATGTAAGTCGATAATTTTATGTTAATCCAAAATGGTAAATCTTGAAATATCACATCAAAACATGATGGTTAGGCTATATGAAGTAGTAACTGAATCACACAAATCTACGTTCAATCATGAATTCCGTAACATGACATAAGCATATAGTACCTCAATGCAATCATACAAAATTCATTCCACATAGGCATAAATTTGAACTAACACACAAATAGTATGCATAAACAATTATCTAAATGCAAACAATCACCAAAAATGCACTAATGCTAACAATTCAAACTATGCATTTAATATGTATTATTTAACATGGTGTGTGTAGGGTTCTAGTCATTTCTATGTCATCCCTTTACACCTAAATATATGTCACCCTCTTCAACGATGCGCTCCTTCCATCATACTCTAAGAGATGAATATCTCTTTCATCAAACTCATGATAATAAAGTAGTTAATCCATAACATCATGACATATCATAAAATAATGTTGTAATAATAAATCAATCATGATCATAATGTAAGGATATACCATACATCTAAACTCATAGTAATGTAATTATGAAATCAAATAAATATTGAACTATTCCATAATATAAAATGACTTACAACTTAGTTAATAATAATTAAATCAAATTACCAACTATAAATATCTATGGATAATCAAGTAAGTTTGCTTAACAAGAAATCTAGATGTGACATAGCTAGTCATGCTCTAATTTGGTTTGAGAGTTATCTTAATTATTTGGATATTAAGAAGCTACCACCATTTACTAAATGGGATGAATTTAAGACTTTGATTAAGAATTAATTTTATCCTATTGGTTATGAAGAGGAAATGTCTATTGAATGGCAATTTTCTGAGGTGGTGAGAAGGCCAAAGTGTACAGGTGTATATAAGTGAGTTTTAAAAGAAGGAGATTCAAATGGGAAAATATAAATTTGATCACGATATGCTTATGAAGTATGTTGGAGGGTTGCATAGTCATTTTAAGGAGGCTCTTTTTACTTGCCAAGCCAAAGGACATATATGAGGCTTATTCTCAAGCACACTATCTCGAGATGCATGACAAGAAGGGTCCATCTTCCTCTACAAAGTCTTATGATGTTATCAAGAAGAAAGGTAGGGTCAATGCTACTTATACTATTTCCAAGAAGGATATTAGATAAAACTGTGGGATTTGTGATGTTGATAGTCAATCTAAGGATAAGTGTTGGAAGTTACATCCAGAATTGCATTCCTTTAAAAATAAGAAAAAGAAAAAGAAAAAGAAAAAGGCAATGATGTCACTTTAAGCAGAAGAAATTGATGGTAACTCAAATGTGGACAAGAAGTTGTGTTTTAAGTCTATGTAGAAAAAGGTATGTTTAGATGGTAATCATGCTCAATTTAAAGGTGAACCTTCTAAATTTTTCCATATCAAAGTTTAAATTAAGATGGTAAAAGTTGATGCTCTTTTTTATTTCTTCTCTCAATCAAATTTGGTTAGCAAAAAGCTAGTAGATATATTTGGGTTTGAAATGTATGATCATCCTAATCCTTATACTCTAGGATGAGTGAAACAAGGAGTATAGATAAGAGTTTCTAAATAATGTAGAGTCAAGTTTGTAATACATGAGCATTTCATTGATGATGTTGTTGTAAATGTTACCCCTATTGAAATTTGTGTTATAGTATTTAATAACCCCTATAAGTATGTTAAATATGTTAATTTAAATAGGATATATAATCAATACCATTTGGTTAAGGATGGGAAAATATACACCATAAACTTCTATGAAGGAAAATCTAATCTCTTTTTGGTAAATTCCACTCAAGGTAACTAGTTGCTTAATGTTAATGGGTATTTTTTTTCTCATTTTGAAACATAAGAAATAATGCAAGGACACTCATAATAAGTCTACTAATAAAGATCATGATATGAAATTACTACCAAGATGTCCTCTTCTAGACATGGGTCTTCATCAACAAGGAAGTTATAGTGACTCGGAAGCTCACAAAATTGATAGTTTAATTTAACAAAGGGCGTGAAGAAGTTATGACACCCTAAGACCTAAAACATATAGGTTTTATTAAAAAGGATAAAATAATATTAATATGCCATACAAATTAAAATTTATTGCATATTTGTGTTCCTCTTGAAAAATTATGCTATTTCAAAAAAAGGCATGTCAATCTAAGTTCATATGTAAAAGTTATGGCCCTTGAAAGTTAGTACATTTGGCTTGGTGAAAAAACCTCCCCAATGGTTTTACGAGATTAATTGGTAGTTTTGTAACTTCCTTGGTGAATTCATAATTGTCACGATGATTTTTTATCATAAATATTGGTGGTTTTGAAAGGAGATAAAAAATGGTGCAAGAAACAACTGCAAATGATTTCTCTTCATATTTTGATTCATTTGGGCTTCTGTTTCAAGCTCTATTTGGTGCCTAAAGTGTATATATGTATGGAGAGGGTATTCTCAAGCACGGGAAAATTTCTTATCAAATAATCTTCTTGATTGTATGTGGTTTTCTGAGTTGAAGTGTGGAAAAGAGAATTTGAGTGAGTAACTTGTAAAGCATGTGAATGTTTCAACATATTATGATGAAAAGTATGTTCATGAAGGCCTCAAGAAGGTAATAAAATTATAATTGTTTCATGAGATAGTGGAATGAGGAGGAAATCCCTTGATCTTGATGGAGTTTTTCTCAATTTGATTTTCTCTAAGGTAATCTTGTGGCTCTTTTCATTTTGTTTTGCTATAGTTCCTTGCATTTTTTCATTATTCAGTATTCATTTCTATATGCAACACTTGAAATTAATTCTTAAGCACATTTAATGACTATTTTATTTGAATTAACAAAGAAAATAGTTATTTAATAAATCAATGAATTGATAGGAGTGTATAGGATCCATGTTGGTGAAATTTAGTGTGAAATATCTACTAGTTTATGGATCAAATTATCAGAGTTGGTTAGTGTTCCATAGTGTGTGGTTTGTTTAGTGACTATTGTAAAAATATATTTCCATTACAAGAGGAACAAATTATAGTGGAAAAGGTGATTTGGTCATTTTACAACAAGATATAACTACAAGAAAGTGGAAGAGAGAAGTGAGAAGTATGGCTTTCTAAGAGTAGAGGATACCTAAAGATGATGAAGAAAGATTCTACAAATTGGAAGAGGACGTTGCAAGTATGTCTCAGTCCATAAATGAAATTGGAAATATTATGAAAGTTTTCATGGAAAAGCTTGTATTTTTTATGGATACTAGAATTCTGACCATGATAAATAGAAGCCCCAATCCAAACAATCTCCAACTCCATTCAAAGTAGAGGAGAAATTTGACATTCAACCATATGAAGGTGAAGTTAATGTGGATAAGCTTGATCATTGGTTATCCCAATCATAAATATAATTTAATTTGCATCAAATTAGTTAAGAGAAACAAATTTCATTTGTATGATTAAAGCTAGTTAGTCATGCTCTAACTTTGTTTTACAGTTATCTTAATTATTTGGGTGTTAATAAGTTACCACCAATTAGTAAATGGGATGTATTTAAGAATTTGATAAACAAGAAATTTTATCATATTTTTTATGAATAGTAAAGACCTATTGAATGATAATTTTTTAGGAAATAATAATGGCAAAGTGTGTAGGTCTATACAAGTGAGTTTTGAAAGAAGGTATTTAAAATGGGAAAATATACATTTGATCGTGATATCCTCATGAAGTATGTTGGAGGGTTGCATAGTCACTTAAGGAGGCATGTTTTAGTTTCTAATCCAAAGGACATATATGGCACTTGTTCTCAAGCCCACTATCTTGAGACGGATGAGAATATGGGTCTCTCTTCTTCTTCAAAGTCTTTCGATGTTCAAAAGAAGAAAGGTGGCATCAATGTTACTTATTTTATTGCCAAGCATGATACTAAATAACATTTTGGGCATGGTGGTTTGATAGTAATTCTGATGAGAAGTGTTAGAAGTTGTATCCAAAATTTCATCTATTCAAAAACAATAAATAGAAAAAGAAAAAGGTAGTGACATCACTTTAAATAGAAGAGGTTGATTATAACTCATATGTGGATGAGAAGTTATATTTTACCTCCCTAAAAAAAAGGTATGTTTGGATAGTAATCATACTCAAGATAGAGGTGAACCTTCTAAAAATTTTCCATATCAAATTTCAAATTAAGATGATAAAAGTTGATGTTCTTTTTTGTGAGCAATAAATGAGCATTTCATTGATGAAGTTGTTGTAGATGTTGCACCTGTTGACATTTGTGATATAGTATTTGGTAGCCCCTATATGTATGTTAATTATGTTATTTTAAAGTGGGTATATAATCAATACCATTTGGTTAAGGATGGGAAAATATACACCATAAACTCTTATGAAGGAAAATATAAGTTTTCCTTGATAAATTCCACTCAAGGTAACTAGTTGTTTAATGTTAAAGGGAAGTTTTTTTTCTCATTTTTAAAGATGAGAAGAATGCAAGGATAATCATAATAAATCCACTAAAAAATATCATGAGATGTAGTTACTACCAATATTTCCTCTTATAGCATGGGTCTTCCTCGACACACAAAGGGCATGAAATGTGGACTCAATAGTTCACAAGGTTGAGAGTTTTATTCATTAAAGGGCATGAAGAAGTTGAAACACCCTAAGACCTAAAATAAATAGGTTTTAGTACAAAGGATAAAATAATATGAATATGTCATCATAAGTATGATTTTATTACATATTTATGTTCGTCTCATAAAATTATACAATTTAAAAAATTTCATATCAATCTGAGTTCGCATATAAAAGTTATGGCCTTTAGAAGTTAGTGCATTTGGCATGGTGAAAAAACCATTTGTGAGATTCACCAAAGGTTTTGTGGTAGATTTTTAACCACCCCAATAGTTTCATAACCACCATGGTCTTTTTTTTACTATAAATACCAAGGATTTTGAAAGGAGACAAAAAAATGGTGTGATAAACGACTGCAAACAATTTCTCTTCACCTTCTAGGTCTTTTGGGATTTTGTTTCAAGCTATATTTGGTGCTTAAAGAGTATATATATGTATAGATAGGTATTTTTAAGCATGGGATATGTTATTATCAAGTTTTTTTTCTTGATTTTATGTGGTTTTCTGAGTTGAAGTGTGGAAAGGAGATAATGACTGAGCAAGTTGCAGAGCATTTGAGTGTTTAAACATATTGTAATGCAAAGTATGTTCACAAATGCCTAAATAATGTAGTAAACTTGTAATGGAAAAATGAGATAGTGGAATGAGGAGGAAATTCATCACTCTTGTTGGATTTTTTCTTGATTTATTTTCTCCTGGGTAATCTTGTGACGATTTTAATTTTTGTTTTGTTATAGTTTCTTGCTTTATTTTTATTGTTTAGTAATCCTTTCAATATGAAACAATTGAAATTAATTCCTAAGTACCTTTAATGACTATTTTATGTAAATTAACAATAAAATTTTGATTTAATCAATCAAGGAATTATTAGGAGTGTATAGGATCTATGATCACAAAATTTAGTGTGGAATATCCACCTAGTTTATAGATCATGTTTCTATCACAAAGGCATTACAACCTTATCCAAAAAATTGAATATGTTAAACCCTATAATAAATAATTAGTTAAATTTTAAAAAATAATGGTAATAGGTCCATGCCTCATAAATAATTATGTCTTAGTCTAGAGGTCGCAGAAGAGAGTTTACACATATGGGCATACTTATAGATTGTGTCTCATTAACCTACTAAAATGCATAATTCCTAGATCAATGGTGTAATGGCTATGAAAACTAACCAATAAACCTTAAATTCTTCCATTCATTCCCTTATTCTCAACATTGGTCTACCATTATACACAAGGATGGTTTTTTGAAAGAAAAAAATCACTACAATTCAAACCAACAGTCAATTGTTTGCTTATTTTCCTCCTCCATTTGTTTTGTCAACCATGATCTACCATAATTACCTATAACTCAGGTATAAACCCATGTTTACCTTATTAACACTCAAATTGGCATGGTTAGGTCAGGGTTTCCATTCCATACCCTTCCAACTATCATTATTTTCTTTTTTAATGAAACTATGTATGTATGTATACATAGTGATTTAACTTTTTAGGATTTTATAATGAAAATCCTATGTTTATATTAAAGGTATGAGATGTATAAATTAGCTAAATAAATATGAAATAATTAAGTATTGATTTATTATGAGCTTTGACCTTGTTTGACTTTTTAATAATAATAATAATACATAGGCATAAATAGAATCTTCTAAAAATTGATCATCCCAGATGATCAAGGTTCTAAAATTTGAGATGTGGGTAGTTATCTATGTCATCAATAGGATTCTAGTGTTTTCCTACTCACCAGATAGTAGCACCCAATATGGATAGTAATGCCATTTTTGTGTAGTGTCCTCAATGTGACACTAATGTCCCCTTTGTAAGACTATTCTTATTTTCTGGGAGCACCTATGCCTATGTTTGTATGTCCTGTTACTACGTGCATGAAACCTAGAGCTTTGTATTGTGCTTGAAAAACTTGATTTATTATGAAAAATCTAATCCTCCTTACAAGTATGGCATAAACAATTATTTAATGTGTGTTAGTAGGATGGACTAGACATCCTCAACACCCCATTGTGTAGATATTTGTCTACATATCAATACTCTAAAGATGGATCAAGCCCATTGTAGTTCTCCCACCTAGTGCTTGATGCAAGTGCAAGTGAATGTTATAATGAGAGTGGCCTTGGATGCCTTAAATGTGCTTGAACTTTAATTTTTTTGAAAACTAGGCTTAGGGATGCTGTAGATGGTAGTATGCAGAAGTATAGTAGACTAGGGATCAAGTACCTTAATTTTTCTCAACTTTATCTTTGGTTTAAATAAATTTTACATTTATTTATTATCTAGTGAATAGAGGTGAATTAGATTTGTATTTATAGGGTTTTGTTACTTGTGCAAATAATAAATTATGCTTAGGCCAACCTTAGGAGGGGTACACATTTAAAAAAGTATCTATTGGGAAGAGCTAGGGCTAAGGACAATAGTGCCTAGTTGGGGACACTAGTGTCATGTAGTTATTGTGTCCCACATGTGGCGCTAATCCTCTTTGCATACTAAGCAATTTGGATTGGGATCTAAGATGATAGTTCTGGGACAATGTTTTTGATATCACATAAACCAATTAGGTTAAATCTTTTGCCCACTAAGTGTGGGTCCATAAGCATTTTATTAATCTCAAAAAATTAAGTACATAGAAGGGTGATAATATGTCGTTAGCCCTTTTACATTTAAAAACATATATTTATAGGTTTTCACCACATACCGATAAAAATTAGCTAACCTACTAACCAACACCCATGAGAATTCCACCTGAAAGGTAGTTCTAATTATTTAACACAAAATATAAAACTAAGTTAATTTATTTATGGTGGTATCTTTATAAAAATAAGTGTGCCTCATTTACATTTATTCTTTAAATAAACTTACCAAAATCCTAAGTTAAATTAAGACTTTGAAACAAGTCCTAACAAACCCCCCTATGATCAAAAGTTAGTTATTTGGACACATGCCAAACATTTTTATAAATTTTTCAAATTTGATCTTGTCAAGGGGTTTTGTGAAAATGTCAGCTATATGATTATTAGTTGGCAAATATATTAGATCAGGTGCTTTCTTTGCCACCAGCATTTACAGATAATGATATTTGACATCCATATATTTTGTTTTGGCATAAAATACTGGATTTTGGACATCTTGATTACACTTTGACTATCAATATATAACTGTGTAGAAGTAATATGAAAAATTTGAAGATCTTCAAAAATGTACCATAAGTAAATAATTTCTCTAGAAGCATCCCATGCTACAATGTACTCTGATTCACTGATGATTTTTTCACTATATCATGCTTCTTACAATACCAATCAATGGTAGTTGAACCCGTATGCATAGTGTATCCTATTGTGGATACTTTATCATCCAAACATCCACCAAAATATTCATCACAATACCCAACAAGTTTGAATTTCTTATTTTGATGGTACTCAAGGCTATAAGTTTTCATTTACCAAAGGTAACGAAGTACTCTTTTTATTGCATGCCAATGAATTTCTCTAGGCTCATACATAAACTTAGATAAAATTCCAAATAAAAATGATATATCGAGCCTGGTAGTCATCAAATATATCAAACCTCCCACTAACTGTCTATATTTTGTGCCATCAAAAAAGGCACTACCATCTCCCGTAGACAATTTCAAGTTACTTTCTATGGGAGTGAGGATAGGATTTCAATCACTCATGCCAAACCTATTTAATAACTCAAAAATATACTTAGTTTGTGAAATGAAAAACTATACTCTTCCTGAGTTACTTCTATGCCAAGATAGTAGTGAATAAGTCCAAGATCTATCATCTCAAACCCATCTTTTAATTCCTTCTTCATAGACTTGTTATGGTTTTCATCATTGCCTGTGATAAACAAGTCATCAACATAGAGAACAAGAATAACTAATTTCTTACCCTTCACTCAAAAATAGAGAGCATCATCAGATTCACTATGTTGAAAATCTTCAAGTATGAATCCATTTTCTCATACCAAGCCATGGGTGCCTGTTTGAGCCCATACAAAGCTTTTATCAATTTACAAACTTTGTGTTCTGCACCCATTTTCTCAAAATATTGAGGTTGTTTCATGTATACTTCTTATAAATCACCATTCAAAAAAGAACTTTTAACATCCATCTGATGTACTTTCCAACCATTCTATGTTGTTAAGTCAAGTGCCATATGAATAGTGTGCCATTTGGTAGTTGGTGCAAATGTTTCCTCATAGTCAATACCTTCTTGTTATGCATAACCTTTTACATCAAGTCTTGGCTTATGTTTATCAATGGAGCCATCTAATTTATACTTAGTTCTATAAACCCATTTTCATCCTATGAGTTAAACGTGTGGAGGAGGATCAACTAAAACCCAAGTATTATTATTAAGTATTACATCATACTCACTTTGCATTGCATGTTTCCAACTTGATTTAGTAGATGGCTTAGTGGAAGAATTAGTAATAACCATTGCATAGTTCACCTATTTATGAGAACTCCTACAACCCATTAGATCAACTTTATCTACTTTCAAGTTAGAAAAATTACTTTGAGCCTATTTTGGACATTTATTCAAATTATTCAAATCAGGAACACCAAAATTCTCATCATGTGTACCATTTGAACAAAGACTTAGATAATTTTCAATATTTTCTAAGTCATCAACCTATGAATTGTAGATGAAGGAGAGGAAATAGAAGGGATACTAGTCTCATACCACAAGCTCTAAGAACTTCCCTCATTATTCAATCCCTTATCACATTTTGTAATTTTCCTCTCTAACCTATCAAATTCAGAATCAATCTCTACAGTGTTCATAGTACCAAATTCATCAAATACCACATCCCAACTCACTATGAGTTTGCTTGTATCTTGTGCAAGTAAATAATACCCCTTTTTATTTTAAGAATATCTAGGAAAGATGTATTTTTGAATTCATGGTTCTAGCTTAGTTCTATGTTTAGTGGGAACTAAATAAAAACAAAGGCATCCAAAAAATCTCAAGTGTTTAACTTTTAGTTTAAACCCATACCAAGCCTGACATGGAGTTTGTACCAAAAGTGCAGTTATGGGGGACCTATTTCTCAAATACACTATAGTAATAATGGCTTTAGCCCAAAACTTATCATCAAGCTATTTATAGTGAAACATAGCTCATGATGTGCCCTCTAAATTTCTATTCATCTATTTAGATACTCCATTCTATTGTGGAGTGTAAGCATTATTGTATTATTGATGAATGCCAGGTTCTCGACAATAATTTAAAAACTTATTCAAAGTATACTCATGACCATTGTTTGAATGAAGAGTGGCCAAGTGTGAACCTATTTTTTTTTCAACTAAGTGTAACCAATCAACAAACTTAGTGAAAACTTATGATTTGTTTTTCATGAAAAACACCTAAGTATTCGTAGAAAAATCATCAATAAACAACACAAAATACCTACACCCTCTAATGAATTACTTCTTCATGTCACATACATCACTATGAACTAACTGCAAACATCTACTAGCTTGTCATGAAGAATTCTTAGGAATTTTTTCTTGATTTTGTTTGCCGAAAACACATGATTCACAAAGAATACAATCTTTACAAAAAGTGGGCAACCCACACACCATCCCATATCTCTAAAATTCCACTTAAGAGTGAACATTCAACTGTCCATAGTGGAGATGCCTCAACCATTGTGTAGACATAGTGCCTATACCTATTTCAATAACTGTCGTAAGTTCCACTATGGGAGGAAGCAATTTACAATGCAATCTAACCAAATTTCCATCCTCATATCCTATATACATGGTTTTATATCCATCCTTCACTGAAGTGATATAAATAAGCCCATTTTCAAGCATAATTTGATAACCTTTCTTTTGAATAGTTACCAAGAAAATAATATGTTTTTATAATGTGAAAACATACCAAACATTCTTCAAGTATTTGATAGATCCGTTAGGAAGGAGAATCTGAATTGGCCCAAGACCTTGTGGAATATGGAAAGACTTATCTACCAAGGATAACAGAGAGAGATAAACTTCTTTGAAATTCCAAAAGAAGTCTCACCTAAATCTCATGTGTTTGGTTGCTCCTGTATCTAAAACCCATACATCAGTGAGCTCATCTCTAGCCTCATATTCCATATAAGCAATGTTCCCTAAAGCAGTGGATGTAGATTCATGTGAAACATTTCTAGACTCATCATATTCATGGTCAACATATTGATTAGAGTTATATTTAGTCACTTTTTGTGGCCTCTGAATTTTGTTAAAAGGAATCCTACATTGAGAGGCAATGTGACCAAATTTCCCACATCTATGACACTACATATCTGATCTACCTCAACCTCTACCTCTACCTCTATAAGATTTGTGACCACATTCTCTATCACTTGTCTCATTTGAGTGAGAATGGATAAATTGTTGATTTTAATAACCTCTACCTTAGTTTTGATTTGCCTCCTCTATAACCTCGACCCCCTCTATAATTGTTCCCTCTATTATTTTATGGACCAGAAGAAGATGAACTAGGCTTGGGCTCTAAAACATGGGCTTCCTCAGCTTTCTTAGATTTATTAGGTAGAGAGAGGTTTTTCTAAATAAAAAACTTATCTAATTTATCAAAAGTGATGCTTGTGATCTTGTCAAAGACATGCAACATTTCTATAAAGTTTCTATGGGACCCAAGTAGTCCTTTCAATGCAGTAGTAACTATGAGATCATCATCCAGTTTTCCAAACCCAGACATAGTGTACTTAAAATAAATATTCTTCAACTTAGACATCTATTCTCCCATATCCCCATATTATTCTAATGACAAAGTAAATAATTGAATATGAATGTCTATCTTCTTATGCTTAAGTTTCTTATCATACAAATTAGATAAGGGTTTCCATGCAGTGTAACTCTGAGGACAATTTTTAATATGTATTTAAGTATCCCGAGTACAAAAATATTTGATTAAATCTAGGGATTTAGAATCATGAAGATTAAAAATATCAAGGGATTTTCATTCTTTACAACATCCCATAGCTCATTAAAAACTAATGAAGCTTCCATCAAATGCTTCCAATCGAAATAATTAGAAATCATTCATCTATCACCATCTGAAAGCAAATTTTAAATATTTGGAATATTGAAATGAAGCAACTATGACAAATAAAAGTAAGTGTGACACAATGAAAAATAAATGTGATAAATAAAATAAATAACACACTCACTAATAACACTTTGCACAAGACAATGCTTCTACAAGTTTTTTCACTTATACCTTCATGTAGAGCAAAAACAAAAAAAAATGATGGGTTTTGTACTTAAAATCACCAAAAAATCAAATATTACACCCTTATTTCACAAAAAAAAACCCTTATTTCACCAAAAGCAAAAGAAACAAACTTCTATTATGTTTTTCCAACTAATATTTCAAGATTTTACAATATATATGATTTTTACAACTTGCAAAGCATATAAAAAAGATTTAAAAAAGAAATATTCCCTTTCAAAAAGCATATGCCAAAAATATATATTCTTCCAAAAGGGAGATTATAATCCTTGACCTCTTCTTTTCAAAGCTCTACACAAAATAAGCCCTTCCAATTACTATAAGAGCATTCACAAGTAATAGAAACATAAATTTATAAATGAACCTGATTTTTTGGTTTATGAAAATAAAAAAAACTTGGGCATGGTAATTAATTAATTTGGAAATATTTTGCCAAGTAAAATCCAACACTTTGCTTTGTTGGGACGCACAAACCCTATGCTTTTCAAAAAGTATGTTGGAAACTTTAGAAAAATGAAAAAAAATTATTTTCTCAAACCTTCCAATGTCATGCTAGAACTTTCAATGCCATGGTTGCTCTATAAAAAAATTTGAAACCTATTTTCCACTCTCTCAGGGCATACAAATCTATACTAGGCCATACAATTCAATATTTGGCTTAGTTTAAGATTATTAGAGAGATTTTGGATGAAGAAAATATGGTTTTTGAATAGTTGGGCATTAGGCCGTACAAGTGCAGATATGGCTTGAAAAATTCAAAAAAATATTCTAGCTAACATCTCAGAGGGTTTGAATACTAGATTTAGTGTTTTAGTAATGAAAATTTGAGTAGATTCAATTTTTTAACAAATGACAGCCATACTATCTAAACAAAAAAGTTTATAGCTTGAGAAAAGTCATACAAATGGCTTATTTGGCAGAAAAAAAGGGTTTGCAATTCACAAATGATCAACTAAAGTCTTCAAAACTAGATTGAAGCATTTGAAAAATGAAGAGCTTTTCAGGCACAATTCCATACAACACAAGCTTCACCACATAAATTTACTCAGAGGCAAAGTAAAATATTTAAAAGATTTAAATATTTTAATAATTTTTTAAAAATTTTAACCTTAGACCAAAGTTACTAAGGCATACCTTATACCATTGATATTTTCCATAATTGATTTCATGTGAGGCTTATTTGTGTCCCTGTGAATAAATATTTCACCTTGATTTCACTCAAATTCACCGTGCTTCTAATTACCATGCTTTGATACTACTGATATCACATAAACTAATTAGGTTAAATCTTGTGCCCATTGAGTGCAAGTTCACAAGCATTTTATTAATATCAAAAAATCAAGTACATAGAAGGGTGCCAATATGTCATTAACCTTTTTACTTTAAAAAACATATATTTATAGGTTTTCACCACATACCGGTAAAAACCAACTAACCTATTAACCAACTTCCACCCGAAAGGTAATTCTAATTATTTAACACAAAATATAAAACTAACCAAAATACAACTAAGTTAATTTATTTACAGGGGTGTGTTTATAAAAAAAAGCATGCCCTATTTACATTTATTATTTAAATAAACTTACAAAAATCCTAAGTTAAGACTTTGGAATGAGTCTAAGAGTTTTGACTGGTTGTAGGTGACTTTTATCTACTGAATGACAAGAAAAGTAAGTCTAATGCTCAAGGATAGGTCTATGGATAGCCTAGGGATAGGTTAACTCAAGCGACACTCTTAATATCCAATTACCACTTTTAGGTGATTACACATACACACACATATAATATTGTTACCAATCTTTCCCTTATTTCTATAATTCAATGTTACTCCATTGCAACCCTTTTCATAAAAAAATATATTTGCAAGCCCACCATGGTTTGCCCGTGGACTAAGAATAACCTTTTGAATAAGTAATTATATACATGGTAAACATTTTTTTCATTCAAAATAAGTGTATATATATATACTCTCTCTAAAACATACCTTTTTAATTATTTACAAACTTTATATGTCTCTTCACTACTTTCCATGGCTTGCCCATGAACTTGGGCTTAAAATAACATTTTATATTTTAAACTTTTTTTTCAATCATAATCAAATTATAAACCTTGTATTTGGAACCTTATAATATATGTACTCACATACCTCTATGTAATTTCATTTTTCTTGCTATAAGGTTAAGTCATATATAAATAATAATAACCCTGCCCTGATATAGGAGATTCAATATTCTTAGTGAACAAGGCTTGCTCTTGCCCTTAGGACACTCTTTAAACCATAAACCCGATTGAATCAAACACTTACATATAAGTGATGTGATCCCTTAATTCTTAAGAGAATGCCCATTTATCATCAAGTAAAAACATATCATGACTACAACAAGGTTTCTACAACATCCAATCCCTGTTACAACTAGGGGTCATAGGGTAAAAATGATGGATATTATAAACTGCTATTAAAAAATTTCAAAAATAATAAATAATTACATTCTAATTAAACAAAATCAAACTAGAGTATTTATTATAAGAAAATAATTAAATTTATTATACTTAAAAATTAGGTGCGTGTTCCTTTGAATCTCATTAATCCTATGGGATTGGTAACATTTTTCCCCTATTAAGTTTGGAATTATTTAGCTAGTTTTTGTTGGCTTAATTCATTGTGAAAGTGAAGATGGCCCAAATAGTCAATGAACCTCTTTCAAGGCTAAGGTAATACTAAAAAGGCCTTAAAATAATTAAAAAATAAAAATTTAGTTAGTATAAGATTTTCAAAAAAAAGTAAAGAGGAATAATTCTAAATATGTAACATTTAAAAAAATGAATAGATGATTAAGTAAAAAAATTAACTCCCAATAGTTTTCTAGTTTGATCATGGATAAGTCTCCCTAAGTTTACTCTTTAGTTTGTCCCTCTCTCATTATAAGGCATCCCTTCCCTCTAATTATATGATGCTTGTATTGTAAAAAACTAAGTTAAAATAAAAAAATATAACACAATAGCCAATGAGATTTGGGTGAGTTGGTTAAGTGCTTTTATTGTTTCAATCCCCACCTAGGTTCAAATATCTGGAAAGGCATATGAGGCTGGTTGTAACCATTTTTGGAACTTGGGCCATCCTTGACTATTGGAGTGATTCTTGGGTTAGTTGTGTCCATTATTGAAAATTGGGCAGTCCTTGGCCCTAGGTATGATTCTTAGGTTAGTTTTGGCTTGGTAGTTATTGGTAATAGATGGTAATATCTGGTACTTATGGTACTCATATCAAATGGGGATTTGGGCACCTGATTGTGTCCTAGACTGATAAACCCACTATGTCAATCACTGTGTCAAAATAAGGCCTTGTATAAATATCTCTAATAAACCCACGATAACACTCTATATCCTTTTCATTATCTAATAGTGGCTCTCTTCATGGAAAATCAGGTGGAGAGGGGTCGAGACAATCATCATCCTTCATATCCCATGTACTATAAATGTGAATGTGAATGAGAGGTAAGTCTAAGGGGTGTTTATTACCGACTAAAGGGGATGAAGCAAACACAAATAAGGGATTGCATTCTAACATGATGGTCTGCTAGAGGGAGAAGGTGATGAATGTGGATGGGAGGAATGGGGAAACATGTCAGAGTTACCCAATAATGCAATAATAAATTTCTAACCAATTCAAGCTTACCTCGAAGTCAATTCAAATATTTATCAAAAATTATAAATTGTATAAAATATTAACAAAATTATGAGGAATTAAAAAGATATACATATTACCGATGAGATGTGGGTGAATTGGGATAGTGACTTGGTTGCTAAAAGCACCACCCAAGTTCAAGTCTTAGGTGGTATTGGAGGTTGGTTGTGGCTAATAATTGTTATTGGGTTGGTTGTGGCCATTGATGGTATTCTCAGGCCAATTATAGCCATTCATTGGTATTTCCAAACTAGTTGTAGTTGTTTTTGGTAATTCTAGTACTTGTATACTTAGGGATCTGGGCCCCTGATTGTGTCCTAGACTAGTTGGAGCTCTGGTAAAAAATCATATAAGGTAAACATCCCACAAAAATTGTTTCAATCTAATATATATATATATATTACAAAAAATAAATAAAATTTACATACAATTAAAAAATTAGAAACATTCATATAATTATTTTTATATAATTTTTTGATTATTTCCTAAATTTGTCAAGTTTCCCTAAATTTTTTAAATTTCCCATAATTTTTTTGAAATTTCCCTTCTATTTTGAATTTTTTCTAATTTGTCAAAATTTTCCTATTTTTTTCAAGTTTTTCCTAGTTTTTTGAGTTTTCCCTAATTTTGTTGAATTTGCCCTAAGTTTTCAAGTTTTCCCTAAATTTTGAGTTTGCCCCAATTTTTCGAAATTTCCCTAAAGTTCTATAATTTTCCCTAAAATTTTGGAATATTCATAATTTTTTGAGTCTTTAAGCTTTCAAAAAAAAAAAAAAAACTTTTTAATTTTATCCTAATTTAAGTTGTTATTCTATTGACCTCATACGAAATAAAGTTCAAGTACATAGGATACAAACCCATTTTTGTTCTAGACACACACATATCAAATGTCTCTAATAGCCACATGAATCACATGAACATCAATGAATTTTGGGAGAGGATGGATGCCACAAAAAGGTACTCCTTTGGGAAAATGAAGTTTAGATAACACACATGGGCATGTTGCTACTTTCCCAACATATTTATAGTGTGTAGATAAAATAATTGCATGTACAAAGTACTAAAATATAGAGAGTAGGGAAATAAGGTTTGTAGATAATCATTTGGTGGATAAATTAGATAGAACCTCCACAAGCATCACCTTTAGCATCGAACCTCATAATGAGATGGTGGAAATAAATAAAAACATTGCTCAAATTTTATGGGAAAACAACTATGAGAGATGTGAAAATATGGTGAATTGATCTTGGTTGAAAAATAGAAGAAGAGTGAATATCAAATAGATCAAAAGACTATATAGGTCAAATTTCAAGGAAGAACTATCATATATGAATACTCTATTAAACAGAGTCATGGGGAGTGAAAGTGATAAATAGTTTCCATCATTGGATGTGCATGTTCATGAGCATCATCTATTATGGGGAATAGTTCATTGATTGGGATTTAATCATTATAAACAACATTCATGAATAATTAACCAAGTTAGAATCCATGTAAGAATCTTATATGACCTTGTATTTGGTCTATTCCATTATAATACTAAGAACCTAGCTTAGTTTAATGGAAGTGAATATGAACCTCCCTAGTGCATTGGTATACGACAAGTTCCCTAAGCTCACTCATGAGAAAGAAAAAATTCATTTCAAAAGAGTAAACAATGCATTTTCCATGATGATAGTCAAGACATTGGACTAAAACCTTGCGGCTAGGATTTATAATGAAGCAACTATTCTAATAAAAAATATGAGAGCTACTTCATTTAGTTATTGAAGTTCACCTATATCAAGGTTGGTATATTTTAAGATGTTCCTCTTAGACTACCAAGATATCCCAATGAAAAAATAATTATGATTGAGTTTTTTAGGTAGTTAAGTGAGGCACATAGGAAGTGTATAAACCAAAAAATTTGAGGAATAACTTTTCCTATCAGCGTCAGATATTTTATCTACAAATCAACAAGAGATGACACCAATATTTAAAAGTCATTGGTGTACTTTATAATGTAATCACACATAAGGGAACTTAATTTTGATAGTAAAGGTTTTTTGAGAAACAATTTCAAAGTGGGCCCCAATTATCCTCACATTTCAAAAATTAAAGACCATTGGAAGGACTGTGAAGATGGCTTTGAGGTTGTAAAAAGAGATTGACCAAGGATGACTGTGAAATAAATGAAAGCTGTTAGATTTTAATGTTGCAAAAAAAACTTTGAGGATGATGGCACTGATATTCTAGAAGATATTTTCTTTGAAGAGATTGACCTCATAGCCATTCCTCCAATCAATTAGTCAATAAGAGAATTGACAGACATTGCAAAATGCACACAATCCATGCTATCAAGATCGAGAGCTTGGTATGATAAAAAAGTGAGAGAATACACTTTAGAAAGTAATCAAATGAGTAAAAGACATTCAAGAGTGCATCAACAATCTTTTTCTACTCTAATCACTTAGTATTTTGGTAACAAAATATTCATAGAAAATCTAGTTTGGCTATAATAAGAGGAGAGGGAGAAGATCCCAATAGAGATAAACTTCATAAATAGGCCCGTGAAGGTGATCTTCCAAGAAAAAAACTCCAAATTAAAAGGCACACTCCATCTAAAACTAAAAATGTCACATAGTAAATTTATCCTTCAATATTGATTAACAAAACCACTCAATAGTTCTTGGCTTCTAATTCAAGTTCAATACCCTTTCCCATTTTACATACTCTTATTAAATCATTGGTGCCTTCATCACTTGAAATTTACCCTCCACTTCTACCATCTTCATTCCCAACTCTACCTCTACCTCCACCTCTTATTTTCACCATGCAACAAGTTTTTGTTCCTCCATAATCAGTTGAATCTAGGTCTATTCTTGTATCATCCTTGCGACAGTCATATTCATTGACTCCCTTAGTTTTTTCAAGTACATAATTGGATACTTCATAGGAGATATGTGGTTTTACCTACCCGTTCTAATTATTTTGCTTAGGTTAATAATAGGTCATTAGGGAAAATATACTTTAAATCATTTTATAATGTGAGTTGATTTAATTACCTTTTTAGGTGACCTAATTCCTTACTATATAATTTACCTTTCTATACACTTTTTGGATAATGAATGTTAATGCAACTTTGGTTGTGAAGACAAGATTCTTCCATTTTAAGTTATTATTCAGATTTCACTACTCCATATAGGTTACGCTTCATGTATTCCATCCTATCTATACATATCCTTGATTATGGCCCACTTAGACATGGTATTAGAGCTGAGCTAATAGACAAATTCCATCAATTCTATTACGAGATCTAGTATTCTAGCTTGTTTGAGATTTTTCATTGATTTCAATTTTTTAGGGTTTCATGGGGTTTCTAAAAAATCCATGCGAATTTGCATATTTGGAGTCACAAAGTGAAAAATAGATAGCATCATTGAATTTAGAAAGTGGTAAAACCCTAGTAATAACTATAAACATGACTTGTTTCATGATAGTCAATTTTGACCATTTTTTAAGATTTTCAAGGCTATTTTTTGAAATCTACATAAACCTGTACATCTAGTGATTTTGAGGAAAAACCATTTCTGGTGTTTTTTGGGTTTGTCAATAAACTAAGTGGGTCTTTGATATATTTTGGAGTAGACATACATAATCTATATTTTTAGAGGTTTCTTCAAATTGATAGAATTTCTAACCCTTACAGGCTATTTTGATAGTTAGTAGACTTTTCTTGGTAGAAAAATAAGTCTAGGTAGATATTTGGGTGGTTTCATGTACACCAAGTAAAATTCGATCCCTATCAAAACACTCACACCTTCATCATATTTTGACCCTTCTGCTCACACCATCAAATTCTGACACACCTATCTGCAATCTTGATAGATTCTGATGACCCCCATCCTATCCCTTAGTCCTCTGATCACATGGGATTTTAAACCCTTGGTCACAAACAACCAAAGGGAGATTCAATTTTCCTCAAAAAATTTGGCCAAACTTTTACACACTCAAAATTTTTATAAAGTGGAGAACATTATTTTTTTACAAGCAAGAAATATTCAAACTTTCATAAATTTTAATTGAGGCTCCTTTTTAGGCACCATTTTTTTTGAAAGTGCAAGTTTTTTTAAGCTATATGCATTCATGATATTCTTGTGCCTTATAAAAATGAACCTCTATATATTTAAGGGGGTCACATATCAAGTCTTTTAGCACACACAATTTAACACATACTTATTTTTTGCACCGTGGATCAGAGTTATGTTATGCTTCTTACACCATTCAAATATCATGGGTAGAAAGTCAAAGTGAAAATCCTCTTGAAAAGCAAAGGCTTACAATGATTCACAATGGGTATAGAAAATAAATGACACTTGATGTAGATAAGATGAAGTGGATTAACATAAGTGACAAAGCCTATGGTCTATTATGTTTGTCTATGTCTCCAGACCTACTCTTTCATATTCAATCTACATATACTTTTAATAAAGTTTGGACCACATTGGAAAAAATCTTTGGGAATCAAAACATAATGAGATGTCATGAGTTAGAGAGTGAGCTCACCATTTTGAGCCCAAGTGACTTTGACATTATACAAGACTTTTTCACAAAATTTAAATCACTTAATGTAATAACCCCACTTGGTTTTACTCTTAACATATTTCATCATGATAAAACCTACATAAAGTGATATTTAACTAAATACATTAGTTTAGAGATAACCATAAAATGTCCATAGCTCATCTATTTAGTTAATGATCGTAATATCAATATTAGGTACAATGTTGAATATCTAATCAAGACTGCATTTATTTCATAAAAATATTATTGCAAATTCAGCCACAGTTGATACAATAGTATAGCCAATTATTTTAATGGTATATGAATAAAAATTATAATTTTAACATAATAAATATCTTAATAATAATATACAATGATACAAATCTCCACAGAGCATGTGAGTCTCAATGAACTTGTAATATCCAAAAGTAATCTCAAGTGTAGTCTCTAGTGAAGTACTATTGAGGGGAGGGAGAGCATCAATAGAGTGAGTTTCCACACCAACCACATACCACCAATCCCTCACACAATATCCCAACTAGGGAATGACCCTCCCTTCATGAATGGGTAGATAATGATGGTGCAGGAATCTATAGTGACAACAAGGACCCATGTGTTGTAAGATAACTAATACATGGTGTATATCATAAATAAATTTGATCTAACATGACATTGTACAAACATATAAACTAAATCAAATAGATGAAATAACAATGTTTAACTATAAACACTACTTTGGCAAAAGTTTTCATATGTTATTGATCTCATGGATCAATCAATTTCATACACACCACTCAATTAAATTACACTATTTATGTGTATTAGTGACACTATCTAAGTAAGTGAAGTTCATCTCAACTCCTTATATAGTGTCATTAATACCAAATTAGTTTTATATATAATAAAAATAAAACCAATAGATTCTTAATGAATATTCCCTACTAGCAGATGTAAAATGTGCCAAACAAAGAAATATCAAATACATTTATTTAGTTCATAAATGTATTGTAATAAATCTAACATCTAATAAATTAGATAGCATAATAAATAGATTTTGAGACAATCATCCATATAATTAAACTAACTGAGTGAGATTATATTTCAAGACATCAAGTTACCAACATATGGAACTCCAACATAATGTTATTCCTTTGTATAACACTAGTTTACAACTTATTACTTTATTCCATATCTCATGAACACATCAATAAACTAACCAAATACTAAAAAGACTCGATATGTTTCATATTAAATCTCAATTACTTCATAATTTAATGCTACTTCAAACCATTAAACACATAACAAAACTACCCAAGTTTATTTGTTATATCATGTAATGTTTAGAAGCATTAACTGTGTGTATATATGGTATACACATATCAGATTTGTACTAAATCAACAATTCATATGTATTCCATATATTTATATACCAAGCAAACACTCAACTATATACATAGTGAATTAAGTCAATAGCCAATATTTTCATCTTCGAATATGGTATACTCAAAATATACATGAGTTTAGTCTATGATCTATGAGTATCATGTATAAAACTAGATTTATCACTATAACTAGTTCCTTAAAATTATAATCAAACACTTATCTATGGTGTTTTTCACTATGTTTGATTCCATTTCATCCAATAGTCCATAATTCTCACAATAAAATATACACAATCCTATATACAACTGGTCATAACATCAATAATATATAAATAATGTATACAATATTCTCTAATTGGCACGTATCATGTCTATTATTTTTTAGAGTAATTTGTATACTCTCATATGCATTATTCAACTCAGAATTTACAAATTCATATTCAATTATATATTAAGACTCAACTAAAGTAATTCGATTGTATTCCAATCTTTAAACATGATAGTCCATAATTAAATATCACATGGCTCGATTTACATATAATCGTTGATATACACAACTATGTGTATTTAAATATATTTAATAATATATTGATATTTTTTATATATAATCCGATTCGTTACTAGATTCAAATATATTTCAAATATAATAGAATTCAGCTGGTATCCTTAACCATGGTATATTTATGAGGAACTTGACCCTTTAGTGATCAAAAGGATATTCTCAAGTGTAGCTACAATAATCACTAATTGACATATAATCAATATTTATGGTTTAGATTTTGTATTGATATAGAGTTATAAGTTTATACAGGTGCATCATAACCTACATTACACACACAGACACACATACATGTTGATATAAATATATATCGTTAGGTTAAGGTTTAGATTTTGTATTGATATAGAGTTATAAGTTTATACAGGTGCATCATAACCTACATTGCACACACACACACATACATGTTGATATAAATATATATTGTCAGGTTATTAACCTGACGATATATATTTATATCAACATATATGTGTGCGTGTGTGTGCAATGTAGGTTATGATGCACCTGTATAAACTTATAACTCTATATCAATACAAAATCTAAACCATAAATATTGATTATATGTCAATTAGTGATTATTGTAGCTACACTTGAGAATATCCTTTTGATCACTAAAGGATCAAGTTCCTCATAAATATACCATGGTTAAAGATACCAGCTGAATTCTATTATATTTGAATCTAGTAACCAATCGGATTATATATAAAAAATCTCAATATTATATATATATATATATATATATATATATATATATATATATATATATATATATATATATATATATTCTATATAAGTCATATAAATGAAACAAAACCATGATTATACTATACTTGCTCAGAAAAAGGTTTTCTATGTAAGCTTTAATACCTAAATTTTAGGTTTATAAAACATAGTCATTCTTTAATTTGGGTTTTTAGCTTGATCTGGGTTATAATAAACTCAAGTCAATGTATTTTATAAAGAAAGACAGGGTTCAAACCATAATTTAATAGATTGAGTTTTTACCCTGTTTATCCATTTGAGCCCTGACCTAGTTAAAACTTCACTTAGACATGACCATTATATACCTACAAACTATCTAGGGTAAACTTGCACCAAAAAAGGATGAATAAAACTTATTACAAGACCAAGTTAAAATCTATACCTAGATTTATATTATAACTTGATCGTACACAAATTGCCCTAGACATTAATGTCAAAGTTTTCTACCTTTAAAGTCTTATTCCCATTTAACTCTTTTCAATAGACAAATTTCTATATCATAATTCTACTAAGAAATAAAATTTTAATTTTTGTTTTAACTTAGGGTTTTATTTTTCCCAACGAATACCCACAACTTTTTAACACTAAAATCTCATAATTAAATAGGCAACATTGCTATTATTCTTAGGGTTTTAGGGTTATATGCTTGGTTTTGTGGATGACTGAACCATCCACAAGGCCAAACATCTAGCCCTAGTTTTCTTTCTAAATTTCATAATAACAAAACAAACAAAAACCCTTTTTCAAATAATCCATATATATGAATTTAAACAACCAAACAACATAACCAACATGTTAAAAGAAGATCAAGTAATATCAAATGGTAAAACTTTCTCCCAATCCTAGCTCAAATCTCCTTTTTCCTCTTTTTGTCACTGTATGTCATATGCCCCCAAGAATCTCCTCTTTCCCATTTATTCTCCTACATGCTAACTAAACCATCCATAATCTTTCCATAACTTACTATAAGCTTGACAAAAGAAGAGTCATGCAAGTCCAACTAGCAAAAAACTAGTAAAGACTGAACATCCTACCATGCAAAAATCTAAACAAAATGCAGGTTTGCATAATAGCTTGATAACACAAGTCAACTCCCAATAAAAACCCTACTATCTAACCTTCCTCATTATTATAATCTATTTTTAAGCATTATAAACAAACTTATAATTAAATCAAACCTTCCTCATTATTATAATCTATTTTTAAGCATTATAAACAAACTAACAATTAAAACATTATAAACAAACTAACAATTAAAACCTTATGCATGATAATAATGACTTCCACATAATCCTCTAAACATTATAGTTATTAACAATGAAATCGACCTTCACAATTAGTCATTTATCACATTAACTAAACATAAGGACTTCACCATTAGTCATTAAATAATATAACTATTGTTGGTAATATGAATGATATGAATATTATAACATTGCCTTAATACGAGGGTCATTATCACTTTTGCTAAAAAGACTATCACGCTTAATTATATGATAACCATGCTTTGTTATTTAGTACACATGAAATTTAGCTCCTTAGCAATGTATTGATAAACAAGACACTTTCATAAAAACATTCACATACATCCAAAGGAAGTAATAAGGACTATCACAGATTTCAAAGCATGAGTGTAAGCAACATCATCATATAAAATAAGCTAAGTATGATAATATAAATGCAACATATGACTAGATCATATATGAGCATCAATCATTTCAAAAGAAACAATCAATAATACATTTGAAAGCATAATAGAAACCATTCAAAGAAAAAAAAGATCACAACATATTATTATAATTATGGTATGTGTGGGTTCTTAGTTTCAATCTATCATCCCTTAATGCCACCCTCTTCGATGATGCCCTCCCTCCATCATAATTTGAGGGATGGATCTATCCTTCATCTATCTCAAAATAATAAAGGTAGTTAACCTAAAATAATATAAAATTCATAATATGATTTTGTAATAAACTAAAAAAGCGTGATCATCACGTACATAATATACAAGTATAACTAACTCCATAGTTAACAATCATGCAAATTAAACAACCTATAACTATCCATAAATCAACATATGAAATTTATTTTAACCAAAATAATAATTCACCCAACAATAACCATAAAATCCACTAATCAACAGGTTATTAGGTCTAGAGAGGAATCAAGATGTGACATCCTTCCCCATAAAGCTAGTCATTGTCCCAATGACACTTATTCAAACATAAGTTCTAAAATTTAAACATTATTTAGTAGAAAATAAATAATGTCCAAAAATAAATTAAGGAAAAAAATGTGGAAACAACTTGAAAAAATCATTATATTCCTCCCATGTGGCACTATATTCACAATATTGGTCCTATTGGACCTTGCATTATGACACTTCTCTATTACACAAACTAAGTTTGTAAGTGTCAATTATTCTGATTGGTTCTATTGTGACCATCCTGAGATCCAAAACCTGTAAAGCATTCTAATCCAACACATGTGAAGGATCAACAACATATTTTTTAAGATATGATACATAAAAAACATTATGCAAAAGACCTAGAGCTGGTGGTAATGCAAGCCTATACGCTACATTATTGATCACTTATAGAACCTCAAAAGGTCCCACATATCTAGGTGATAGTTTAACTGATTTTCCAAACTTAATCAAGATTTTTTTAAGCTTAACCCACATAAAGACTTTATCACCAACAATAAAGTGCCTTATTGTTCTCTTTAGATCAACATAATATTTATGTCTATCATTGGCCTCGACCAACCTCTACAAGATTATTTAAACTTGGTCTTCTATTTCCATAAGTATTTTAGGTCCAAAGACTAACCTGTCCTCTAACATGTTCTAATTGATTTGTGTTCTACACCTCCTTCCATATAATGCTTCAAACAGAGCCAGTTTTAATGTTGATTGGTATGAGTCATTACAGGTAAACTCAACCAATGGAGGGTATTATTCCCACTTGTATTACTGATCCATGCAATACATTCGAAGGAGATATTCTAAAACTTGGTTAACCCTCTCTATTTGTCCATCTATTTCTAAATGATATACAATATTAAAATTCAACTACATACCTAGAGCTGAATTTAAAGTCAATCAAAATCTAGAAGTCATTCTTAGATCTCAATTAAAAATGATCTTTTCTAGAAATCCATGCAATTGATATACCTCTTTCACTAATCTCTTCACAAGCATAGGTGCATCATCTATCAAGTTGACTAGTATGAAGTGAGCTACCTTGGTTAGTTTGTCAACTACAACCAATATCATATCATGATAGTTGTGTGATAATGACAAACCTTGGATAAAGTCCATACTAATCACCTTCCACTTACATTCTAGTACATCATGAGGATATAATAATCCTATTGGATGCACATGCTCAACTTTCACATACTAACATTCCAAACAATGAGACACAAAATCTAGTGCATCCTTATTGATCCCTTTCTAGAAATAGAGAGGTCTTCATTCAGCTATGAGCTTGGTTACACTATAATGTCTTGAATATGGGGCATTGTGAAATTCATTTAGTACCATGTTCCTCAATTTCTCTTTATTAGGCACATATATCCTACTATTATACCTCAAAAGATCGTCACTCTCCAACTTGAATCCTTTATACTTGGGATTTTGAGCATTATCTGATAATGCTTTCTTGACTTGATCATAGAACTCATCTCCTAGGAGAATTTAATTACTTGGTCACAAAAAGTAATCTTGATAGTAGCCAAGGCTACTATATAACCTTCTATGACTTAGGGCATTTACAACTCTATTCTCCTTACCCTTGATATAGTTAATATAAAAATCATAATCAGATAAAAATTATAGCCATCATCTCTGACATGTATTCAGGTTTGGTTGGGTGAAGATATACTTGAGTCCCAAGTTGTCAATATTGAGCTCAAATGGTTTACCTAATAGATAATGCCTCCAAAATTGCAAGGCATGCACTATTATAGCAAGTTCTAGATCGTGAGGGGCATAAATCACCTCACAAAGCTTCAATTTTTTAGACTTGTATGCTACAAATAAATTATCTTACATAAGTACTCCTCCAAGTCCATCTCCAAATGCATATGTGATAAATAATAATTAACCATTAGGATCAATAACTCTTAGCACATGTATTGGAGTAAACATCCTTTTCAGTTCTTGAAAGTTTTTTTCACACTTATCTAGCCAAACAAAATTATAATTCTTCTACTGGCGAGAGGTGATTGGATTAGTTATCTTTGAGAAATTTGGAACAAACTTCCTATAATAATCTACTAATCCCATAAAAATACTCACCTCATACACATTCTTAGGTGCTAGACATTCCATTATGGCTCTTATCTTCATCAGATCCACTGATATTCCATCCATAAAGATAATGTGTCTCAAATATTGCACTTTTTAATGAAAAAATGCACACTTGGACAACTCACCATACAATTTATGAATTTACAACTGCTACAAAACTAGTTCTAAATACTGAAGAGGTTCTTCCTCATCCTTAAAGTATATGAGGATGCCATCCAAAAAATCCAACACAAAGTGCTCCAAATAATCCTTAAACACACTATTCATGAGATTCATAAATGCTGCCAGAGTATTTTTTAACCCAAAAGGTAATGCGATGAACTCATAGTTCCCATACCAAGTTCTAAATATTATTTTTGAAATATCTTCATCTCAAATTCTCAACTAATGTTACCCTTCTCTAAGATAAATTTTAGAAAAGACTATTACCCCTCACATCTTTTCAAAGAGAACATCAATGCGAGGTAATGGATATTTGTTCTTGATTGTTGCCTTGTTCACCATCATGTAATCAACACACATGCAAAGAGTACCATCTTTCTTATTGATGAACACCACTAGTGTACCCCATGATGACACACTTGGTCAAATCAACCCTTTTGATAACAACTCTTGTAGTTGAGTTTTCAAATCAACCAATTCAATAGTTGTCATCCTATATGGTGCCTTAGAGTGTAATTTAGATCTAGGTATGATGTCAATCGAAATCAAACTCATATTTTGGTGGTAATTCAAGAAATTCCTCTAGAAACACATCTTGAAAGTTCCTTATAAAAAGATAATCCTCTATGGATGATTCCTTAGATTCATCCATCTCATTTATTTTAACAATAAATTCTTGACATCCTTTACTCTAAGCCTTATTGAGTTGAATTGAAAAAATTTGCCTAAGCTTCAACTCTCTTTTCTCACCCTAAAGTTGTGTTTGATTTCCATAATCATCTTGACACTCAACCTTCTCCAAATAGCAATCAACCTTAGCTTTATGCTTTGCAATCCATTTAATTCCTAGGATCACATCATATGAGCCTAACGATGCATCGTAAAAATCCCCTACTATAGTGCATTTAGGAAATTTGATCTCATCTTCCACTAGACACTTATCAACCTTAACCTTTGACTCATTCTCATACTATACTAAACATGCATTTGCCATAACTCTAGATTTTATAGACAACTTATTAAGCATTTTAGGAAAAATAAAATATTCTATAGCCCCAGTGTCAATCAAAATAGAAATTAGATGATCAAATAAAATACCTTATAGTTCAATAGGGGAATCTTAGAATTTAGCTTGCTACATGAATCCATAATAGAAGAATTCCTTGTTGAGAAGCATAACCCTTATTCTTTCCATCTAATTTAACCTGAGTACACTCTTGAGCATAATGGTCACCTCCACAAATAAAACAACCTCCAGGGGGTCCTTTCCTATCAGACTATTGATTTCCCTTGAAACCTCCCTTGAAACCATTTCTAGGTTTCTTATTCCCTATGCTACTATTGAACTTAGCATTCTGATTCTTGAACTAGCTCTTAGAGTCTCCACTTCTCTTTCAGTTCTTTTTGAAAGTTATTTTAGGACCTCCAAAAATTTTATTAAAATTTTATCTGACTTGATCAAGATATTTTAGCCCCTACTCCTACTTAATTGCCTTCTTGAAAACCTGATCCATGGTAGATGGAACATGTACATCCACCTCATAATCAATTTAGGGTTTTAATCCCATAATAAATTTCTTGATTTCGAACCTCTCATCTACCTCATATTGAGGTACATACTGGAGGAGCTTAGTGAATTACTCCTAGTATTCATTCACATAAAGGTTTCTTTGCTGAAGGTTCTATAAATTTGTTAGCTTATGATCAAAATATATTTGTTGAAGCCACCGTGACCTAAACAAAGTCACAAACTATTCCCAAGTGATGGTGGTAGATTCAATGTTCATCTTGAGTTTCTTATTTTCCCACCAAGTTTTTGATTCTCCACCAAGTTGATATTCCATCAAACTTGGGTGGATTCACCTTTTTCATATCCCATGCCAACTCTACAGCTACACAAACTCTTGTATCTTGTGGCACTTTCTCATTCCTCTGCTCTTAAGGATTGTCCTACTCAAAAATATTCTCTTTAAGTTCTTCCTAAATATTCTCCTCAACATGACCATGTACCTCCTATTCTAGGGCCATGATTTAATCTCTAATTTCATGCACGATTATAAGGATTTGATCCAACTTTACAATTTACTCAACGATGAACTGATTTGGATCCATTGGAGGATTGGTGTTTGAGGTACCCTCACCTCAAGGTCTGACATGCACCATTATTATTCCTTCTTAATAAGATAATATGTTTGCATTAGTGGGATCATAAAGTCCTAGAGTTTGAGCCTTAACTTTGATACCACAATGTAATAACCCCATTGGGTTTTACTAGAATAGGGTAATTTTTTAAAAATAATTACACAAATTCAACTAACAAATTTCATCATGATGAAACCTACATAAAGTGATCTTTAAATAAATACATTAGTTTATATCTAACCATAAATGTATATAGCTGATTTATTTAGTTAATGATCTGAATATCAATATCAGACACAATATTGAATAAAAAATGAATACTACATTTATTTCATAAAAGTATTATTCCAAATTTAGCCACAACTGATACAATATTATAGCCAATTGTTGTAATGGTACATATAAATATAAAGTATAGTTTCAACATAATAAATGTCTTAATAATAATATACAATGATACAAATATCTATGGAGCATGTGATTCTCAATGAACTCATAATATCCAAAAGTAATCTCAAGTGTAGCCTTTAGTGTATTATTGCTAAGGAGAGGGAGAGCATCATCCAAGTGCTTTTCCACACCAACCACAGACCATCGATCCCTTGCACAATCTCCCAACCTGGGAATAACCCTCCCTTCATGAATGTGTAGATAATGATGGTGCAAGAATCCAGAGTGACAACTAGGATTCGTGTGCTGTAAGATAACTCATACATGATGTATATCATAAAAAAATGTGTTCTAACATGACATCATACAAATATGTAAACTAAATAAAATAAATGAAATGATAATGTTCAACTATAAACACTACTTTGGCCAAAGTTTTTATATAATTATTGATCTCATGGATCATTCAATTTTTATACACCACTTAATCAGATTACACTATTTCTATGTATTAGTGACACTATCTAAGTAAGTGAAGTCTAACTCACTTCCTTATATAGTCATTAATACCATATTAGTTTTATATATAATATAAATAAAACCAACAAATTCTTAATGAATATTCCCTACCAACAAATGTAAAATGTGCCAAACAAGGAAATATCAAATACATTTATTTAGTACATCAAATGTAATGTAATGAATCTAACATCTAATTTATTACAACATAATAAATAGATTTTGAAACAATCATCAATAAAATCAAAATAATTAAGATTATATTTCAAGACATCAAGTTACCAACATATGGAACTCCAACATAATGTTATTCCTTCGTATAACATTAATTTTTATCTTATTAATTTATTCTATATCTCATAAACACATCAATAAGATAACAAAATACTAACAAGACTTGATATGTTTCATATTAAATCTCAATCACTTCATAATTTAAAGCTCCTTCAAACCATTAAACACATAACAAAAGCACCCAAGTTTATATGCTATAACATGTAATGTTTAGAAGCATCAAGTGAGTGTGTATGTATATTATACATACACATATCAGATTTGTACTAGATCAACAGTTCATATGTATTACATATATTTATATACCAATCAAACACTTAGTTATATATATAGAAAATTAAGTCAACAACCACCATTTTCATCTTTCAATACATTATACTCAAAATAGACATGAGTTCAGTCTATGATCTATGAGTATCACATATAAAACAAGATTTATCACTATAACAAGTTCCTTCAAATTATAAGCAAACACTTATCTATGGTGTTTTTCACTATGTTCAATTCCATTTTATCCAATAGTCCATAATTCTCATAACAAAATATACATAGTCCTATATATAACTGGTCATAACATCAACAGTATATGAATACTGTATACAATATTCTCTAATAGGCATGTATCCTGTCTATTATTTTTTAGAGTAATCCATACACTCTTATATGTGTTATTCAACTCATAATTTATAAATTCATATTCAATTATATGTTAAGACTCAAATAAATTAATTTGACTGTATTCCAATCTTTAAACATGACAATCCTTACTCAAATATCATGTGGCTCAATTTGTATATAATTGTTGATATACATAGCTATGTGTTTTTAAATATATTAAACAATATATTTAGATTTGCTATATATAATTTGACTAGTTACTAGATTAAAATGTATTTCAAACATAATAGAATTTAGCAGGTATTCCTAACCATGGTATATTTATGAGGAACTTGATCCTTTAGTGATCAAAAGGATATTCTCAAATGTAACTACAATAATCCCCAATCGACTTATGACCAATGTTTATGGTTCAAATTTCATATTGATTACAGAGTTATAAGTTTATACAAGTGCATCATAACCTACACTATATATATATATATATATATATATATATATATATATATATATATCATCAGATCAATAAAGTCCTGAATGATATATGTACATATCAATTTATATATATGCTTTTCTATATAAGTAATATAAATGAAACAAAACCATGATTATACTATACTTACTCAGAAAAGGGTTTTTTATGAAAGCTTTAATACCTAAATTTTAGGTTTATAAAACACACAGTCATGCCCTAGTTTGGGATTTTAACATGATTTGGGTTATAATAAAGTCAAGTCAATGTATTCTAAAAAGAAAGACAAGGTTGAAACCAAAATTAATAGACTGAGTTTTCCCCCAATTTACCCAGTCGAGCCTTGACCTGGTTAAAATTTCACTTAGACATGACCATTATATACCTAAAAATTGTCTAGGGTAAACTCATACCAAGAAAGGATTAATAAAAATTATTAAAATAATGAGTTAAAATCTACCCAAATTTATATTATAACTCAATTATACACAAATTACCCTAGCACTAATGGCAAAGTTTTCTACCTTTAAAGTCTTATTCTCATTTAAATCTTTTCAATAGACAAAATTCTATATCATAATTATGCTAATAGCTAAAATTTTAATTGAAATTTCAACTTAGGGTTTTATTTCACCCAAAAAATACCCAAAACTTTTTAACACTAAGATCTCAGAGTTAAATAGGCAACCTAGCCATTATTCTTAGGGTTTCAAGGTTGTATGCTTGGTCATGTGGATGGCCAAGCCATCCACATGGCCAAACATTTAGCCCTAGTTTTTTATATAAATTTCATAATAATGAAACAAACAAAAACCCTTTTTGAAATAATCCATATCTATGAATTTAAACAACATAACCAACCTATTAAAGAAAATCAAGTAATATTAACTGGTAATTTTTTTCCCAATCCTAGCTTGAATTTCTTTTTTTTATCTTTCTGCCATTGTGTGTTGTATGACCCCAAGCATCTCCTCTTTCCAATTTATTATCTTGCATACTAACTTAACCCTTCATAATATTTTCCATAACTTATTGTAAGCTCAACGAAGGAAGATTCATCTAGGTCCAACTCGCAAAAATCTAGTAAAGACTGAACATCCTACCATGCAAAAATCTAAACAAAATGTAAGTTTTACATAATAGCTTGACAACACAAGTTAATTCCCAATAAAAATCCTAATATCTAACCTTCCTCATTATTATAATCACTTTTTAAGCATTATAAACAAAACAATAAATAAAACCTTATGCATGATAACAATGAATTCCACCGAATCCTCTAAACATTATAATTATTAACAATGAAATCGACCTTCACAATTAGTCATTAACACATTGACTAAACACAATGAATTCACAATTAGTCATTAAATAATATAAATATTGTTAGTAATATGAATGATATGAATATTATAACATTGTCTTAATATGATGGTCATTATCACTTTTTATAAAACTATGATCACGCCTAATTACATTATAACCATGCCTTGTTATTTGACACACAATGCAATTTATCTCCCTAAAAATGTATTGATAAATAAGATGCTATCATATAAAAATTCACATACATCCAAAGGTAGTGATAAGTACTATCACACATTTTAAAGCATGAGTGTAAGCAACATCATCATACAAAATCAACTAAGTATGACAACATAAATGTAACACATAATCAGATGAATATGAGTATCAATCATTTCAAAATCAAAAATAAAAAACACATCTAAAAGCATACTATAAACCATTCAAATCAAAAAAATATCACAACATATTATTCTATTTGTGGTGTGTGCGGGTTCTTAGTTTCAGTTTGTCACCCTGCAATGCCACTCTCTTCAATGATGCTCTCCCTCATCACAATCTGAGGGATGGATATATCCTACATCCACCTCACAAAAATAAAGGTAGTTAGTCCAAAATAATATAAAATCCATAATATATTATTTTAATAATCTAAACAAACATGATCATCATGTACATAATATATAAGTACAACTAACTCCACAGTTATTAATCATGTAAATTAAGCAATGTATAACTGTCCATAAATCAACATATGAAATCCAGCTTAACCAAAATAGTAATTAACCCAAAAATAACCATAAAATCCACTAATCAATAGGTTATTAGGTCTAGAGAAGGATCATTATGTGACACTCAAGTTGCAATTAAAACTATCCACATTAATAAAAAGGATGATCAATTGATTCTTTCCATCCTTGCTAAGTTGGGATTTGATTATTCTGACTTTATTTTTACCTTACACACCACCAAGCATGCCCTTCAAACTATATGGACCATGTCATCTTTGGATGAATTTGTTATTTACTTGAATTATATTCAAGACAAGATTTTTTAAATGGATATGCTTAAATCATCTAAATCATATGCATTAATGGTGAGTCATGATAAACACAAGCCTTCAACAACAAGGAGAAGAAATAAAATAAGGACCCAAAGCAAAGAAATGGTCAAAAATCTGATGCTAAGTTCAAAACATCAAAATATTCCTCTTCAAATGGGAAACCTAATAAAGAGTGACTCACATGTGCCTACTACAATAAATTTGAGCATGATGAATCCAAATACATGAAGAAGCAGATTGACTAACTGACTAAAATGCTCGAGAAGCACAATATTAGTGTCCCTGATTGTCCCAATTAGAGTTAATTAATACATGAGTCTTCTAATGCCAAAGACAATAAAAGGGGTAAAGATTTTACATCCCAACCTTCCATGTGGGTAATTGATTCTGGTGCATTGCACCACATAGCTCCATCACAAGACTTTTTCTCATCCTTGGAGCCTTGTTCTATGCCTTGCATCTTGTTGGGTGATGATACTTCCATAAAATTTAGTGGGAAAGGATATGTTAAATTTAATGATGGGACATTTCATGATGTTATATGTGTTCCATTTTATCCACCAATCTCATATCTATTTATCATATCACTCACATCAATTCAGGCAAGAGAGTTGAGTTCACACCTAATTTAATGGTTATTAGGGAAGTAGATAATGAATCCATTGTTGCAATTAGGAAAGTATATCACCAATCATGATTGCATATTTTATCACATTTTACTCTTGATCAACCCTCTACTACACTGCTCACTCATTTAGATGGGGTGAGTAAATTATGGCATAAGTGATTTAGCCATCTCAACTATCACTACTTGGAGTAACTTACTTGTCATGGCATAGTTTTAAGGTTGCCACGAAACAAGTTTTTTGATGGATTTTTCTAGGGTTACATAGTTTTAAGCATCCAAAAGAGAAGTATGACAAGGGTAAATCACAGAGAGCCGAATAGATATTAGAGCTAGTTCATAGTGACATTATTCAACCATTTCTAGCTCCTTTATTCAACAAGACTAAATACATGCTTAATTTCATCGATAGATTTTTGAGATATACTTGGGTGTATTTTATTAAGGAGAAATTAGAGGTCTTTGATCATTTCCAGGACTTAAAGGCACCTTTATAAAAATATTTAGGTAAATGCATCAAGATTTTATACGCTAACAATGGTGGTGAGTATGTTAGTAACCATTTTGAGTAATTATACACTTTAGAGGGGATTGAACTATAACATATAGTTCCATATAGTTCTCATCATAATGGTGTTGTAAAGCATAAGAATAGGTCCTTAATGTAAATGGCCAACTGTATGTTACACTTCAAGTCTCTTGTACCTCCGTTTTGGGCTAAAGCCATCAATTGTGCTTATTATTTCTAGAACCAAGTTCCTCATAAATCATTAAAGGTAGTCACTCCTTTTGAAGCTTAGAGTGGTCATAAACCCAAAATTAATCACTTTCAAGTGTTTATATCTCCTACTATGGCCCACATTTTGAAGAAGAAACATAAGGCAATACGACCTTAGAGTCAACCTTACATCTTCATTGGATATCATGAGGGTGTTAAGGGATAAATGATTCTCCATCCTACCAAACATGAGTCATTTATTGAGATGAGTGTTCAATTTTAAAAGGATGCTCCCGACTCCACACATGAAACTCCTCCCTCTTCCTTGGATGCACTAGGATTTGATGATAATTTTGATGATTCAAATCTACCTAAGCAACTTTTTGATGATCTAGATTCTTATTATAATTTTGATGATTAGATTAGTGATGAGGATTCAGCTCCTTCTAGAATATCTTTAGAATAATAGAAATATTCTCTTGAATCTTCAAGAACTAATCCTCTGTAGGCTAGATAGACATTACAAAGTGTTGGCCAATGGGTTGGATATACATCAGACACTAGGCAAATCCATTTACAATTCTAGAACATCCTTTCAGTGCATCTATTTTTAATCCACTATCATTTTGTGAGGTATCAAGCACTCCTAAGTGGGATACTACTATGGAAGAGGAATATGGCTCCTTACTGAGGAACAACACTTGGGATTTAGTCCTTCTTATTAATGGAATAAAACTTGTTCAATGTAGATGGATCTACCAAATAAAATTCATAGAAAATAGGTTTGTAAATAAGTTCAAATCATGTTTAGTATTTGTTACCCTTGTATTTACCCTTATTAAATTTTTCATAGTTCTTCCTCAAGCAAGCATTGATATATAATTTTCCTATACTGGTCAATATGTTCACTCTTTGAGTCATCCCTTTGTTATTATAAATCATTAACTTGTTGTCTTGGTTTGTGAAGGAATTTGTTATCCTGAACCATCGAACTTGAACCTTTTTCAAAATTCAACGGTTCATAGGTTCAAATATCACTATTATATATTCTTGAAAAGCCACTCATCATTGGTTCATCATGAGAAATTTTGTTAAAAACATGTCTTTATGTTGATTCTTGTTTATTCCCTTAAAACTTTCATTGAGTCAAAATTGTGAATATAAAAGAACTGGTAGAAACTGAGCTTGAACCCATGTACTATGTTGGTTGGGATACAAAAGTTCATTGTTTATGGAAGTATAAAATTAGGAAATAAAGATGGTAAGAATTAACCAAAGGAGAATATATTTAGAATATTTTATAAATTGAAAATTTTTAATTCATGAAAATCAAGGGTAATGATTATATATTAAGGTCGAGTATGGAGATCACTTACAATTAATGCATGTGTCAGAATTTAAATCATACCAAGGGAATTAAACATGAATGTTTTGATTTATTAATTATTCAATTGGATTTTGTGCCCTTATCAAATAATGAGTAGGCTAATTTAGAAAAATAAAAAACACAAGGTGGCATGAAAGGAGGATAGCGCTAGAGGTATCAGATTTTCTTACTCAATTTGATAGAGAATTTAAATCAAGTAAAAGCTGTTTCAAAATTAGAGGTTAAAAAATATTATACCTCTAAAAAGTCTAAGAAAAGCCCTTGTAATAAATGTGCCTAACTGCACCACTAGGTCAAAATCTAAGAACAAGAAGAAAAAAGAATCTCTAAAAAAAGTGACTGTGGATCTGAGTGTTAAAGAAGACTCAGATAAGATGATAAGTGATCAAGGTCTTGATTCATCAATGGTAGAGGGAAATGATATAGATCAATAGGTGGGAATCACCTTGGATTCTACCAATTCAATATAATTATTGGATACCCTTTCAAAGCAACTTATTCTTGATAAGGAAACCCTGGTTACTACACCTTGGTGGTTACAAAATTTTATTAATGAGAAAATAAAAATAGTTCCATTTTGTTTACCATTAGAGGACATGGTCAGTAGATGTTTAGGGAAATCTCCTAAATTTAAAAAGCTATAAATCACTTCCAAAGTAGACATTGATCCTAATACAAGAAATTGGAGTGCAGAGATAGCTCGGCCAGTGTTGAATGATGAAGTTCAAAATCTCACAGCATAGGGTTATACAGTAGAAAGAATAAACCTTAGAGTTGAATCAAGAGTTGTAGATGTACATCATCTTGAAACATTGACCAAGAAAATAGTAAATCAAACATGGCAGGATGAAAGAGATAAGAAGGAACTGAAACAAACATTATGCTCAATGGCCAAATACATTGATGCCATTCATAATCTAGGTCCCCAGTCCATTTCTTAGTTGACCCTATATTTTGATCTAAAATATCCAATTAATCAGAAAATGCTTGATCAAATACATATAAGTAAGATGGTAACAAAAGTATTTGATGATTGGTTAGATGGGATAATCCAATAAGGCACCAAATATATTAATGGTTTAAGAATATTTATGATGAAACTCTAATTACCATTGAAGATTTAAAGATACAAAACATCTTATGGGAGAAAGATGAAACAAAATGGACAATTGAAATTAACCAATTGATTGAAATCTAGAAGTATGGTGTGATAAAAGTTTTATCAGAGAAGAATGTGGCAAATTTGAATGATAAGACATTATATGTATGTAGAAAGAATCTTGAATAGAGAAACTTAGTGTTGAAATTGAGGTGGATAGAACTTATAAAGCTGATTAAAGAAATAACCAAATTTACTCAGTATCTGCATCACGATTTAGAATATATTAATGTAAAGTATTTGAAAGATGATGGCAAACTAAAGGAAGATATCAATACTGTGATACAATCGTTTAAAGAAATGATCATTTTGTCAAATAAAATGAAAATATTTTAATAGATGATTTTTATAGGGTGTTGAAAGTGGAATCATTACTTCATCTTTGTGTCAAATCACTTCTAGAGGAAGCAAAAAAAGTGGATGATATTCAGAAGATTAAGGAGGTCTGAAAATGGTGAATTAAACATATTAGATTTCCTAATTATTTGGTAATCCAAGAATTTGTTATTGCATTTAAGGAATGGAAAATGCAATGTGTCTCTTCTATGGAGCAAAGCAAATTAGAAGATTCTAATGCACCTCCTCAGTAGTGATCGTGCCATTTTCAAGCTTTCTATTTTTAAGTTAGATACTTTACTTGAAGGTTCTCTCTTTTAAATCAGTTTTGAAAACTAAATCCTTCTAACAGTTAGAGTTTGTTTAACTCTAAGTTTAAAGAATAGTTACAAGTGAAAAAATATATATATGTTTTAAATGGGACATGTAAAGGGTCCAAATAGTTGGAATTTGGCTGAACTTTGCTTTTATAATGTGATGTTTCCCTCTTTATTTCATCTGTGAATGATATAAACAAATAGTTACTGCAAACTTAAATCTGTGCATTTGAGTGAATGAAGATGAGTTTATATGTGAATTCATGCTTTAAATGTGTAATTATTTTTCTACTGAGAGTCTTATCATATCCATTTTATCAATTGTTATTGGTTCACAAAATCTAGTGGTATATACATATATACTTGATCATTGTTATATATGGAATCTATGTGTTCTATCATTGAATAGTTTCATAGAAAGAAAATATTACATTCATAGCATAGTGATGTATGGATGTTAGTATATCTTAAATGCTTTCCAGTTAAAATTATATTCAAATGTTAGTGTAGTTTTTCTTCACTAAAGATCTTTAAAAAAGGAGTTGTACCTTAATTTAGAGGGAAATTATTTATGATAATTTACCCAATTGTTGTTTACTTATTTGTTCTAAAAATAATGGGTTAAAAGGTCAAAATAAACATTATTAGAACATGACAAATCTGTTAACCAACAAATTTTTGGTGACTCCACTGGGGATGATCGAATCATTATTTATGATTAGTCACCCTAATATGAAGCAAGATGGTGCTTCCCCATGAGAACATAATTCCTATTTTACAACCTAATCTTGGTTTCCAAGATGAGAAAGAAGACACAATCAGTTAATTAAATACCCTTGCATGGTGCACTCATCAAAATATTGATGATTATAGAAGAGCAAGTCGAGTATTAGAAAGAGAAGAAGAATTGGCTGAAATTTAAGAATATTGTTACTTAGGCAAAGAAGACAAGCTAAAAATGAAATTAGGAATTACGTCCCTAAAGTCTCAAAAGGTCAAGAATAGCTTAGTAATTAATAGTTGGTTGTTTAGTTATGATTTAACAAGCTAGAGTTTAGAAGATATATAAGATCTTTGAGGAGACAAGTAATTGATGATCCTACTTTTCAAGCACTGCTAACATAAATTTTTCTTCTAATCCTACTCCTATTAGAAGAGCTATAATTAGACCTCCTATCCCTCCTAAATCCTTGGCATCCCTTGTTTGTCAAGATTTAACTCTCTCCAACACTATCATCCTTTCTACCATAAACTTTTTACCAATGGCCCAGCCTTGGGGAGTAGTCATAGCACCTTTGAATCTTGGAGCTAATCTAAATCCTCTACCCAAAAATGTGAGAGAAAATTTGCCTAAATTTAATGGAAATGGAAAGCAATCACCAGATGAACATCTAAATGTTTTTTCTATAGCAAGTGGTGTATTAGGTGTACACCATCAATATGTGGATATAAGACTCTTTGTACAAACTTTAATCGATACTGCAGTGCAATGGTTATATCACCTAACTAATGCTACTATTATAAACTAGGTTATTATGAAATATGTATTCAAAAATAGGTTCAAAAGAATAGAAGATGAACATTCTCTCCTTGCTTAATTAACTCAGCTTAAGAAAGAAATACATGAGCCTATGAGAGAATTTATAGACAAATACAACAAAATCATGCATAGGATTCCAAATGCTAAAAGTTCGACTCTAGAAAATCAAAAATGTTTTTTTATCAACTCTATGCCTTTTGATATTAGTTTTCATGTAAGAAGAGGTTGAATTTCCACTTTAGTGGATGCACAAACAATGGCAATTGGATTAGAAGATGATCTTATCATGGCTGGAAAATGGAAAAAATAAGTTCAAACACCTAATGTTCAATCCTCATCCCCTACAAATCATGTGGTTCAAAGGTTAGTTAATGATATGATCACTCTGACAAGACAAATGCCTAAAGATAGTACACCATTCTAACAACCATATCAAGATGTCAGCCAAAGGATAAATATAGATAAGGCATTGTAACTTATGCCAACACAACCAAGGTTAGCTATTGAAGCTCCCCCTAAAAAAGGGAACATGTGTGCCTTTCATTTGACTACTAATCATGATGGAAATTCTTGCCTAGAGATGGTTAGATATACTCAAATGGTTGATACTAAAGATATTTTGGGAGAAACTACTGAACTCTAAAGAACTTGGTGACTCTGAAATATGCTTTTTAGAATATGATTTTGACTCAAAAAGAGGTGGTGAAGTATTGGTTACTCTTGAGGATCCTTCATGTTCTATGCTGAACCAAATTTAAAAGAATTAGAAATCTCCAAACATTCAATCTTCTCAAGGAATGCCTGTCAAAAGTAAGGAACCTCTCACTAGAACTCCTGACACTAGTTCAAAAGTTCAAGATGTTCAATTATTACAAATATCTAATCATGAAACTTATTTTGATATTATTAAATTTTGTAAGACTTCAAGAATTAAAATATCTCCTATTGAATACCTTGAGTTAAATCCTAAAGATCTTGATAAATTGGTGAAATACATTAAAGGTGATCATTCACGAACTGAATCCAATAGTTGACACAATATTAATGCTAAATCATCATTTACTAAACTATTTGCTTCTCCACCCAAATCACCTACATACATGCCTAAAATGGGCATCAATTCATCTAATGATACATCTAATTTGGTTGATTGAAACCTAACCCATAAAATGTCTCATTTTTAAAAAAATGTCATAAAATTAGTAATTGTATTATAGACTCGGGTGCTTCTAATAACATCATGCCCTCTTTTGTAGATAAAGCCTTGGGTCTATCACTTAAAAAAACATTTGGTAAGTGATATTATATGGATGGTAAGCATATTCCTCTACTTGGGTAGATTAAAGATGCACAGGTTGCTCTTACAACCTACCTTGAGAAAAGATTGAAGTAGACTATTTTAGTGGCAGACATCCCGGCCAGTTATGGAATGTTGTTGAGCAGAACTTTTTGCAAAGATCTAGGTGGGGAAATTAAAATGGATTGGTCAGAGGGCATAATTCTAGTGGGAAAATAGAAAGTAAAACTAGATCTTGAACTAAATGTAGGTTTACTGTGTTGCCTTCTGATGATCCTAAATATTAGATATTTTTTGAGGAATCTGAATTTAGTAATTTTTTTTATAAGGATGTGAAGGATCTATTTCAAAATACACTCATTCAAATGATCTATGGATCATGGAGTTTTATGGTTTTTGTGCCACTACTGGCTCTAGAGTAAGAGTAGTTTTGATTTCCCTTGAAGGTAAAATTTTTCCTTATTCCTTTAATTTAGAGTCTAAAAATACTAATAATACTGTAGAGTATGAAGCTCTATTGCTTGGACTAAATGAAGACAAAGAAAAAGAAATAAAAATACTTAAAGTAAAATGAGATGCATAACTGATTGTTAAATAGGTAAGAGGGATTTTTACTGTTAAGAATGAAAGACTGAGACATTATAGAAATAGAGTTTGGGATGAAATAAAACATTTTTATGCCTTCTCTATTGAGTCAATTCCAAGAGATCATAACACATGGGCAGATTCATTGGCAATATCAGCTTCTCTTCTTCTACCTCAGCCTAATTTCAAAGAAAACTCATATAGAATAGAGTTGATCTATCATCCTAATGTCCCAGATAATGTTGTATACTTACAAGTTTTATAAAATGATCAAAAAATTAAAAAATTCTTAGAAAGTGCTGAGATATTTATGGGGACCTATTTTAAAAGATTGGAAACAAAGTGTAAAGAGTTTAGTCCTGGTCCTAGAATGAATTCAATTGATGGAGTAATTCAGTTAAAAGGAAACAAGATTCCTAGAGGGTTAGTTTCTCTTGAACATTTGTTCAGTCGACAAGATGAATACATCAAAGGCAAACATGCTCAGGCTCCTAATAAATTGAGAAATTGTGAAAAGGTAAATATTGGAAATAAAATTGATCCTAAAGGGGTTTCCATTGGTAAATGTTACTCACCAAAAGAGAGATGTGAGTTAATCAATATGCTAACTAAATATAAAAATGTCTTTGCTTGGTGTTATATGATTTGAAATTTTTTAGAAGTGGTCAATTTCAGCATCATATTCCCTTAAAATCAAATGCAACTCCATTCATGCAAAAATGAAGAAAATACAACCCAAAAGTTATAGATGCCATTTATAAAGAAGTTGATAAAATGTTGAAAGCTAGGATTATCTACCCAATTGATAACTCTACTTGGGTGGAAAATATTGTCCCAGTGAGTAAGAAAAATGGAGAAATAAGGATTTGTGTTGATTTTGGGAACTTAAATCAAGTTAGCTTGACAGATAATTATGCCTTATCCATGATGGATCACATTTTATAAATAGTTGTTGAATCACAAATGATGTCCACGTTAGACAGGTTCTTTGGTTATAATCAAATAAGTGTGGCTCAAGAAGATCAACATAAAACCGCTCTCATAATGCCATGGGGAATTTTCACCTATGATCGTATGCCTTTTGGTTTGATCAATGTTGGTGCAATTTTTTAGTGAGCAATGAACTCATCTTTTAAAGACTTGATAGATAAATTTATTTTTATTTATCTTGATGATTTGATTATTTTCTTTAAAAAGAGAGAAAATCATCTAAAAGATCTTGAGACTATTTTGCAAAGATGCAGAGACCATAGAATATCTCTTAATTAAAAAAAAGTTAGTATTATACATGATATAAGGTAAGTTACTAGGGCATTTAGTTTCAACAAACAGAATCAAGATTGACCTAGAGAGAGTTAAAGCAATTTGACATTTAAGCCTTCCCTCAAATAGAACTAGAGTTAAATCTTTCTTTGGATAGGTTAATTTCCTTAGAAGATTCAATCCCAATTTTGCTAAGATTACAAAACATATTGTAGGAATGATGAGTGAAAAACAAGCATTTAGGTGGAATGAAGCTGCTAAGAAGGCTTTTGAAAATGTTAAAGAAGCAATTGCACATGCACCTACTCTGATAAATCTTGATTTTCAAAAGGATTTTATTATTTATTGTTATGCTTCAGAACACACCATGTATGGTATTTTGCTATATAAAACTAAATTTAATATAGAAGCTCCAATAGCCTTCATGAGTCTTCCTCTTGAGAAACATGAACTTAAATATTCATTGATTGAAAAACAAGCTTTTGTTGTAGTAAAAGTTGTAAAATAATTTAGGTACTACATACTTCATTCTCACTCAATTATATTTGTACCAAGCTTAGCTGTCAAGAGCATTCTAAATCAATAGGATGTGGGGATGAATAATAGAGCATCATGGGTTGATAAGATTCAAGAATATGACTTGGATATCAATCCAACTAAATTAATTAAAGGCTAAGGTCTGTGTAGACTGATCACTAAAAAAAAAAAGAAAAAGAGGAAGAACTTCCCACTGTCTTGTTAGTGAGTTTACAAGATCCATGGTTTATAGATGTGGATCATTATCTTACTTATGGATATTTTCTTAGCCACTTATCCCCCCCCCACAAAAAAAGGAACCTAAGATTAAAAGCAACAAACTATGTCATCTGGAGTGATGTCTTGTACAAAAAGGGACTAGATGGAACCTTTCAGAGATGTGTAGATAAAAAATAGTAGCGCAAGCGTTTGAAGGTTTTTCATGATGAATCCTATGGTAGACATTTCTCTTCATCAATTATAGCCTTTAAAATTATTAAGAATTGTTATTATTGGCCTAGCATGTTTAAAGATGCATACAGATGGGTGGCTAATTGTGAGAAGTGCAAGATATTTTCAGGAAAACCACAACTTAAAACATTACCTTTAAGGCTAGTTATGATTAAAGAGCCTTTCAAGCAATGGGGCTTAGACTTAGTTGGACCCCTTTCACCTTGTTTGCGTGCTAGACATACACACATTTTGATAGCCATAGACTATTTTACAAAATGGGTGGAGGTGATCCCTACGAAGAGAACCACCTTAGAAGTTGTGTGTGATTTTTTTAAAGAAAATATACTGGTACACTTTGGTGTTCCTTAGAAAATCATGGAAGATAATGCTACCAGCTTTTCTTTAGATGAACTTATCTCATTTTGTTATGATCACAGTATCTCTCTTTCTCACTCATCATATTATTTTCCTCAAGGGAATAGTCAAGCTGAGTCTAGTAACAAAAATTTGATAGCCATCATGAGAAAATTGGTGAGTGATAATCATAGAGATTGGCATAAAATTTTGTATGAATCACTTTGGGATGATAGGATAACCCCAAAAAGAGCAATAAGAATGGCACCTTTTGAGCTAGTTTATGGAATGGGAGCTCAATTATTGTTACCTCTTAAACTATCAGCAACCAAATTGCAAAAGGTCATTAAAGATCAATATTTTCAAGATTCTTTGGAAAAGGAGATTATGTATTTAAATAAAATTGAGGAAGAAAGGAATGACATGGTTGATCATATTACTGCTCATCAAACTAGAGTTGAGAAAATCTTTGATAAAAAGACTAGACCCAAAAAATTCATGAAAGGAGATGAAGTGATTTTATGGGATAAGAGAAGAAAACCTAAAGGAGCACATGGTAAGTTAGATTCACTTTGGAAGGGACCATTCAAAATTCATCAGGTACTAGGCCCTGATTCTTTCAAATTAAAATATCTAGATGAATCTATTCTACCTGTCTTATAATGGATAGGACCTTAAGCTATATCAATTGTAAAATAAGTGTCCCTTATTTTATACATAGTTTTTTTCTTTTTGTTTATGTGTGCCACCTTTTTGTTTTTAAATTTTGGTTTGCTCCAGCCTTTCCCTTTTTGTCCCTTTGTTTTTGATTAGTTTGTGCGAAACCAGAGATTTTAAGTTCTCTACATTTTATCATAAAATGCAGTCCCCAGTCAGAGCTAATTGTTACCCTTATATTTACCCATATTCAATTTTTTATAATTCTTCCTCGAGTAAGCATTGATATATAATTTTCATTTATTGGTCAATATGTTCACTCTTTGAGTCATCCCTTTTTTATTAGAAATCATTTGCTTGTTGTCTTGGTTTGCAAAGGAATTTGTTATCTTGAACTACCAAACTTGAACCTTTTTAAAAATTTGATGGTTCATAGGTTCAAAGTTCACTGTTCTATATTCTTTAAAAGCCACTCACATTTGGTTCATCATAATAAATTTTGTTAAAAACATTTCTTTATGTTGATTCTTATTTATTCCCTTAAAACTTTCATTGAGTCAAAATCTATGAGTATAAAAGAACTGGCAGAAATTGAGATTGAAACCGTGTACTCTTTTGGTTGGGATACAAAACTTCATTGTGTGTGGAAGTATAAAAGAGAGAAATAAAGATGGGGAGAATTAACCAAAATAGAATATATTCAAAAAATTTATAAAGTGAAGTTTTAATTCATGAAAATCAAGGGTAATGATTATACATTAAGGTCGAGTGTGGATATCACTTGCAATTAATGCATGTGTCAAAATTTACGTCATATCAAGGGAATATATAGTAGAAAGAATAAACCTTGAACGATAAATGAACCTTAAATGATGAACAATGAAAGAATATATGAATTATGAACTTCAAAATCCCATAGCATAGGATTATACAGTGGAAAGAATAAACCTTAAAGTTGTATCAAGATATGTAGATGTACATCATCTTGAAACATCCACCAAGGAAATAGTAAATCAAACATGGTAGGATGAAAGAGATAAGAAGGAACTAATACAAGCATTGTGCTCCATGGATGAATACATTGATGCCATTAATACTATAGGTCCTCCATCCATTTCTCAATTAGCCCTATCTTTTGATCCAAAATCTCCAATTAATCATAAAATGCTTGATCAAATACATAGAATTAAGATGGTAATGAAAGTATTTGATGATTGGTTAAATGGGATAATCCAAGAAGGCACCAAATATATTAATGGTTTGAAGAATATATATGACAAAACTCTTATTACCATTGAATATTTGAAGATACAAAACATCTTATGGGAGAAAGATGAAACAAAATGGATAGCTAAAATTAACCAAATGATTGAAATCCAAAATTATGGTGTGATATAAAAATTATTAGAGAAGAATGTGGCAAATTTGAATGACAGGACATTATATGTATGCAAAAAGAATCTTGAATGGAGAAACTCAGTGTCGAAACAAGGGCAGAAAGAACTTATAAAGTTGATTAAAGAGATAATTGAATTTACTCAGTCTTTGCATCATGATTTAGAATATATTAATGTAAAGTATTTAAAATATGATGGTAAACTCGAGGAAGATATCAATACTATGATACAATCATTTAAAGAAAAGATTAGTTTTGTTAAAGAAAATGAAAATCTTGTAATAGATGATTTTTCTAGGGTGTCAAAAGTGGAATCATTACTTCATCTTTGTGTCAAAGCACTTCCAGAGCATGTGAAAAAGTGGCTAATATTCAAAAGATTAAGGAGGTATGGAAAAAATGAATTAAACATATTAGAGTTCCTAATTCTTTGATAATCCAAGAATTCATTATTGCATTTAAGGAATGGAAAATGTAATGTGTCTCTTCTACAGAGCAAAGCAAATCAAAAGATTCCAATGTGCCTCCTCAGTAGTTATCATGCCATTTTCAAGCTTTCTGTTTTTAAGTTAGATACTTTACCTGAAGGTTCTATCTTTTAAATCAGTTTTGAAAACTAAATCCTTCTAAGGGTTAGAATTTGTTTAACTCTAAGTTTAAATAATAGTTACAAGTGAAAAACTATATATATGTTTTAAATGGGACATGTAAAGGGTCTGAAAAGTTGGAATTTGGATGAACTTTGCTTTTTATAATGTGATGTTTTCCTCTTTATTTCATCTATGAATGAAAGAAACAAATAGTTACTATAGACTTAAATCTGTGCATTTGAGTGAATGAAGACAAGTTTTTGTGTGGGTTCATTCTTTAAATGTGGTAATTGTTTTGCTGCTGAGAGTCTTTTCATATACATTTTATCAATTGTCATTGGTTCACAAAATCCATTGGTGTATATATATATATATATATATATATATATATATATATATATATATATATATATATATATATATATATATATATATATATATATATATATATATATATATATATATATACTTGATCATTGTTATATATGGATTCTATGTGTCCTATCATTGAATAGTTTCATAGAAAGAAAATATTAAATTCATAGCATAGTGATGTATGGATGTTAGTCTGCCTTAAATGCTTTCTAGTTAAAAATATATTCAAATGTTAGTGTAGTTTTTATTCATTGAAGATCTTTAGAAAGGGAGTTGTACTTTAATTCAAAGGGAAACTATTTATGATAATTTACCCAAGTGTTATTTACTTATTTGTTCTAAAAATAATGGGTTAAAGGGCCAAAATAAACATTATCAAAATAAGACAAATCTGTCAACCAACATTATCAAAGGGTTTTTCTTATGTACCTAACATTGATTATATCGAGACATTTTCCCCAGTTGACAAAATGAACTCAATATGACTCACTCTTGACATTACCACACCACTAGGATACTCATCAGATGGATGTGAAGAGTGTCTTTATTCATGATGACCTCAAAGAGGAAATATACATGGAGCAACCATAAGTATTTATGGAAGATTTCTCCTTAGTTTGTAAACTTTAAGAATCTATCTATGGCCTGAAACAAGCTCGTCAAGCTTGGTATGCCAAGATGGACTCCTTTCTTCTTTCAATTGGGTTCATAAAATACCATTCTAATTTAAATGTCTACATCTTATGACATGATTATTCATTATTGATTCTATTTCTCTATGTGGATGACCTATTGATCATAGGAGCTCTTCATCGACCATCACATTAGTGAAAATTTCTTTGCCTGATAGGTTCTTAATGATTGAGTCAATCTTATTGCATTACTTCATTGGGATTGAAATTTATCAATTTAACTTTGAGATCACTATTAAATAATCCAAATATGCTCTTAATTTACTTACACAATTTAACATGGTTGACTGGAAGCTAGATCTGACTCCTTTTCTATCTGGTGTGAAGTTAGAGACTGATTGTCCCTGTCCTTTAGTTGATGCTACCTCATATCAAAAACTTGGTGGTAATCTCATCTACCTTACATGCACTAGATATGATATTTCATATGTAATGGGCATGGTCTCTATATTTATGTAGTAACCACATGAGTTGCACTGGAAAGTAGCTAATCAAATTCTTCACTACATTTAGGGTACTCATAGTTTCAAGATTCATTATGGAACATGCATCAACATCAACTTAATTGGTTATACATATTCAGATTGGGCTTAAAATATTTAGAATCATAAGTCTAATTCAGATTATAGTTTCTCCCTTAGTTCAAGTCTGATTAGTTGGTCAAGTAAGAAGAATAATTCTATTACTTTATCTTCTACTAAGCCATAATAAAGAGGAGTTTTTAATGCTACCACTAAGGCTATTTGGCTTTTTTAGATTTTTACTAAGTTTGGCATTCAGTTTTGATGACCAATGATCATCTTTTGGACAACCAAAGCCCTATCTAGATCTACAAGAACCTATTCCTCCATCAATGGACCAAGCATATCGAGATTCACATGCATTTCATTTGGAAGCTTATATATGAGCAAGTCATTGATCTTTGTTACATATAAATAATGGAGTAAATTTCCTATACATGTACCAAACCCTTCACTGAGAGCATGTATCTTCATTTATGAGCTCTTCTTAGGATTCGAGCAACTTTAACTTCTTCCTCTTCTAGAGGATCATCTCTATGTACTTGGGTACCTCATCAAGACTTTATGCTAGGACCCAATTCTTCTACCCACCTAAGCTATGCTTAAGGGGGTATTAGTGTAGGCTTTTTCCTAATATGTGGTTTTACCTACATGGTATAATTATCTTGCTTAAGTTAATAATAAGTCATTAGGGGAAATGTACCTTTAGTCATTTTCTAATAGTGAGTTGAATTAATTACCTTTTTATGTGATATAATTCATCACCATATAATGTACCTACCTATGTAAATTTTAATTAATGAATGTAAATGCAACTTTTGGTTGTGAAGAAAATCTTCTTCAATTTTGAGTTGTTCATCAAATTTCATTACTACATATAGGTTACGCTTCATTCATTTGATTATATCTAGATAGATCCTCAATTATTGCCCACTCTAATAAGATTTGTCTTCTTCATGGGTACACCAAATTATTGGCAAGATAAATCATACATTCACACCAATTTTTTTTTAGTTTAATGTTGTTGCTAATCTGATATAAGGTCTTAAAAAAAGAGAAATGTGAAGACTACTTTGAGGTTGATGATTTATTATTCAAATACATAATCTACAAAGATTTCCCAACCTCTTATATAAAATAAATCAGGATGAAATAACTTTGGTTGACTACAACATCAAAAAGATTGATCTTGGTGAATCCGCTCCTGAAGGAAATATTCACAATTTCAAGGTGATTTCAACCAAGTTGATCCAAATGATAAAAGAAAGTATTTAAACTCAATAACAATTGGAGTAAAAAGTATGTGTGCTTTCATCATACATAAATGGATATTTAATATAGGTGAAACCTCTTAGAAAGTGATCATTGTACCTACATCAACCTCTTCCACAATACATATACCAAGCTTTGAATTTGATATTGATAAGTAAATTATCACCAAAATTAGTAGGTATAATAATCATGGTAAAATGATGGAGTTTTGGGTTGAAGATATACTTCTTGATGGTTTGAATTTTTTTGATGAGAATCAAAGAATCTATGATCTTATCAATTTCAGTCAAGTGAAAATCAAAGAAGAAATTATAGCTACTAAGAAAGAACTTGGAATATGGAATGGCCTAATAAAAGACTTAAAATATATGGCCACCATGGATGAGAATTCATTAATCTTGAAAGGTATGCTTGATAAATCCAAAGATAATTATTCATGCTTGTGGGCTTAATGCGTGAATTAAAAAAATTACACTCTGGATGAAGCTTTGAAAGACTTGCAACATCATGAAAAAGGTTAAGATGAAATGAAATCATAGGTATGTGCCAAAAATTTTGCCACTCATTATGAAATTTTAAATGAAGATGAATCAAAGACATATACAACCATATAATTGAAGGATCGATTTCATAAAATAGTGAAAGAAGAGTTGTTTAGAACAAAAACATTCAAAAAAGCTGTCGAGTAAGTTGAGAAGTATTAATTATGTGACTAAAGATATCACTACAATTTTTTGAGACTTTTCAAAAGGATCGAAGATGATACCAATGCATCATATGAGTGGTTTTCATGTTTATCCCACATAATTGTTTTTTTAAGAGAAGGGCTTATCCAGACTGTTCAAAGGTTCAAAATATAGAGGTTCAAATCATCACAAAAAGAAGAGTTAGAGATAGTTGCAGTAGTCGAACAAGGTCCCTCTCAACAAAAAGACTTGTCTTCTTCTTGATAACCACTAAAAGTCATTCTTTCTCTTTTTAACTTTATATTTCTCCATGGCACTTTTTGTAAACACTTAAAAAAGTTATGATTTACTTTTTAACTTGTAAATGAAAATGTAATAGTGAAATAGAAATAAATTACCAAAAAGGTGGTTACTTAGGTGGTTAAAAGGTGGTTATACCCTCTTAAGTAATAAATATAAATTATGTATATTGTTATGGGATTTTTCGACAATAAAACAAACTTTGGCAAAAATAGAAATAAAAGATTATATTTTCAACCCGTGAAAGAGTCAATACAAGGAGAACTTTTACAAACTTTGTGCCTGAAATTTCTCTAAATGAGTAATGTATGTGGATATGTTAATCTCTTTGATTCTTTTTATTTCGAATGTTGTTGAATTACATTATTAGATAGTTAATGTATACAAAATCTTTATTGCGGAAATATTCTTGAATCTAAATTAAGAATTTCTATCATTGTGAAATCGTGGTGGGTTAAGAACAAGATTTATAAAGAAATACAAAGTTATTATTTATCCCTTTTCTTAGTGTCATTCAATCTCTCTGGTGTATGCATTTTGTTCTTATGTCCAAAATATGTCTTTCATATCCTATTTTTATGATAAAGGTTTCCTACACTAAAATATTCCTTTTTGGATTGTTATATTAAGTTTCTAGGTTTGGCTATATATAATCATCTTTTTTCTTCTAGTTTCCTTGCATAATTTTCTTTCTTCCACTATATCCCTTCTACACTTCCTTTGTACCACCTTTTCATAAATTTTGGTTAAAATTATAACCCCTTTATAAAAAATCATTTTTATTGTAAATAGTTTTATTTTTAGTACTATTTTTCTTTTCAATAAAGGTATCTCTACCTTCTAATATAAGGAGGACTTTATCCGCACACTGTTGACTGAAATGCTCAATATATCCCTTGACAAAAAATTTAGCCAACAAGGATCACTCTAAAAATTTATTTACTACACATGTTCACAATTATAGTATAAAGGTAGTTACTCCACATATCATGATTCTTTTTTCCAGTTAGTTATATAGCCTACTCAGGCTCATTATATGCACATAATTTAGATAAAACTAGTAGAATTTCCTATACGACTAATGTTATAGTTCCCATTAAATTAAAGGGTCATATAGGACTGACAACAACCAAAATTCACTCTATGTCCTAGATTATAGTCAGTGATAGTTCAACATGTTCCATAATGAACACAAGTATATGGTTCTCCTATGATATAGTAATATTCACCATATATGTTACATTATTTAGCTACTCGTCATACACATGACACTATGAGTGATGATGACAAGGGTTATTGTACATAATTAGATCATTTTTTAGATTCAAATTTGTATACAATTGCACATCATGCCACTTTTTACTGCAAATTAACACTCCTCGTGAGTGATGCTGAGCCTCCCCATGACCATCCTTTATAATGTTTAATTAGTTGGCATCTCCCTAGAGCACATATTACAAAAACAAATAAATAAATCCAAAATATCCCACCCCCAAAAAAAATCATGACATGATTGTTAATTTACATCATTTGCATATATAATTTTATCACATGTTTGGTAGATTACTTATCATCTCTATATAAACATGGATTTCACAATATACATGAGTGAGGTGCAGGGCATAAATACACATGATACATGGATACATAGATATGTTGGACCTTCCTATACCTAGGGGCCATGATAATGTTGGAGAATCTTATTCCACATTGTTATGTCCTTTTCCTTTGCCATGTTAAGCTACCTTGATTAGTTGCACATGCATGTATATTGCTCATCCTTTATACAATGTTACATGGATATGTTATTACACTATGCCATGCTATTTACATATTTAGATGTTGTAGATTACCTTTTATTTTTTATACTTATTTGATGTTTCTTTTTTTTATAATAGTATATTCATTGATTGTATATTATTTGTAGCTCATGTGTGTGACATTTATCACCCATTGTTTGTGGTTTCTTAGCTTTGTATTTATGACATTCATTACCTCTTGATTATGGCTTTGTAGCCTTGTGTGTGTGTGACAATTATTGCCTCTTATTTGTGTCCCCTTGGCCTTATTGGTGTGACATTCATTATCCCTTATATGCGACCCTTTAGCCTTGTGTGTGACATTATGTGTTATTGCATGTATTTATATTATGTGACATTGCTTGTTAAGCTTGTTACAATTAATGAGTTTATGGGTGTCATGATATATATCATGCACCTCCCCCTTATATGCAATGTCATGATCCATATCATGCATCTTTATTATGTAGTCTTATTGATTAAATTTATCAGTGATGATTCATACTACATGCCTAATTGTTATATTTATCATAACATGACACTTATATGCCTTTGCAACATATGTTTCGTGCATGCTTTAAAGACATATCCCTTACTATGATGACAATATTAACCACATTTTGACATGATTATACATTATTAGATATGTATACATATAATGGTATAGTTAACTCTTTTATTTGAGATGAGTGAATTATAGGCTATGTCCCTCACCTCAAAAGGGGGCATATCAATGGGTTTGGCATAGAGACTTAAGACTCCATGAGTAAAAAGTATAGATTTTAGCATGTATTATATAGAGTAAATTTTTTAAAATGGTTTAGATATTAGATTGAGATAGATATTGACAAATTTCAAACAAATTTTGGGGGAATGTGTCATACATATACTCTTATTTTTTAAGATAGGAGTTACATATTTTCCAAAATTTTAGATATGAAACACAAATGGCATATAAATGCATGGCATTCTATATCATATTAACATCAAATAACTTATATTATGATGCATGAAGATATTTTATGCATATAAATTATCCAACTTTACTATACCAATATTAGCACCAAGTAGTTCATATTATAGAACATGAAGCTTGTTCACGTACATTCACTATTACAATATCCAGCTTTTAAATACATTCCATTGTCCCTAGTAGTGAGCACCCTTGAACCTATAATACATCTACAATTATTGATCAATGTTTAAATGAGAAATGTAGCTAAGATTTAACATCGTCAATGACCTTGGCATTACTATATGAGCCTAATATGTGCCTCTCACCTTCTATCTTGGGTTACAAGATCATATCAAGATTAGTTACTTGGGTTAGTATAGTCGAGGTTTCATCGATGTTTAATGACTTTGACACTATTCCATATGTTTGTTTGTTTTCCAATGAGGGTTGGTGGAATTTATCTACCTAATCCATGGCCTTTGCCATATTAACACAAATTAATGTTTGATCACCCCTAATTCTCCAAAATCATTAAGTGATAATAACTATTATCCAATGCTTCAACAAGGAAGCATAATCTACAACAAGTTATGGGGAAACAAGTTTCACCCACTTAGGAGTGTATTCTTTCCTTGATATTCAAATTTCAACTTTTAATTTATATATTTTCATATTTATTCAAAGGATATTGACAGCTACATTCTCATTACATGTTTTCTTTAAGCAAGCTACATATATAGAGCATCTCCCAAAGATAGAGTGTGTTATATATACTTGGGTACATTTCTTTATCCTTTTACTCTAATATTTGTATTGCATTTCAATATTATTATAAAAGGAGGGCATTTGTAAACATTAAAATTTGGTAATTGACACTCAACAATGTTAGTTTTTACTTTCCTTCACCCTATATTACTTGTGCATGCATACATAATTATTATTCACCATTCTCTTAGATCCACATTCCTACTATGATCCTAACCTTCCCAATTTGATCTTAGTCACCTACAAGAAATCCTACAACCATGTTAAAATAATTATTTATCTTACTTAGACATATTCAGATCATCAGATCAGTGTTCCTATCTCCTTGACAATAATGCTAGACTTAGATTATACCATTTGATAGTAGCATTTGAAACTAATGATTTCATCCTATGTCAAATAATTATTATGGATCAACCCATACATTTCACATGTTTTTGGCATGAGAAATTACCCAAATGGTTTCCTATAATTACAAAATATATATAAGCCTAATACCCATATATCGAACACTTATCAATTCATATTCAAACACTTGCATATTAAAGAGGATTGTCTTATTATTCCCAATTTACCAATCAGTCACTAGAATCAAGTCAAAATTTCCAATTTCCAAGTATCAAGAGATATATTATAGGTTACATACATTGAATGAACATTATTGCACACATCCACCTAACAGGGAGAACTACATATGGTTTGAATTTCATCTTTAGAGTATTTGATATTATTTAACCCTAAATTTTAGAACGTGGTGGGGTGAAAGGGTTAAGAATATATAAGTAATTCAACCAAAAGGGTGATAAACTAATCTATAACAAACCAATTAATATAAAACTCATATAAACAATAATCTCAATTCATATAATTGAGATTGCTAAAATAGTAAAATATAACTATTGAAAGACATTACAATATATAAGAAACAATGGTACTTAGTTGGTTTGATATACTCAGGTAGATATAGATTAGAAATAGGTGTAAAGTATGCAAGATCTATATTCTTGATCGGTCACCAAATTCTATAAACTATACTTTTATAACCACAAACACTACCATTGGTGCTAGTGTATGATTGTGACACAAGTGTCCAGTACATAACAATGATTAGATTTGGATGCAACCAACTTCATTGTTCTGGGTTTTATTTTGACTTTCTACTAATATATTTAGATATGGGATACATGTTGTCTCTCTTTATTGATCGATAAAACCTTATCTCTTCACCCTTATTCACCCTTGGAATGTGTTTACTAAAAAATGGGTTAGTGGGCTCACGATGTCAAGTTGACCCAAAGACCCCTCTATCAATGAGTGTTTCTTACATATTTGATACTCCAAAGAGGACCTTAGACTTATGTAGTTATCCCCTATGTGTGGAAAAGTGTGTATTTAAGGGTGAAATATACTATATGAAGATGCATGTAATGATTTATCTTGTGATTTGAAAAATATCACTTATGGGTTGCTCTTTGAATGGTTTAGACCTGTAATATGACTTGCTCATATGCTTGATATGAAAATATGGATGAATAGAGCATAATAGATTGGTTTTATAATGGATTTATTTAGTTTTAGTAGGTGTTTCCTTGGTATTTTATATATAAAGAATGAAAAGGCTTAGACTTGTATTTATACCATAACTTTTGAAAATATCTCACAATAGGGTTCAACAAGACAAGTAGGACAACCCATAGGTTTCAAAACATTTGCAATTTGGATGACTTTTGGTTACTAGAAACTAGATAAGGATCTGATCACTATCGGTAGTAGTAATATCCCTCTATTTATGGTGTCTATAAGGCTAGAAAATATGTATGGATTTGAAACTAACATTGAGGGATGTTGTTCTAGTTTTAAACTTTTTTGTGCAGTATAGGAGACCTGGGTCATCATAATGATATGGATTGGACTAAGAGATAAGCATTTTGGTATAGTGAGATGGTGAATGTGAGCTTTTTGGTAGCAAGAATGTAAGCCTTGATTGATATTTATCAAATGTAAAAGACTGAGATACTATAAATATGTAGTTTTAGTATCAACATTTTCCCCCCTTTAATCTAATAATGCATAAGGATGAAATTAATAGGTTAAAGAAAATAAATGCATATATGGGTGTCTATAACACACCTTGACTTTACTTGAGCCCACTTTGAGTTTTTTATTGGTGCATAATGTGTAACCAATAACATGTTACATTATAACTCAATGCATATAATATAAAAATTGAAATAACTAAAATTCTTAAAAATAAAGAGAGTAAGGGAAGAGTACACCTGTGTGTTGATGTAACCATGTTGCCTCTTGATGCTTTGACTTGGTAAAGATTCTTCCTTATGAAACATTGGAGTTAGAATTGGCTCAAACTTGAATCTTGGGGATTTGAAGAGGGAGCTTGGAAGGTATTGTTCCCCCAATCTGGTACAAGGATGAATTTAACATGGCTATTGATATCATTATATCTCAATTGCAGACCTCAAATATGAACATATATACTCTGGTGATAGTGAGTGATTTAATCAAATAATCCTATAAATCTAGTGAGATTTGATGATTTAATTACTCCAATATATAAATCTGGTAAGTTGAATGATTTAATCACTTTAACTTATAGATTGAACCAATTCTTGTAGCAAAAAATAATTGATAGTAATACATCCTGATGTAATCAATGCATTTTAGTGAGTAGTATAATTCACAAGTTTTTAAATTTTTGGTATAATAACATGGCATATACACCTCTAATATGTCTAAGATGGAGTATATGTGTCTTAAATTTGAAAAAAACTATGTTTCTAATATATGTAAAATCGATGCAATGTATGGGATTCTAACCCAAGTGTATATTTGAATCATGGAATTGAATTGGAGTTTGTGCAAGCATGGAGGTCATGTCTTTGTGACATGCCCCCACTGAAGTCTAGAGATACTAAGTAGGTGTATAAGTGTGGAGGTCATATTTTCATGACATGCCACCACTAAAATATGGAAACTATGAAAATGTGGAAGTTATGTTTTTATGACATGCCCCACTTTTGAGGTGAAAGAACTATAATCAAGTAGCTATCTTACCTTAAAAAGATAAGATAGATGTATAATTTATGTATGAGTCATGTATCATAGAGGGATAACATCTCTAAGTAGATATATCAATTAAGTTCATAGTATGTGATCACATCAAGTCCTAAGATTCATGATATAGATCATGGCAATGGTTGAAGAGTGACTATATAAGCTCAACAAATAATCAAGCACACACATAAGTGCACTTAATGTAATGCAAAGGAATGGTCCAAGGATACCTCATATAAGGGTCATGTTCATATGCCACACAATCAAAATGGATGACATATTTAAATGTCCAATCAATATGGAATGACATATTTAAATGTCCAATCAATATGGAATGACATATTCAAATGTCCAAACAACATACAATAGCAGAAAGGCCAATAAACAAGGAACCTATTTAAATGTTCCATAAGTAAGACAATATAAAACAATGGAATACTCAAGAAAATGACAAAGAATGAAGCATAAGCAACCAACATAAGCATATTATACTAGTCCTTGCATTTACGTGTTGGCAAAAAATGTTATGTAGTATAACATATCAAGTACACTGTGAAAGATATGAGCATAGATATAGATATGCGTAAGCATTAACATATAAGCTCAAACATGATAATGTATAAATGATCATAAAAAATATGTAACATGTATCAATAATGATCAAAGAAGTAGATGTCCCTAATGTATTATATGATGTGGGTAAAGGAAAGGTCCAACATCTGGAAATGCATAGACCAAATGTCTGGGTATACTGTAACACACTCAAAGATGTGTGAAACCTATGTGTATATATATGAATGAAATTATATGTTATCTACTAGCATTAAAAAAATAACATATATGCCAAGGAGCTAATAAAATTTGGGAATGTTGAATAATTTTGTATTTTTTAATTTATTTGAATGTTTTTGTATTTTTTTTGGAATATTTGATTTTTGAATTATGATTATATTTTCAAATCTTCTAGCTCAGGGACTAAGGCATCAGGTGGTGGGTCCTTTCCTTGCCAAAACCTCTTATGTTTACTTATTGCCAATGTTTCAATGTTATATGGTAATATATTATTGGCAATTGTTGCTATAGGTTTATCATCAAATCCATCATGTGAAATGCAAACTTCTTTATTTTTAAATTGGTAGAGAAGGTATATATTTGGTTTATGTACAATTGATTTTGTATCACTAACCACTGTTGCCCAAATTGAAAAGTTAAATTTAGTCTCTCGTTTATTGCCCTTATTGGTGTATCTAGTGTATCAACCACTTTTGGTCTGCATGTTATTGGTAGCATAATCTATATGAGGGAGTTTGAAAAAAATGGACAATGTTGTAACTCATGTATATCATGACCCAACTATTGTAAACATGCAACGATACAAAATGCTTCATGTTTATTTGTAATAATTTTAAGGCATAGACAGTAAGTTCCATCAATATTTGAAGCAATAGTTAAATCTTCATGTTTGAGGAATTTTGAATCATGCCTCTTTGTATCCTTGTCTTTTGAAATATTTGAAATTGGAGGCCTTTTGCATTGCTTGAGTATAATTTGTATATAACTATCATGTTTGTAATTTTTTATTTTGGCTTTGTAATGCCCCAATGATTTGTATCATGGCTAGTGATCCTATGATAAGTGTAATATGGTGATCCTTATTTTTGGACAAGTTTACTCCCTGGAATGTGTTTGTTATGAGGTAAAGATATCATCTTCTGCTCAAGTAACATAGAAAATATTATATGTAGAGCATCTTATTGTTTTGTGATTTGTAAAATTTATTGTGGAGACTTATGTGAATATTCCATGTTATTAACATGATGTAGCTATATTTGTCCCTTGTAAGGTTGACTCAATGTTTATAGCCAAAAGGGATGGATTAAATAACAAGCATTTACATGTTCATCTGATAATTTTGCCTTGCCCTTATCTGAATGTGTTTTTATATCCTCTAGTGATGAGTTTAACTTGAATGTACTAGGACCTATAGGTGTGAATAGGCTATGTGAAAGATGATCAAGTGGACCAAAATTTAGTTTTTGTAATTGTTCGTCAGTCATAACATGTGGAATTTCATCCTCAATATCATATTAATTTTAAACTTTGCCATCTTGTTGATTTATATTAACCAACAAAGGAATTTCAAATTTGGGATTTTCCTACTGCTTTGGTATCATTGTATCCTTTGGTAATTGTTCTTATTCTAACCATGTATCTATGTGCACTTCAGTGGCTAGTGCCTTATAAGCATATCAAGTTAAATGAGTTGTTTGCTTGATTCTCCCATATCATAAGTTGGTATGCTTTCAAGTGGAATGTATTACTTTGGTGGTGTGAGTTTTGAAACCCCTTCTATGTTAGAATGTAACATTTGACAAAATTTGAAAGGTTCATTACTAATAGACATTATCAATAAAGTTCCATCATGTATGAATTTGACACATAAATGTAATTAGATGGGACATCCTCCATTATGTGTATCCAAGGTCTACCCAAGAGTAATTTATAATGCAATGATTGAGACATTACTTGGAATGTGGTTGTAACTATTTTTTATCCCAATGTTACATCTAATATGGTTTGACCAATTGGAGGGTTATATGAATTATCAAATCCTTTGATACGCATGTTTGATTTTTGAAGAAGATTGGTGTTAATATCCATGGTGATTAAAAATTCTTTGCCACATATATTTAGATGAAATCTGTTACTAACTAACATCCTTTTGATTCCTTTGTTATGCATACTAACTTGTATGAATAAAGGCAAATCTTGGTTAATAGTATCTTTCAATGGTAAATATATTGGATCAAAGGTAATGATATTTGCATTGTTTTTGAGATCTTGCATAATATCTGCAAATTAAGTTGGTTTTATATCACTTGGTATGTTTGTTTCACAGATTGATTAATAAGATATCCTTATATATAGTAGATTGTTTTTAAAAGCTCAATGATTGAAATCTTGGCATGCATATTACTCAATTAGTCAACAAAATCATATTCTTTACTTTTAATCATTAATTTAGGCTTGGGAGGAACTTGTTGTATATTAATAAGTGTCGAGATAGGTTGGGTACCCTTACCTTTTCATGTAGTGACAACGTGAACTGCATAATCCAATATAAGTCATGGGTGAATAATAAGAGTGGATGATAGGTAAGGGTTGAATAAGATATAAGAGGAATAAAAGGTTGGGAGCATGTATTATTACAAAAAGAGTTGTAAAGAGAGATTAAAGTTTGATCTTATTCTAAAATGCTCTCTTTATTTTGATCAATTTTGTTATTATGCTTTATTATATATTTGATTGATTTGACATAACAAACAATGACTATCACTATGTATTATATGATGAAATAACTGATAGATGTATCCATATTGGACATGATTTTAGGTTATTTATTTATTTATTTATTTTTAATTTTAAATATTATGAAATAAAAAAAAAATAGTAAATCAAGAAACCTTAGGGCACACTAGGGTTTTGAGACTAAAGGTTAGGTTCACCAAATGTTTAACACTAAATTTTAGAATGTCGTGGGGTTATAGGGTTAAAAATGTAGAAGTAGTTCAAACACAAGGATGACAAAATAATCTAACATACCAACTAATAGAAAACTTATATAAACAATATTATGAATTTATACAACTAAGATTACTAAAAAATTAAAGTACAACTTTAGAAAGATATTATATTAAATAATAAATAATAGTACTTAGTTTACTGTGCACAAATAGATCTAGACTAGAAACAAGTGTAAAGTATGTAGGATCAATAGTTTAAATCAGTTAGATTTTGAAAATTATACTTTTGTAATCGTAGACATTATCATCAGATCTGGACACTATGGTTAACGCTAGTGTCTGACTATGACACATGTGTCTAGTATAATATCATGGTTAGATTTAGATGTGACCAAATTATCTATTATGGGTTTTATTTCACCTTTTTATTGATGTATTCAAATTTGGGATATAGGTTACCGCTCTTTACTAATTGATCAAACCTCAGCTCTTCCCCCTTAGAATGAGTTTGTTGAAAAAAGGTTAGTAGGATGACAATGTCAAGTTGCCCCAAAGATCCCTCTATCAATGGGCATTGCCTACATAGTAGCCAATACTCCAAAGAGGGTCTCATAATTATGTATTTTTTCACATGTATGGGAAAGTGTGTGCACAAGGGTACAATATACCATATGAAGATGCATGTAATGATCTATCTTGTCATGTGACAAATATTCCTCATGTGTTGTTATTTAAATGCTTTAGACCTGTAATATGATTACTACTATGCTTGTTATGAAAATAGAGATGAACAGGAAATAATAGATTGGTTGTGCAGTTGATTGATCTAGCTTTAATATGTATTTTCTTGATATTTGTTTGATGAGGAATGAGAAGCTTAGACTTGTATTTATACCACACCTTTTGAAAATATCTCATAGTAGGGTTCAATAAGACAAATAGGTTGACCCATAGGTTTTGAAACATTAATAATTTGGATGACTTTTGGCTAGTAGACACTAGATAAGGATTTGAACACCAACATCGACAATAGTGTCCCTTTATGGCTAGTAATGTCTAAAAGGCTAGAAATCAAGAATCGATCTAAAACTGATAGTGAAGGATGTTTATCAAGCTTTAATATTTTTATGTAGTACAGGGGATATAGTCATCACAATGATATGGATCAAACCAAGAGATAAACATTTTGGCATAGTAAGATGGTGAATGTGAAACTTTTGAAAATAAGGAGGTCTAAAACTAAAGGGTAGAGCCTTGATTGATATTTATCAAATGTACAAGACCAAGATGTTATAAATTTTTAGTTTTAGTATATACAAATATGTAAGCATCATTGAAACATTCAAAGGGGAGTGGTTAGGGCCAACTCAACTCATCATTATTCCCTTTTTGTAGGCCTAATTATATCATTGCAAGTGGATATAGGATTTCAATTGAAGGAAATATATTTTTTATGAGCCACACACATAATCAGACCTTGGGATCACACACAAAGCCAATAAATAAGCATACACATATGACTATATCAAAACAAAGAAGAAAAATATGCAGAGATAGAATCATTAGACATGGAACATAGTGTTTGATGGTTCTAACTGGATGCTAAAGATACCATTTGAGTGCACACAACGGTCTAGATCCTAGTCTGAATGACCTTCAATCTATTTTTCCACTCTTCTTGCCATTTTTCTACAATTTCAATCCTCCATAGAGAAATTAATCACTAAGTATCTTATCCCTTTGTTGTACTTTCCATATCTAGTAAGCTAAAGTGCCAAATCAGTTTCAAGCTTTTACATTCATATTTTTACCCTAATTTGTATCTTGTAATATGAATTTATTTACAATAATTATATTTAATTATGGTTAACTAATCATGTTAATCCCAATGTACATAAAACAATTGGATCAAAAGATGCATGTGCACCCAATTAAACTCTCTAAAAATATACATTATATTTTTGAGCCCCAAAAATGTATAATGTACAATTTTGGGAGACCAAAAAAAATAAGGGGGGTGAGAGAAAGGAGGAGGAGAGTTGAAAAAGGGGGGAGAAAAGAAAGAGGGGGACCACCAATAATAAAAACTCAAAATCCCCTACCCTGTCCTATACCGCTGCACCCCATGCCACCCCACCCTACATCGCCTCACCCCATGAACTATCACCATGGGAGGAGGTGGACCACCTCACCACTAGATGACTCTTAAAGGGACCATATAGGGTTTAGTCTCAATGACCTACAATAATATATAGATAGGAAATTAAAAGATCATATACTACAAACAAGAGGAAAAAACACCTGATGTATATTTTGAAGTCCTAGCCTTGCAAATGCTTTAAGAAATTTTGATATGAGAAATGAAATGTTTTTAATTACATCCATGAGACAAAATGGTCTAAGGGACCACCAATTACACTAAGTCCTAAAACTAGTCAAAGATTCTTAGGATTTGAGGTATCTTTTAGAATGCTACTCTGGTTCTTGTTGAACTAAGTTAGCATCTCTCCTAACTTTTTAAATATTTTTTCCTCAAATAACTCTACCATGTAACCAAATATTAAATTTTATGCATGTTTGGTTCATATTTATTCATACTAAGGACATTCAAGTATGAAGTGCTCTTCCATCTCAACCACCCCTGTAATGTAACAAATACAAACCCTCTCATCCCACTACTCCTTAGGGGTTATCCATCTCCCCATCTCGCATTGGAGTTTATGAGAGCTAGTTATTAATTAAATAATGAGGATATTTTCCATCCAACTAATTTTCACCCCTATATATGCTTTTTCATTATGTTCATAGTTTGTATTGAACATTGAGATATAATGTTGTCTTTTCTTGCTTGTCCCTCCCTCTACATTACCATTTTGAATTTGAAATTCGCATAGTTTTTTATGTCTTTATTACAATTTGGACATTTAGTTAGGTTGATATCCCATCTATTCATCCACATATATGTTTGGTTCATATTTATTCATACTAAGGACATTCAAGTATGAAGTGCTCTTCCATCTCAACCACCCCTGTAATGCAACAAATACAAACCCTCTCATCCCACTACTCCTCAGGGGTTGTCCATCTCCCCATCTCGCATTGGAGTTTATGAGAGCTAGTTATTAATTAAATAATGAGGATATTTTCCATCCAACTAATTTTCACCCCTATATATGCTTTTTCATTATGTTCATAGTTTGTATTGAACACTGAGATATAATGTTGTCTTTTCTTGCTTGTCCCTCCCTCTACATTACCATTTTGAATTTGAAATTCACATAGTTTTTTATGTCTTTATTACAATTTGGACATTTAGTTAGGTTGATATCCCATCTATTCATCCACATATAATTATACCTCATCCAAGTGTTTTTCCTCCTATGCAACTCTTCTCTTACTTCCTAGGCCATCTATTAGACTTCATATTTTCCATTTTTTTCAAGTAACATAATAACTTGGTCATAGTGGTTGCCTCTAGAGGGAAAGTACCTATTTTGGAAATAATGATTTCATATGGGACTAAGTCCTTGATTATGATTTTGTCTGTTATTATCCATTTTTGAATCTTTTCTATTTGCCTCCATTTCAAGCTCATTATTCTACTAGCCCAAACTTCACAACCATATAATACCACTAGTGTGAAAAGTAACCCAAATAAGACATTGGTGGCCTTCTAGTCCCATAACTTTGCATTCTTGCATTTGTTCTAAAGCACATAGAAACCTCTCCATCCACCTTGTATTATTTTCATTCTGCAAGTGTTCCATCTAAGTTTGTTGTGAAAGTCGAGGCCGAGATTCTTGTATTCTAACACCACTTCAAGAGACCCTCCTACAAACTAAAAATTGGGGTGTTGTGCCTTCCTTTTCACTGAAAAAATCATAATTTTGGTTTTCTCAGTGTTTACCTGCATCCCTACTTCTTTACAAAAGAGCTCTAGAGATCAGAGATGATCTCTTAAATCTTTGATTGTCATTGCCATTAGGATTAAGTCATCAACATGGAGTAGAAGTTTTACCACATCGTTAGTTAGGTAGACCCCCTCTCCTCCAAATTTGTTTAATCAATCCTCTAGCTTATCAATGTAAATCCCAAATAAAGTTGGGGATGGAGGGAAACCTTGTTTGACACTGATGTCACTCCCAAAATAACTATATGAGTGTGAAAGTGAACAAGATGTACCTCCCAAAATTAGTGTCAATAAAGAGCTTTTCACTAAAGAATACATCATGAAAGGGATTAAAAAGCTAGCAATGGGTAAAGCATGAGACATAGACAATTTACAAGTAGAATATTTAAGATGGGGGGTAGATCTCATAGCACCTAAAATCATAGAAATCTTCAATGAGGTCATCCGGAAGGTCTTTTCGATAGAGTGGACAATAAGTTTAACATATTCAAAACAACTATATGAGCGTGAAAGTGAACAAGATGCACCTCCTAAAATTAGTTTCAATAAAGATCTTTTCACTATAGAAGACATCATGAAAGGGATTTAAAATCTAGCAATGGGTAAAACATGAGACATAGGCAATTTACAAGTAGAATATTTAAGATGGTGGGCAGATCTCGTAACACCTAAAATTAAATAAATATTCAATGAGGTCATCCAGAAGGGATTTTTGATAGAGTGGACAACAAGTTTAACCATATTATGTTGTTTTCAACTTGTCTTTTTTCTTTGTGAAGTTCCCTCCAAAAAAAATTTCAACTATATGAGTGTGAAAGTGAACAAGATGCACCTCCCAAAATTAGTGTCAAAGTGAAAACAAGTTGAAAAAAACATAAAATTAATATGGTTCCCTTTCAAGATGCTATTATGTTGTTTTCAACTTGTCTTTTTTATTTGTGAAGTTCCCTCCAATTGTTTTTTAGTTCATTGTTTCCTAAGTAAATCAGTGCTTTCCTCTGAGTTCTAGTATACTCTGCTTTCTTTTCCCTTACCATTTACTCATAGGATTTCCCCTTCAAGTTTCTTTCTCCCTTTTCCATGGTAGTCTGCAACGTAGAGTAGAGATCATCATTGATAAATTTTATAGGAACCAACCTTCTCAGGGGGTTCTTCTCACCATTAAGGCACCCACCCTCGTGAGAAGATCCCATTGTTTCAACTGGAGGGAGGATTAGCCATTTTAGCATGTCTTTGTTTTAGGGCACAACTCTAGGTTGACAATAGTATCTAGATCCTTCTCAATAGGAGATTCCTATAACTCATTTATGACTTCAATCTATATCAGATCCTCTTGAAGTTCCTCTACATCAAGATTAGTCTTCTCACTCTCAACTATAATTGGATGCTCAATTACAACCTTAAGTGAAGTATCAATAGGAAATTCTTCCTCAAACACACCTGAAGCATCCTCTACACACTCTGTAAGAACTTGACCTATAGCTGCAACCTCTTTCTCAATAATCCAAAGAACAGGCTCCTCCTAAGGAAGAGGGATGGTGGGAGGGTGATGAAATTCATTTGTTTGAGAGGGAAAATAAAGCATGGGAGGTCAATCATGATCATATTTTAGAATCTTGAGGGCAATGGAATTATTTAGGGAGTTTTTGAGAGGAGGGAAAGAGAAACTCTTAAAGACCTCTATATTTTGTTCCTTCCACTTGGCCATTACCTCATAAAAGTCTGAAACCTACTTGTCTTCCTAGACAACTTGAGCTTGAGGGATGATTGGTGAGGAAAGGGTACTATAAAGAGGTTTAGTCTCATGAATAGGCTATTGAATACAATTAGGAATCTCCCTTGTCACACACTAGGCATGATTAAGAACTTCATGAGAATAAAAAGCACAAGAACCCTTTGTAGACAATTGGTTTAACTCAATTTTATGCCTCTCCCAAGCCTCCATATTTTCCAATACAAGAATACACAATCCATTTATCTCTTCTAGATCATTGGACACATTTTGAAATAGACCATTCACTTCCTCATATTGAGAGTTAGAACAAACCTATCTTGCATATGCTAGTATTCTGAGCTCTATTTCATTTTTTCTTTCTTGAAGGCAAGGCTTCTCATATGCAACATCATAGCCATATGGTAAAGATGAAATCTGGTCTTGAGATTGATATGGCTCACAACGAAGGTAAGATTTATGCTCTTGATAATAAGGATCATGATAAACTTGATAAGGCTCAACATAGCTTTGATAATACTCTTGATAAGGTTGATTATGCTCATAAAAAGGCTCATAGGTATCATGACAAGGCTGGTATGATCCATCATTAGGTTGATAAGGAAACATATCATAGGAATTCTCTTCATGCATAGCAATCCAAATTCATTCATAAGAATGAAATAAAAATAGACTTACATGGAAACTGTCCCTGAACTATTAGAAGTTATTACTTGAGCTTGGAATCACTAAATACTTCTTGAAGAACACTGATGCAATTGCAATTTCATCAAGAATAACTCCAATAAGTCCCAATGGGCATGCCAAAAATTGTTGTTAACCTGGAGTTGCACCCTGAAACAAAGATGTGTTGAAATGGCTAATCCTCTCTCCAATTGAAACAATGGGATCTTCTCACGAGGGTGGGTGCCTCAATGGTGAGAAAAACCTCTAGAGAAGGCTGGTTCTTGTAATATGTATCAATAAGGATCTCTACTCTATGTTATGAATTACCATGGAAAAGGGAGAAAGAAACTTGAAGGGGAAATGCTACCTAATGATGGTAATACAACAAAATGTTTGATCCACTCTACTTGGAACCTTGAACACTGAACAAATAAGGGAAAATGAAGACCTTTGATTTTTAATTGATCACTATACATAAGTATTTAATGAGAAGGTTTAATCCAATGACAAAAATGTGAGGGAAAATGATGGAGAGAGGTCTGATAAAAGACACTTTGTAGCCACCTAACATCCACTTACAGCTTCAACAAAAGATATATAAAACATTGAACATGACCTGCATAACATGATGAGATAGAAACTAGGTATGAATCAAAATTTGGGAAGGGAGAAAAATCTACCATGTATGCAAATTAATGAATGAATGTACACTATGCCAACACTTGAAATATAAAAATACAGTCCTATTGATTAAAGAGGTTACACAACTCACCAATGGCAGAGTTTGGTCTTACCAAGAGGGGGATAGATTTTACAAGGCTAAAAAGCCATTAATATAGAAAATTACAAAAATCCAAGGGATTGGCATTGGAAATAAAAGAGGAAGTTAACTCTTCATTAGCCCAAGTCCAAATTTCATTGCATGAGTCTTCCAAATTTGTCTTTCCTTAGCTTATACCTGGCTATCTTGCATGAATAATATTTGGTGTTGAAGTGGACAGTGGCTAATTTTGGGCTGCTAAGCTCTTATCATGTAAAAATGCTATGCCCACCTCCAAATATGGACTTCTTCTTGATTTGTTTGATTTTTTGAAAGCATGAGATGAACAAGAGCATGCATGAAATCCACATCATGCTAAAATTAGAACTCACATTGAAGCACTAGAAGTTGAGTTGGAACGTTTGAAAGAATGAGTTTGACCAAGAGATGAGCTTGAATTCAATAACCAGTGAATTGATGCTTTGACCAATCAATCGAAAATAGCCTTTGCTTACATGGATTTCCATGTTGACTTTGTCTCTTGTTTTGGTCTGCCTTTTTGTGTCTTGTCTATTTTTGGCAAGATTCTATATTTGGATTTTCTTATCTATATTTAGTCTCAGGATTATCTTGTTCTAACTTCCCATGGATTATCTATTTTCTATCCCCTTTGTATAATTCTTTTGGAATTCTCTTGGCTATTTTTTCTTTGGTCTTCTTATTTCCTCAAAATTCCTGCTTTTAGCTTTCATGTCTATGAATTTTATTTTTGACTTATTTCCTTTGGATCTTTCATTCCCCTACAGATTTTACCTATCTTGCCCTTCTTATTATTTTATTTAGACTTATTTCCTTGGTCTTCTCCTTTGGATTTTATTTTGTGCCCTATAGACTTTTTGCTATCTCTACCTTTTAATTTCTTTTAGACATATTGTTGGCTATTTTTTTGAAGCTTTGGATTTTCTTGGCTTTTATTTTCCTCGGGTTTCTGTCTTGGCTTCATCTTAATTTCCTCAGACTTTTTCCTTGCTAATTTTCCCTAATTTATTCTTTTAGGCTCTTATGTCTTGCCCTTTGGTTTTCATCAGACTTTTTGGACGCTGAATACTTTTTGTCTTACTCACTATCTTATTTCTTTTCTTCAGATTTTTTGTTGACTTCATATTCCCACAGATTTCCTATTTGACAATTATTTCAAAGGATTTCCTTCCTTAAATTTTCTCATTTATTTCTTTGCATTTCTTTTTATTTTCTTTGGGTTTTTACCTGTCTTCTACTTAGCTTTTATTCCCTCAAATTTTTGTTTTTCATAATTCTATCTTTCACTATATGCACATCATGCCCCTATAAATATCAAAAAGCATCCTTAATCTCCTCTGCCAACTAAGTATTTTTCCCCAGCTACTTGTATGTATTAAGTGATACAAAGAACCATGTGCATATATTCTATAACCATTGAAATATGAGGCAGTTTTTGCAAGCACCAAGAAATAATATGACTTAGAATAGATATTTCATTACAAAAAATCTTCCATGCTCTCCACTATCAAATCTTGTTCAAGCAAGATCTTAATTGCCACCTATGTTCCTCTCCACACACCATGAAAAACTTCTCCAAATGAACTGATGCCAACATGAGCCCCAATTTTCAACTTAGAAGATTCAATATTCCATTCTAAAAATGGTAATAATGACTTGCACTCAAGTTTTTTTTGATCAATTGAACTGCCTGCAATGTTACTGAACTCAATTTGGTTGACTCATTTCTCTTAATCTCTCTTGGGAACAAGTGTAATGGTGCATCCTCTTGAGATGATTTTTCAATACTCTTAAGGGAACCAAATTCAACTTTTCCTTCTCTAGACATAGTTATTCAGTTGGTAGAACTAGAATTTATTACTTGTGCTCAGGCTTATGATCGCTTGCTTTCATATAATGAACCTACAAGCCTGGATCTTTAAGACTATATATGACATTTTGAACAAGAGATATGGCCTTTAAAATTGATGTGGGTGTCTTTTGGAATTTGCATGGCTGTAGGTGTCTATTTGAAGGACCCCAAAAATTGATTTACAAGACAAACTAGCACCATAAGCAGAGTTCCAAATAGTAGGGTTGACAATTTTGGCCCTTGGAAGAATTGTCAATAAGGCCCATGGTGGAGATAAGCCCCTTGGTTACTTCGATTACTTGAGGACATGTAATTTTGGGTGGGGAGGATTGTAATGTCTCCATTTTGAAATTAAATAATATTATTACTAAAATAAAAAGTATTTTTAAATACTTAAAATAAATTAATAATAGACTAATTTTATTTTCACTTAAGTTGGGACCTTTTTAAGGGTCATGGCTTATTTAGCCCTTAAATGATTTTAAAAGCAAATTATCCTTATAATCCACTAACTTTTCCTTCATAACTAAAAGATGGATATATAAAGGGGATTTATATTTCATTTAAAGGCATGTTGAATTTTAGTAATGAATCTCTTGAATTCTAAGTATGAACAATTGAACTTATTATTGAAGGACCAAAAACCTTTGAGGAAGCTAAATTCAGGACAAAAACTTGAGATTCAGACCTAGGCAGCTTCATCCAAGAGTTGCATTAAGCAAAAGTGAGTTTGAATGATGTTTTCAACACCAAATTGGCACTTACAAGTGAGCGAGCTAGTTAAGGAGTGGATCGTGGAATTTAGAGGTCTCCTCAAGGGTATTGAAGACTTCCTAGAGGCAATGACACCCTTTCAAAGGACACAAACAACTAGATAGGACTAACGAACCATCTTGGGGTCTTGTGGAAGGCAACTGGATTATGGATCAACCATAATTAATTTTATTGAATTTTATATTATTCTTTCTAGCCCAAACATTTCATAAAAACCAGGTTCTTGGTTGGTTTCTTGACATATTTATTAATTATTTATTTTGATATTTTTGGAAAATTTAATAGATATTTGGACTTATTTTCAAGGGTTATCTATTGCTATATTTTAAAAAAATAGATTGTTAGGGTTTTAAAATAAATATATAAATTCATAATTATTGATTGGATTCATAGGATAATTGATTATTTAACCTAATATCCCTAAAAGAGACATTACATCAGGGTACTTTCATTATGTGAAACATATGAGTACCAAAAAATTGATACATGAATGATTGTGTTTTATCAGAGAGCATCTTCTCCATACTTGTTGTGATCTCATTTGCCAGGAAGTTGACCATCCTATATGTAATTTTGATTACCTTCTTCCTCACTTATTTCACTCATTTAGTTGTTTACTAATACCTTTTCATGATCCATTTTTCCAAAACTTGCACCAGTGTGTTAGTTAAATCTTCAATCAGCACATCACGAGTGGACTATGTGTATTTATCCCTAGTTTCCTGGCAAAACAATGGATTGGTGGATTTATATGGTTGCAATAATTTTCCCCTCACATTTAGCCCTATTGCATCACAACATTCATAATGTTGATGTGAATAGTCACAAGAGGTGAAATTTTGATATCCCCCTCATTATATCGATTAAGCAACATAATCAAAAGCTCATCATTTTGTCCAAAGATTAGCATTTGTACCAATATTTTTTTTTGTGCCTCTCAATAGATGATGTTGAACAAGAATTCCTTGTGCTGGCCAATCTAGGGGTCTACAAACCATTATGTCAGCTACACTGATGAATTCAAAGGGTTCTGGATCATTTTATTGGGTTTGGTGCAATGCAATCCCTATACTAATTTCCTCTTTCTCTGAATTGTTCAGGGCTACCACAATGGATAGTCTTACTTGGAATAAGGACATTATGTATACTTCCAACTGATTACTCCTTTTCCTCTAAAATTTTCCCTTAATGGCTTTTCCCACTATACTTTGTTCGTAAACACTCTTAATTGCTCTTATGGCCTTACTTTCACTCTCTCCTTTGTAGAAAAATATCTTAGAATGTAGACAATTCAAACTACACTTGTGTAAGCCACTAAATGACAAAGTATGACTTGTACCCCATCATTCCCCTTTTCTAAAGACCCATTGAGCTATTTCTTGTGCCAACTTGTGTTTGCAATAAATTTCTTAGTTGTTGCTGACTTGACATTTTCCCATTTTTCCAGTTTCTCAATTCAAATCTTATATGATGTGACATGTTACCACTTTTTCAAATCATTAACTTTTTATTACGTATTTGTTGATTAGATTGTCACCAAGTTCAAATTCCATGCTAATTCCTTTTGTTTGCACTTATTTTTTGTTTGCACCTGTGTTAATTTTTAAAGGTGGTTGGGCTTAATCCAACAACCATATACCCCACTTGGAAGAAGATTGCCCTATAAATATTGTAACACAATGGTGCACTGATTGGTCATGTGGTGGATTATGTATGGTCCCTTCCACCAAATTCATAACTTTTTGGGTACTTTGAATTTGCTTACATATAAGAGTTCCAAGTGATTTGTTTGAAACTCCTTCGATTGCAAGTTGCAATCATGCCAATCCCTTTGGTTGTGTTTCTACAATTCTTGATTCCACTTAGCCATCTATTGTGTCACCTTTTTGTGAGTCAACTCCAGTAACTGGTTTTTCAAGGATTCCTTATCACTAAGCTAACCAATGCAATGCATAATCTAGGAAAAAGGTACTCCATAGGCATAATTACTTCCATTCTATAGACCAATTTACATGGAGGTTTCTTATCTCATGCTTGTAATTGGTCTTCTATGCCCATAGTATCATAGGGATGTGATCTTCCCATTCATCTCTATGTGCATTATAAATCTTTATTAACATTTTTGCAATTGCCTTATTTGATGATTCAACTTGGTCGTTGACTTGTGAATTATATGTGGTACTCTTTTGGTGCAATATCATGAATTTTTGTGTGAAGGTCTTTATGGTAATATTGAGTAAGTGCATGCCCCTATTATTGATTAGCATTTTATGGCAACTGAACCTTGGGATGATGCTTTCATAGAGGAATTTTGTAGCGTCCTTTGATCCATAGCTAGGAGTCACAATTGCCTGAACCCACTTTGTGAAATAATCTATGGCAGTGATGATGTAGTGGACATTGGAGCATTTGAATGGTGGGGTAATAGGCCCCACAAAGTCTATCCCTCATTATTCAAAATGTTGTTTTTATAGCTTGAAATTTCACCCATGTGGGATATTTTTTTAGGCTCTCCCACTTCCATCCATAAGCATAGGAACAACCTCAGGATATGGGTGTCCTATAGTGAGGTTGAGCCTTTAGGATTTTTAAAGAGGCTAGTTCCTCTCGGTGGATCACCTAAACTATTGCTGAAATAAAAATTTCATGGGGAAAGGGTTAGAAGGGGGAAAAGGGATCTCAACAAGGCTAACCAGGTGATGCACCAATTTAAAATGGAAAAGTCCCATAAGCTTAAACCCACACTAATTCTGTAGAGGACAATATTGGATTACACAACCTCAAGATCAAGTTGGTTGCATAAATATTTCATGGAGGAGGTTTAGAGAAGTGATGAATGCAAATAGAGAGTTTTAAGACTCACTGGAAGTTCACATTAATGGCAGAAAGAACACTCAACTAGACCTATAAACAACATTGAAAAATCCTTAAACAAGGTTAGAAAGGAGGACCATGGATGAGAAAGACTCTCCTTCACGTGATGCCATAGTACACAACTCAACAAACACAAATCCAAGTCAAGAGATAGGCAAAGAAAATCCTTTTATTGCATAAAGAGGTAGTTTTTCAAGCCTAATCAAGCTGAGCATAATTTTGAAATATCTCAAAGAGTGTCCCATCTCCAAGAAAGATAATTTTTTTTAAAATTTAGGAACCCTTACAATGGCAAGTCACATGATATATATATATATATATATATATATATATATATATATATAGAGAGAGAGAGAGAGAGAGAGTTGCAAGGCAGAAAGGAGAGAGGGGAAGTCATTAAATTGGGACCACTACTATTGCTACTCCTTGACCATGAAACATGCCACCCAAGATCGTCCCAATCTCTTCAAGCTATTCCCGCATTCAAGTATCCCTTTGGTGTATTTGAGGAGCCATGCTACGAGAAAATGAGATGTCTCTTCTTTGTGTAGTTGAATTGATCTTTTGCATTTAAACAATGGCATGGCGATCCTCCCCTTCACATGCCTTACTGAAAAGGACGTGGGTCTCTATGCCTAGGAACTCAATTTGACCCATGCTACATTTAAGCTAGATGATCATTTGTCAAGAGTGAACCATATTGAAGGACGAGAGCCTTCATAAATTCCCAACTACCAACCACTTAGACTCCCCTTTACGCTGATTGGTTGTCCTTGTGCCACTTATCCTTTACTGATTATCCCTTTCTGATCTAACTTATGCCACATGGTAGCATTTCATTTGTTGCATCATGACTCTCATGTTGTTGGACCAAGCTTAAGTCAAGCACTTGAAGAATCTTGATTTACTCTATGCAGAGTAATTCAGGTTCTTTGATCTCTCCAACTTCAGACTTTGTCTGCTTCTTATAAATATTTTTAAGTAAAGTACTTGGAAAAACTTGATTTACTCTATGTAGAGTAATTTGGGTTTTCCAAGCTTGCTTACTTTGAACTTGTCCCTTTGAGAACTTGAGAAGCACTTCTAAGACCAAAATGGGCTTTTGATGTCTCATTACTTATTTTGGGTTTTTTACTACTCACAAATTATGAATTAATTAAGTAGTGTACCCCCAGAAACCCAAAATACACTGCTCAAACCAAATCAGGGTTTTCAAACCTTCTTACTTGTTTTGGGGTTTCGACTGCTAATTACTTATAAGGTTTTTTTAGTAGTGCTCCTTTGGAAACCCAAAGTTGTCTGAACTTGCCACTTTTGCTTGAAAGTCTACCTTCTCACACTTGGGAAAATTTGGTATGTGGGCCAAAAATAACCAACAGTTGCATTGCAAGAATTGGGTTGAGTGGCATCTTATCTTTGTGATTTATTGTCCCATTAGGACAATGTCAAGAATGAGATTGAGCAAACAGGACCTGAGCTTTTGACAAAATCCACTAATGTGACTTAGTCTAGGATGGACTAAGAGCATAGTATGGGGTGATGTTGGCCCCAAATTTTGGCTAAGTGTTTGTCCATTTTGGTATGGAACTGGCACGGTATGGAAGGACCATAGCACAAAAATTCTATGGCATGGAACTTATCAGGCATAGAATCACCATGGCATGAAACCTATAGGGCATGAAATCACAAAGGTGTAGAAGCACTAGCTCGAGAGGACCCAATCAAAGGAGAATTGCTCTCGAGGAACTTGAGAGCATAAGACTTAGAATGATAGTGGAAGAATAGGGTAGTGCATGGGAAGTGAGAGCAGTTAAGGGATGGTTCTTAAGGGTCACCCAAACCTTATTTATCGAAAGTTTTATAACGGCCCGTAAAGAGAGAAACACATGTTAACAAGGATCCAACATAGAGCAAGTATATAGGGGGAACAAAGGCCTAGGTCCTTAGGATAAGTTAATTGATTAAGTGCCATGACTCTCAATCTATTGAGAATTTGTTGGATAATTACTCCTGTCATTACCACTATAAAAACTTAGTCAGGGATAAACAAGTATAAATACCCCTATTGTAAAATGTTGTGGGGGTGAATGTTACTTAATGGATGTTTATGCTTAATATATGAGTTGCAAATATTATATAACCTCGTTTTCAGAATGAATGAATGTGTTAGATTGAGTTGGTCATATTGAGAAAGACTTATTATGAAATCTAATTTATCTTTTTCTATTTCTAAGGTAACAACTTTAACTAGAAATGGCAGTAGTCTAGTAATCATGGTGGTCGAGCCTAGTAGTCCTAGAATCAAGGTAGTTTACCCATGCTTGTATATAGTGTATATTTAGTTACATAGTAAGGGAATAATATGACTGAGTAAGTAAAAATGTGCAACAAACCCTATAGGAACTGATCTCTAATTGTGCGCTTTGGGTAAGGACACCAGACTATAATCTTGCGTGAAAGGGCCAGCGCACTACCTCATTGAGTTAGACTCTAACACCAAATCTATAATAACAATAAAAACCCCAATAACTTATATTTACTAACAGTATAAAATTAACAAATAATTTCATAAACTATAAAATACTTTGATATCTTTTCAAATTAATGTCTACAAATAATATTCAAGTCTACTTACATTAATACATTTTCTAACTAGTTAGTGATAATTAGTTATTAAATATATATATCCTAATATGTATAATCATCGATACCACATATTTATACACACAGCTAATCATGGATCAAGTATTCATAGATTATCAATATTTATAATGTATAATATCTAAGGTATTCATGATTAATTAACAATCTTCGAACACACAAAAAATCATTCATAGATTGGTATGAAAGATATGAATACACAACTCTTCAACAGTACACAGTCCATTGCACTTCCAACGAATCATTGTCCATCAGTTCATCACGCTTACTCTAAATGTTTGGATTAAATACACAACTCGACTTACAAAGATCAGTGCGTACTTTGCCAAGATCGCTATACGTGCCATATATACACACAGTTCGCAATATTGGATATAATAATCTCATAAAATTAATTTTGGTCTCTAATGCAATCATTATTAATTAATAAGACAGTTTCGAGTACCAACATCGGAGATATCATGCATAATTTTCCAAATGAAAATTTTTAGGTGAACTTCATAACAATATATTGTCAAATGTTCGCACTACATAAGGTTGTCTATATGCCTTCTATAGATCATAATCAAGTAATAACTTCTGATAATTCATCCAATTAATAAACACATAAATTAAAAACAAGCATAAATCTTATTTCCTATCTAGTATCCACACAGTGCAACCTTCTGCATACTGGTCTTGGATTAAACTTAGACGGAAAACAATTTCCACCTCGATCATTTCTTTAGGAATGGACTTCAGGACATCTCCAATGGCTTAACACAAAAAGCAGTTGTTTCGATTATACTATATTAATTTATTTTTATTTGTATTTACGGTTAGAAATGCAGTTCATCACATTAGTCATCTACGATGATCAAGTAGATTATGAATTTGTAAAATGCAATGGTTGTTGATAGACTTGAACTCTTTTTATGTTCATAGATGTAGCTAAGGAAGTGATTGAATCTAAGTAGCAGAGCATATACTATCTTAATCTAAGCTGGTAAGGCTCAAGGTGCAAAACCATAGGGAAAGGTTATTAATATGACCAAGTTAAAGCTCAGTTGTGAGGAAATTTTACACACAAAGGACCCCAATAACCCAAATATTACACATTTTTTTATTTTGATTACACACAATCCACACTTATATTCCTCTACACAGTTTTATATAATAAGTTTTTATTACTTCACTATTTTCTTAGATGTTATCATATAAATCACTCAGCGCATTCCCACTGTTCACTATCACTCTTCTAAATATATGCTATCAAACTTTCCCAATTCACGCTGTTCATTGATTAAATGAAATTCAACATTCAATGAATGCAAGAATTTTTTGAGTTTAAAAACAAATAACATTACTAATCTTTTCAATGGCATCCAATCGATACCAGAAGATCCTATATTTCCTTATCTTCTTTGTCCCATGTCCTTTCTCCTTTTGCATTGCCCTGTCTTCTTCTCCAATCCATGCTTCCTCCTTTCTTCTCCTGCTCACCTCTTATTCTATTATGTTGTGCACTTTTCTTGCTTTCCTTTGCATGAATATCTTTTTCATTTTTTCATTTTTATATTTTTCTAAAAACTTTCCTTTCTTTTCTTTTATGTTTTTCTATAACTCCATAAGTTGCTAAGTCTTCTACTTTTCTCAAATTCACCTTAAATCAAAACTAAAAATCTTTGTTTTATTTTATTTATAACATAATTGCCATAAAATACCTTTGCTTTGTTTATTTTATTTATTTTACTCCTTGTATGATACTTTATTCTAATTCACCCAAGGATGAAAGCAAAATATCTTCTATCTTTCCCGAAACATTAATTATTGTTTTTATTTTCTAATTATAAAAATCAATATATTTGCTAATTATAATTTGCACTTTGAATATCATCATGATTTAATTTTAATATGACATATATAAATTCAAAATAGTAAATCACACAATATTAATTTCACATAAGTATTACACTGAGATAACACACAACTAATTATGCATAAAAAATTAATTAAATGTAGATAACATAAAGAACTTACTAACACTAACCATTCAAAAAATGCATGTAACATATACTATCTAATATGGTGTGTGCATGGGTTCTAAACATTCATTTGTCATCCCCCAACACCTCCATCTACATCACCTTCATCGATGAATTTATCCTACATCCAACTCAAGACAAGAAGGTAATTAGTCTATAGCATCATGACATATATTTTAAAATACTATTGAAATAACAAATCAACATGATTACAATGTAAATAATATATAATACAGATAAACTCATAACAACGAAATCATGAAACCAAATCAACGTACATCTGTCCCATAATAGCATATAACTTACAGCTTAGTTAATAATAATCAAATCAACTTTCCAATCATAAATATCCATAGATAATTAAGTAAATTTGCTTAGTGGAAAATTGAGGTGTAATAACAGTTATCCCAAGTAACTTAGTGAAACCCTCTATTGCATTCTATGTTTCCCATAAATTTTCCCTCAAAGTTTTATCTACCTTGGCATAAGCAGCATTAAAAATATCCAAACAATATGAGTAGTAGACGTGTGTGGTAGCCAACACCATGGAATAATAAATTTAAAATTTTCTTGCTAAGGAGATTGGTTTGGACATCTAGTCACAATTTTTTTTCTCAACCCTTTAGACTACATAATGCCACAAAATTGAAGCCATAGCTTGAAAGGCAAAAGGGATACCATGAAACTTAAATTGTTCCCTGAGCTGAATCCAATTCCACTTATACTAAAACAACCAAGAATGGAAGGGAGAGAAATACTTCCTATAACACTAAATTTTTCTCCATTTAATGGAGGAGACAGAAGCTATTAAAAAAAAAACCTTTAGACATTTTATAGCATTATAAATGGATTTTTACTCTTCAACCAATGTGAGGAAATAATTATCAAAAAATTGCCCATTGACCATCTATTTTTGAGAATGAGGAAGTGAAATCCCCTTGAACAACCCTCTAAAATTATTATTCATTAGCAAATAGTTAAATCCTTTACCACCCAAGACATAAAGTGAAGGGGATAGAGGAAAACCTTGATGGATGGAATGGAACATACCAATTTTTTTGGATTGAACGTCATTGATATTAATGTAGGCACACGCATCCTATAAAATCATTTTAAATGTAATAACAAACCTAGGGCCCAACCCTATAGTTGGAAGCATAACCAAAATGAATGGCAATTTAATTTTTTCATAGTATTTCTCAAAATAAATTTTGATACAAAACCTTATGATGAGACATTTTGGCCCATTCCATCCTTTCCAAAATAGTAATAATTTTATCAACGATATATTTATTGCAAATGAAACTTGTTTTATCAAGGAAAACAATAAGAGGTAGTAAATATCTTACCTTAAGAGCAATAAATTTAATAATAATTTATAGAAGACATTGATAAAAATAATAGGTCTCTCAAGTCCCTAGGTTTTGGAATGAACTTGATATTATCTTGATTAATAATTTTTCCAAAGAAATGATTTTGAATGACTTTCAAGTACATTTTATGTATATCCAAACCCAATGTATCCCATAAATCCTAATACAATTTGATGGGAGACCCATTAATATTAGGGGCCTTGTTAACATCCATTTGTATAACCACCTCTTTGAGTTCATCAATAGAGAAAATTAAATCACATGATACCTATTATTCCTCTGTCCATTTACAAGAAACCACTTGAATAAATATATCAAGAACATGATCCCATTTAGGTGTGGAAGGTTGTGTAAAAATCCCACCATGATAATGAGTAACATGGGCTCTAAAAATATCATGAATATGTGTAATATGAGCCCCAACTTCTTAGAATGAATTTCACATGATTAGTTTCTTTCCTAGAATATAGGATAGGAAGAAATTCCTTCAAATATCTAACTCTAATTTTTAACCAATGCATGTGGGAATGAATCTAGGCTCCCTGAGCTTGATAATGCACCTCTTCCTTTAGTTTGTGCTAACATAAGGCAACCTACTTTTGTAAATCCTCATTGAAGGGTGAGATCTCCAATTCCTATGAAAATTGAATGAATTCATAGTGTGAATCCATATGAACTCTACAACAGAAACCAACTTCTTGTCAGTCATAGATTCTAAGGAAAGTTGTTATTTGACGAATGGAATTTTCCCACTACTCAATCCAACCAAAGTCTCCAAAGGGTCAAGGATGAATATTTAATATTCTAATAATATGTTTCTTGTTCCAAGAGTGGTATTTATGGGAGCTATATATATATATTATGTATTGGCATTATTTGTTTGAGGGAAAAAACATACAATTTCAAATTTGATGGGAAGGTGGTCTGAGAGCAAAGCATTAAGAATGACTACCACATGGCAGTCAAAATTATTAGAAAGAGCAAAAATATTTTGTTCTATAATTCTAGCATGATCTAATATTTTCACCACTCTTTTATTTCCTTGCCAAAAATTGGACCATGTAAACCAAGGTGAGGAGGAAAAAAGGTGGAGATGGTGGTTAAAATTAAAAACCAAGAGTTTATTGCACATGTAAGACCACATCTCTATTTTTACAACACACTAATTCATAGGAATTAACCCTTCCTTATCCTTTAGGATTCAATCGTATCAAAATTTCTGCATATGATCTAGTTACTATTAGGGAGTGAATCAACTAGCTAATGCCAAAAATATGCCTTCTCAACTACATCATTGGAGACATAAATGTTTCCAAGACAAAAGAGAGTGGCCATTAAATTTAAATAAGATCCAAATAGAGTGATGAGTTGGGTCTCACCCACAAGAGACAATATTGGATGAAAGGGATGGATAAATTAAAGTTACCACACCCCCATCTCTATTCTCATGAGATAACATTTGACAAACAACCCCTAACCAAATTGTTCTAAGCATTAAGGTCAGTGAAAATCCAAAAATATTAAATTATTATGGAATATAATTCTTATATTGACAAATAATTGACACAAATACCTTAAAATGTATTTTTGGGTCATTTTAGTAAATCTTATTACATTCCAAGAGTACACAATCATTGACCAACCTTTGTTTGCATAATGGTTTCCTTATCCACATCAGAGAAAACATAAAAAATATTTTCTAGGTAGGATTTATGGTTACGCTTTGTAAATTTACTTCATTAAACATCATGTCTTTTATCTTTCACATAAATACCACCTTTAGTTGGTAGAGACTGGCTATTGTCATGATGATAAACTAACTTACAATCAAACACCACAATTTGGGATACTAAATTCATTTGTTTCACCTCAAAATGGGGTTGTGGTGGTTGATTAACTATTAGTTGCATCTAGAAGACAAAGAAAAAATCCTCCATTTAAAGGTTTTAAACAATAGGTGGTTCCATCACTTGTTGGGTGGCAGGGATTGGTTGCTTTATAACCGTCAAAGAACCACATGTGGGTTTATGCATAGAATTAAGGGCCATACCTAATGCACAATATTTCTATCTACTCCTATTATTAGTAATAGTATTCCATTGATATGGTGATGTTTTTCCATTCTTATTTATCTTAAGAGAGGTTTTGGATGGCAAAGATATTGGCCATCAATGATCATTCAAGGATTTTTTTTATTCGTGGCATGACATCAGAAATAAGTGTTGGAAATATTGATATAAAGTAACATTTATGTCAAATTTTTATCACTTATTTGGATATCAATGGTGTCCTTGAGATCCTTGGAAAGATCCAATTCAATGCACAAATGAAAATTTGAAGTCGAGAACATAAAATATATTTCTCAAACCCTATGAAATGCCCTAAGTATTTAATCAATTGATGCAAAAAACTCCATAAGGGCAAGGAGAGGCCATGAAATTCTATCAAAATTATGATTTTCAGTTTGGCATAATCAAATACTATGAAGTATTGGGTTTGATGAGAGAAAACAACCAACAAGTTATAGATAAACCAGAGACCATGTACAACAATGGTTGACAGTGGTCTGCATTATTAAACCTAAATAATAAAAACCCTTGGTCATTTTTTTTAATCCCCCAAGTTTAATACCATGGGGTCTTGTCAAAGTAAAATGAACCCAATATTTTAAAGTGGTTTCAATGGGGACTTGACCAAAAAATATTTTAAAAGAGTAAATTTCTCAAAATAAATGTAAGATTTATCAAAATTAGGGAATTATAAAATAACATTAGGGAGACTTTCATTGGTAACATCATTACCTTGTGGAAGACTTTCAAATCTAATTTTCATGCTCACTTCAATGCCATTACATTCTATAACTTTGTCAGAAAAATCTACAGCAAATGTTTTAGAAACTAAGGAGGGGGCATTAAATAGAAATGTTAGTCATCCAAATGGTAGTGATTGGGTAGATGCAATGTAATTAAAATGCAACCATTTCAAAAAATAAAAAATCTAAGCTTCTTGCCAAGAGCAATGATGATGTACAACTAGAAATCATGTAAAATTCCCTAGTAGGGCTCTATCCCCATCTACAAGGAATTTTTCATATAAAATTCCTTCATCCCTTTCATTTGTAAAATTACTTGGTAGAGCTCCACCCCCATCTATAAGGAATTTTTATAGAAAATTCCTTCATCCCTTTCATTTTGACCTCTTTGACTATATGGAAAAAATATCTTCTTCTGGAATAATTTTTTATTTTTTTACTGGATTTTATTTTTGGTAAAATATTTTGTAATGCTATCATCATCAAGACTCTAAATGAGATCCCATGCATTGATGGTCATAGGTTCTATATTTTCAGCCTATTTGGGATAAATTATTCTATAATAGTTTTTTGACCCACATGTTCTTTAGCACATCTAAAACCACCTTTTGAGAATCCATGTTATTGTTCACATTTATCTGTTTTCCTTCAAAATTACCATATGATTCATCACTGAAATATTGATCATATTTATATGTTTTTCTTCATATCCCCTAGAGTATTTGACAACATAGCTACCATATGATTCATCACAAAAATAACTTTCTTTGTTTTAGTTGTAAGGGCACTGGAAGACATGATGAAGTTTCCAATCACAACTTCTTCATGTATGCATTTGTCTGCTTTTTCATCCTTTTATAAAGCTTTGAAGCCAACATAATACATAAAATAGATATTTAATAAAATTTCCCACTAGATTTGAAAGGAGAATAAAATTACTTGATCTTAAATGACAATACATAAAATAAAAATGAAACTCGGTAATTTTATTGATGAGTATAGGTAAAAATTAATAAATGTGTATCATTTAAGCATACACAGGAATGGATACCATCTAAGCATAATATTAAATGATAAGAGCTTTATAATATATATGGATATCATCTACGCATAATTGTTTATCAATGGATTATTTTGAGATGCAAGTGTGCTCAACCTTACATACATCAACACCTCCATATTTTACAATACCTTAATGATGTAAAATATCATGGATATTATCAATATATTCATGTAACACACCTTACTCTATTCTATGTTGTTGAAATATTCATCCATAATGTGTGCTTTGATGATATTTTATCCTCCACAACACCTATAAAAATACAAATAAATTTCTCTCTTAGAATGGCATAAGCCCAAAAATAAAATGTTGAATTAGAATCCCACAAGACAACCAATATTTACAAGGGGGAATATTTGTCAGTTCACTCTCCTAAAATATTAGGAGTTAATAAATATAAACAAAAAAATAAGCACCTGTTGCTTCTCCTCTATGCACACCATTAATAGGGTATATGTTACTGCACTGATCCAATCTATTATGTACCTTTGTTTTGTCATCGATAAGGCATGTTTGAATTAGTTTTGATCACCCTCTATTGTTCAATCATGAGCATTTATCAATGACTTAGGGGTATTCAAACTTTATTCTTGTGGAGGATGAACTTGTACATCAAAATTCAATTGGATAATATTAAATATATATTATTTTTAATATTTCCTTCTTTATCGATGAATTTAAGTTATAATATAAAATATATTTATATAATATATATATTATATGTCAAATACTATAAGTTACTATTCAAAATAAATAATACATATTCCCTATAATTATGGGATAATGGGGACCCATAAACACAGTCATTGTGACTAAATCATGTCCAAAAGTATGCAGGACATAACTTACAGGGAAATTAACAATGGGAATTAAGGAAATGGAATAAAAATTGGGCTAATGGATTAATGCCTACATTGACTTAATTATACATTTTCAAAAGTAAAATAATATACTTTTAGCTAAATGGAGAATATTAGCCATCAAAATTACTCTTAATATATTTTATGAATTTAACAGTTCCATTTTTTTTGTATTTTATAATTTTTCATGTATGTATTATTTCAAAAAAATTATTATTTCATATTCATTTTGTTTATATTTTATAAATTTAAAATTTTCATTTTTATGCACATTTTTTAAATTTATCATATATATTATACGTATTTTTATTAATTATTGTGCTCATTTTATCACAGACAACATTATATAATTCCACTTGAATAAATGACTAATATTTTTAATGGAGAGTTTTGACACAAAAACAGTGGAATTCAACTTGGGTATTCTTATATCTTTAGAACAAGCGAGTCAAGAAAGTGCAAGAGATTAAAAAAAAATGGGCACAATGTTGATATCATTAAATAAACCATAAAATTTGATTTCAAATATTTTAAATTTATCATCTTCAAGTGCATTTCCATCATGGTGGTTTTATTTTTCAAGATTGTAAATTTCCATCATGGTGGTTTTTATTGGTCAAGACACATATATCAAAAGATAATTCTAATTATAAAAATATTCCCTAAGATACCAATAATAAGGAATATGATGAGAAAACAAATATTCTATTAGTTCTGAAAACTTAGATTGTGATGAAGATGACGTCCATTAAGATGCAAACGCCATTGAAGAATAATATGTTTAAAAGACACACATGCCCATTAACACTAATATAAACAAACATTGTATTTTAAAATAAATGTAAATGTTTGGGTTCAATTATTTTTAAAAATATGATTATTATTATAAAAACTTTCATGTGTTATTTTTTAATAGATAAGAGTAAAAACTTATAATGTTATGACAATAGTTAATTATAAACTAAAATTTAATTACAATTGAATTTTAACTTATAATTAAATTATGATATAATATTATAATTTTTTTTAAATATCATTTGATCATAAAATATTTTATCAAACAAAATTGTTCTAGCCATTGACAAGCAGAGTTAAATTTAAGTTGAGGATATGAGACAATTCCAACGAGTTTTGTTTATCAACTTGTCCAACACCTATTTTCGCTGCCAAGCCACTGACTATAAAATTTGGGATTGTCCCCTTTAGTCAGCGCATAACATTGTGCCCGACCACTCATCCTCTCCTCCTAAGCCCTCTCCGTAAAATGGAAAAAGCCAGCTGAGGACGGTTGGACCACGGTAGGAAAAAAGAATAACCGCACTAAAGCTACGAGCTCAAACACAAAAAATCCTAAAGGAGGCAAGACATCAACAAATAATGGCCTACAAGACTAGGCCCTTGTTGAGAAAGAACCTTCTCGCGCTGAAGCCTTGAAAGTAATAGAAAAACCCATGGTCCTCAACACTCCTCTTGCAACCAATATTCTATTTCAGGGTCTCAAGGCTTCTCTACCCAGTTCATCTAGTTTTTCAAACTCACAGTCAACCTCTCTACCACTTCCTACTCGACAAGATGCACCCAAATGCTCTCGTAGCTCTCTTGGGAGTGTGAAGAGTTTGAGGAAGGAGAGTATTGGGTTGAATATGTTGTGAAGAAACAAGTAGAATTAGATGATTTTTTAAATGCCAGTAGTGTTAGAGCATTTTTAATGACTAAGTGATAATTTAACCCTTAGCCTATATTTATAATTAATTAAATAATAATAATAAGTTACTTATTACCACGAGGTGGAAACCTCATATAAATAACCATATTATATTTATTTACTTATTTATTAAGTTTTTATTTAATTAGAACATTAATCACAAAAGGTTTATTCAGGATATTAATTAACCAAGCTCTTTTATTTATTCAGGATGGTTGGACCCGTTATTTACAATGGTCACATGCTTTCATATTTACCTATAAATAGGGTTTTAACCCTATGGTGAATAAAAACTCGATGTCTTGATATTTGCGAGATATTTAGATTATCAAAAGGCTTGTGAAGACTTTGCTGAGAAAAATTAGAGCTGTATTGGCGTAAATTATTTCTTTATCAATGAAAAATCACTTGCTGGGTTTTTTACCTCTTTGAAGTTTTCCAAGGATAAATATTGTGTCCCTTTGTGTTAATTGATCTGTGTTATGCTTTGTAATTATTATTCACTCTAGATATATCCTATGCATTCATATTACTTGTATACATGGATATCTTCATGGTAGCAGACCCTGAGGGGTGTTTATACTTGACAAAGCAAGTTCATTTATAATTTGAGAGAGTTTTTTTCTCTGAGGGTGTTGTACGGTCTTGAAAGGAGAAAATTTTCAAAAGAAAATCATTCTTCCTTCTTTCCCTGATTTGCAAAGAGCTTTTCAATGTTTTTTTGATCATGTATTGACATTGGAAGACACAGATTGAGGAGTTTTTAAGCAGTTCTTTGTTTTCCATCTTCCCTGAGCACCATAGTACAACCTAAGCATCTAGAAGAAATTCAAAAGTTGAGTTTTGTGGCCTCAAACTATCCCCTAAAGGTCCCAAAGTTTTAGTTTGGAAAATATAAGATGTTTTATAAATTTTCAGACTTGAGAAGCTCTATGTGGTTCTATTTAATTTTTTTCTCTACCATAATATGACTGAGAAATTGAAAAACTTGTTTTTTGAGCCAAAAATCAAAATTTGAAGATTCAAATTGGATTTATCTTGCAAAACCTAGGAGGTCTGCAAATTTTGGTGGTCTTTGGTAGTGTATTCCATCTGTTCCAATTTTCCCTGCTTCACTGGAGTGCCATTTCCAGCAACATACAGGGAAGTAAAATATTTTTATAGTTGATAACAATTATTTTAAAAATAAAGTTTTTTTAAATTCTAAAACTAAAATTCCCCTGATTACTTTCAAAATTACATGCACGTAATTTTTTATTATTGTCAAAATCAGATTAAAAATAATTAAATATAATATTTTGCATGTAAAATATTTGAATTCACTCATAGATGAGTTAGTGATTATAAATTTTGGTAAAAATTTGTAAAACCTTTTTTATTTTTTACTGTTGACTTTAATCAAAATTAATTTCATTTTAATTCCATTTTTTGGTTTGTGTGTCTTCCTTTTCATGTGAAAACCCCTTGACTTGTCAACTAGTCCTTTTAACACTTGATCTAGTCTAAACATAAGTAAGTATAGTTATCCAACCAATCGATCTTAAGGTTTTGGCACATTCTGAACACATTGGTGTGGTTAATTTTTTGTTTTGAAACTTCTTTTTATTGATTTTATATTTTTTTATTAATTATGCCTAGGTGATCATTGTGAGTGTGACTCTTTCGACACTTATAATTGTGCAACATTATTTTAATTTTTTGCTTTGGTTAGCATCTAAATTGTATATCTAAATATATTTGCATGCTCAATTCATTTTATTTTGAAAATAGTTCAAAAAATTTCATGTAAAAAGGTTAAATCCTAAAATTGTTCTTATTTTAAGTGTATCTGCCACACTTGCGACACCTTGCTTTGTTCTATATTTATGAAAATTTATTGTTTTATCAAGCTTTAATTTGAAAAAATAGTGTGTATTTACTTTTTTAAATTTATTTTAATTATCAATAAATTTGAAATTTACACTTAAAAAGTTTTTTCTAAATCATTTAGATACTATCATGTTTAAAGGGAAGTCATGGCTTCATCTTATTTTTTCTTAGACAAATCTCAAATGCTTAATGAAAATAACTATAACATATAAAAAATTATTGCTAAAATTGAATTCATGGCCCATAAATTATGGAATATTATCATTGGGACTGAGAAAACTTTGTTTGGAAGACATGTGATCTCTGAGCTTACCAATGCATTTTAATAGAAATCACAGGTAGCTAAGTTGATTATCTTACGAAGTGTTAAGGATGAATTCTTTCTCCATATTGGTAATCAGGAATCTCCTTACGATGCTTGGAAACTTATTGAATCCATGCATGAGGGCACTTGTCTCTCAAATATAATTAAGTTAATTTTTGAATTACTAACAACACTTATGAAGGATGATGAAAAAATTGTGAATTTTTTAGCTAAAATTAAGAATATTAAAGCTTAATTAGATGGTTGTAATTATAATTTGATTCAAGATCAGTTAGTCTATTTTATCATTCAATTAAATATTTTTTAAAAATTTAAAAATTTCATTTTAATTTTAAATTTAAGTATCAAACTGAAAAAGATATCTCTGATCTTACCATCTTATCTACTCTCATGATTCAAGAAGAGCAAGTAATGACCAATTTTGATTCTAAAGAGAATGTTACTCAGGTACGTCTCACTTTAAATAATGTTTTTGATAACAATAAAAACCATAAATCTAACTCTAACTCTGGTAAAGGCAAAAATGAGAATAAAAAAATTGGTAATAAGAATCATAAACTTAAATTCAATAAAATTTATAATTTGTGTGGTAAATTTGATCATAGAAGGGAAACTTATTTTAAAAATAAAGATATAATTAACAATTGATTTTCTAAAAATAACAAAGAGAAAAAATCTAATCAAAATGAACAGAAGAATCAAAACCCTAATCAAAATAACAATCAGGATCAAAATGTTATTACTTTATATGTTGCTTTATTTGCTTCGAATGAAAATGAGTGGATTTTAGATAGTCGTACATCATATCATATGACATGCTTAGTTGATATTTTGTATGATTCTACAGATATCTTTGAAAGAATTTATTTAGGAGATAATTCATTTTAGAATCAATTAAACATGGAAAAGCAAACTTTTCAAATATTGTTATTAATGATATTTTCTATGTACCTAAGCTTAAAAAAAAATTTATATCTTATTCTCAACTTCCTAATCATAATTTCATTGTAACATTACTTAAAGATATTTGGTCCATTAAAAATCAATCTGGTTTCTTGATTGTTGAAGGTGTTCAAAAGAATGGTTTATATATCGTCCCTCATTCTATATGTCTACTTTTATCACATAATAAGAATGAATCTCAATTATGGTATGAAAAATTAGGACATGTTAATTTTAAAATTTTACATGATATGTCTGTGAACAATCTTGTTGTTGGACTTCCTTCTATCTCATCTCATCATAAAACTTGTGAGAGTTGTTTACGTGATAAACAACATACTAACCTCTTTCACAAGAATCATGATGCGAATTCCTTTCATTCTTTGGATTTAATTCAGAGTGAAGTTGTAATACCTCTTAAAATTATATTTCTTAATGGTTATGTATATACTATTACATTTATTGATGATTATACTATAATGATATGGTCTTATTTTATTAAAAAGAAATCTGATGTTTTGTTTAAGTTTAATGAATTTAAAGTTTATATTAAAAATGTATCTGATTTTTCTATTGAGAGATTAAAAAATGATAATAGTGGTGAATATGGTATTAAAATGATTAATTTTTCACTAATTATAGTATTCAAAGGGAACTAACAACTCCCTATTGCTCTCATTAAAATGGTATTTTTGAAAGGAAAAACCGCACTATCATAAAAATGGTTAGAACTATGTTGTAATATGTAAAAGTTCTCAAGTTCTTGTGGGTTGAAGCCATGAACACTATTCATATTCTGAATAGTCCCTACCAAATTTTTGCATCTTTATACCCCTTTATAAATATAGACTAAGAAAAAATTTAGTGTGACACATCTTAAGATTTTTGGTAGTCTTACTTCTATCTTTGTCCTTAAAGTTAAAAGGAAGAAGCTTGACCCCACTTCTTATTCTTATATTTTTTTAGGAGATGGAGGTAAGACAAAAGATTTAAGAGTGTCTAATCCCTTTAAACATTATATTATTGAGAATAAGAATGTTCTTATTCTTCAAAAATCATTTTGTGAGCCTTTTGTAGATCCTGCTCAATGTTCTTCTATTGATGAACCTGACTTTCATGTTTCTCCTTGTGATGAAATGGATGGTCTTGAGGAAGTTGATGTAGTTATAGATAAATTAGAGTCTGACTAACCCCCTGACTTTCATGTTCAATCTAAAAAACCTAAATAGAAAAAATCCCTAATTTAATTTTTTAATGTTGATATCCTTAATAAATTAACTAGAAGTCAACATGTTTATCATGCATTAATGACTATGTATGAATGTGAACTTTAATATTTTGAAGAATTCATATAAGATGATATATGAAATATTGTTATGTAAGATGAATATAATAACTTAATTAAAAATCAAACTTCGAATCTTGTCCCACCTCTACCTAAAAGGTATATTATCAGTTGTAGGTAACTTTATAAGATTAAATATAATTTAATTGATAAAACTGACAAGTTTAAAGCTAGATTAGTTGCTTACAAGTTTACTCAAAAAATTGAGATTGATTATGTTAAAATCTTTGCTTTTGTAATAAAAATTAGTACTATTAGATTTTTTATTGCACTTGCAACCCAAAATAGTTGGGTTATCCATCAAATAAATGTCAAGAATGTATTTCTAAATAGTGATTTAGAAGAATAAATCTATATGACTCAGTCTAAAAGTTTCACTGACCCTAACAAAGAACATTATGTATACAAGTTAAAGAAATATTTGTGCGGTCTAAAATAAATTTTTTGAGCTTGATATTCTAAAATTAATTTTTTTAAATAATTATTATTTTTAATTGCTACTATTTATATAATGATCTCTTTGTTAAAGTTGAAAATGATTATTTGATTTTAATTGTATTATATGTTGATGATTTATTGATTACTGATGATCTAACTAGTTTAATTCATAAATATAAGGATAAACTAGGTCAAATATTTCAAATGACTGATTTAGGCATTCTACATTATTTTTTAAGAATGACTATATTTCAAGATAAAAATTCAATTATTGTATCACAATCTCAGTATGCACATAATCTTCTTGTTAAGTGTAACATTCTTGATTCTAAATCTACCACTCCTATTGAAGTTGGTATTAAATTTGATCCTAAACTTGAACGTGAAAAAACTAACCTTACTTTGTATAGAAAACTTATTAGAAGTTTGATTTATCTAATCATTACTAAGTCAGATATTTCATATGATGTCAGTGTTGCTTTTAGATTTATGTAGGATCCTTATTTAGATCATTAAAAATTAGCTGAACGTATTTTTTGTTATATCAAAATAAAAATTAATTATGGTTTATTTTATTTTTTCATTGATAATGCTAATTTATATGGTTATTATGATACTGATCATGTTGGTGATACTTTATATCGCAAATCTACTTCTGGATATGTGTTTAAGTTTGGTGCAAGTGTTATCACTTGGAGCAGCAAGAAGCAACTTATTGTCTCTCTCTCTTCTACAAAGCATAGTACATAAGTGCTATGGATGTTGTCAAAGAAGAAGACATGTGGATGCAAAGGTTATTAGAAGAACTTCATTTTGATGTTTTTCAGAGTATTATCTTTCATTGTGATAACCAAAGTTGTATAGCTCTAATAAAAAATTCAGTGTAGCACCAAAGAACTAAATATATTGAATTTCATGTGCATTTCATCTAAGAAAAAGTTTTCAATGATGATATTAATTTGCAATTTAATTTTACAGATGAATAAATGATAGATATCTTCAAAATTCACTTGGTGATACCAAATTTTGTCAGTTTTGTGCAATGTTGGGCTTCTCAGAGTTGCCATTGAGGGAGAGTGTGCATGACAATGCCACCTTTTAATGACCATTTGTTACTTTTTCTTCTCTATGCTTCTTCTCATTTGTAAAACATTGTAAAAACTTTGAGTGAAATTTATATGATTTAAGTCAATTTTAAGTGAAAGTTTTAAATTTGTACCCCAATACATTTAAAGCATAATTTGTAATAGAGATCTTTATATTATAAAAAGCTCCAAATATGGTTAGTAATTTTTTCATGAGAAACATTGAGATGTAGTCTCACAATCACGCTAGCTTAAACTTATTTTTGAGTAGTTTACAGATTATAATTCATTTTGTTTCAAAATATGACTTTTAGCATGATGAAGGTTACTAAATCCTTCAAGTTTTGTACATAGTATAACTCTTTTATGATGACTATGGCATTTATTCCCACTTAGCATTAAAGGGGAGGGTTAGAGCATTTTTAATGACTAAATGGTAATTTAATCCTTAGTCTATACTTATAATTAATTAAATAATAATAATAAGTTATTTATTATCACAAGGTCGAAACTTCATGTAAATAAATAACCATATTATATTTATTTAATTATTTACTAAGTTTTTATTTAACCAAGACATTAATCGATGGAGGCTTATTTAGGGTATTAATTAACTAGGCTCTTTTATTTTTTCAGGATGGTTGGACCCATTTTTTGCAATGGTCATCTCCCTTCATATTTACCTATAAATAGGGTTTTAACCTTATGGTTAATAACGACTCGATATATTGACATTTGCGAGATATTTGGATTATCAAAGGCTTGTGAAGACTTTGCTGAGAAAAGTTGGAGTTGTATTGGAGCAAATTATTTCTCTATAAATATAAAATTACTTGCTGCGTTTTTTACCTCTTTGAGGTTTTTCCAAGATAAATATCATGTCTCTCTATGTTAGATGATATGTGTTATGCTTTGCAAATAGTGGGATTTTTTTGTAGAATCGTTATGATGCTTTAGAAGACCTAGACTCTGAGGATGTGTCTCTTGACACCCATCATCTATGAATTGATTTTCATAGAATGTTTAGGGTCTTACAAACCCAAAATGCAAGTTTGTTGTGTGTGATTTTAGAAAGAAATTTTCCAAGATTGGCATTCTTCATTTGCAAGAAGTGAAGGTGGTAGATTTTTTTATTGATGGTGGTCAGTAATTCTATCTGACATGATATTATTATTATACATAGTAATCATGAGGTAGGATGTGGTGGTGTGATCACATTTACCTCTCCAAGGTGGTGGTCATACTTAGTGCAATCTGGCATAGACCCCACCAACTAGTTAGTTTGGGCCCTTTCCATCATTGAAATCCATTCTTTTAAATTTATTAATATTTATGTATTAAATAATGCCATTGAGCATACTCATTTATGATAATGGAGTGTGCATGATATTCTTGATGCTCATTGGATCATATGTGGTTACTTTAAAATGGTGGCATCTCTCGAAAATAAAGTGGGCCACCTACCAATGTATTAGGTAGTTGGAAAAAGGGAGACATGGTATTATATGTGCACTAAATAAATATTTTATGACCTTAATTTAATATATCAACTTATAGATGGAGTGTGGTACACCTTGATAAATCTCAAGGATGGCCCTATTTTGATTCTAAACCACCTATATATAGTAATGATGTCCACCCAACTGCATTTTTTCTTTGATAATAGTTTTTCTCTTTCAGTATAGGTGCTGTCAAATTTTGGGCTTTTCGATCACTCCCCCATTTGGTTTTGAGTGACATGGAAATTCATGAAACCCAAGGTTCATAAAACACAATTCTTTCTTAATACCTTCCTACTCAAGCATGGGTCCACTGTGGCACATATTTGTAGAGTTTGAAATCTGGATCCCCAACCATTTCAAAATTCTAGTTGGATTTTTTAATGGGATGACACCATCAGGAATTCTCACTTTCTAAAAATCTATGGCCACCAACTTGCTTAAATTCAATGACACTCTTACTTTGTTACTCCCTCAAAGCTTAGTCATGCAGTTTTAGCACTAAAAAAAGATCCCTTTAATGAGATCTTATAGGTCAGAGTCTCTTCTTTGTGGTATCGCATCCAAATTATAGATAATTATAATGACTAGGGAGCTCAAATCAAAGCTAGACTCCACTAGCTCAAGATAGGGGACAAATCATCCAAAGAATTATTTCAAATGCTTTGATCTAAAAACTTGAAGCAACAAATTCAGACAATATTTGATGCTAGAATGAGACTATCATAGACACCTCAGATTGTTCAATCTGTTATCCACCATTATCAATAAGTGTTAAGAGCTCAAGCATATTCCACAAAGCATGACATATCCCTTTAGTAGTGTCTCATAGTGGTGCCTTGCAAACTCACTCTTGCTCAATGGGTGGCTTGTTATAGTCTCCTCACTATAGTGATCTACATGAGGTAGTGGTTCATATGGCAAATGACAAAGCTCCAAGCATTGATGGTTTCCTCTGTGAATTCTATAAAACCCTTTAGGATCTTATGGGTGATGACTTATACCATGTTTATAAATAGGACTTACACACACATTATCTAAGGAAACATTAAATTCATACCTAAGCAAGGAGATCTCAAGTTGATCTGTAATCAATGATCGATCACCCTCCTGAATATTTCCTACAAAATCATTACTAAAGCTCTGGTGCTCCAGTTGCATAATCTATTACCACACATCATTCACCTTGAGAAAACAAGATTAATCAGAAGTAGATATATATTGGATAATATCATTATGGTTTGGGAAGGAATGGACTGGGCTAGGAGATCTAAGCAAAAATATATGTTCATAAAAATTGACTTTGAAAAAGCTTATGATTGTATTGAGTGGCCTTTCATCTTGGTCATTATTAAATCCCTGGGCTTTGGGCCTAATTTCATTGAAACCATTCAAATGATTTCTTTAGATGCCTTGGATGTCCTCTCTATTAACGGATCCACCTTTGAATAATTTGTTTTTTTTGGTCTATTCACCAAGGATGCCCATTGGCACCTGCCCTGTATGTTATTGTAGCTTAGGGTTTTAGATATCTTCTTAGCAATGCCCAAGATAGAGGCATTGTTAAATTAATCTATCTCCCTCTAGATAAATAAAATCCTCAAGAAGATATGCATTTATTGAATGTCCACTTTGTTGATGACTCTTTCCTTACTATTATTGAAGAAGAGGACAATGTGGACAATGCCTTGTAGTGTCTCAACACCTTCTACCTTGCCTTTGGCTCAAGCATCCAATGGTAAAAAACTCATTTCTACAGGTAGTCATACCTCCCCCCATCAGCATGGGCTACCATGTTTGGGTGGTCGTGGATCCAACATGATGAAATATTCAAATTTATTGGCATCCATTTTCATTTTGATGCCTCTTCACCCATGTTGTGGAAATATTTTATTGATAGAGTAGTAAATAAATTAGAATATTGGGTGACTAAGCCCTTGTCATTAGTAGGAAAATTTCAAATCTTCTTGAAAGTGCTTGTGACCACCCATGTTTACTAATATTTATGTTGGGTACCTTCCAAGAATTTTTATCAAAAAATTGAGAAACTTCTCATGGACTTTATTTGGGACAATTTTTCACATGGATGCCTTCCACAACGTTGCTTGGGAATACTACTGCCTCACGTGGGATTCTAGAGGTATGGGGCTCATCGACGTGGGTCATCAAGGATTTGCCTTATATGCCAAATGGATTTTGCAGGCCATTGATGGTAAAGAAGCTTGGAAGGTGTTATTTTGACATTTCATCTCTTTAGGGCTTCCTAAAGGCAAAAAATCCTAAAAAGGGCTTGGATTTTCCAATCTGCTCATGATCAAAACCCTTTTTCAAATAAATTTGTGGCTAAAATTATCTAAAAATCATGGGAAAATATCAAACCATGGCTTCTATAGAATGGCTCAAGGTTCTGAGATGGGTTGTCTATTAACTCACACTCGTTATGGTGGTCACCTATTATCAATTTCAATGAAGTCCCTCTGGCTGAGGTTCCTTGGATCAATGATCTCAAGTTATGTTATAGAGGCATTCATATTGTCCAAGACATCTTTTGTAAGTAGTCTTGCTCTTAGATATCTTGGGAGGAGGTAAAAACCAAATTTTGGTTAGCCAATGCTTAATCCTTAATGTTGTTCCACCTTCAATGCTTCACAAAATCTTTATTGATTACACTCATCCTTGGTGGAAGGACTAGAAGTGGTATGTTGAAAATTAGTTTCAAAATTACACCCCCCAGCTTGGCTATGGGTGGCTTACTCCCCACATTCCTATGGTGGATAAGCTTAACTCTCGTTAGGGTCTACATTCTTTAGTTCTCACCTGGTGCTTCTATTTTCATATTCTCTAGGAGGCTTGCTTAGAGCCTAAGATAACTCACTTTGCTTGGTGTGTTCTATATTAGAGCCTACCTATAGGTAGATGGCTTGTGCATTTAGGAATTTATATTCCCATATGCCCTTTTTGTGGCCATTTAGAAATGCTCCCTCATCTTTTCTAGCACTGCTCCAAAGATCAAAGGGTCTGGACATGGATTCATGACCTTTTCAAACCTTTCCAGATTGATTTTTTTCAACGGTAGTATATCCTTCTTGGAGATAAACCTGTCTTGATTTTTAATTACACCCAAGTCTAGCATACTTTCAGAGTGGAAATTATATTTTGGTTGTGGAAAGAAAGAAATAATGTAGTGTTTAACAATGTTTCTTCAGATTGTAATTATTTTAATCTCAACACATCTATTATTTTCAATGTTCTTTTGCAGATTCAAGTGCAGTAAAATAAAGTTTCTATTGAGCTAGGCCAGCACCAAAACCTTCTCACTCATTGGAGAGATGTTCCTTGTGTTATGGTGTGGATTCCTCCTTATTTGCCCAGAGATAACAAAATTGATGGAAGAATTTCTAGTCTACCTCAAGGTGGGCATCGATGAAGCTAATCTCTATGCCTCTCTCATATTGGAAATCTGTATCAGCGCATGTCCCCTCATGGACATCAATGAGGGTGACAACCACCACCTCCTTCTCCTACTAGGTAGGATGGTTGGGGTGTTCCTCCTCCTCTGCATCCAGATGCTTGGGGGTACCACCTAGAGGTCAAACAGACATGATGGACAAGTTCTCTAGACTCTCTCTAGCCATTTATCCTACTCATCCATAATAAAATGATAAGGACACTACTCAAGGTTCCGGTTAGGAGCCAATTCCATATGGCAATGACTTGTCTAAATCAGGTTGGGGTCCAAATGATATGGATCCTTTACCTTTTAGCCTTACTCTAGCAGATCAATGTTATTTTTTATGATGTTATGATGACTCATTCCTAGGTGAGGCCTAGTTTTGTTTTTTCTTCTATTATTTCATGTTCCTAGGCTTGTCCTATTCTGACTTTGAGGCATGCTTCCATACCGCTTGTTTTTTTAGTATTATTTGTATATTATATATTTTATTAATATATAAATATATTTCATAAAAAAACCATTTAATATTATTTAAATTTATTTATTATCTTATTTATAATAATTATATTTTTATTATACTAAAAATATTTATGAAAAGCTTAAAATTTTGTTAAGCCATGTGTACTATATGTTTACAACATTATCTATTTTATTATGTTTTTTGTAAATACTTCATACTAACATTGTAATATTGTCATAAATTTTTTAAATAGTATTGTTAAAGTATCATATGTGTGTCAAAAATATGTCATAGATGTAATATTTTATGTATAACATACCGAGTCTTAAATTTTCTTTAAAAGATAAAAGGAAAAATCCCAACCAGATCCTTCACATTCTTATCCAACTTCAAAACATTCATAATGATTTCAAAACATTCATTTCCCATACATACACCCTACATCATCCTTATATCCCTCCCATTTTCAATCAAATTTTATTCTAAGTATCATATCTAGCGAAAATTAGAAGTAATGAGTATAATCCATATTGAATAATGCAACCTTCTTCTTAAGGTATGCTAATATTTCTAATTTTTTTGCTCCGTAGTTTAGTTATATAATAGGGTTTTATGGAGTTGGATGTGTTTTTATTTAGTGAAAATTTGCATCAACGGTAATTTTTATTTTAGAAGATGGATTAATGTCTAAATGTATGCCTTTCTAGTAAGTTTGTGGTTATTTTTTGGGCTGAAATTTACAACTATCTTCATTCATTTTTCTTAGTTTATCTCGTTTTTTACCTTAGATTTTATTAGTTATCTTAAGCAAGATAAATTTTAGGAATTATCTAGATTTTATTATATTTTATAATAAAATATTGATCTAAATCTAAATTAGAATATCAATGCAAAATTATTCTTACTATAAGAATAAATGAATTAAGGAATTAAGATACTTAGTGTGTTATTGTTATGTGTAGTATTGAGATGGTGTGCAGGTGACAAGAAGGGATATAATTAGACTATGAGTCATTCAGATTAGGAATTGAGTGTCTGAAACTAGTTTTAAAAATTCACTAGTCTATAGACACATATATCAAAATATATCATATGTCTTCTATAAGATTCATCTAGGTAGATTTTGCCTCTTTGTTTTAACACAAGCCACTGCACCTACTCATAATTTATCTTTATGTGTGATATCAAGGGTTCCTTATGTGATCAATTTCTAAAAACTTGTCTCCTATCTGAAACCCTAGGTCTAATTTCAACCCTAGTTTTAGGCATAAAAATGGAGAATAAGGTGGGTTGAGTTGACCTCAATCAATCCCTAGTGAATGGTTGAGCACTACTTATGTATCTAATACTCTAAAGATATATTTAAAACTTCATGTAACTCTCCTCATTAGGTATATGTGTATAATGGTGCCCATCTAATGAATGCAACCTATAATATAGCTTTTGACACTTAGAAAATATCAATGTTGGCTTGACTTAGGTGCTTTAAACTTGTCTAGGGCCTACTCCTTGTGACTGATTGTTGATGTAGACACTGTAAATCTACACACCCATGCTTCCAAATATTGACAAACCCCCTAGACCTACCTAAGACCCTCTTGGGATTAATTTACACCAATTTGACTTAACCAAGCCCACCCATAGACAAATTCACAAGCTAACTTAGCCTGGCCTTCAAAACCTCTTTTCTTTGAAACCTGATCATCAACAGTCAAGGTCCACTTCCTCAACAAATAACATGCAACCACTTTTTGAGATTTTATAAATGTAACTCATCTAAATCTTGTTACGAGACTTTACATGGACAATTTATATTTAGATTCCCTAGTTGCACCTTGAATTCCACCTCTTTCTTGAGTTTATAAGAAGAGAAGATCCTGGAAGAGAAATCCATCTGTAATAATTATCAGGAGCTCAAGGATTCAAGAGTTTTCTTTTGCAGGTCAATCAGTGTCATCAGCATTATCAAGTGTCATCAACAATACTTTTAAGAGTTGACTTCTTGTCATCTCTCAACTAAGATCTCAAGTACCATTACTTTGTCAGATTCAAGCCAAATTCCACCAACTAGTTACCTACTTCAATCACTCACCCAATCAACTTCCAACAAGATAAGTACTTGTTTGTTAATATTTATTTACTTTATTTCCATTTCAAAATCAACCTAGCCCTTTCCCATCTCCTAGAATCCATCTTTTAGATCCCTTTATTCAAAAATTTACAACCCAAAACTCACACAGTAACAGTCGATGGTTGACTCAATTTTTGATAGTCTGCCCAACTATTGATGATTAGTTTGAATAGTGAAGATCACCTTAACTACCAATGGTCACCCCAACTATCGACTGTCACTATGGTAGTGAAAACCAATAAGATATATTCACCCATATATCCTTAAACAAATCTGGTTTTCTATGTTTTTTATCATTCACATACCTCTTTCATATTTTTTGAAGCAAACCCCAACCCTTTAGCACTAGTATTAATTAGTTTATTACTAATTTAATCATTTCTAGTCTATTTTTCTAAGCAATCATTTTTGTATTTAGTTTTAGTTCCTTTTGATTATTGATGCAAGTACCTTCTTTCTAGTTTTGTAAACTTAATTGTTTAAAATGTGTGGATTGACAATCCCTAAGGAAGCTCTCATTTTTAAGATCTAGCAATCACTAGGCAATTCACTCAACTATCTGTCTAATAAACAAGTTTGTTTTAGTGCTTTCTTATCTTCATGTATTCCTCCCAAACCAAAGAGGAGCTCTTCATAATCTTTTGATTCAATGCATGCACAAATAAAAAGGTTTTTCAACCACACCCATACTTAGTTTCTTCTTTCTCTCTTTTCAATAATAAGCAAAAAATTCATTGAAACATTCTAATATGCTGATGGGACCCTTGTGTCTCTACTTGGGTTCTTGTTTACTTGAATTTTTTCTTTATTGTTTTCTCATTAATGAAATCAAAAGTTTCTTTTGGGCTTAAAATAAAACTCTTGCATACATTGATTGATTGCTTGTTGTAGCTCACTCAGCTTAATTAAAGGTATCATAATTGAATCGTATTCCACTTATGTTACACAAACCAAATCACTTCTACAAAACAAATATCTAAACATACCTGAGACAAGGCCCAACTAGGATTTCATCACCTAGTGGTAAACCTTACCTTACCTAGTAATCCTACTTGGAGGTGATTACCAAGGGGAGAACCCACACAGTTCTCTAGCTGAGTATAAGCTATGGATAAATGGTATATTGGCTAAGCCTGTAACTTTGTAGCAGGATCATGAAGTGAGGGGTCTAGCCCCAAGTAGAAAGCCACATACCTGATCCAATATAGATTATTTTGAGCACCAAAACAAACCCAAAACCAACCATAGCTTACCTCTTCTAGTCCCTGATCTACAAAACCAAATTCCACTTCACATTTTTAAGGCATAAGCCAAAAGTGAGATTAATTAAAATTTTAGGCCTTGACGTCTCTCTTGGAGTGTGATTGCATTTCTTTGATCATTTTTTTTACTTCTCTTTGTTTGATTAGTGAGGCTATTTGTGCTTTCCATCTCCCCTATCTCGTATGGTTCTCACTCGCCACCAGCAAAGAGACCTTGCAGAGTAAAACCTATTACCAAGTCGACTACCTCTTCCACCTCTTTATCCATGGATTATACTTCCCAACCAAAAAACTCTCCTCACCCTTAGAGAAGTCCTACCTTCCCTTGAGAGGTCCTTCAAGGAGATGTAGACTTTAACACTTTCTTAGACAATAATCCCATAGCCTCGCAACATTACCTTACAACCACATATTATCATATTTTGGCTCTGGCCCCATTCATAGATATACCTTATGGGATGCCTCTCTACCTCATGGGAAATACCTCAATTACCATAATTAATACACAACCGTTGACTACCCAAGCTTCCTTTCAACCAACAACCCCTTTGAAACTACCATTGAAAACCAACCAACCCAAAATATTACTACCCTTATACCTTCTACCCCTACTAACCATTCCACCACTATAATAATACCTACCTCTAGCACTACCAACCCCATTTTAGTTAGCTTCAACCTATCAGTCACTACTCTACTTCAAAGCCTTGTGGTGTCCATACCCTCTACCTTGCCAATGATCAGTACAAGGGTCACCACCTTTCCATTAGTCACCAACCTAACTACCACTTCTACCCAACAAGCACCCCTTAAACCGACCTTTGGCTTCTTCCCTAATCTACAAGGGTATGTACCCACTACCCAACCACCTACCTCTACCTCCCTTTATCTATCTTCCAACCAAACATTGACATCCACTTATTCATATGTGGTAGCCTTCCAACCTTCCACCCACTATTTATATGTCTCTCAACCACCACAATAATATGTATCTTATAATCCTTCAGGTACACAACCTCAAACTAACTTAATGAAAATGATTATGGATAAATGACCACCTTAAAGTTATCCATTTTGGGTGCTCATAACATCCTATCATATGACCAAAAATTTAAAGAGCCTATCCATCCATCTGTACCTATTAAACCATACCTTCCCCAATGGGAACTTCCCAAGTTATCTAAATTTCAAAGTAAGGAGGATCTCCATCAACATCTTAGGGCATTTAGTCATGCTTATTACCTCATCACCTATGATGATGCCCTTCTTCTATGTACCTTCCCTATGTCCCTAGTCAGCTTGGCCTTAGATTGGTATAGTGCCCTAGCCAAACATTCCATCTTCTCCTTCACACAACTGGCTCAAATCTTCTTGGACCACTTTTTGATCAATATCTCCAAGAAAGTTTCTATCACTAACCTCTATTCTATTCGGTAGTTTGAGGATGAATCCATTACTAATTTTGTGGCTCATTGGAGGAGCCTTATCAATTAGCTATCCTTCTCCCTACCCTAGCCTGAACTCATAGAGATCGTTACTTGGGCATGTGCCAAGCATATCTCCTCTACCCTACATGTCCAAATCTTTTGAACCTTTGACGAAGCTTTTAGCATGGATAGTAAGTTGGAGAATTGAGCCATAGATGAAGGAAAGCTTAAGCTCAAGAACGAGAACTCAACCCATAAAAGCACTGAGACTTCTTCTAAATCAAGCAATCAACACAATGACAATATCAAGAATAAGGGAACCATAATTTAGTTGTCCTTAAGTCCACTCCCCCACCTTTTATTGACTATTCTAATTCCTCTAGCTCCTTAAAGAAAAACTCAAGGAACCAAACTCGAAACAACCAAAAACAATTCACACCACTTGGTGAATCCTATGCCTCCATCTTGGAAAAGTTATTGGAAGCCAATATCATTCAACTTCCCCCTATCAAGCCACCCCAACATTTTTAATTCTCTCATCCTACACCTAATTAATATAATGAAAATGATCTATGTGCCTTCCACTGAGTGATAGGACATGATGTTAGTAGGTGCAACACTTTCAATAGCTTTGTCTAATACCTCATTGACAAGGGAGAGCTTACATTGGACAACCCCAACACACCTTCAAACTAGGACTTTGATATATTCAGGCAACCTTTTCTGAACCATGCCCTTACCAACAAGGAGAGTAACAATGTCAAATGCTCTCATGATACCCATACAGTCAACATGGTCCTTGATACAATCATTACCAAACCACCTAGCACCCAACCTTCTAATCCTCCACCTCCTCCATTTATGGAGGTAATAGAATCACCTTCTCTTCCTTTAGACACTCAGATCAAAGAAACACCATTTTCTCCCCCTCCACTTATTGAAGTAGTGGATACACTAGCCACCCTTTTAACTAATATACTAGAACAACCAACCACTACCACCTCACCTTCACCTTCAACTACTGAGTGAACCACTCCTCCTTCGAAAGTCATTCTCAAGGAAGAAACCTCTACATCTACTCCTCCTAGAGAGGAGATACCCATCCAATCTTTGCATCTTTTGATTGAGGAAAAGGATGACGATAACATCCCTATATCCCCACCTAGGGGCCTATCTTTCATGTCTACCATTCAAGGATTCAAACCAACCTATAAACCTTTCTCTAGGCTAGTGCAAAAATTAGAATTTGTCTCCAATCTTGATACAAATTGAACCACTTTTTGGAAACAATTAGGTCTCCCTTACATTACCTAATTGGAGCCTCTAACCCTTTCTTAGTTTGACCAACTACCATTGCCATTAACCAAACTCTTACTATGTCTACCCAACCAACCAAACCATCTAACCAACCAATTAAAACCTCCACCAAACTAACTGACCCTCAACCACTTAATCCAACCAACACCCAAACAACCAAAACCTCTCCTCTCATCACCACTAGGTCTGCCAAGAATCTTGGTATCCTCCCTACACCAAACTTCAATCACCCATCTATAAATGTGGACCTAACCCATTTGATCTTGTTAACCAAATGTCAGACCAAACCAACTGATGAGGCAAAACCACACAAAGGTTATAAGGCCCAAAGTTTGCCTCCCTCAACTTTACCCTCCATTCTAGGGCCTCATCCTTCTAACTTGAGATGGAAGTTGGTTACCTCCACTAAAACCCTACCACTTATCTTGGTTACACCTTCACAGCTGATTTCTAATGCACCCCTCTTTAACGCACTAGTAGTACCTAGGCTACCTACCTTACGATCTTCCACCTCTAGCTTGTTAACCTCCTTATCTAAATTGAAGCCATCGACCAAGCATACCACCTTACCCAAAATACCTACTACCAAACCCATCTCCAAACAACCTCCTACCCTAATCACCAAAGCTAAAACCACTACATATTTACCACCTTTAGCTGAGTCTTACTTGACCATCTTCTATAGGTTATTATAGACTTCTTGTCTAGCCTTACCTCCCATTAGACCCTTTGACCCACTCACTTCAAAACCCACCTGGTATAATGACCACCAAATATGTGCTTATCATAAGACACCAAGCCATGACATGGAGAATTGCAAAGCTCTCTAAACCCTTATCCATCAACTTTATGATGATGATGATCTATTAATAGATGAACCTCCTATGGAGCCTATACCTACCCAACTACCAACCATACCTAGCTAACACTCACCAAATCCTCCATATTCACCTCAAAATGTAGATGAATCTGACCCATCCTCCAATTCAACCTCTCCTTCTATCCATATTATCAATGTGGTCACAAGAGCATAATAGAAAGATAAGGAGAAGTCCAAGGTGTTTATCCATAGGACATACCCCTATTCAAACTCCTAACCAACCTTCATGAAACCATCTCCATATTTTCCCAAACCCAAAGTGTATATCTTGGGTGCCTCCCAATCTAATCCATCAACAGAGTTATCCTCAAAAAACTTCATCAGACTCCAGTGAAGATGAGATTATATGAGTTGCTCTCTACTTCCCCCCATCATCGCCAAGCACTAATAAAGGTTTTGTAGTCCATTGAGGTCCAACCCAAATACCCTTGATCTTTTTCCACTTTCATCTGGGCTCTTCAAATCTCTAACCTTGTTACCTTCAAGGATTTAGAAATACCTTTCATCCATCTCGAGGACCCAGATCCTCCTCTCTTTATCACTACCTACATTAACCAAACCTACATCGAATGGGTTATGATTGATGGGGGTGATAGCATAAACATCATCTCTTCTCACACCTACAACTAACTCTACCTACTAGATAATGTCATGTCTAAATCCTTGACTATCCTTTTCTTCTTCAATGATACCATGGCCACTACCTTAGGAACTGTTGTCCTTCACATCCATGTAGGACCCCATACACTCCCCAAACTATTATATGTTGTAGAAGATGAATTCTAATACAATGTCTTATTGGGATGACTTTGGATTTGTTCCATGGGTTGTGTTCCCTCTACGCTCCATTTTTGTATTAAGTTTGAGCATGAAGGTCAGGTCATCACCATCTAAGCTGACCCAAGTCCCTTCTCAACATGCAATATGACCTACCGTGCCAATGATGTCCTCATATCCCCATCCAACACTCCTTCAATAGCTAAATCCTAACCTTTAACTACCAAAGTAGATATCATATCCCCTTCTACTGATGAGGCATCAACTAGCTCCTTTATACCTTCACACCAAGTTCTTACCATAGACCCTTTGGAATTAATGTTCTATTGCCTTTCATTAGGGGAGTATCTCCTTCTCTCCCTTGACACCTTCCCTACTCCTCAAGAGTATGGGCAACTTACCAACCAACTAGGATATAACCCCAATGTTAGAACTATCATTCCCTTTAGACTTCCCAACCATCAAACCTATTTTGTGTATGGAAGACTTGACAAATCCCTTAGTGCTCCTACCACCTCTCTTCTACCTTGACCATTCACCACCAATTTATCCTACCTAGACGTCAAAATTCACCAAGCATACCTTCATTGGTGTGCCTAGAAAGGCGTTGGTCTTGGATGGTATGAAAATGTCCCACATGAGTTGGTCTCCTTTAAGATTAGGAAACCTCATGAGAAGCATGGACTTGGTTTCATCCTACCCAATAAGAAGTGACCTAAACCACCTACCACCACCATTATCGAAGAAAATACCCCTTCCTCACCAAATTCACTTCCCCCTACGTGTGAGGATGATGACATCGTCCCACCTAAATTTTTTTTTGTCAACATGATCAGCCTTGAACCCTTGACTTATTAAAAGGAGGGGGCCACTGTGACCATCCCTTTGACCCATCTTGAGATGATAGGATAGGAATCTCCTACAATTAATGTTGTTCAATGTTAGGAGGATGATTCTATCCTCACTTACCTCAGTGCCCCAGATTCTTCAATTCGTAAATCCTTTCCTCCTGAGACCTCAACCATGTTGAATGAATCCACCATGGATATTAACTTGGGCCCTGCAAATAACCCCCACATTGTCAAAATAGGCCAATTATTGAATACCAAGGAACTTCAAGATTTCTCCTTTTTCCTCCAAGACCATAACATAACATTCATTTGGTTTTACTGTGATATGCCCAGAATTGACCCCACCATCGCTACCCATAACATAGTCACTCATCATGATGCCAAACTTGTCAAGCAAAAGCTCTAATGCATGCATCCTCACATAAATCTCCTTGTCAAGGAATAACTTTAGTGTCTCTTATTTGTTAACTTCATTCAACCCATTGACTACCCCCAATGGGTCTCAAATATTATCCCTATCACTAAATCCACAAGGGGACTATCCATTTGTGTGGATTTTCATGACCTCAACCTCACTTTCCCCAAGGATGACTTTCCTCTACCTAAAATCAACCAAATTATTGATCCTACATCTATCCACAAGATGATATCTCTCATGGATGGATTCTCAGGTTACAATTATATCTTGATTGCCCCTAAAGATCAGCATAAAACTACCTTCACAACCTCATGGGGGACCTTATGCTACAGAGTCATGCCTTTTGGGTTAGATAATGCTGGTGCAACCTATCAACGTGCCATGACCTACATTTATCATGACCTTATCCATAATATTTTAGAGGATTATGTGGATGACCTTGGAAAATCTAAACTATGAAAGGATCACTTGACTGTTCTTAAAATTATCTTCAAGTGACTTATCCATTACCATGTCTGCCTTAACCCTAAGAAATGTATTTTTGGGGTTTTGTCAGGAAAGCTTCTAGGTTTCATTATCTCCCTTTAAGGAATTGAAGTTGATGCCACCAAAATAAAAGAAATCCTAGACATGATTACTCCTACCAATCTTAATTAACTTCAAAGTTTACAAGGCAAGCTTCAGTCTATTCATCATTTCATTTCCCAACTTTTGGACTGATGCCAACCTTTCCACCACCTTCTGAAGAAGGATGTCTCTTTCAAGTATAATATTGATTGTCAAAAAGCCTTTGATACACTTAAAGAGTACCTCTTATCCCCACCTTCCTTACCCATCCTAAGGATGACCAAACTTTGTACCTATATATTTCTACCACTGACCATTCCCTAAGGGCAATGTTGGCTCACTAAGACAAACAACACAAAGAGCAAGTTGTCTATTATATAAGCCATATACTTGTCAAGTATGAGACTCAGTATACACACATTGAAAAATTATGCTTAGCCTTAGTCTTCATGGCCACCAAACTTCACCACTACCTTCTTAACCACAAAACTTGTCATAACCAATACCGACCTGCTCAAGTACATGCACTCGAAGCCATACCAAAACTAGTGTATGGCTAAATGGCTCATTATTTTAGCTAATTTTGACCTTGAATTCCTCTAGAAAAAGTCAATTAAGGGGAAAGTCACTACTGACCAATTGGCTAAAGCATAATTAGTAGACAACCAACTTCCTCTTGAATTCCTTGATGAGTCCATCATGACCTTGTCTCAAGAAGATTTTACCTACCAAGTTACCATGTTCTTTGATGGATCAAAATGTCAATGTGGTCGGGGAGCAGGTATCATTCTTATCCCATTTGATGGTGAAGCTTTCCCTTTATCCTTCAATCTTGATTGTGAATGTACCAAAAACATGGATGAGTATGAATCCCTAGTGAGTATAGGCCTTCAAACTACCTTATCCCTATGATTCAAAACAATCAATATCTTTGGTGACTCCCAGCTTGTGGTCAATCAAATTAATGGCTCTTACCAGTGTAAGAATGATGTTTTACAATAATACAAGCAACTAGTTGATGAAATCTTAACACTATTTAAGCACTACCACATCTAGTTAACCCCCTGATCTACCAACAAGTTTGTCGACACCATGGCTTCTCTTGCCTCAAAAATACCATCGACACCCTTAGATTCTAAGTTGTCTATCATTATCCATAGGTTTACCCAACCATCCTATATCAAACTAGATTCTCCTACAATTTTTAATTTAGAAGAAACCCAACCTGACCTTTGGTATCAACAAACCTTTGACTATCTTAACCTTGGTATTATTCCCTCTGGCCTTTCTAGGAATGCTCAACAAGCATTTCTCCAAAGTACCTCTCGCTATAACATTATAGGGGGAATCCTTTATAAACATGGATTTGAGGGCCTCCTCTTGCACTACCTACATAATCATGAAGCCTCCCATGCCATCAAGAAAACACACAAGGGTATCTATGGGGGTCACTTTAATGGCCTCATTGTAGCTAAGTGCATCCTCCACCTAGGCTATTCTTAGCCTACCCTTAACCAAAATTATTATGATTATGTGAAAAAGTGTGTCAAGTGTCAAAAACATCCTAATTTTCACCATGCACCTAGTCATAACCTTCAACTTTCCACTGACTTATGAACTTTTTCACAATGGGGTTTGGACCTTATTGGTGAAATTAACCCCCACTCTTCATAGTGACATCACTCTATCATCACTAAGACTGAATATTTCACCAAATGGGTGGAGTTTATTCCTCTTGTCTCGATAAAAGCTGAAACTATTATCAAATTTATCATCCATAACATCATCTACCGCTTTGGTATTCCCCATAAGCTCATCACTGATAATGGAAAATCCTTTAAAAATAAACAAGTTCAAGGTCTTTGTGATGTATTTGGAATTAAAATGAGCTTTTCATCACCTTATCACCCACAAAAGAATGGATAAGTAGAAGCCTCTAACAAAACCCTTAATAACATGCTTACCAAAATGGTCAATGCCTTAGGTCAGGATTGGCACTTGCACATCCCTTTCACCTTGTGGGCATATCATACTAACATCCAAACCCCTATAGGTTCTATACCTTTTTCTCTCATATTTGGAGCTAAGGATGTATTGCCTCTCGAAGTCTAAATACCTTCTCTTTGCATATCTTTACATGACCTTATTTTAGAAGATGATTACCATCATGAACATTTAGCCCAATTTGAGCTACTTGATGAACGTCATTTGGCCACTCTTTCCCATCTTCATGTTTATCAAGAATGAGTCAAGCATGCTTACAAAAAACATCTAAAAGTGCAAGAATTCAGTATTGGAGATCTTGTTCTCCAAGAAAATCAACATGTAACTAATATGGAGAAAAGCAAAAGGGGTAAATTTTCTTTCAATTGGTTTGGACCCTACATCATAACCCATAAGTATCGATTAGGAGCTTATCGTTTGTCCTCTCTCGAGGGTAAACTAGAACTTGAGCCTCTCAATGCTTCATATTTGTGTCCTTTTTATTGCTAAATAGGGGTTACAATCATCATTGGTATAACTTAAGCTCATCTCCTACAAACCATATTCCTTTCCCTCTAGTTAGGATCAATTGACTATAGATAAATCATGTGATTATCCACCATAGTCGTAACCTAATCTTGAACCATGGGTACCATGACTCTACCCATGGCATGATTCTCATGGTACTTCCCATCTCTTTTTAGGATCAGTTCCCATGGTCATCATCCAAACCTCTTTTCACCTACTGAACCTTCTTGTGCCCTTAGTTTTGCCTTCATAAAGGTAACTCCTTGAGCATGTATAAACAAGTCTATGTCAAACAAAATCAAACAAAATTAAAAGCAATATCAAAGTTAAAACCAAATCATGGGTCATTGTTAGCATTCACATACTACTCCCTTGAAGGACAGCTGTTGAAACCTTATTTAAAATTACAAAAATGTAATGTGGGTTGCTCCCTGGAAGGACAGCTATCAAAAGCATTTGAACTAAGCATATAAACTTAGACTACTCCCTTGAAGGATGGTTGAGTAAAGCATTTATCAAAGTTAACAATTTTATGGAAGCTTCCCACATCGATCAACTTCCCTGATACTAAATCAAGATCAAAATAGCAAATGACCCATAAGAAATAGAAAATTGAATGAGAAGCACCATAATTTACTCTCATTAATACAATAATCTTGGAAAGCTAGAATTAGTTCTCCTTAGTATACTTCCCACATCGATTAGTCTACACTTTATATATGAGCATAGACTTGCTTATACTATCCTCTTAGAAGCCTTTGGGAGTGACATGCTAGTCTTGCAAAAGGTTCCAGTTTTACCCATCCTCCCTCCATATATCATATGCACGAGACTATGAGCTTACTTGACATAATATGATCAAGATACCTATTTATCAACCTAATCATGCTAATGCAAAGCATTCGATAGGATTATTTTTATTAAACCAATCCAACTTTGGGTTTCATTTTGGTCCTTACCAATGAAAAAGCATCATGTTTCTCTTTTATCTATTCATGTAGACATACCTCTCATGATTCCTCTCACCATCCTAAACATTTAGTTTGTTATCTACTTAAATTATGTATTCTCATTACATCTTCAACCATACTCGCATTTCATCTCCATGATCACAAATAACAAATATCAAATCTGATGCGTAACATTATGAACTATATCCATGAACTACATTATCTATCTATTTATGATCAACACACCATGACATCACATCATATTACAACATATCATGAGCATCATCCTATCCATCTATTGTCAATACATCATGTGAACATATATCATATCATAAACCATCCTAATTACACCAGTCATCATCATAAGCATAAACAAAATCAAATGAGCAAAACATCATGAACCATATAATATACCAGTATATCCATTTACCATAACATCAACTCATACAAAAGGCATCAACATAACCATAAACAAATCCATTATGATTACATTATTATATAACATACATCCATCCAAAACACATCTGTGAATAAAATAAAAACATCATAACTATCTTTATAGCATCACATGCCTAAGCTACTAAGTCAACATATCATAAATCATATGTAGGAAACCATAGCCCATCAATTATAAACATGAACATGAATAACCACATTAGCATGCAAAACATGAACTATAACACTATACATCATATATAACACCATACATCATATACATCATGTCATCATAGATAAATACATGTAACAATGAGTAACCTCTCTCTCAAAACATGTACATATTGCTACATTGGCACGTAGGCTAGTATAAAAATAGTGTACACATATCGCTACCAATATATCAAAAAATGTCTAAAAATTGATCATGGGGCACCACTACCACTAGCCCCACCTACACCTATGCCACTACTACTAGTTCCACTAGTACTTACATCTACACTACTATCTGGTGGTGGCCCCCCTGGTATCCTTGCATGGCCCATTGTAGAAGCCCGTTGTCTTAGAGTAGCTACAAACAGACCCCTTACCAAGCTGGCTTGATACTCACTGTATCTCATCTCAAGAGGAAGTTGTGCTAACACTATGGCCTCATAATACCTAATCTCCTCCATAGTGGCTAGATAATGTGTTCGTGGCACTATGTATGGTGGTCCTCTCTCTACTATTGTGATTTCCCCTACCCTTTACCTCAATGAGTCTCTCTCCTATGTCACCAACCTAAGAGAGATCCTCACTTGATCTCACTCACCAGTCAAGGTCACCACCTATGCCTATAATTTCATAACCTATCCTTATAGTGTGGCCACCTATCCCTATAAATTTTGTACTTGTTCTTGGGTTGTAGCTAAATCCACCCCTGTCTATCCATCATGACCAATTAGATGTATAACTATTGGCCTCACACCTCTATCATCTCTACCAATATTTGTAGCTACATATATGGGCTAGTACCAGGCCATATATCCATTTGCATACCCAACATCATCTACAAGAGCCCTAACAGGGAGCACCTCATAGCCACCATATAAAATAGTCAAAGTAGGCTGGGGCATTGGTAATAGAACCTTTGAATCCTCCCTCTTATACATGGAAAATAGGCCTAGGACATCTTATACCAAGCTAAACTATCAATGAACCCTATCAAATAAGACCAACTCCACTTCCCCTCTCACCTACCCACTATCCATTTGTAGCTCTATAGGGTGAAGGTCTACCTTTTGTACCCTAGCCATATCAAAAACTACATATATGGCCTCTATGTGATGTATCCAACCACTAAGGCACCTAGTGCACCCTTGAACTACTCTACATCGTGGGCAAATCCTCCTGTACCTAATACAAGCATATCATCCCTTCATCACATAAACCTCATAGGGAACTCAATCTACATGTAGCCTACCCATGGCAACCCCAATGGTCTTAGCACCCAAATATGCTCATAGGCTTAGCTATGTAGAACTAGGCTGATACTAATGTCATATCTCCTATGGTGCCTAAACCCCCATAACTCCCTATAGATTTGCATGAGAAAAATAAGGACCTAACCAAATACCATTTGACCTAGTAGTAACTCCATCAAAAGCCCCAATAATAAATAGGGAAACCTATCGTTACTTGAATTTGGAAGCCCAAATCATGTCACTATAATCATGAGCATGGTCATGAGCCTCCTCTCAGTCGAAGCTCTCTAATACAATGTCAAGTATCAGAATCCCCTAGCATGCCATTAGACCTAATTGCTCTCATCCCCATACAATTAATTAATAAAATCCTTTCATTCCTCATGCTTGATATGATAAATCACCTCAACACATAGTGGGAGTCTAGTAATCTTATGTACACCATTAGGGAGAATAGTCATCTCCCTAATTAGGAGCAAGAAGGTGTTCATAGCAAGATCCCATCTCTCAATGAGTGATATAGCCATGGACATGTCTCAGGGCACATGTTGGTATTGCCTCATATCCCCCAGCCCTACCTCCTCCATATAGGCCCAGTCCTCTAGATTCATCCCCTTATGCATCTCAAGAAAGATGCATAACACACAGTCACGCATCTGAATATACTCCCTAGCCTGCATCATATCAAACACTTGGCTTAGTTAATCTATGATATTCTTGTCTACCCTAGATTTTTAACCACCTGGCTCACTTCATGATTACTCCTAACCATCTATCCCATTCTCACTCCATTGTCCTCTAACATCCAAGACTTACCTATCAAACACACAACACCTTTAAACACACTTGAACAACTTCCCCTACCTTACCCTTTAAACACCTGACCTATTCTATCCATTTACCCATTGAGTATACTATCTAAAAATTGATAAGATTTGGATACCTAGTAAACCCAACCCATTTTTACCTCTAAAAGACTTATTATAAACCTTTTTTTAATAGGTGAATGTTGACAATCATTGTGAGCATCCCATGGCCAAAATGTCCAAACCCTAACACATCAAATTTTATCCTAAAATGCTAAAAAAATAAACACATTTGCTACCCTTAACCCTCACCCAACTCAATTTACTTACCCCACCCCTACCATTCCTATTTTTACATGCAAATTTACCCACAAAACCTAAAACCCTACCTAGGGCATTCCAACCCAAACTAAGCATTCCTAACACAACCCTGACCTCCTAACCAAATTCAATTACATAAAATCATAACTACTAATTTGAGACACTGTCTACCTCGTTTCTTGATCTCTACCATGGTCAGAGCCCACAAACAACATCTCAAGCCCACAATGATCAAACCCATGCCTCCAACCAATGAGCATCCACCAACTTAGCAAGCAAACTCTCCATAGATGACAAAATTACCAAAACAAAGTCAACTAAATAGCAAAGTTATAAATGGTAAAAATTAACTCTATTTTCACCCTTTATCCTATGGATTTTTAGGGTTTGCCTTGACCATCAATTGTTAGGGTGACCATTGATGGTCACCTCTTGGGATCTTTGACCATTGATGGTTAGGATTCCCCAAATTTACACTTGTACCTACAACAACCCTTCTTAGTAAAACTAAACTAGGATTTACCCAATTTTAGAGAGTACCTTCTCCACCAAACCTAACTACCTCATCACCTCATCATTGGTCTATTTTGACCTATCTAATGTGTAATTTTAGATACTTTTTACTTGGTCTTTTGATCATGGTAATAATATTGCCATGTTAACCCCTTTAGATCTTATGCCACCTTGCACATATCAACCCACTTGTGTCTTTTCAGGAGCACTTCCTACCTCAAATACCTATGACACTTGACCAATTTGTGTTTTATCAAGAGCACTTCCTACCTTAGATACCCATCAAAAACACATAAATTGCTTTAAAAACTTGTATTTACAAGTGTTCCCAGTCGCCATGCCTACAAGTGGTCACGTGTTTTACTTGTCACTTGTCCTTCTTGACACTAACCTTTATTTTTACCAATATTGGCAACCTCATCTATGTGTGATCTTGGCTATCACACATTTTTGTCACACTTTGTGCACAATTTTACATCTCGAATGTCCAACCTATCATTTACCCATTTTCATTACCAACTATAATTTATCAAACCCTGACCCAATTTATGTTTCACCTCATCAACTCCCAGTTTGAGGGGGAACACCTCATCCTACTCTCTTAGTAGCCAAACCTTGAACCATGCTCTATTTTTGTTTCATAGTTTGTTCACATAAGCAACACAATAAAAAGGGGCAAAATGTAAACACTACAAATCTACACACCCATGATTCTAAATGTCGATAAACCCCCTTGACCTACCTGGGACCCTCTTGGGACTGATTTACACCAATTTGTCTTAACCAATCCCACCCACATACAGATTCACAAGCTGACTCAACCTAGCCTTTATGATCTCTTTCCTTTGGAACCTGACCATCAACGATTAGGGTGACCATCGATGGTCACCCATAGGAGACCCTAAACATTGATGGTCAGGGTCTACCTCCTCAATAAAGAACATACAACCATATTTTCTAAATATAGATCATCTAAATCTTATTATGAGCCTTTACATGGATAAGTTATATTTAGATGACCTAGTTTCACCTTGACTTATACCTCTTTCTTGAGCCTATAAGAAGAAAAGAGCCAAAAAAATAAATCCATCTGTAATAATTATCAGGAGCTTAAGGATTCAAGATTTTTCTTTTGCAAGTCAATTAACATCATCAACGTATTAGCATTATCAAGCATTGTCAATAATCTTATTGAGAGCTGACTTGTTATCATCTCTCAACAAAGATCTCAAGTACCGTTACTCTATCAGATTCAAGTCAGATTCCACCGATAGGTTAACTACTTCAATCACCCACCCAATCAACTTTTGGTAAGACAAATACTTATTTATTAATATTGATTTACTTTGTTTCCATTTCAAAATCAACCCAACCCTTGCCCATCTCCTGGAATCCATTTTTAGATCCTATTATGCAATAATTTACAACCCAAAACTCACATATTAACTATCAATAGTTGAATCGACCATCAATGGTTTACCCAACTACCGACGGTCAGTTTGACTACCGACGATCACCCCAACCATCGATGGTCACTATGGTAGTAAAACTAACAAGTTATTTTCACCCATCTACCCTCAACCAAACCTAGTTTTCTATGTTTTTGATCATTCACAGACCTCTTTCAGATTTTTTGAAGTAGACCTCAACCCTCTAACACTAGTATTAATTAGTTTATCACTAATTTAATCATTTCTAGTATATTTTTGTAAGAAAACATTCTTATATTTAGTTTCAATGCCTTTTGAGTATTGATGCAATTACTTTCTTTCCAATTTTGTAAACTTAATTGTTTAAAATGTGTGGATTGGTAGCCCCTAAAGAAGCTCTCACTTCTAGGATCTAGCTATCTCTAGGAAATCCACTCAACTATCTATCTAATAAACAAGTTTGCTTTAGTGCTTTCTTATTTGTAGGTCTTCCTTCCAAGCCAAAGAGGATCTCTTCACAATATTCTGATTCAACGCATGAACAAACAAACAAGTTTTTTAACTACACCCATACTTAGTTTCTTCTTTATCTCTTTCCAAAAATAAGCAAGAAATTCATTGAAACAATTGAATTTATAAGTTTGGGACATTTTTTTAAGATGTAAGTGTCATAATAATTTTACTTGATCATGATAGATAATCTAATAGACTTATACCTATTGTATATTTATATGGGACTCTTTAGGTACTTTTTCATGCAACCAACATGAGAAATGTTTGGACCGACCAACTATAGACAATTTAAATTTGAAAAATGACCATTTTTTAGTATAGGACGTGTCATTTAAGACTAGATTCCTATAAAATTTCATAGGTGTATGAGTTTAATGGATTCATCTAAAAGGCATGAATAGTGATTTGATGATCTAGAAATTATCTAAATATGATTTTAAGTTAGGCACAAACTAGGGAATTCCCTATAGATCACTGATATAAACTTAAGAATATTAGGCCCATAGAAAACATGTGGATAGACGATAAGGGTGTGCAAGATCCATATGCGTACTATGCATAAGTCATGTAAGGTGAAGGCATGTCAATACTGACATTTCTAAGTGTCTAATACCTTAATTTAATTTTTGCAAATGCCCCCATTTATTATGGTATTGAAATGAAAAATAGTGTTAGGGTAAAAGGATAAAGAGATGTACTTTATTTTGTACAACACATTTTTTCTTAGGGAGAAGGAAAGTTTAAATCATGCAAATTTATCCATGTAAACTTGAAATTAACATGAAACCCTCAATTTTTATATATGAAAATAAAATATGGAATGAAATTGCAATTTTTTTAAATTAAAAAGAAAGGAGTATACTTGTAAGTGAGTGAACCACATTTCCCTATGATTAGTTTGAGATGATTCTTCCTACTAAATCATTGGAGACTATGCTTCCTATAGACACCTAAAACTAGCCACCAATGGCCTTCGACCAAACCTCAAATTGATTCCTACTAACCATTGTAAATTAATCCTAAGAATCACTGAACGTCCTAAATTTGCTTGTGCATCATTCATCAAAGCTCATAATCTCATTGAAACATCCCTAATTGGGGTATCCTACTGTAAGCAATAAAAACCTCTCACAAATTTATCTCTAATTATCCTATGGCATTATAACATGTAATTTGGCCTATAGACCTACTAAGTAGGGCAAGTGCGCACATAACATCAAATATTGAAAGAGATAAATGGCTAATCAGAATTAATTATCAAGATAAACCAAATTAAAATCCTAGTTGAATTATCCATGTGCAATTAATGAATTACTAAAAAAGAAAATTCAAAAATATGAAATATCCTAGCTTTTCATGATTACCTTTTGTGAGTTATCAAGTCTTTGAAAATATCTCAAAATATCTCACTCATGCCTATTCATTAAAAAAAATTAATTATTAACACTTTTTAATTGTACTAGGGTTAATTATCTCACTTAAGTCAGGTTTGAACCCATTCCATGTTTAAACTGCACTTTAACTCACCTTGAGTTGGGCTTAGTTTCTAAACCTATAAATACAAGCATTTGCCTTTTCATTTGAAGAGCTTGGATAGTGTAAAGTTATAATGCAAGTTTTATAGAAATATTGAAATAAATATTGTTATAATGCCAAAATCATAAGCCAAGCCATCAAGCAAGCATAAGCCACAAGCCAACCATGGTGCCAAGGAGAGGAGATAGCCCAACTCCATTGCCAAAGGCTCTTTGAGCATAAGCCAAACAAGCCACAAATAAATCACTTAGAGCTCTCAAAGAAGGTAAGGAATTTGTCATTATTTACATTTTAGTTATGTTTTCATATGTATTTTTTTCATTATGCTCCCCCCTAAGATCTAGGCTTAGAGATGTTAGCTTGTTAGTGTGTTGATTTCATTTTGTTTTATGGAACTAACACTTGTTCTAACCTCCTCTCTATTGTTTAAATTCTTATGATCACAAATGGAATGCCTATTGGGACCTAAAGCATCCCATATACCAAGGAGACCAAGATGTAACTCCAAAATTTTCAAATGAGTACTTGAAAATCTTAAAAATTATATTTTTAGATTTGTTTTTATCATATTATTGTTTTTGGTATTCACTTAGATTTACACAAAGACCAACATCGATTTTCCTTAACTAGCATCAGTCCTATATAACCAATTTTAGTCACTATGTGCATCCCTAGAATTGACCTCGATCACTGTGCAGAATAGTAAGCTAATAGGCCATATTTCAAGGCTTTGTTTGGAGTCACTCAAATGTTGTTTTTGATGTTTTTTTAAACCACGTGTTTTTTAATAAATTTTTAGAATATGCCATCAATTTACATTCAAGTTGCATATATGTTTCACAAAATATTAAAATGGGATTTTGAATATTTTTAAAACTTCTAATTGTTACTTCTTAGCTTTATTCATATGTAAACTCTTTGACTAATCATATTATTGTAGGTTTTGAGGAGTTTTTGTACTAACTTTGACTAACTAACATTTTTGGAATCATGTTTGTTTTTATTTTGGGTTCACAAGTAACCCATCTCGATCCTTATCGATCAGTATTGGTAATTACAAACTAACATTGGTTATCTAGTAACTAGCATCAATTATTTGGTAATCAACATCAGTCATAGGTGATTGATATCAGACTTTATGTATGAAAAATAGGAAACCCAAGAGCTATTTTTTGAAAACTTGTTTGATCATCCATTAATGCACTTTAAAGTAGAAGGAAACTCTCTAACCCTTGTAGGTCTAAGGTGGGAAAAGAACATGAATTTGTAATTTTAGACTAATGAACATTTCATTTTGGGTGTTTAAAATTAATTTAGTTAACTATTGAACACTTCATTTTTGTGCTTAAAGAATGCTTAAGTCTTGAATATTTGGTTTTAGTGATTAAAATGAACATAGGTGTTTTTGCTTAAGTATGGATGTGAAAATTCTTACAAGTTTTTCAAATAAGCCAAGGGGCCAAATAAATTAATCACACATCTCAATTTGGTGCCTAAAATAAACATTCATTTAGATTTCAAATTCTTGAAAGTGTTTATTGCTTGTTTGTTTATTTGTACAAAATGAAGAGTACATGTATGCTCTCCCCTCATCCCTTATACGGAACTTGGGTGATTGAAAGCACCTTTTAACTTGTAATTTGTGTCTAGTCCAAGGCATAGAAATAATGTTGTCAAGACTCTCCCCAAAACCCATATGATTTGGGTGATCTAAAAACAACCTCTAAAGTCTTTCCACTTAGTCATTTTTTTCATGCAATTTAGCTTATGGAGGGGAGTTCATAGCTTAATAACAAGTTCTTTAGGGTGATTTGACATGAGAATTCATCTCCCAACATTATACCAACCCCACTCTATGATGGGGTATATAAATTAGAGCACACATACTATGAGAGCCAGGGGTTTGAGTGGCTAACCTTTCCTTTCATAATGAAGACCCAAGTTAGGTTTGATTAACTAGGGGATTCCACTAAGAAGTACATGGATGTAATCACTATGAAAAGGAATAGATCCTTGCATAGTAATGTAACTGGTATGAACTCAATTAGCATGATGCATCTCTAGTGTTAATCACAGTTGGGACCAATCTAGAAATTAGAAAACTATAGTTCTAGTCAATTCCATTTGACCAACCTTGTTATCATAGGGTTTAGGATGATTTACTTAGTTGTATTTATTCCTTTTCCTTTATTGTTTGATCTCTTTGAGTTTAAAACTCTGTTTATACCACATCAAAATGAGTTATTTTTCCACACTATGTCATTGTTTGAGGAGGTGTCATGTCATTCATTTGACACCATGTTATTTGCCTTAAATTTTATGTCAAAAACATTATGTGTATCACTTAATTGAAATGGGTAACATTACGCTACCCAAATCAATTCAAGTTTTTACCTTGGAGTCTTTGAAATAAACCATTATTTACATATTTAGAAAGTGATAACACCTTTATGCAATTCAAATTATTTCATAGACTTGTCTTGTCTTGAGTCCAAGTTTAAATTTTTGAACCAATCTTGTAAGAAAGTAATCTAAAATATGTGAAAGAATATTAATGCAGAAATAACAAGCTACAAAATCAAATGACAAGAGGAACACATTACACAGAGTTTACATACAAAACCTTACAAGATGAAAGGAAAAACCATGGGGCAATAGGTAGATGTATCTTTATATTAAATTCAAATAAAATCTGAAATAAGTCCTCCTCTTCAACACCCTCTCCTTCTTCCAATGTTTTCTTTCAAGCATACAATATTTACAAAGCTCTTTTACAAACTCGAAAATAATAACTTATTTTCTCAAACTTTCACCACATAAAACATTATGAGAATGTTCTCATTAAAATATAAAATACAATGAAAAGAATTATCAAGAAGGAAATGAAGGGGAGAGAGAAAAAATACACCACACCCATGTGGAAACACTATTCATCATGTAGACATCATCATATGAGGCCAAAACTTCAAAGGGATTTGATGTAGACTTCATCCACCTTTGCTCCAAAAGATGACAAAACCATTTTTCACCAAAGATATGTGCATCAAAAGAAGATTTTGACCCAACTTACTATTCATGCATGAAAGGGGTCAAATATGCTTCCAACATGAAAGCCCCACTCCTACTTTAGCAAAAATAAAGATTAAAAAATCATTCTTTTTTAACTTCGCTCTTCTCCCACACGTGCCAAATCACATGCCTTAGAAAATGGCATCCCATTTTCTCTTTCCAATATTTTCAACAATAAAAGATGATATGTGAGTGATTCCATGTCACACTTGTGCCACCTCACATGTCTAGTTACCTAGGTCATGTCATGGGCCCATCACCTGGACCCCACTGTGGGCCCCACTACCATGTCACCTATGAATAGTAAAAGTGAATAGTGCCAAATGAATAGTAACTATGAGTAGTGACTTCACTTACTAACATTATCCCACTTGAAGTCAATATACACTAGGTTTTCCATACTTGTGTATTCTACCATCTAGCTGCCTACCATACCCGATGCTACCTTTATCACAATTTCAACAAGCCCATAAAATTTTTACACAAATCAAACTTCTCTACCAGACAAAATTTGTTAACATGTATACAGTATTTTTTTCAGTGTCTACCTTTGAAAATAGGATCCTACCATCCTCCACGAGGCTCCTGATGAAGTGGTACTTGATGTCAATATGCTTTGTGTGATCATGAAATGTTGCACTCTTCACCAAGTGAATTATACTCTGACTATCATAATGCAAAGTAATCTTTTCTTGAATTTCCATGAAGTCACCCAATAGTTTCTCCAACCATATTGCCTCTTTTCAACCTTCAATTGTATCCACATACTCTACTTTAGTGGTTGATAAAGCCACCACTAGTTGTAACTTAGAAGCCCAACTCACAGCTCCACCAGCAAAAGTCAAAACATATCCTATAGTGGACTTTCATCCATCCCTATCACCGCCAAAATTAGAATCTAAAAAACCTCTTATCCATAAATCTACCCCTCTATATCATATTATATAATCTAAAGTGCCTTTTAGATATTTGAGTATCCACTTCATCACAGACCAATGATCCTTTCTAGGATTTGCCACGAATTGGCTCACAACTCCCACTACTTGGGAAATATCTAGTTTAGTGCTCACCATGGCATACATGAGGCTCCCTACTACTGATGAATGAGGTACAATGGACATATTTGTATTTTCCTCCTCTATACTAAGACATTACTTGGAAGATAACTTAAAAGGTGTAAGAAGTGGGTTATTAACTAGTTTGGCATTCTGCATATTGAACTGTTGCAAAACCTTCTCAACATATGTCTTCTGTGATAACTAGATCTTAGATTTCTTGTCTCTATGTATCTTTATCTCCAAAATTTGGTTTTCTACTCCTAAATCCTTCATCTCAAATGTCCTAGCCAATTGAGGCTTCAAATCATTGATCCTCTTCATGTTAGGTCCTACAACCAACATGTCATAACATATAACAGTAAAATAATAAAGCTTCAATCATTAATTTTTTTATGATATGCAAAATGATCATCTTCACTTTTGCTAAATCCTTAACTCTTCATGAAGGCATCAAATTTCTTGTACCACATTCACGGTGCTTGATTCAAACCATATAATTATTTCTTTAATCTACAAATCATATGTTCTTTTCCTTTTACCTCATAGCTCTTAGGCTAATCCATATAAATCTCTTCCTTGAGATCCCCATGTAGGAATGTTATCTTTACATCAAGCTTCTCTAACTCTAAATTATATAAAGCTACAAATGAAAGTAACACTCTGATAGTATTCATTGTCACAACATGAGAGAAAATTTGATGGAAATCAATACCTAATTTTTGCACATAACCTTTTGCCATCAAACAAGCTTTGTATTGTTCTGACAACCCATTATTTTTCTTCTTCAACATGTACACCCACTTTTTACCAACACTCTTTCTTCTAGGTTGGAGATCCACAAGCTCCCACATCTCATTCTTATGGAGTGATCTCATTTCCTCCTCCATGGCTTTCCTCCATTATTTTGCATTCTCAAATTCTCTAGCTTCCTAAAATGAACTAGGTTCACCCATATCAGTAAACAAAGCAAAAGATGATTGAAATTTAGGAGTATACATTTCTAAAACCTTCTTGGTACAAGTGAACCTTATAACTTGTGGTAGTTGTACTTGATGTTCTATTTGCTACTCTAAAGCATCAACTTGCTCTTTTTCATTTTCTCCTTCCTTGACTACTTCAATTGGTACAACTTCAAGTGTCTGTTGTACCTCCTTCCTTTTCATAGGTTTTTCATTAAACACAACATCTTAGCTAACAATAGTCTTGTGGTTAGTAGGATCCCACAATATATACCCCTTTACAATATCTTTATATCCAAGAAAAATACATTTCCTAGATTTCAAATCTAACTTGAACCTTGTTTCTTTAGGCACATGGGCAAATTCATCACAACCAAAAGTATGTAAATCAAAATAATCAACTAGCTTACCATGCCAAGTCTCTTTTGGAGTCTTTCCATCTAATGTAGTTATAGGATATATATTAATAAGATATACAATTGTATTAATAGCCTCTACCCAAAATCTATTTGTCAGCTTTGATGCACTCAACATGCTTCTTGCATGCTCCATAATAGTGTGGTTCATGTGCTCAACTACACCATTATATTATGGAGTATAAGGGATAGTATTTTTATGTTTACTCCCTTCCTATGTTAAAAATTTATCAAACTCCCTAGAGTAATATTCTCTTCCATTATCTGACTTGAGACATACAATGGATTTGCCCAAACTCTTTTCTACCTATGCCTTAAATTTTTTAAATTTTTTTAAAGCTTTTGATTTCTTTCTCAAAAAATACACCCATACTCCTTTAGAATAATCATCTATAAAGGAAATAAATTAAGTTCTACCATTTATAGACTGAGTAGGGTAGGTCCAAAAATATCCAAATGGATAAGTTGTATAAAATCAAAACTTTTACTTGCACTTGCAGTAAACTTTACCCTCTTCTATTTACCAAAGATGCAATGCTCACAAAAGCCTAAATCACAAGACTTAATCCCATCCAACATACCTCGGTCATGCAATATTTTTAATCCTTTCTCACTCATGTCCAAGGCATTGATGCCATAACATCACAACATCCTGAGAATTATTCATAGTTGTTATTGTTGCAGTACTTTTCACTGAATCTCCACACAAATGATATAAGGAGCCATAATATTCTCCTTTTGCTACCACCAAAGATCCTTTGTTAATTTTACATTTACCATTACTAAAATTATAGGAATATCCCAGCTCATCCATCATCTTGATGGACATCAAATTCTTCTTTAAATTAGGAACATACCACACATCTTTCAATCTTTTAATTCTACCATCATCCAGCTTGATCCTTACATCTCTTCCCACAATATCCAAAGGGTGATCATCACCAAGTAAACAAATCCTCCACTATAAGGATGTTATCCAATAAACCAATCTCTATGTGGAGACATGTGAAATGATGCTCCTAAGTCTAATACCTAGGTATTTACAAGTGATCTATTGTTACTAAAGCATAATGCTTCTTATGTGCTTTCTTCCTCTGAATTTGTAGTGCTAGCTTCAGCTAAAGGTGGATTTTCTTTTCCATCCTTATTTTCCTTCTTTAGTTGCCAATAATTTTTCTTCATGTGCCCTGACTTTCCACAGTGATAGCATTTTCCCTTACATCCTTTAGACTTTGATGTATAAAGTGATCTTCCATGATTGTTCCACTCAATAGATCTCCCTCTTATAGACAATCTTTCATTACTTTAGGATGCACCACATGAATTTATTCTTATCTCCTCTCCAAGTAGAGCTATAATTATATCTTAAAAATTAAGAGTGGATGATGATGAATTGTTGATAGTCTTCACCACATGATCCCAACTATCAAGAAGTGAGAATAATAAGGTAATGGATTTGTCTTCATCCTCCATCTTCACATTAATGGTGACTAGTTTGCTAACAATGGTGTTGAATTCATTTAGATGCTCAAAAATGGATGAATTCTCCTTCATCCTCAAATTGTAAAGTTGTTTCTTTAGGAAAACTTTATTTATTGATGGCTTTGTCTAATATAGCTTGTTTAGTTTCTCCCATAAAACTTCTATAGTATTCTCCTCAGCAACATTGAAGAGCATAGAATCTGCAAGACACGAATGAATGGTAGAAACAACCTTTCTATCCATCTTGTTCTAGTCTTCATCTGTCATACTATTAGGCTTGATTGCAAACCCCTTCAAGGCTAGATCTTGGTCATTCTCACCAATAGATCCTCCACCTTCATCTTTCATAAGGAGAAATTCTTACCATCAAACTTCTCAACTTCAAATCTGGTTACTCCTCCTATCATTGTTGTATCTCTTTCTTGCACACAACACCCTGACTCAATAGAAAAAACACTCACAAAGGAATTTTTTAGAGAGCCTAGATATGATACCAAATGTAAGGAAATAATCCAAAATCTATGCAAGAAAATTAATGTGTAAATAACAAGCTACAAAATCAAATGACAAGAGTAACACATTACACAGAGAGTTTACATGGAAACCTCACAAGATGCAAAGAAAAACCATGGGGAAATAGGTAGTTGTATCTTTGTATTAAATTAAAAAAATCTGCAACAAGTCCTCCTCTTCAACACCCTCTCCTTATTCCAATGCTTTCTTTCAAGCATACAGGCTTTACAAATCTATTTTACAAACTAGAAAATAATAACTTATTTTCTCAAACTTCCACCACATAAAACATTATGAGAATGTTATCATAAAAATAGAGAATATAATGAAAAGATTTATCAAGAATTAAATGAAGGGGAGAGAGGAAAAATATTCCACACCTATGTGGCAACACTATTCATCATGTAGACATCATCATATGAGGCCAAAACATCAAAGGGATTTGATGTAGACTTCATCCACCTTTGCTTCAAAAGATGACAGAACCACTTTTAACCAAAGATATGTGCATCCAAAGAATATTTTGACCCACCTTACTATTCATGCATGAAATGGGTCAAATATGCTTCCAACATGAAAGCCCCACTCTTACTTTAGCAAAAATAAAGATTAAAAAATATTTCCTTTTTTACTTCACTCTTCTCTCACATGTGCCAAATCACTTGCCTTAGAAAATGGCATCCCATTTTATCTTTCCAATCTTTTCAACAATAAAAAATGATATGTGGGTCATTCCATGTCACACTTGTGCCACCTCACATGTCTAGTCACTTGGGTCCCACCATGGGCCCACCACCTCAGCCCCACTGTGGGCCCCACTACCTGTGAATAGTGTTAGATGAATAATAATTGTGAATAGTGACTTCACATACTAACAAATCCATGTATGCCTTTGTGGTCTTTGTCTAATGTCATTATGACATTCAAATCTACCTAACTTGTGTGATAAAAAATCCTAGATTTCCTAAACTAAGTTTTTAATTAATTTTGATAATTTTGAATTCAAACATTGATTGATTTTTATTTAGGCCTTGTCTAATTAGGTCTTAGATACCGACCTTTATCTTTTGGGTTGTGTAACTTAGGTTAATTATTTACCCAAATTTGAAAACTAGTTGTTTTTACCTTTATTTAGGAGAAAATAGTCCATCTTTGCGTGTTTTTTGTTTCATGCCTCATACCAATTTTACCAAATTCATGTTTGAAATTAAGTGCCTTATCTATTCCAAAGTGTTCCAAGTTTGTTAGATTAAATAACCCTTTGTTTTAAGTCTATATTTTAACACTATGTTTGGCCAAAAGTCCTAACACATGCCTTATTTGAGCCTAGATTTTGATGTCGCTTTTGGCAAAAAACCTAGCAACTTTTATTTTGCTAGTTTAGACCTATTTGGAACATTTTGAATGTAGAGTTTGGCATTTCATTTTTAGTTCATCCACTTGACCTTGTTTGTGTGAGACATTTAACATTGGCCATTAAATGTTATATTATTTTATACCAAGTCTTAGCATAGACCATTTTTGAAGATATAGATCCATCTTTTGACCAAGTTAGACCAAGTTTGAACCATTTATCCTTTGGACATTATTTTTAAGATTTTTTATAACTCTGGGTATTTTATGAATCTTTAATTATTGATGTAGATATGTCTATATACACTTATGGTAGAGTTACATATAATCTAAGTTATGATAGAATGGCCTCATAAATTAACTTTACCCAAGACCCCTATGGCGAAGAAGCGGTTTGTGAGATGGATCCATATCTTCCTTACAATCGTCAATTTGGGGAACAAAGCTAAGATCCTCAAGTGTCGTGCTCAATGGTACATTCTTTGGGCTGATTGACATATGATGTTTTCCACCTTAATGATCATGGTATCTAATCCCCTACCTATACTATTAACCCTCCTTTAGATTGTGCAAGTCACCAAGATCCATAACGTCTAAGGATTACCATACTAGGACCGTATCCTTTATCTTGTGCAAGCAACCAAGCTCCATGATGCACTACACTTACCATTCCATAACCTCATTGTTTGACTTATGTGATAAACCAAGATCCATACCATTACCATTCTAGGACCTCATATTTTGGCTTGTGGAAGCAATCAATCTCCACAATGCCCTACCATTTTTATACTAGGACCTTATACTTTAGCTTGTGCAATCAATCAAGCTCTACAACCCCTACCATTTATATACCAAGACCTCATCCTTTGGCTTGTGTGAGTAACCAATATCCAAAATGACCTCTTAATATCTAACCATTGGACATTATTCATTTGTTTCCAACTATTCTCCACTTTAGAAAACCCCGACCAATTGTCTAACCAAAATTGAGCCAATCCGTACCTCTCCAACCTCTCCAATTATTTGAAGACCAAGATGTATTCAAAACTAGTATTTTTCAACTGATTATAAACCAAGGCAAGAGAACCAACTAATCCATAATGTTTTTGTTGAACCAACCATTTGTGACAAGTCAACCTATGATGAATCACCTCTTAATACTATACAGGGTATCGAGGGGTCTCACTCTGACAAGCCAGTCTTTGATGAGTCACTTCTTAATGATTATAACCACCTTTGGAAAAACCATTACCTTGACCATGTACATATTTTTTAAGAGTCTCCCTTTAACAATCTAGTCTCTAAGGAGTTATCTCTTGACTTTTTTCCTATCATTGAGGAGTCTCACTTTAACAAACTAGTCTCTATGGATCCCACTATACCATGATAGGTTGTTACTTATCCAATACCAAACATTAAACAAGACATAATTATAGCAGTGTCCACACTAGATGAAGAATCAACATTAAAGTTAGGTTCTATTCTTGAACTAACATCAAATTTAGCATTAGAAGTAGAATTAATGTCATTCTTAACATCAGATTTAGAGTCCTTTGAGTCTGACTCAGATTCAAAATTAGAATATGTTTGTGGCTATTAAAATATTGGTTATGCATGCCTCATAGATCAATTTGAATATATTTGGGATGATTAATTTATATTTGACATAAGTTATCCTAGTATCTTCTACAAGGATTGTGTGGCCTCTCTTTATTCCATTACCATTCCACATGACATTACCACCAACCAACCTAGCCATTATATTGACCTTTCACCTCCCACAAGTGTCAATTGGGACCGACATAATCATACCTTATTGAACTGCATCCATGGTGACATATCAGTTATAAAATATCAAAGAGGTTAAGACCAAAGTCATGTAGAAAAATAACAATCTCATAGTGAAACCTTTTAGAGGTGTTAGGGGACAATCAATTTTCAAACTCAACATCTTTTAGTGAAACCTTTTCAAAGGCACTAGAAGAAAATCAAAGTCAAAATTCAAATTTCTTTAGTGAAACCTTCTTGAAGGGACTATGGGACAATCAAGACAACTTCATTGGTGAAAACCTTTTCAAAGCACCAATAGCTAAGCACAATAGTTCTTCACTGCTTGATGAAGCATTATCAAAAATCAAATCAATATAACTTCCAATCTATATCATAATTAGATGGTAGCTACTCTCAGGCCCAAACAAAAAAAAATTAGTGGTCTTATCAAGGGATTATTCAAAAGTCTTTGGACCCACCACAACTAAAGCTATGCCAAATCCAAAATTAGAAACATTGTGTGTACTTGAAAACCCCAATCTTCTTTTATTTCCCAACCATTATGCATTCTATTATCATCCACCTATGCATTGCCAAATCAAACCTATCATCCATTATTGATCTATATTTACCATCCTTCGATGCACTTTCCTTTATAGAGGCTACCAAGATACCTTGTCTCGATGTTTAAAAGTAACAGAATCAACGATCAACAAAGATCATAACAATATTTTCAACATCCAAATCTATATCAGGTTCTTGAAAGAATACTTATCCAGGAGAGGTGTGGGCTAGAAATTTACATGATTTATTATTTTGGTTGTGTCACATGCTAATTAGGACGTGCATCTCTACATCAATAGGAATAAAAAAATCATTCACCTTGGCCAGAAATATTTACCATGTCGTTTTCATTTGCCATTTACCTTGTCTCTTTCATTCACCATTCTTCTTGCCATTGTTTCATACCCTGACCATTTACCTTACCTTACCACTTGGGGGAAACCCTCTTATCATTTTATCTAATTACCATCATCTTCCTAAATAATAAAATACCATATACCATTTTATCATGCCATACTTATTAGACCAAAGCCCATTTTTAGCCATCCTACCCAACTCTTTTGATCTTGGTTTTGTTGGTTTTACCTATTGTCCCCCAAAAATATCAGCTATTTTTGGGACAACATTTGAATTATTTTGGTCCTATAGACCAAAATTATCTCTTCCCTTTCCAAATTTTGTCTTGAGCATTCAAATTCCTCATTTTTCAAGCTTTTCAAAAATCTACGGACTGTAAACAGGCTCATTTCTACAAGTTCAACGGGCTTCACGACTTCTACAGGTGGGTTCAATCAAAAGAATCAGTTTCTAACTATTGGTCATTTTTGGAATTGGTTCATCGCCTTGTTTCAAATAGAAATTTCCATCGACAAGCATCAATAGTAGGTTCAACGTTTGGTTCATCCTTTGGCTCAACATCAAATGGTTCAAAGGTGGGTTCAATCAAGCAGTTCAACACTTTGTTTCAACATTTGGTTCATCCACTCAGTTTCAATGATTTGATTCATTCTTTGGTTCAATCAAATGGTTCAACGTTCAGTTCAAGGCTTTGTTTGAACTATTGAACCAAAATTTGGTTCAATGGTTGGTTCAATGAAAAGGTTCAAAGCCTTGGTTCAACAGTTAGTTCAAACACATGGTTCAAATCCTTAGTTCAACAGAATGGTTCAAACATTTGGTTTAATGGAATGGTTCAATAGTTGGTTCATTGCCAAAGTTCAAAGAAGCCTGAAGGCCATTCAAAGACTGCCTAAAGGGTAGATACCCTTGCAGGAGGCTCTTCTCAACTCAAAACGGGTCATTTCTTAAGGCCTGAAAGGGCAAGTTGAATCCAAAAAAGTGCCAAATAGAAAAGCCGAAAGAAGACAAAGGAATGACGCACCCAAAAATGTCAAATTCAACACAGTGAATTAGTTGTTGATTCTTTAAACATACAGACCAAAACACATTCACAGATCTCAAAGCTAAGACCAGCAGAAAGCGGAGAAGGAACAAAATAGTAAATTAAATCCAAGACCTGATTCAATTAACCAGACAAGGAGGAACGATGAAGATAAGATCAAATCACCAAGTGAACATTGAAAGTTACAAATTTTCAATAAGCGTGACTTATTTACCTGCATTGATAAAATCAAATGGGTAAAGCGCCCCTACATTTCAGCATGTCTTCTTAACATATTCCAATGCAAAATGATGTATTGATTGTTCCCAAGTCCTTATTGAAGAGGCTATATAAGGGACTTTCTTCTATTGTAATAAGGATCTCTTTTTTGACAATTAGAACGAAACTCTACCTAAATTGTAATGCATTACTGAGACTTTGAGCTCAGATTGCTGATCATATTTTGTTACTGGAATAAGAAATCAAGTGGTTTTTCAGACTTTGTGCTGTAATATCTTTGTTATTGAGGAAATTGTTCTTATGTCTTTTTATTCAATATATCTTATGTTCTTTTAATTTAACAAGCAAAATTAGTAACAACAGTCAAGGTGTCCTAAAGAGTCAACTGTGGAGAGACTTTGTGCCCCCATAATTTCCTTTAGTGTGTGTTCTTTTCATTTCTGTGTAAAGGGCCTTGAGGTGACTTTGTGCCCTCATTGTCCTTCGTATCTTAATCTTGAGCAATCCAAGTGAAGACTTTGTTCTGCATCTTGATTTGTTGGTTATCACATCCTTTGCTACTTTTTGTTGTTATTGCTAGGAGTATTCTTGTGGTTTGCTGAATATTACTTCTGAAAGAAGAGGAATAATGTCTGTCATTTCCCCTAAGTTTTTCCTTTGATCCACACACATCATCTCTAAAGAAAGAGAGATGGATGGTTTGTCCTACCCATGAGTATTATTTTATGCTTATATATATATATATATATATATATATATATATATATATATACATATACATATATATATATATATACATACACATATATATATATATATATACATATACATATATATATATACATATATATATAGATATATACATATGTATATATACATATGTATATATATATGTGTATATATATGTGTGTGTGTGTATATATATATGTATATATATATGTATATATGTATATATATATATATATATATATATATATATCATACCTATAGGGAACCTCCCCTTGATGAGAGGAGAGATCAGTGTCTTTCTGATGTGGTAAAACTACACATTTGGATGACTAATCTTCCTACTTTGGCTGATCAGACCTATTTTGTTTATCAATATGCTAATTGATAAAATATTCAACCAATAGTTTTTGGCAATTCCGCTGGGGAAAGAGCGCACAGTTTGAAGTCTCAAACTTCAAGCTGAAGTAGATCCTGCTCTTTTCCAATTTTTGTTTTGCAATCTAGCAACTTCATGATATACCAGAGGTCAAAAATCTAGAGGTGTTATAGATCATACTTTTGAGTTGGCACAGTAGAATAATTTTGAGTTGTTTCCTCCACAATCTCACCTTGGACAAACTGTTGGTCGAGCTTTGCCTATCCACACTCCACCTGGCTTAGTGATCCCACTTTTACATAATCAAATCATGGCTCAAGGACCCTGGGGTAATTCTTTTGGTCCCCTGAATTTGACTCCACCTCTGCATGAGCTTCCACGTAATTCAAGGAAGAATTTTTCTAAATTCTTCGATGATGGGAAGGTTCATCCTGATGAACACATTGCAGCTTTTAGCATAGCCTGTGGGGTAATAGGGGTGGAATTTGAAGATATAGCGGTCAAACTGTTCGTGGAGACACTACAAGGCGCTGCTATTGACTGGTTCTACCACCTGCAGGCTAGGTTAGTGACTGATTGGGACACTTTGAAAGACAAATTTGAAGTCAGGTTCAAGCATGTAGAAGATGCACATGCCTTGCTAGCTCAGCTCACTCAGATGAAGAAAGAGCCTCATGAGCCTATGAGGGATTTTATTGCCAGGTTTGACAAGCTGAGGCATAGGATTCCCTCGGTCGCCCAGCTGACACCTCAGAACCTCAAATGCTTCTTCATCAACTCACAACTGCCTGAAGTGAGTTTCTTGCTGAGATGAGCCAAACACGTAGACCTTGTTGCTACCCAGGATTTGGCTACTGAGGTAGAAGATGACCTTATCTTGGTAGGAAAGATAAGGAGAGACCCTAATAAAGGTAAATCTTCTTAATCTTCTGAGTACTCCCCTGTAGTCACTACTGACCCAATGGTACAAAAGCTAGCAAATGAAATGCTAGCTCTGAGTAAAAAATGGTCCAAGGGATGTCATCTGCTCCTACATACAGAGATATGCCCAGGAGAAATTTCTAGAATCATGCATACCAAGGCAATGCTGCTAGGAATCAGGGACAGCAAAATTGCCTTCCTCCCCCACAGAGGAATCTCACCCTTGAAGCACCTCTAAACAACTCAGCAGTGGGATATCTTGAAGCTAAAGAAAAAATTTAATTCTAGTCTGAGTTAAATCTTGAAGATGATGTTAATTTCTTCACTGAGGAAGAAGAATTAGGTGGTGACTCCCATATTGGTTTCTTGAATTATCAAGATGAACCCAGAAGTGAAGGCCATGCAGCTGAGGGGTTGTATGCTGTATTCACCCAGTCTAAAAATCAATTAGCTCAACAAGTTGATAAAGAAAAAGCAGAGGAGTGACTTTAATCAGTATTTTTAATTGCTAAGTAGGGATCCATTCTTCCTTTCCAGCCAAAGGACCCGGTGGTTTCAAAAAAGGTAAGTACCCCAAATACCCCTATGCCTTCTACTTCAATTTTGCAGTCCAATCCTCCACCTTTAAAAAATCAAAAGGATGAACTCCCATCCTCTGCTCCTAGCTCATTCCAGAATTTGATATCATTGACCATATAAAGAGAACCAAAATTCAAATGTCTGAATTTGAATTTTTGTAGTCCCATCCTGAGCAATTAGACAGACTGGTTCAATGTGTTAAAAATCAAAACATTCCTATTGAATGAATGATCCCCAAGGTGACACATGATGCTACTAGAAATGCACTCACCAAGAACAACCTTGTCACCACTCCCCCTGCTGCTCCTAGTAGGACTGAACCTTTTTATGTCACATTGCTGATAAATGGATATAAGCTGAATAATTGCATCATTGATTCTGAAGCTTCAGACAATGTTATGCCTACTAAAGTGGCTGAATCCCTTGGTCTCACACTGATCAAGACATTTTGGAGATGTTTCTCCATAGAGAATAAGTAAGTACTATTGTTGGGACAAATTAAAGATGCCCAATTTGCATTTGTAGCTTTCCCAGCCAAGAGAATCAAGATGACTATCTTGGTGGCTGACGTCCCAGCATCTTATGGCATTTTGCTTAATAAAATTTTTACAAGGACGTGGGAGGTGAATTAAGCATGGATCTATCTAAGGAAAGGATCCCTATCCAAGTCATGATGAAGAGATTGCTCCCTGAAAAGGAAGTAAAATTTGTGGTCACTCAGACATCAGCCCCTGAAGCTCAAATTTTTTTTGAATCCACAGGTATGGGTAATTATTTTTTATCTACAGATGAAGTACATGAAACACTTGAAAGTATCAACTCAAAAATTAGTTCAACAAGAACAGTAGAAAAATTGGTAAGTTGCAGTATAGATCAAGAAGGATTCTCCATTTTTGATGAAGGAAAGTCTAAAGAAAAGTCAGTATCAGATGGAATATGGACTTTGGAATTTGATGACAGCTATTCTTCTACCAGTTCAGGGGCTGAGATTTTTTTGATATCTCCTCAAGGAGATATATTCCCTTTATCTTATAAATTATAGTTCAACAACACTAAAAATACAACTAAATACGAATCTTTGTTGCTGAGCATGAAGGCTGCTCAAGAAAAAGGCATTAAATTTCTTCATGCCAAAGGGGATGTTGAATTAATAGTTTGCCAAATGAGGAATTTATACCAAACTAAGAATAAAAGATTACGCCACTACGGTAACTTGGTTTGGGACCAAATTGAAAGTTTTGATGCTTTCAACATTTTTGCCATACCTAGAGAGTCTAATGATAGAGGTGATGCACTTACTGTTTCAAGAACTCTCTTAGTTCCTCATTCAAATTTCAAAGAAGACAGGTATACCATTGAGATGGTTTATAGGCCAAGTGTTCCTAACAATGTTGATCATTGGCAAGTGTTTAATGATGATCATCAAATCATTACCTTCTTGGAATGAAAAGATAATTTTGAACACCTATGTTTTGAAGGTAGCAAACCTCAAAAGAATGAATCTGTGTCTGAATTCAGCTCAAATATAAATGAAGAATTCTTGCAGCTAAAAGGAAACAAAATTCCCAAAGGCTTGGTTTCTCTTGAAAAGTTGTTTGACAAACATGATAGATTTATTAAACAACAGCAAACAGACTCGAGTTTTTCTCAAGGATTCAATCAAGTGAATCTGTCTACTGAAGAAAATCCCAAGATGATCAATATTGGTAAGTGTTGCACCCCTGAAGAAAGATTCAAGTTCACATTTTTACTCTGTCAATACATGGATGTCTTAGCATATTCTTATGAAGACTTGAAGTCTCTTAGACCAGATAAAATTTTCCATAACATTCCTCTCAAGGCCGACTCAATGCTGTCAGGGAAGTCCAAGAACAAACACACCTCCGTTCTGATTCCTCTTGTTGGATCTTGCTCCTCAGAAAGAGCACAGTATGATTACCAAATATAAGCAATTATAAATGAGGAAATAACCAGAAATACAAATAGCTAGAATTCACCAATAGCACAGAATATGAGAGACAATACACTATCTTGTATTAACACTTTACAAAAAAGAATACAACAAAGAGCCGCCACACTCTTTCACCTTACAGAGGTTTGCCACACCTTAAGTGTATAGTAATTCTTCTCACACAACACTCTCCTACACAAAAAATGGTCCCAACAACCAACTCACAAATAGAATTGGTGTTCACCTCTCCAACTAGTCAGTAATAACCCTGTTAGTTCACCAAGCACTCAAAAGTACTTCAAGTTGATCTCCCATGAACCTGCAACCTGCAATTCAACAGACCATACTCACATGTAGATCCCCTATGAGCTTGCAACAACCTGCAACTCAATGATCTTACAATGGAAGCAACTTACTTGCCTTCCTTTCTATCTCATGCCTTAATTACAATACATGCCAATGGGTCTATAAATAGATCCCTAACTCAAACACTAACTTAGACTCTTAATTTAGACAATTATCCTCGCAGCCAAAGACTCTAACTGGCCTTTGCATGCAAACACTTTGTTCACTTAACTAACTATCCGTGTAACAAGCAGTTCGGGAACACACAGGCGACCTGTCGGTCCCTGCTAGTTTGCTAGTTCTGCTTTTCAAAGATGAGATTGGTAAATTCATAGTGGTATACCTTGATGATTTGACTATCTTTTCAAAGCATCGATCTAATCATGTACGCCACCTATAACAAGTGCTAGAGCACTGCCGCCAGAATGGTATTTCCTTAAATCCTAAAAAGTCTATTTTTGGGGTAACAAAGGGGAAACTCCTTAGACACATTGTGTCCAAAGAAGGCATAAAGATTGACTCAGATAGAGTCAATTCTATTCAAGAGCTTAATCTGCCTACAAATAAAATGTTGTTCATTCTTTCTTCAGAAAGGTGAATTTCTTATGGAGATTCATCCCCGAATTTGCTGAGAAGACTAGATATATTATGAACATGATGAAAGGGAAGACTGTCTTCAGCTAGACTAAAGAAGGTAAATCAGCATTTTAGGATATCAAAACTACCATCGCTCATGCCCCTACCTTGGTTTGCCTAGATTACAACAAAGATTTCATCATATACAGCTATGCGTCTGAACACATTCTTTCAGCGATTCTTGTTCAACATGATAAGGAAGGTATGGAATCTCCTATCTCTTTCATGAGTTGCCATCTCAAAACTCATGAGATGAAATATTCAAATATACAGAAGCATGCTTATGCCTTGGTGAAAGTAGTCAAACATTTCCGCTTTTATATTTTGAATTCACATACTACTGCCCTAGTGCCTGATACTACAGTCAAGTCTATATTAACTCAGCAGGAGTTTGGCACGAAAAGAGGTAATTGGATTGTAAAGATCTAAGAGTTTGATCTAGACATTAAGCTGACAAAGCTAGTCAGGGGTAAAGGCCTATGCCAATTAATTGCTGACAATAAGCCAAAAGACATGCAGCATGAAGGAACTGAAGTAGAAGAAACTCCAATAGTCCTTTTTGTCTCTACTACTAATGAGTGGTATTCAAGTATCGCTCATTTCTTAACTTATGGTGAATGTCCTGCTCATTTTTCTTACAAATAAAAAAGGAATATCAAGTTGAAAGCTGCCAATTTTGTCCTTTGGGATAACAGCCTGTACAAGAGAAGCATGGATGGAGTATTCCTTCGCTGTGTAGACAAGGAGCAGCAAATCTAGCTTTTGAAATATTTCCACAATTCAGCCTATGGAGGACATTTTTTAGCTTCTGTGACTTCTCACAAGATTCTGCGAGCTAGGTATTACTGGCCAACTCTTTTCCAAGATGCACATAAGTGGGTGAGAAAATATGAACTCTATCAGCAATTTGTTGGAAGACCTAAGTTAGTTGTTATGCCTCTCAAGCCAGTGATCATAGAAGAGCCTTTCCAACAATGGGGACTTGATTTTTTTGGGACCATAAACCCATCTTTAAGTGTTAGACATGATTATGTCTTTATAACAACTCACTATTTCACCAAGTGGGAGAAGCAATCCCAACTAAGCATGCTACTTCTGAAGTTATATGCAACTTCCTCAAAGAGAATATCATTTCCAGGTTTGGAGTTCCAATCAAAATTATTACTGATAATGCAGCTTGTTTCACCTCTCAGGAAATTACACAATTTTGTTTCTATTATGGAATTATAGGGAATGGACAAGCTGAATCTAGCAATAAGAATCTGGTAACTATTATCAAGAAGCTGACAGATGACAATTAAAGAACATGGCATAAAACATTAGTTGATGCTCTGTGGGTAGACAAAATCACACCAAAGATGGCAATTGGTATGTCTCCTTTTCAACTTCTTTATGGTATCAATGCTGAGATACCAATCACCTTAGAATTGCCAGCCTTGAAATTGGCAAAGGCAATTGAAGATCAGACATATGAAAGCTCTCTTGATAAAATAATCATGTACCTGACTGAGCTAGAGGAATAGAGAACCATGGTAGTAGATAGAATTTCTACTCATCAAAGTCTGGTAAAGAAACTCTTTGACTAGAAGGCCAAAAATCATGATTTCCAGGTTGGAGATCAAGTCTTGCTGTGGGACAAAAAAAGAGAACCAAAGGGGATGCATGGAAAGTTTGACTCCCTTTGGAGAGGCCCATTTATAATTCATCATCACATTGGTGAAAAAAACTTTTTTCTAAGATATCAAGATGGCACACTCTTTTCTCTGCCCCACAATAGGCAGCATCTGAAACACTTCAACTCTTAAAGTATCAGATCATTACATATGTATATTTATATAGTTTTTAATTCTATTTTGTTTCATTTATTTCTATTTTTGAAGCCTTTCATTTCTAGGTAGCATGACTCTGTAACCCAATGGCACACATGAAGACACTGGAGATTCTAGATTCTACTCCTTTCAATTCTTTTGCAATTGATAGAAGTTCCCCAACTGGAGCTAGTTGTTGTCCCCCAAAAATATCAGCTATTTTTGGGACAACATTTGAATTATTTTAGTTGTACAGACCAAAATTATCTCTTCCCTTTCCAAATTTTGTCTTGAGCATTCAAATTCCTCATTTTTTAAGCTTTTCAAAAATCTACGGACTACAAACAAGCTCATTTCTACAAGTTCAATGGGCTTCATGACTTCTACAGGTGGGTTCAATCAAAAGAATCAGTTTCTAACAATTGGTCATTTTTAGAATTGGTTCATCACCTTGTTTCAAACAAAAATTTCCATCAGCAAGCATCAGCAACAGGTTCAATGTTTGGTTCATCCTTTAGCTCAACGTCAAATGGTTTAAAGGCGGGTTCAATCAAGCGATTCAATGCTTTGTTTCAACATTTGGTTCATCCACTTAGTTTCAACACTTTGATTCATTCTTTGGTTCAATCAAACGGTTCAACATTTGATTCAAGGCTTTGTTTGAACCGTTGAACCAAAATTTGGTTTAATGGTTGGTTCAACGAAAAGGTTCAAAGCCTTGGTTCAACGATTAGTTCAAACACATGGTTCAAAGCCTTGGTTCAACAGAATGGTTCAAACATTTGGTTCAATGGGATGGTTCAATAGTTGGTTCATCGCCAAAGTTCAAAGAAGCCCGAAGGCCATTCAAAGACTACTCGAAGGGTAGATACCCTTGCGGGAGGCTCTTCCCGACTCAAAATGGGTCATTTCTTAAGGCTCAAAAGGGCAAGTTCAATCTGAAAAAGTGCCAAACAGAAAAGCTAAAAGAAGATAAAGGAATGACGTGCCCAAAAATGTCAAATTAAACATAGTGAATTAGCCGTTGATCCTTTAAACATATAGACCAAAATACATTCACAGATCTCAAAGCCAAGACCAACAGAAAGTGGAGAAGGAACAGAATAGTAAATTAAATCCAGGACCCGATTCAATTAACTGGACAAGGAGGAATGATGAAGATAAGATTAGATCACTAGGTGGACATTAAAAGTTACAAACTTTTAATAAGCATGACTTATTTCCCTGCATTGATAAAAAAATGGGTAAAGCGCCCCTAAGTTTTAGCGTGTCTTCGTAACATATTCCAATGCAAAATGATGTATTGATTGTTCCCAAGTCCTTCTTGAAGAGGCTATATAAGGGACTTTCTTCTATTGTAATAAGGATCTCTTTTTTGACAATTAGAATGAAACTCTGCCCAAATTGTAAGGCATTACTGAGACTTTGATCTTAGATTGCCGATCATATTTTGTTACTGGAATAAGAAAGCAAGTGGTTTTTCAGACTTTGTGCTATAATATCTTTGTTATTGAGGAAATTGTTCTTATGTCTTTTTCTTCAATATATCTTCTGTTCCTTTAATTTAACAAGCAAAATTAGTGACAATAGTCAAGAAGGTGTCCTAAAGAGTCAACTGTGGAGAGACTTTGTGCCCTCATAATTGCCTTTAGTGTGTGTTCTTTTCATTTCTGTGTAAAGGACCTTGAGGCAACTTTGTGTCCTCATTGTCCTTTGTATCTTACTCTTGAGCAATCCAAGTGAAGACTTTGTGCTGCATCTCAATTTGTTGGTTATCACATCCTTTGCTACTTTTTGTTGTTACTACTAGGAGTATTCTTGTGGTTTGCTGAATAGTACTTCTGAAAGAAGAGGAATACTGTCTGTCATTTCCCTTAAGTTTTTCGTTTAATCCGTGCACATCATCTCTGAAGAAAGAGAGATGGATGGTTTGTCCTACCCATGAGTATTATTTTATGCTTATATATATATATATATATATATATATATATATATATAGCATACCTACAGGGAACCTCCCCTTGATGAGAGGAGAGATCAGTGTCTTTTTGATGTGGTAAAACTACACATTTGGATGACTAATCTTCCTACTTTGGCTGATCAAATCTATTTTGTTTATCAGTACGCTGATCGACAAAATATTCAACCAACATTACCCATACCTTTCATGAGGGGATTTTGATCTAGTTTTAGCAATTTCATAATTTCATGTTTGAATGATAGTCTATGAAAGTAGTATGATAGTGGATCTGACAAGTTATATTTCATTCACATTTGACTGGTGTTATTGATTATAACCACCTATGGTCAAATTAGTAGTCCACCTTATGTTACTAATTATAACCACCTATGGGAAAATTAGTAGCACAGACCTATGCCATTATTTCTTAATTATAACCACCTATGATAAAAATAAGAATAACAGCTTTACCTTGCATTACCGCATCACCTTGCCATTTGCATTAATTTTAGATCTTATTGTGACCTAATCGGTTCTCCCTGCCTTTTGTGTTAGTAGAGCTACTATGACTTGAGGTTCTATTGGAACTATATTTATTGTGTTCAATTCATGTTGAGGTTAGCTCAGTCCCTATTTTCCATACACTCTCTATTTTATGAGTAACCTAAACCAATGCTCTCACCATTTTATGAGTGTTATCTTGTCAATCTCTAACAAGTTAAGATACCTCAAAATTCCAAAAAGATGTCATGTCTAAGCCTAGTTAGTCATCCTCGATCCACCCTACTTGGAAAAATCAATTGTTAGGATGTTTAATTTTAATTTCAATTTTGTGTGTTTATTTACTTAGTCATTTATTTTTTGTGTGCTTGTTTGATTGCTTTCAGTAATGTGCCTCGACTCAGTGTATATGTGTTTATTGGGTAATTCATTGTGCATTATTATTGAGTCCATCCATATTCATATGTCAACATTATCATCATATTTTTTATCATTGGTGCATTATTTTCAATATTTTATTGGATTGGGAGTCAGTCCTTATGCATATTTTAAAAAATTTATCATGGTGTTCTATCACGATGCCTACCATCACATGTTATAGTAAAAATCATCTCAGGAAGTCTTACAAGTAATGGAGCTATAAAATTTTATCCTTGGTAACCTTGGCAAATCCTCCCACCCTCCTTGATTAAATCAACAAATTAACCATTCTAGTTGTATCAATGCTAACAAGGATGAGCATCTCTGCATTAGTAGGTACAATGAAATCATTTTCATTGATAAACCTTTATTCTTATGTTTATCTCTTTCATCACTTTACACTTCCTCATGTGCTTGGTTGTTTGTGGCTTCTTTAGTCATTAGACCATCATATTTATGTTTGTACCCACTCATCTTTAATCTATGCAACATGTTATATCCTTGAGTTATGCTTTCCAATCTACCCTACTGGGGAAAAATCAATAATATTTTTTTATTTTAAGTCATCTTAATGATTATAACTTCCTATGGACAAATCATTATTTTGACTCATCAGCCCTAATTGGGGCATATGTTTGTGGTACTGATTATAACCACCTTTAGGCAAATCAACATCTCAATCTTTGTTACTAATTATAACCACCTTTGGGCAAATTAGTATTGTTTAAATCAATGCATGCAAGCATTTTTCATTTGGATTTATCTCACCCATTTGTTAATTTCATTATTTTTTTACTTCTTTTTTAGGGACCATCTATCAAATGTATGCGATGACCACTCCCTTGAGGGGGAATAATTATAGGCTTTCCAAACATCATTGGGAGCTTCTTCTTCAATTATCATCTTCTTTTAGACATACAATATTTTTTCATTCTTTGAGAATAAGTTATTGTGCTTATAGTTTTTAATTCCTTCCCAAACAAGGGCAAACTATAGACACATAAAACTAGATACCAATGACCTTCGACCAGATTTCATATTGATTCCTACCAACGATTGCAAATTAAGTCTAAGAATCACTGAACATTCTAAATTTTCTTGTAAATCACTCATCAAAGCTTAGAATATAATTGATATATTCATAATTGGGGTGTCCTACCATATACAACAAAAAACTCTCATGGATTCACCTCTAATTACCCTATAACATCCTAACATGCAATTTGGCTTATAGACCTATTAAGTGGGGCAAGTGCACACATAAAATCAAATCTTGAAAGAGATAAATGGCTAATCAGAATTAATTAACAAGCTAAACTAGATTAAAATCCTACTTGAATTATCCATGTGCAACTAATGAATTACTAAAAATGGAAATTCAAAAATATGAAATATCTTAGCTTTTCATGATTACCTTTTGTGAGTTGTCAAGTCTTTAAAAACATCTCAAATTATCTCACTCATGCCTATTCATTACAGATCATTAATTATTGACACATTTTAAATATACTAGGGTTAATTAACTCACTTAGGTTAGGTTTGAACCCAATCCATGTTTAAATTATATTTTAACTCATCTTGAGTTGGGGTTAATGTTTAAACCTATAAGCACAAGCATTTGCCTCTATATTTGGAGAGCTTGGATAGAGTAAAGTTATAATGTAGGTTTTATAGCAAGATTGAAAGCAATAGTGTTATAATATCAAAATCATAAGCCAAGCCATCAAGCAAGCATAATTCACAAGCCAACCATGGTGTCAAGGAGAGAAGAAAATAGCTAAACTCCACTACCAAAGAATCTTTGAGCATAATATGATCAAGACACAAACAAATCACTTGAAGATCTCAAAAAAGGTAAGGAATTTATCATTAGTTTCATTTTAGTTATGCTTTCATATGTATTTTGTTCACTATGCTCCCCCTAAGATATAGGCTTAGATATGTTAGTTTGTTAGTGTGTTGATTTCATTTTATTTTTTTAAATTAACACTTGTTATAACATATTCTCTATTGTTTAAATTATTATGATCACACTTCTTACTAAAGCATTGGAGAATTGGGATTCTTTTTGAAACATTTACAAAGTTGGGCTTTCTAATGAAGCACTTAGAGAATTGGGATTCCTACTAAAGCATTTGGATAATTGGAGGTGATCATGCCCCAATGGAGAAGATAAATAAGGAAATGGCCATGGGTTGGTAAAATAAATGCTTCATCCCTTGGGAATATTACTAATTTATTGATCGATGTTGAACCTCAACTTCACTACTCATTTAACTGATATTTACCCTCAAGATAAAGTGGGGATCTTATACTAGATATAGGTAAATAACCATTATAGATAGACTTATAGATTTAATATGTAACCTTTGCTACCATCAATGACATGCTCTTAAATATAAAACTATAATATTCTGTGCATGAAGAATGCTCATGCCCCATAATCTAATCCAATATGTGCCAACATAAAAAATTGAAATAATGGATGCATGAATAATGTTCATACCCCCAATATGATATAACTAGTAACAAAATGATATTGGATTTTATAAATCTATATCCCATTTTTTTCCAAATTTGAAAAAGTATGAAGAATTGTAACTTATGTTTCTATAAAATGTGTGCATATGCCCAAAAAACTATCCCAATATGCAAACATTTATGCCATAATTTGAACCAAACTAATATGACTCTCTTTATCATGTAATTTATCCTAAATTTTGAATTTTCTATAAATAGAGGTTTAAATATCTATGACAAGACCACTGATATGCCAACTTTTGAGGTGAGATATGTAGCCTAAAAATTACTCATCTTAAAATAAAAGAGTTAACCATATCATATTATGTAAAATGATGTAATAATTTAATAGGATATGTTAACATGTGGAGAAGGTATCATCATAGTAGTTAATATATCATCAAAACATATATCAAATATGTAGTTTAATGCATATTAGTGTCATGTCAAGATAGATACAGTAAGTAGGTGATTTAACCTTTTAGGGTTTTACACACGTAATTCCTATGTTTGGTTAAAGGGATGAGATGTCTAAAATATTTAAATAAATATGCAATAATTAAGTACTGATTTGTTGTGATTTTGACTTTGTTTAACTTTATATAAAAAGCAACAAATAGGGATAAATAGACTTATCTAAAAATTGACAGTTATAGATGATCTGGGTTCTAAAACTTGAGATATAGGTAGTAGTCTATATCATCAATAAGATTCTACTATTAATAAATTCACTAGATAGTCATGCCTAGTTTGGATAATAGCACCATTCATGTATAGTGTCCTCAATGTGTCACTAATGTCCCCTTTGTGGGTCTAGTCTTATTTTAGGGAGCATATGTGCCTATGTATGTATGTTTTATTCTTGTGTGACTAAACCTTGTAGCTTTGTAGTATACCTAAAAAATTTGATTTGATGTGCTAACCATAATCTCCTTACAAGTATGGCATAAGAAATAATTTTATGTGTTTTATTAGGATGGACTATACATCCTCAACACCCCACTATGTAGAGAGTTGACAACATACCAATACTCTAAAGAGGGATCAATTTTGACATAGTTCTCCCACCTAGGGCTTGATGTATGTGCAAGTGAATGATAGAATGAGATTAGATGCCTTAAATGTGCTTGAGCTTTGAAATGATTGAAAATTGGACTTAGCTCTATTGTAGATGGTAGTATGCAAAAATTAGGGTAGAATATGGATCAAATACCTTAATTTTGATAACTTTATCTTTGGTTTGAATAGCTTTTGCATCTATTTCCCATCTAGTGAATAGAGATGGATTAAACTTATATTTATAAGGTTTTTTTACTTGTGCAAATAAGAAAATGATTTTAGTCTGACCTTGGGAGGGGCACAAGTTTGAAAATTTATCTATTGGGAAGAGTTGGGGATAAAGATAGTAGCACCCTATTGGGGAAACTAATGTCATATGGCTGTAGCATCCCAAATATGGCATTAATGTCCTTTTGGTATACTACTGAGAAAGTTGGATTGGGATCTGAGATGATAGTTCTGGGATTGTGTCTTGATTGGTTGCAGGTGACTATAGTCTATTGAATGATTGGAAATATAAGTCTAATGCATAAGGATAGGTCTATGGCTAGCCTAGGGATATGTTAACTCAAGTGACACTCTTAGAATCTAATTACCACTTTTAGGTGATTACATTCCCCCCCCCCTTTTATGTTAATAATGCAACAAAGCAAAATGACTAGTATAAAGGAAAAAAAGTGTACCTAGACTTATCTTGGAAGTGAAGCCCATGTGGCTGAGTTTAAGTATTTGAATTTGGGTTTGCATATGTGAAACATGATCCAATTTAATTTTTTGCTACAAAAATCCATCCTTATTTAACAGATAATCAAAAATAAAAGACTATGTTGAAATGAAATAACTGACTAAAGCTGAGTAAAGAGAGGAAAATAATGAACACACCTCATTGGGTACATGAACCTGGTGAAAACCTATGTGTGTGAATGTGCATAGTGATCATATCATTGAATAACTTGAACTAATTTGATGGCTTTCTCAATCCTCATATGGGTGGCTCAAGAACTCAATCCAATTTTGACACCATCATTGCCCACCCTTGCTTGGTAGATCCTAATCTCTATGAATAGCTTGAATAAGACTATAAGTGTGTAAAACCCTCTCATGTAGGTGGATAAAAAACTCAAGTAGGCCATGAATCCATCATTACCCCCTATGTGAATTAGACACATCTATAATTGTGATGTATAAAGTGCTAAAAGTATCTAACCGATTATTCTAACTATGTATTCAGCTCTATGTCCACTCAGCTATATTAGGCAGCTCTAGGCCACTCAGGATTGGAAACCACTATAGATGGAGTAAGGCATGAATCTGATGATAACATGGAATGTGATAGCAAGTGTATATAGTGTAGCTATTGACATGGATTTTGTCATTCCATCTAATCAACCTATCTAAGATAAGTATATGAAATCTATGTGTCACACACATGCTCTCAATCTAGTATTTGAGTATACTAAATCTGAATTAAGTATGTAATAAATTAATTTGTGTAATTGATCTAAATATATGAGTGATCATATTGTACATGATGCCCCAAATCTAAGTGACTACTATGAATCTAAGTTGAAATTAATGTATATGAGCTAAATTTGAACATAACTACCAAACCTATGATTATATACGTACAAATCTATATTGTACTTGGTGTACTAGTCTAAATGATCTAGGCTATCCTAAAGTTGGGTCTACTAGATAATAATGCCTTGTAGTGGATAGTAGTGCCCTATGGTGCTAGTGTCCTAATATGGGTGTTAATGACTACCTGGTTTGATTTTTATGTGATCTAAACTAACTACTGAGTCTCTATTTTATTTTGTGTCTACTTTGAGTCTAATATCTAAAACTAAGCCTATGTACTAAAATGTATCTATGAAAATCAATGTAAGATCCAATATTTATGAAAACTCTTTGTGAATGCCCCCTCTTTTGAGGGTAGTTGTGAAATCTATGGAAGAACTACCCTCTAAATAAGTAGCTCTAAAAAATGTGTTAGTGAGATCATGTACATGATATTCCAATATAATGTAAAACATAACATCAGATTGTAGATATATTTGAGAATAAATAAGAAATGTAAGATGTATGTTGTAATCTAGAAATGCACAAGGGTGTCAAGATAGATGTAATCAATGTATATAACATCAAAATATGAGTAACTACCTAGGGGGATGGGGAATGATGTCCATCAAGGCTCTCAAGTAGTGTTATCACATAAGTTTTACATTGGTTTTTATGTGGAATAGCTCATTGTCCAACACCTAATGATATAATGGGAAAACCTCTAATTCAGAACTTTAGTGAATTGAGGTTAACCTTCAAAGAAGGATAGCTTCCTTTCACTATAGTTGATGCAACTGATAGGACACCAGTTCTATGAAAAGTTTGCTCTTTATTTGTCTTTTCTCCTAATCTAGAATTTTGATAGGGAAAAGGGATAATTACGAAACTTAAAATGGCAATTGCACTAGATATCTTAGTGGGTCTTAATACTTGCTTGATGAATATAATGGAATAGAGAATTCTATTGAAATGCATTCAACATAAACTCATACAAATGAGAAACAAGAGGCAATATTTAGTTATTCTCACAAAAGGGTAAAGAGTCATTTATTTTAATCAAATAATATTTTCAAAAGGGAAAAAATAGCACAAATGAATCTTTTGTGACTGAAATAAGAAACAAAACTTTCACAAATATTCAAATAACTGGCATACATAGATATTTCTCAAATAAAAAGGCAAATTTCAAACTATTTTCATTCCAAAGGTTATAGCTTGTAGAAAATATATCCAAAATGCATAAATTATATCCTCTAACAATAAAAATATGATTTGGGTCATGGGGTCTGCCCATATTTATACAAAAATATCTCATAGATGAGATGCAGTCATCAAAACTTGAACACCTAGTGAGAAAAACCATGCAAATCTAAAACTTCATGCAAAAAAGGGTGAGTTGATCTATTCCTGACATCTTGGACTTGTACAATGGTTTGGAAAAAGGTATGCAAGAACTTGGCATGGCATGGCATGGTTGGAACTAGAAGATCTCTATGCAATACATCTTCATCTTCAACAACTAAAATAGCTCTTCATGTAAAATAGATGACACCCAAGATAAAATTGACTTTTCAAAAGATAACTAAAGTTACCTTTGAAAAACCCTAACTTGTAAAACACAAGTGAGACTTTTACAAAAAAAATTTAAGTCAATCACTTTTGTCAAAATGTAACTTGCAATTTTCAATTCATGATTTTACACTTTTAGCAATTGTAACTTGTTGAAATAGAAAGAGTAATTTGTAATTACTTTTTAAACCTTTCACATTGTCAAAAAATACAAGTTTCTCTTTATCACAAAGAGATATAAAAAATAGTTGTTTCTTCATAATTACAACTTACAATGTTTTGAAAACATGTAAAAATATTTCAAAATAATGTTAATGAACATTCATAATTTCCTCATATTTCTTATCCTTCTTAGCTTGGAGTTTTTGAGCATATACATCAAAGGCCTTGAAAACTTCTTATACTCGCTCTTCATCTGGTCCGTAGGAGTAAATGTGAGAAGTTGAATAATCTTCTTGGACATCAAATAATACTCTTTTGAAAGTGTTTATTCACTGCATCTCCATTCTTATCTTATCCATTGCATTTTCATATCTGACAAACATGTGGATAGAATTCAGGTGAAGATTATATCCTTTGTAGATTCTTCTTCAACAACCTCCTTGAACTTATTTTGGACCTCTTCAACCTATAGGGGATTCTCTAAGTCATATGTTGGTTGACATGACATCATATTCATCATTCCTTTGATGTCATACAACATGTCAATATGTTTATCATGAGCAACCTTGGCATGGTGAGCAGACTTTATTAGTATCCTTATTTGAAATTTAGCTAACCTATGCAATTCCTCATGCTCGACCTAATTCTTTAGTATATTCTCAAAAATGAGTATATCTACATCAATTGAACCTACAACTATCAATTTTGGATAATATATATTCAAGGTTTGAATCTCCCTTTCATATTTATTAACTTATTCCTTCAAAATATTCTTTGTCTCTTTGATCATTTCATATTGATCGATTATTGATACAATGACCTTATTTCCCTTAGAAATGAGTTCCTCAGACCACTCTTTTGTATCCCTTCCCATGTGATCAATCTCTTGAACTAAATTAATTTTGGCTTGATCTGGAATCTAATTGATTGGATGTAATATATGTGGTTGTTTTGATGATTCACAAGGATTTATAAATTGGTTCAAATTTGTTGTAAGCTGATCCACTTTTCTCTTTAGTTCATCCTTGGTGGCCTTGTCATGATCAATCCTTTTGAAGATAGAATTGATGCCAAATTGCACATCATGTTTGATCCCTTCTCTTGTTGGTCATCCAAGGTGAATCTTAGAAATATGATAATCCCCTACCATAAGATTTTCTTAATATTTGTCTGATGGGGGACCATAATTTTAACATACATCTCCCTCTTATCATCATTAAATATCTTAGAGAAGGTCCTGGGAGTAGGTTTGGAATTCTTCTTGACCTTTGAGAGACCAAAGTACAATGTGCTAGGATCAATCACCTACTTTCTCTTCTTCCATACTAATTAGGCTAACCAACTAGGAGTAGCCTCTTGTTGTTTTGACATTTTTACAAAAAAATCAACAACTGATGTAGCTACACTAGAAAACACTATGACTATTGTATACTCCTAGGTAGATGTTGTCATTGGTTTCTAAGGAGGTGCATGTGAAAGTTTACTTTCATCAGTAGGTTGAAAATAAATGTTTGCATCAAGCACCTGAATTTCTCCAATCTCCACTGAAGGAGTTGTGGAAATAGTGGAAGTGGATGAGGTGGGGGCAACATAAATAGTTGTGTCCTTTGAGGAAGTGTAAGATGGGATAGACAAAGGGATTGTGAATTTGGGAACATGGGGAAGAGTGGAAGCCAAAGCATTAAATGAATCAATGATATGTGTGTGACCACTTAGGGTTGGTGATGTAAGTAAAGTGAGTGGAGATGAAAGTGAATCAATGTTTACCTCAGGAGTTGGGATAGCTTGTAGGACTAAAGTCAAGATGACTGAGTCTGTAGCTTTGTACTATTGGGTGGTGTTGGAAATTAATGGGGATGAAATGGAAAGAGGGAATGGAATGAAAGGGGAAAGTGAAATTGTAGGAAAGGAAGGTGGAGTGGAAACTTGACATTCCACCAACAAGGGACCCTAAGTGTCCACTTGACTCAATTATGCTAGTTACACTTGGATTATTGTGGTTGGAATGATAGGTGGAGTGGAAACTAAAGATGTAAGGGGAGTGAAAACTTGAGGTGGATTAGAGACTATAGGTGAGATGGAAACTGAGGATGTTGGAGGAGTAGAGGTGGGAGGTGGAGGTGTTGAAACCTCTGGAGCAATTTAGATAGGAGGATATTATGACACTTATAGGAATTGAAGGTGTAGAAGCATGTGTTATTGTTACATCTTTAGATGAAATATTAATTGGTTATTCTATAGCTTCTCTTTATGTGCTTAATTCCACATTATTCACCTTAGTCTTTTTCTTTTTATTCTTCTTCTCAGGCTCTTCTAATGATTCTCCTATACCCTCTTCAGATGGATTGATCCCCTCTGCTTTAAGCTTTAGAAGCTTTTGTCTGACCCCAATTATTTATCTTGTTATCTACACTCCCTTACTCCTCAGCCAATTTATAGTTATGTTAATCACATGTGACATTCTATCAAATATAAAAAGGGACTTTTGAGTTGACCACCTAATTAGTGGTAAGTTTCATGTGATGATTTGTGTATAATATATTAGGTCCACTACAGAGTCATCATCCTCCAAGTCATCTGAGATTGGTGCTAGATCATAATATTTGATTTATTGTAGGGACATCCTAAAATAATCCCTCATCCTAACTCTTTCTTCATCTTCACAATCCTCCCAATAATATTCATAATATGGCACATGAGCATATGTTGCAAGTGTTAGTGTGCTAGTGATCTTTCCATATACATCAAGATATGGCCTTGACTCCAAAGTCTTAAGCATCATCTAATACATTTCAGCCTCAACACATTTGGCCTTAAGGAGGGATTGGCATGTGTACCTACCAATAAAAATTGGGAAATGTATCCCTGACTTATGCCTATTAGAGAGGAGTTTATGAGTCTCTACGAGTTGCCTGATCAAATCCAACAATACCCATTTATTAATAACATATCAGGGAAGGGTGTAGGGACAACCATCAAACTTGGCTGCCCTGATGTAAGAAAATGTGGGATATTGTATGAAATAAGAACCTCATTTTCTGATCTCATCCACTATTGATTTTGAGAACCTTATTCTCCCAAGTTCCTTATCAAACATGATAATGATGCAATAGATGAAATCATCATTCACTTTCATAAAATGTTGTCTACTATCCTTAAAAGTGAGTTCAGGGTAGTAGTTGTATACTCTATTTATCTCCTCAATAACTATGTTAAGGCCTGGGAATAGTCTTCCTTTGGCCAAAATGTATACAATGTAGGAGATCATATATAATTTTCCCATTATTTGTACCTCCATCAATTATTTGTGGAGGGAATCACTTATTAACTGGGCCCAATGAATGTATGTATTATTCTTTCAATTAACCCAGATGTATTGGTACATCCACTCTTGTAAACACTTGGTATTAGGACTGCCAGTGACTTGGTGCAACAATATGATAATATCTCCTACTTCATTAATGAAATCAGGCCTGTACATGGTCTTTGGTAACCGAGTGGAGGAATGTTTGGGGAATTTGAGACACTATTTGTTAATTATTTTTTGACACCCATCTCAATTATCCTCTTAGAATTGTTCAAATGTTTGTGGAGTTATATCTAGATAACTCTCAAATTCTAAGATTATAAACACTGAGTTGATGAAGTCAAGGTCTAGTTTCAAAATATTTTCTCCTTTTCCATTGTATACTTCTCTTCTATTGGGATCATAGTTTTGGGACATTATGAGCACCAACTCAGGGCTCTAAACTAATAATGGGAAGGCTTCAACTTGTGTTAATATAGAGTCATATATAGTCTCAACCTAGTCAATATACTCTCAACCTAGTCATTTTTAAAGTCTACACCTATCCTAGCCCAAAAATATCCTAGGCCAATATGAGCTAAATCCATATCTTTAATCTATAATGTGTTAGAATCCAAATTGGGAGTCATTATAGGGCCTTTATATGTGAAATTCATTTCCTTAGGAGATATGTAAATTGAATTTATTACTTGTGAGAAACCAATTATGAAAGCTGGTAGGATCTAAAGGTGTTTAGAGCAGTTCAAATATCTGGTAGAACTAGGAGGTGCTTGAAGTAGGTGAAATATCCATGGAAGTAGAAGGTACCTGAATTAGGTTGAAGTTCCATAGATATGGAATGTGTTTCAAGCAATGCAAACTTCTATGGGGATGATATTTGTCTAGAGTAGGTCCACTTTCCACAAAGATGTAGGATATCACAGGGGTCTCAGGTGCTTGAAGCAATGCTAAAGCCCATAGAGGTTGAAGGTGTTTGAGATAGGTATAAAGTCCATAGGGATGTTAGAGTATTTTATGGAATATTTTATAGTTTGAAAAAATGAGATATGCTTGGGAATATTCTACTCAACCAAGCAAAAAATCTAGATTTTGATTGCAAAATCTTGAAGGGAAAACTAAGGGTTTTTGGTAATTAAATTATTTAGGAAAAAAACCCTAGAAAATCCTAGAAGTCTCTAAAATATATAATTACAATGTAAACACTTGAAATAACAACCAAAATTGATCCTCTAACTATTACAATGACAATCCAAAAGAACCCCCAAAGTAGACAATCTCAACGAAATGCTAACATTGGAAAAAATAACTTTACAAGAAACTGCAAATAATTTAAAAGCTTCATGTGTAAGAACAATGGAAAAAAATCACAAGGAAAGTACCATGAAAAATAGCAAAGATGATGTGGAATATTTTTTGCATTCGTGGCTCAAACTTTTAGGTACTTTCTTAGCACATGGATCAAGGCTTAGAAGGTGCAAAAACTATTATTAAAGCTCAATAAACTTACTTAGAATTTAAACAAATGATAAACAATCCCCAAATGACTTATTATATATATATATTTATATATATATATATATATATATATAATATTATGATTAATGTATTTATGGTAGTTGGTGGTGGAGCTAGGAGTTACTTGGAGTAGGTCCCTTGTCCATGGAAAATGAATGGCTTGGTTTGATGAAAGGTAGAACTCACCAAGCACTTTGCACATTTTTAAATGTGTAAAGTGCACTTTGGGTTTTGAATTGCACAGAAGGGGGTATTTATGTTTTATAATATCTAGAGCCCACCATGAATTTTTCACATTTGTAATTGTGTAAAGTTCTTGGTGAGTTTCAGAATCTGTCAGTTTGGATGCTTTATGGGTTGCAGGGGCCGTCATGCATTTTGCATATTTACAACATGCAAAATGGATCTAGAGTTCTAGATTCCACAGTTCAAAAGGGAAAGATGTTTTTTTGATGGTTTTATGGGATTTTCTAAAAAACAAAGGGGGTCTCCCTTAGGGTATTAGATATAATGATATTCCTGAGACAAAAATATCAACATTTTTGGTGACCTCTATGGAATGATTTCTTACTAATCAGTTTTAACCCAGTAGCCTTCTCTACATTGGGAATGGAGTCAATCATTAGATTTGAAAAACTTTAACCTAAGGGCAAATGAACTGGGAATTGCTTAGACATGATAAAATAAAAAAACACAGACAAATAAAATGAGGAAAAATAAACACAACCTAAGGAAACCAAAACTCGTAATGAGTTGATATGTGCATAAACACTTATTAAAAGACACAACTAACCTTACTATATAAGATATATATATTTTTTTAAAAATGAGTTCCTACCTCAAAATCAAGCTTTGAGGTATATCCCATTAATAAGGATAGGCAGTTCTTCTCCAGCAAGCTTTGAGAGATATAATGCATTGGTTCCTTTACACTAAGTAATAATGTATGGACTACTCCATATTACATCAAATTTGGTATGTTTCCCTGATTTAGCCCTATCTACATCCCATTTGAGGATAATATGCCCTTCATTAAAGTTCCTTTTAGATGTCTTTTTGTCAAAAGTCTTCTTGGCTTGGGCCTAATTAGCTTCCAAGACCTTTAATGCTTGGTTCCTAATTTCTTTGAGTTCCATGATCTCAAGCAATCTTACCATTATTACATAATTATCAATCAAGACTAATTGGTGATTGAGATCTAGAGATGGTATCTTAATTGATAATGGGAATCAAGCCTCTCTTGTGTTAAGCACGGGATATACTAAGAGGGGGGGTGAATCAGTATATCATATATCTTATAAATCTTTCCTTTAACCAAATTACACTTAATCAAACATTCAAGATATGCAATAAAACTCAAATAATAAACATCACACAAGATAGAGAGAGACACCAGATATAACGTGGAAACCCAATGTGGGAAAAACCACAGAGAACAATCTCAAGTATATTCATGAGAAACAACCCACAGGAGCACCATACCCCTTTACCGAGTACCAACCCAACTACAATTCATGAGCACCAACCCATAGGAGCACCACACCCCTTTGCCAAGCACCAACCCAGCTACTATTCATGAGCACCAACCCACAAGAGCACCAACCCCTTTGTCGAGCACCAACCCACAGGGGTACCAACCTCTTTGTGTATACCACACACCTATCTCTCAATGTTTCTATCTCAACAAATGATAGATCAATACAACATCTCTTTCCTCTCTCTCACTTTTGCTCTTCTAAGCTAGATATAACAAATACAAATCATATTCATCTCTCACAATTGCTCTTCTAAGCTAGATATTACAATATCAAATCAACCTCTATCACTCTTATTAAAAATGGCTTCTCAAGCCTTTATTTATGACTTTCCAAATGACCTTTGGCCTTCCCCCTTTGTGACCCTTCAATCCTCATGGAAAATGGTGCCAAACTTGTATGACCCTTCATATTCAAGCCTTTGAAAAGTCATGTGGTGACCCTTCATGACCAAAAACGTCCTTCCCACTTTTGTCCTTATCTTTGGTGACTTTTCATATTCCTCAAAGTGTCCCTTCATGATAAATTGTGCCCTTACTCTTTTGTCTTCACTTGGTGACTCTTGGTATTCCCCAAGATGACTCTTCATGGGAAAATGCATCCCATCCTTCTTTTGTCTTTATCCCGTGGCACTTTAACTTCTGCACGGGCCCTTATTTTGTCTCATATGCAACCAAAAATATATTCATTAATATTAAATAAATATTAACTCACATTAGCCAAGATAAACAACATTAAATGTAATGGGGCCTTTATCACCAATAATACTAGACCTTTGACATCAATGATAATATTTCCAACAATCTCCCCCTTTGTCATTGATGGCAACCTCAATCCTGAAACTACCACATCTTGTCACCTGCACATACCATCCTCTGAAAACATACAGTAACTCCCCCTTACTGTAGCAACCTGTACCTATTCCCTGTACCTATTTTATGGACCTATACCTGTACTTGTACCTGTTATTCTCCCCCTTTGACATCAATGGCAAAGGGCCCACTTGGAGCTAACACTTAGCTCCCCCTCAACTGATGCTAAACATCAATGGCAGGAAGTAATAGAAATTAGTCCCAACTCCTCTCACCGATCTTTGAATGTATCCTTTGATCGTGCCTTTGAGAAGATATCTGACAATACATACACATTATTCCCTGTCCTTTGAGCATCTGCAATCAACTCATTTGAATCTTTTCTTCTAATCTCACAACCTTCTTTATGAAACTTTAATGTATATCCTTGATCACATATTTGACTAACACTCAACAAATTATGCTTAAGACCTTTTACATACAAAACATTTTTAGTCTTAGTTCTACCATAATCCAAACTCAAAGTACCTTTTTCGGCTATCTTGGCAGTGGTTTTATCTTCGAATCTCACTGTACCACCATTGATGTTCTTTAGAGATATGAATTTACTTTTATCTCCTGTCATATAACTTGAACATCCACTATTAATTAACCATGGCTGATCTTTACCTTTTACATGCAGGGTTGTCTGAACCATCATAGAATCTTCATGTTGTTTCTTCTACCATGTACATGTCTAAACCTTCTCCCTGATGAATGGAGCTTTGAGATTCTGATCCTTCTTCTTGATGAATGGAACTTTGAAGCTCTGATCTTTCTTGACTAACTCGAACATGCTTCTACAATACTGAGCTATGTGTCTGAAGTTTTTGTACTTGTAGCATACTATGGTCTCTTCATCAAAGCTTGATAGAGGAGAAAAATAGTTGTCTTTTGCTTGAATCTACTTGACTTTCCTTCTCCTTATTTCTAAAATTGTTAGCTCTTTTTCTACATTTTAATTTCTTGTGGCCATATCCATTACAATAAAAACAATAGCCATAAAAATAAGACATGTTTGTATATCTCTGACCTGATTCCCTTTTGTAGCTTTGTTCATTCCAGCCATCTCTGTTTGGAATGTCATCTGTATTCTTCACTTCTCTCCTTTTTGTTTTCTCTTGTGTAAGATCTTTAGCATAGCTATTTTTTTTTCAAAACTAATCTCTGTCTTATCTGAATATGCTTTTTGACTTTCCAATATCTTATTCAGCATGTTAGTGCTATCTTCAAATTTTGAATCACTGACTACTTTATCACTGACTGCTTTCTTAATATCTTCTTTTAAAGAGGCAATTTCAATAACATACCTTTGACATTATTTTTTTGCTATTTCCAACTGTGTTGTGAGGTCTTCTTCATTCTTCTTGGCATCTTCAAAGTGTTCTTATAGATCTTCAATCATTTCCTTTGACTCTTGTTCATTTTTCTCTATCTGGCGCTTTAATCTTCGATTCTTCTTTTGAACAGCTTCTAACTCTTCTAAGGCACAAATGAGCTCTCCTTCCATATTCACTTCATCTTCCTCCTCTTCTTCTTCTTGATCACCTTCATGTATGGCCATGAATAGAATCTCTTCTTCTTCTGAATCACTAACTCCACTATCTTTGCCTGAACTAGGATCCTTAGAATACAGGCTCTTCTTCTCGAAACCCTTCTTAGATTTGCCTTTGAAATTCTTCTTGTATGTAGGCTTGTCTTCTTCATCATCATTGACCTTATCTGGGCATCTAGCTGAAAAATGTCCAATCTTTCCATAATTAAAACATTTAAAAGGTAATTTTCCTTGATATTTACCTGTTCCTCTTTTCGGCTTGTGAATGAAAAGTGGTCCATTGTCATCTTCATCATCACTGGAACTATCACTTTATTCTTGAATCTTAGCTTTCTCCTTCTTTGATGTCTTGAAAGCTATTTCTCTCTTTGAGGGTATATCTTGTTCTGTCCACATCTCATATGCCGTGAGAATACCATGAAGCTCATTCATCTTTAGTTTGGCTAAATTCTTCATCTCCTCGATTGCCGAAACCTTTGCATCATATCTCATTGGTAGAGATCTCAAAACCTTTTTCACCACCATTGACTCATCCAACATTTCTCCAAGACCTTGAATTTGATTTACAACTTGATCAACTCGCAAAAGATAACTTGCTATATCTTCTTCTTATTCCATCTTCAAACTTTCAAACTACCTTCTAAAAGTCTGCAACTTAGCTTACTGAACCTTTCCATCACCTTTGTAAATATTCTCAAGTTCTACCCAAGTTTCATGAGCAGATTTACATTACATAACTTTAACAAATTTAGATTCACATAAACCACATAAAATATCATTTAAAGCTTTAGCATTACATTCACTTGCCTTCTTTTCTACTGGAGTAATTGCAAATGTCTGTGGCTCTTCATATTCCTCCACTACTGCTTTCCATATGTCAAATCCAAGGGCCATCAAATAAACCTTCATTCTCATGCTCCAAAAATCATAATTCATCCCATCAAACAAAGGTGACTTATTTTTAGAAAATCCTTCTTGTGACCCAACCATCGTGCTTTCCTGATCTACCTTCAAGCTGTAAAACTTTTCAAAAAGGAACCTGCTCTGATACCAATTGTTAAGCATGGGATATACTAAGAGGGGGGGTGAATCAGTATATCATATATCTTATAAATCTTTCCTTTAACCAAATTCCACTTAATCAAACATTCAAGATATGTAATAACACTCAAACAATAAACATCACACAAGATAGAGAGAGACACTAAAAATAACGTGGAAACCCAATGTGGGAAAACCATGGAGAACAATCTCAAGTATATTCATGAGAAATAACCCATAAGAGCACCATACCCCTTTGTCGAGTACCAACCCAGCTACAATTCATGAGCACCAACCCACAAGAGCACCACACCACTTTGTGTATACCACACACCTATCTCTCAATGTTGTTATCTCAACAAATGATAGATCAATACAACATCTCTTTCCTCTCTCTCACTTTTGCTCTTCTAAGCTAGATATAACAAATACAAATCATATTCATCTCTCACAATTACTCTTCTAAGCTAGATATTACAATATCAAATCAACCTCTATCACTCTTATTACAAATGGCTTCTCAAGCCTTTATTTATAGCTTTCCAAATGACCTTTGGCCTTCCCCCTTTGTGACCCTTCAATCCTCATGGAAAATGGCACCAAACTTGTATGACACTTCATATTCAAGCCTTTGAAAAGTCATGTGGTGACCCTTCATGACCAAAAACGTCCTTCCCACTTTTGTCCTTATCTTTGGTGACTTTTCATATTCCTCAAAGTGTCCCTTCATGAGAAATTGTGCCCTTACTCTTTTGTCTTCACTTGGTGACTCTTGGTATTCCCCAAGATGACTCTTCATGGGAAAATGTGTCCCATCCTTCTTTTGTCTTTATCCCGTGGCTCTTTGACTTCTCCATGGGCCCTTCTTTTGTCTCATATGTAACCAAAAATATATTTATTAATATTAAATAAATATTAACTCACATTAGCCAAGATAAACAACATTAAATGCAATGGGGCCTTTATCACCAACAATACTATACCTTTGATATCAATGACAATATTTCCAACATCTTGCATAACATAAAAGGTGAATTACCTATGTATCTCTTAGGAGTGATTATATTAGACCAAAGTGCTGATTTCAACTTTGTATGCCAAGATCTTTGGTTATCTTCTATTGTTCTTGATAATCCTGATGAGGTTATTATTGGTTGACTCAGCTAAGCCATTACCCTAAGGATAATAATTATAAAAAGTGATCAAATACACATTATGCTTGACAACCCATTCACTAACCTATGTACCCATGAAATATTTAGCATTATTAGAGATAATAGTGTAGGGTACACCAAATCTTAACACTATATTGTCCATAAAATCTAGAATTGATGCCTTCATAGCATATTTTAGTACAATTGCTTTGATCTATCATGTAAAATAATTTATTGCTGTGATGACCCATTTATGCTCTGCAATCGACAGTGGATTGATCATACCTATAAAGTCTAGTCCCCATTGGGAAAATGGTTGATCTACTTGAATGGGTCGAAGAAGAAAGGCTACTAACTTTTTCTTGTTAGTGAAGTAGGCACACTTTTCATAGTTCCTCACCTATTGGAGGGCATCTTTGAATAATTCAAGCCAATAATAACTTGCTCTCACTATCTTGATGGTCATAGTCCTTATAGATAAATGTCTTCCTGATGGGCCATCATGAAATTCCTAGAGTGCCTTAGAAACTTGATCATACTTAATACATCTTAACATGAATCCATTCATATCCTTTCTAAATATTACTCTATCAATAAGAACATAAGGGATAGATTGGAGTCTATAACACTTTTTCTTAGAATGTTGAAGATCATATGGATACTCACTGATCTATAGGAAGTTGGTCATGTCTTAGATCTAGATATTGTAAATAGGTGGGTTAGCTGGTTGAGACGCATTTTGGGCATATACTACTTCAAGTGTTGGTTCAACAAATTTAATATTGGAAGCTAACTATTCACATAAATATTTTCTTCTTACCATCTTGGTAACTTTGATGTCCATGTCATATTTCATGACCTCAGTAATCCATCCTGCTCACTTTTCATTTATCTCCCAGCTGCTCAAGAACTCTTTTACACTTGGGTGACTTACCATCAGATGAATTTTATTATTAGAGAGCATATGCCTAAATTTTTTAAGATCTTTAATCATGGCATATACCTACTTTTCCACAAAACTATAATTCTACTCATATCCTTTTAAGGATTGGCTGAAGAAAGATATCAACTATTCCAGTTGTTCTTGATTGTGTTGAGTTAGAATGGTTGAGATGTTTTAATGCCCTCTGAACTCATAAAGAATGAAGTCTTTCTCATAATTTTGGTTGACCAAGGTAGGATCCTGAGAGATATCTTATTTGATGGCCTGAAAACTATCTCTTTTATCTTGTGTGCAATTAAAGATGGTATCCTTCTTGAGCATTACATTGAGGGGTTTTACCAAGGAGGAAAAATTTAGGACAAATCCTCTCAAAAAATTAATCTTCCCAAGGAAACTTTGAAGTCGTTTCTTATGGCTTGGTAGTGCTAATGTAGATATAGCACTAACTCCTTTGGGTCTATTGCAAGACCTTCCTTTGACACTATGTTTCCCAATAGTTTCCCTTCATGGACCAAAAAAATTCACTTCTTTGGGTTTAAGGAAACCCAAAATTCTTTAAACCTTTCAAAAAAAATTCTAAGGTGCTACAAATGTGCTTCAACATGCTTTGAGTAGACGGTGATATCATCCACATATACCAATATCATTTCATTTATAATTCCTTTGAACGCCATATCCATGGCTCTTTGAACTGTTGCTCTAGTATTGATCAAACTAAATGACATCTTTTTGTATGTATATGTGCCCCATTTTGTGTTAAAGGTAGTTTTATGCTCGTTTGACTCTTGTACCAGGATTTGGTTATAGTCAAAATAGTCATCTAGGAGAGAAAACCTTTCAGATCTTGCTATAAATTGTAAAATTTACTCCATAGGTAGGAGAGTATAGTAATCCTTTAGGGATGCTTTATTCAGGTCTCTAAAATCCATGCACAACCTAATTTCACTATTTTCCTTTCAGACAGGGACCAGATTGGAAACCTAAGATGAGTGCAAGATGGGAAAAATTATACTAGTTTCTATCAATTTATAAATCTCACTTTTCATCAAGGGTTCTATCTTCATATTAACAAGCCTCTACTTTTTTTTGACAAGCTTAGTGTTTGGATCCAACTCTATTATATGTTGGGCTAGACTAGGATCAAACCCTCTTAGATCATGATAGATATAATTAAAGTGTTAGAGGTACAATCACTAAGAGGGGGGTGAATTAGTGATGTAAGATATTTCAAACTTCAATTGTAATCCTTTCAAAATCTTAATCAATGACCAGAAGAATTCATAAAGCATACAAGATGTTCATACTAATGAATAAGCAAGATGATACAAGATCACACACATAATATAAGATCTCCATGGGAAACCCTCTTGGGGAATAAAACTCACTCTCAAGATTGAAAACACATGGACTACTTATCTTATAAGATGATTACAAACATGAGACCTTTTAGTGAAGCACCCACTTCACAAAGAGCACCCACCTCTAAGTATGAACAAGTACCCACTTGTTCTAGATGTTAATCACCCACATAACACCTTATGAAATCAAAAACTCTATAAATCTGATTATAGATCAATTTGATTGGAAAAATAATTTTTAACACCTCTCTTTGAACTCATCACACACACTAAAACTTGATTATATAAGCAATGCATCCAAACACCATTTTGGATCACTCTAGGCATTTTCACTCATCTTTTATCTGATATGTACTTTAGTCCATCCATTGAGCACACTATCTATGATCTCTTTCCTTCCTCTCTATCTTTTTTTCTCTCAATTCATTCACACAATCAAGAAACCATTACCTTGGTCTTCACATTTTCTAGAATCTTCATGAATATCAAAATCTAGGTTGGCCATAATACTTGCCTTAACCCTTAAGATTTATATCATGCTAACACATAGATCAATATCATCCTCACAAGGCAACCATAACATCCATGGGTCACACTTAAGTATCCATGCCTTTCAATTAGGCCTTATTAGCCCTTATAGGTCTCACAGAGACATATTCACCCATTTAGCACTTCATCAAGCAAAATAAGAATAGAAGATCCATTTCAAATACTTGGGTCCACTCCATATAAATCTTATGACATCTTCAAGTGATTAATACTATCAAAAAACTCTTCTGCTAAAGCTCAAATTGCTTAAATAATATTATGTACATAAGAACACCATAAATAAACAAATAGTCAACTTTGAAGATCCATAACTTCAACTATACAAACATTCATGCTTTATAACTAGATTCTCTAAATGTACCTTGAATTCCTTTACAACTTTTATTTTTACTGCATCAATAAATTCATCCTGAATCAAAAAATAGAGCTAAAAAACTAAGCATTGGTTTTCCCTTATTAATTTGAATATTCAAAGTCCAACGGTCACTGTTCAAATGTTAAACATCAGACACTTTGACCTCATCTCATGTTCTCTATAAATTTTGAACAAATACACACCGTTGATCTTCTCAAAATTAACCTAGAATTTACCTTTAAATGCTCACAATTAATCTTAAATTAGAGCTCCCATGATTGTGCCACTTGGCAACTCTACATGCATTTTTCACATTTGACTCTTTGACTTGACTTGCACTATCAATCTCTATTTGTATAAACACTTGTGAACCATTTATCTTCTATCAACTCAATGAGATTGAGAAAAATGTCACAAGTGCATTTAATTTTAGGAACCTTTGACAATTTGACTTGACATGCACCATTTTATCAAGATCTGGATGATGAACTCTCACCATTAGATCTACTAACTAGTGACCTCAAACTTCAACGTAGTTAAACTTGATGATCTCTAGCCCATCACAGTCTACAAGAACAACTTTAAAGGTTTTTAACTTGATCTATAAAACACTTCAAGAGTCCAAATATTTAGGGTACCTTATTGACACTATAGACAACTTCTCCATGAAAACCTTTGACCTTAGTTAACTTTTTGATTACCTTTATTAAATGCACAAACTTATTGGTTCATTCATACACGCATGACGTGCAATGATGATCTGGTTTCTCTTATGCTAGAAGATGCATGTTTCTCTTTCCAAGTGACACACCATAGCTTCACCAAGACATCTATGGATGCCTCATAACTTTTTCTTTGTCCTTATAGACCTGAAAATGTGCCATATCACTCCAAGATATCAATCTGATGACTTTATCATTAATGCACTAGTACCACAAGCTCTCTTTGACATCAATGCCTATGCTCAATAATCTCCCCCTTTGTCATTGGTGGAAAAACACCCTCATAATGACTTCTTACTCATTTGAACTTCTTCATTATAATCTTTCTCCCCCTTTGACATTAATGACAAAGGGTCTCTTCCTCAACATGCCAACAATCATTCCTCAACATCATGTATGCATCCAAATACTATTTAATGTGCTCAGGATACTTACATACTTTCAAGCATATGAATCAATTGCTCCCCCTTTGACATGTACTAATCTGAACTTGGACTTCTTTGATCCTTTAACTTGACAAACTACTCATAGATCTTAGAAACCTCCCCCTAACATTATGTACATCTCTTCAAAACTCTCAAACTATCTGATTTAGCTCCCCCTAACTTCATGCTCTATCTGGAAAATATCATCTTCAATAAGTATTCTCAATGAACTAGGTTTTCTAGAAACACTTAAAACAATATGGATCTCATAATAACTAGACAATTTCACTTTATCCTCTATAAGCCATCATGGTTTAGAACCTCTTTTTCAAAAAAACACTCTCATGGAACCATGACATACACAACTTGTCATACATATAATTTTGAGACCTTATTCATGATAACAACAATATGATAACACATTCTCCTCCTAATCAAATGACATTTTAATGATTCATATACAAGGAGATGACTCCAAAGCTTTGTCTTAGATAATCAAATGTGGCCTTTGTCAATGGTTTAGTCATAATGTCTGCAAGCTATTATTTTGTAGACATATATTCCAATTTAAAAATTATATTACTTTTTCTCTTAAGAAATGATATCTAATACAAATGTTCTTGGTTTTTAAGTGCATAACAAAATTCTTAAAGATACTAATTTCACTAATATGATCACAATAGATAGGACAAGGTCCATTTATCTTACCTTATAATCTTCCAAGGTTTGTTTCATCCACATTACCTAAGTACAATAGGAAGCAACAACTATATACTCATCTTCTATAGTTGATAGAGATACAAGGGCTTGATTTTTGTTTAGCCAAGACACCAAGCATCAACCCATGAAGAAGACACCACCACTGTACTCTTCCTATCATCTACACATCCTACCCAATTTGCATTAGTGTATGTCTTTAGAGTAAATTATTTACTCATAGGGTACCATAAACCATACTCTATTATGCTCTTGAGATATCTTAAGGTCCTTTTGACTGCTTTCAAGTGAGATTCTCTAGGATCAACTTGAAAACTTTCTACAAGGCCCACTGCTTGCATGATATCAAGCCTATAAGTAGTATAGTATAAGAGACTTCCAATCATGGATCTATATAAAGTTTGATCAACTTTTGGTGAGTCATCTTATTTACTTAGCTTGCATCCAGTGATTTTTGGATTACTTATTAGTTTAAAATACAACATGTCAAACTTTATTAGCATATCTTTGATGTATTTTGCCTATTAAATGAATATCCCTTCATTAAGTTTATTAGTTTGTAACCCTAGGAAGAAAGAAAGTTATCCCAGCATTGGCATTTCAAACTTAGTCTTCATAACATCTACAAACTCTATACTCATGTTGTTATTGTTAGAACCAAATATTATGTCATCAACATAGACTACTACTAGTAATTGATGAGTGCCATCTATCTTGATATAAAAATTACTATCAACTATCCCTTTTTTTAAGCCTTGGCTTAATAGATACTTGTCTAATCTATCATACCAAGTTCTAGGAGCTTGTTTAGGACCATATAAATCCTTATTTTATTTGTAAACATAGTCCTGATTACTTGTCATTAAAAAACTTTTAGGTGGATCAATATAAACTTCTTCATCTAAGTTGCCATTCAAAAATGCAGATTTCACATACATTTGGTAAACTTTGAAACCTTTAAAGCTTATATATAATAAAAATCATCTAATTTCTTCCATTATTTCTATAGGAAAAAATGTCTCATCAAAGTCTATTCCTTCAAATTGAGCATATCCTTTACACACCAGTCTAGCCTTATTTATTATGATCTTTCCTTTCTCATTCATCTTGTTTCTAAAAACCCACTTAGTTCCTATCACTTTTTTTGTCTTTTGGTTTAGGAACCAAATCCCATGTTTCATTTTTTACTATTTGATCAAGTTCCTCCTTTATGGAAAATGTCCAATTGTCATCTTTGTTAGCTTATAAAAACATTTTGGGTTCAATCTTAGATTAAAAAAATTGTGTCTCATTGATTCTAATTAATCAACCTTCTCCTCCTAGTCTACAAACTAGCATTCACATCTCTAATAACTTGAGAAACTAGATGGGTGGAGGGGTTAGCGAGAAGAGGGAGCATGGCCATGGCTATGGCCGTGCTGAAAGCCTAACCCCTGCTGGCGTCTGTGCGGCCCCAAAACCCTTTGTGCTTAAGCGTAGATGACTATATTGCAAGATCTATTACTGCGTGGAACTTTATTTTTGCTTCGGCATTCTGTATAGCGGGTGGACTGCGGATTGGTTTCTAGCCCGAGTTGTTTTGGTTTTGACACGGCGGTTTTATGCTTTGTATAACTTGCTATGTGTGTGGTTGCATGGCTTTGTAGAGCTCATCTTTTATGGTGCAGATCTATTTTTTACCTCTATTTTTTGGTTCGTGGCTATCGTGCAGACCAATACCCTATTCTGAGTGGATCGGTGTTCTCTTCAGTGATATTTTGGATGCCATGGTGGCATTTCCTCTGAGCAGAGGGGGTGATCTCACAGACATCTGGGTGGTTGGAATGAACGGTGGCAGTGCCAGATCTGGGGGTCTTGTTGGTGGTGCAGTCAGTCATGGGCAGTGATGGTTTTGGGATCCATAGTGCTGGTGTGTGGCACTGTAATGATGAGAGCTTATTTGCATGATGGATGCCTTGGTTTTGTTGGGGGAAACCCCTATGAGAGAGCCACTCAATGTGTTATCTAGCGGCTGTTGTTTTGAACTTAGCCCAAACTTTTGGGGTCGCTGGTTTTCAGGCTAGTTTGCCTGGTTTTCAAGCTATTATGCCTAGTTTTAAGGCTATTTTGCCTAGTTTTATTTTGGTCTCTGGGCCATTTTAAACTTGGGGTGTTATAACTAGTTTATTCTGTTGGTTTTAGGTCCCTGTAAAACCTGGTTTAGTCACTATTTTTTAGTGGTTTTGCTTTTCCTGGCAGTTTGTAACATAATATCTTTCTTGATCTGTATAGGGTTTCGGGGCCCCTTCAAAACCTGTTTTTACCTTAATCTAAAACTTGAGAAACTAGATGATCCTTCTATATTCTCTTAGAAGGGGCTTTAGTATCATGTCTTACTTCTTCCTCTTCATCATTTGATTGATTAGGTATGCTTTCATTATTTGAGGATAAAATCCTCAGAAGTGTCAATTATCTACAAGCTAGGCTTCTTGATGTCACTTACCTCTTCAAATCTCACATTAGAGCTTTCAATAACTTTGTGGAGTCTCTTATTGAAACATATATAAGCAAAACTTATGGAAGAATAACCCAATAAGATACCTTCATTAGATCTTGAGTCAAATTTTCAAATATTTTCTTCATTCCTCTTTATAAAACAATTACTCCCAAACACTCTAAAGTGTTTGACATTAGATGCCCTATTTTTCCATAGATCATATAGAATCTTATCACTATTTTCTCTAACTTTTCCTCCATTTAAGATATAAACAGAAGTATTGGCACCCTCTTCCTAAAAACCATTTGAAAGTTTGGAATATTGAAGCATGGTTTCAGTCATCTCTAGGACAGTTCTATTTTTCCTCTCAACTACTCTATCTATTGGGGTGTCCTAGTATCAGAGTATTGCCTTATAATTATTTGTTCCTCACAAAACTCATCAAACTCATAAGACCAAAATTCACCTCCTTTGTCTGATCTTACACACTTTAATCTTGATATTTTTTCATTTTCAACAAGAGTTTTAAATGCTTTAAATTTTTCAATAGCTTCTGATTTCTATTTAAGAAAAAATATACAAGTCATTCTATTGAAGTAATAAATTAATAACCTAAATTAGCTATTAACTTGAATGTCTTGAGCTCTCAAGGATCCACAAAGGTTTGTGTGGATCAACTCCAATGGTATTGTAGTAGAATGCTCCTTAGATTTGTATCTTCTTTTGACTTGCTTTCTATGAAGGCATGCCTTGAAGAGATTATGAGGAATCTTAGTGATTTTAGGCATATGCCTCACTAGTCCTTTTGAACTAATCCTTACTAAATTATCAAAGTTTAGATGTCCAAGTATTCTCTGTCAAATCGAACTTTCCTATAACTAATTCATGAAGCACTTTTATTTATTGGATTCATAGAACACATACAAGTTGTTATCTACCTTGTGAATGTTTACAAATAATTTTCTAGACTTGTAACTTCTCACTTCACACCCTTTATCTTGAAAAGTCACAACATTTACTTGTTTATACATTTGGCTAACACTTAGAAGATTGTGTTTCAAACATTTTACATATAGAACATTTTCAGTTCTAGTATGACCATTATCCAAACTTATAGAGCCTTTCCCAACTATGTTAGTAGAGTTGTTGTTACCAAACCTTACTAAAACTAAATTATGTTTCTTGAGAGAAATAAACTTACTCTTTTCTCTTGTCATATGACTTGAGCATCCACTATCTATGTACCATTTCTTGTTTTCATCCTCTTGAGTATGTAAGGCAGTTTGTACAAACATGGATTCCTTATTTGAGTCATGTTCCTTATTTATTTGAATCTTGGTTTTTTATTTCTTGAACCATTTGATGGTGTCAAGAACTTGAAAGTCCTTTTTCCAAAAGTCCCTTTTACAATACTTGGCTATATATCCCTGTTGATTGCAGTTATAGTAGAGAACCTCATTTATTCTCCTTGGAGAGTAAGTACCATCCTTATATATGTGACCATATTCATTATAATTATAAAAATTTCTATTGAAAACATAACTATATTTGTTCATGCTAATCACCCCTTTAGTTTTATCATCAATACCCCAAGACATCTCATCCATAGATTCTTTTGTAGATCTGGATTTCTACTTGTCTTTAAATAAAAGTGCATCAATATAAGTCATAACTTTACCTTCCAATTGATCCATTATTTGATTCAAATTTGTATGAACCATAACCTAATTTTTTTTTATTGTTGCTTCTGTTATTCCTATTTGTGTCTTCATACTATCATTGCTTGCAAGCATCTCATGACATATAGAGAAAGTCAGGTCTGAATTTTTACTCCCTATCATGTTATTCAATCTTTCAAACTTTTATTTTAGACATTAATATTTTCCCTTGAGAATTTGAGTTCTGATAAAGCACATATTAGTTCACCTTGAAGAAAAATCTCATCCTCTTTGTCATTCATTGTACCTATGATTACCTTCAAAAGGTTATAACTTTGAAGGTTCTACTTTGATACTTATTGTTGGAGGTACAATCACTGGGGAGGTGAATTAGTGATGAAAGATATTTCAAACTTCAATTATAATCCTTTTAAAATCTTAATTAATGACCACAAGCATTCATAAAGCATATAATACGTTCATAATAATGAATAAGCAAGATGATACAAGATCGCACACATAACACAAGATCTACATGGAAAACCCTCTTAGGGAATAAAATCCACTCTCAAGCCTATAAACACATGGACTAATTATCCTATAATATGATTAAAAACATGAGACCTTTTAGTGAAGCACCCATTTCCTAAAGAGCACCCACCCCTAAGTATGAACAAGCACCTACTTGTTCTAGATGTTGAGCGTCCATACAACACCTTATGAAATCAACAACTCCATAACTCTAATTGTAGATCAATCTAATTAGACAAACAATTTTTAACAATTCTATTTTAACTCATCACACACACTCAAACTTGATCATACAAGTAATACATCTAAACACCCATTTTGGATCACTCTAGGCCTCTTCATTTATCTTCAATCTACTCTATACTTTAGTCCATCCATTAAGCATAGTATCTCTAATCTCTTTCCTTTGTCTCTATCTTTTTCTCTCTCAATTCATTCACACAATCAAGAAACCATTACCTTGGTCTTTACATTTTATAGATTCTTCATAAATATCAACATCTAGGTCGACCATAATACTTGCCTTAACCCTTAAGAATTCTATCATGCTAACATGTAACTCAATACCATCCTCACAGGTCAATGATAATATCTATGAGTCACACTTAAGAAGTTATGCCTTTGAATTAGGCTTTAGTATCTCTTATAGGTCTCATGGAGACCTATTCACCCATTTAGCACTTTATCAAGAAAAATAAGAACACACAATCAATTTCAAATCTTTGGTGTTTCACATAAATTTTTCTTTATTTCTTTGAGAAAAAAGTTTTAAAAATTAAAATAAGGGTGAGGTTAGTAGAACCTAGATTTACTTTGCACTCCACGATCTAGATGGTTGTAGATACTCATCTTTGGCATGGGAAGAATGACCTATAGATAAGAAATCACTAAAAATTTGGTTGATTAGTTAGATAGTAGGGTCGATTGCCTAGCAAGCTAGATCCAAGAAGAACAAGCTTCATTGGAGGCTATCAATCCACACTTTTAAATGATAAAGTTTTGAATACGAAAGATAAATTACTTACATGAATAATTGAAGATACTAAAATTAAATACAAAAAGTTCTTGAAAAGAGATGAATTTGACTAATTATAGAAATAAATGATTGGATATTAATGTTAAATGAATTAGAGTGCTTAAAAAAATAGGGTGATATTCTGTGATTAGGTAGAAAGTTAGAAAGTGAGATTTGGAATTGACTTGCTACTAAAATTATCACACAGTGATTATTAATGCTTAGGTGAACCATCAATGCTTAGTTAACTATCATTGGTTGGGTGACCATCAGTAATCAAGGGCAAACCATCGATAGTTAAGTGGCCATCGATGGTTACTATCAAATTTGGTTCAGGTAAGGGTAGGTCTGGTTGGGAAGGTGGTTGAGTGATTTTGGGAGGTGGGTTTAGGCTATAGATTGGTTATGAGATAGAAATAAAGGAACTAATTACTAAAAATAGCTACTTCGCTCTATTTCCTAAAGAATGTTGAGGTGAGTGGCTTAGAACCCACTATAGATCCTAGAACAATTTTGGTAGTGTCAGTTTCTTGGCTATGATTGATGAATTTTAGCACTTGTGCTCTCTATCACTCTCATTGGAAGCTTTCTTAGATTCATCAAAATAAAACCTACAAAAAAAGTTCTGATACAAGAAGCTCTAATAATTGTTGATTCTTCTTGATGACTCTTGATCCCCTTTTCACCTCTTCCTCCTCTCTTTTTATAGAAGGAAGGGAGAGATGAAACAATAAGTTCAAACAAGGTCTCAATAGGTCATCTAATTTTAGTATTAACATGCACAATTATGCGAGTGGCTAAAAATTAAATACAAGGTGGATTTGAGCTAGAGTTAACCCTTAAGGTAGTTTGGGGTTGACCATCAATGATCGATAAGTCAAAGGTATAATGGTCAGAGTTAGTCAGGGTGACTTAGGTTTGGCAGTTGAAAGGTTATGAAGTGGTCTTGAGGGTTCTAGGGTGATCTAGGAATTGGTGCGACATTTAGAACTATAGTGCATATATTTTTAGTGCCTACATTTTCCCCTTTTTTATTATGTAGTTTGTATCTACAAGATACAAAATTAAAAAAATGGAAGGTTAGTTTAAAGGTTTGACTACCTTGAGCATAGGATGAGGTGTTCCCCATCAACCTAAGATTTTATGAGGTGAAACAAAATTAGGTGTAGGTTTGACAAGTGGTGAAGTGTGTAATAACATTAGTTAGAGTGGGAATCGAGGTGAAAACATGTGCACTGAATGAGACTAAATGCATTAGCACATATCGTGCATAGACTCAACTACCATAGTTAAGTTAGGTGGGTAAAAATAAGGTTGGCACTAAAATGATAAGTGACAAGTAGACCAAGTGACTGCATTTAGGTGTGGTGGTTAGGTTTTAATCTTAAATGCAAGTTTCCTAGGAAAGGTTAGTTTATTCACAGGTATCCAAGGTAGAAAGTGCTCTTGGGAAGACACAATTGGGTCGATGCACAAAAATAAAATGAGTTCAATTTGTTCAAGATGGAAATGTAGTCATAGAGATCAAAGTGACAAAAGTAAGGTCATCACAAAACATGCAAAAGTTGGGCCAACATGACTAATATTGAGGTTATGTCGTTATTTATTTGGTTTGGCAAATAATGGGTACTCTAAAGCGAGGTAGTTAGTAATTTTTAGGGTATAAGTGGGTAATAGATACTTTGATCATGTGTGAAATGATAAGTTAGGTTAGAAAAGTTTGAGTAGGTCACCCATCAACTGTCAAGGTCGACCATCGGTGATCACCTACCGACCATCAATGGTTGTACATCAGCCCAAATAGGGGTGATGGTAAAAATACCACTAAGGGTTTTAGTTTTTTATTTGTGCTTTTGACCTTCGATGATTACCTTATGTCTCAAGTGATAAAAATGGTGATGGTGTGTTAGTGTGAGTTGAGTGAGGTTGAGTGGGTGGTGATTGAGGATGTAGAGGGGTTGAAGCAGAGTGTGGGGCATAGTGGTGATTCCAAGGGTTCCTCCATGATAGTGGTCAAGGAATGAGGTAGGTTATATACTTGTATTTATAGAGTAAAGTTGAATTTATGATTGTGTTGTTATTTGGTTAAAATTTTGGGTTAGTTTATGGTTTTCTAAGGTTAGGATTTGTTGTATTTTTTTATTGGTGAAAAGTAGGTATGAAGTGGGATAGTTAAGTAGGTACTTAGTGTTGTGAATGGTAGTAAAGGGTTAGCTTACATGGGTGTAGTGAAAAATTCTAGTGTTTGGAGGTTGTTTGGTCGAGCCATAGGGCTTGAGAATCACTGGTGATCACTACACAGTGATTATCAGTGGTCACCATCTACTGGTGATGGTCAATAGATGACCCCTAAATGGTTATTATGTAGATCATTGATGGTCAACTGCCTGACCATCGATGGTCAAAAGTTGATTTGTGATGGTTCCAAAAGGAACCATTGGTGGTTGGGAAAAGGTTTAGAAAGGGGTAAAGGTGTGGGGTAGAAGGTACAATTGAAGGTTTTAGTTTAGTGGTCAAGTGTTTAGGTTAGTGTTTAAGGGTGTAAGTTAATATGTTTAAGGGTTTAGGTAATGCATATGTGACAAGTTAGAAAAGGTGAATTTGAAGGTATGTTCTCATGTATAGGTTGGATTAGGTGAATTAGGGCATTAGTTATGAACCTTTCAGGTGATGGAACAATTATAAATGCATGATAGAGTACCCTAGATCCTCAATGAGGTGCACTGAGGTGTGAAAAATGTATATTGGGATCATATGACAGAGGTAGGATTAGGAGGCATTAGGTTCTATCAGCACATACTTTAGGACGTAGTGATTTTAATGGCACTCATCAAGAGATGGGATCCATCCACTAACACATTCCTACTACCGACAGGTGAGATCACCATTTTACAAGAGGACATTCACTAGATATTATGTATACCTATAGAGGGTGAGCTGATATACCATATCACAAGTGATGAGAGAGACAAGCATATGGATCACTTTTATGAAGAGGACTTCATGCTTGTGAGGTGGCCCTCAAGAGGTTTTCACTACATACCTTTATATTAGTTGGATAGGGATGTGATATGGCTATTCATAATGATGATGATCTTTATTACCTACTATGCATTATTGAATTCTAGTAGCAGGAGATTTCTATACTTATTGTTGGGGGTTCTAGTGGAGATGTGGTTAGCTTGCATAGTGTTTGAGTGGGAATCAGTATTATTTGTTTAGATCTATTAGGGTTTTTTGGGATATCATGCCCATAAGAGATATGAAATCAGTGTCGGTTTTGTGTTACATTGATGGGATTATGATCATGTCAGAGTATTAAGACTTGGGTGACTACCATGGCACGGTTTTGTTCATATGAATTACAGGGTTGGCTACATGAGGTGGAGAGGTGATTATGTTCTCATAGGACTAAGAGGAGGAGACTAAAACCTTGACTAGTACAAAGACCAATTGGATGCCTTGGTTGTGGGAGATGTGATATGGTGCCCATATGCCATATTTTTAGCATGGGCGAGCTATGCCTGACACACATTATCATTACATAGCTATAGATGGATATTCAGGAGGCAATATCATGATATCTAGATTATCCCTTTTGACAAGGTGAAGAGGTAGTTTGGACTAGTACATGATATCCTCGAGGAGTTCCCTATATATAAAAGGGAGGACATAGAGTTCCCAGTGCCTACTCTAGAGCTTGAGGATGTGTTTGTTGATCATGAGGAGCTACCAATGAGGGATGATATCAATGATGCAGGTGTTACCGATGGGTTTCCTACATGGTTTTAGGCACACTACAATGTATCCATGTTTGGAGGTGATGGTGATCAACATGACATGGATATAGACACAAAGGTGGGGGGTGGTGATAAAAGGGATGTAGATGCCCCAGATAGATAGGCATTGATTATTGACTGGGATCAGACATGGGTAAAACTAGCTACAACACATGCATCCTTAGTGTCAATGACCTAGGAGAGGGATGTAACATAAGGCCAAGTGGCCACTCTTACTAGAGAAAGGGATTAGGATAGGGCTCAGCTTCAGGAGATAGATTCTCTAAGGTAGGTAAGAGGAATACCAATAGTTATGGGACCACTAGGGACTATCTTAATGGTGAGATATGTAGTGACAATCAAGGATCTCTAGTACTATGAGGCCTTAGTTTTTATACATATACCAGATGAGCTTAGATGGGGTGAGTACATAGTTGGGATCACTAGAGGGGCCAATAGTACAACACTAGGTCAGTGGGCTATATTTGTAAGTGAACAGGTAGGCTCAAGAGGGTAAGCTCTAGGAGGTAGTGGTGCTCCAGAGTCTTAGACTATTATGAGACATTGTATTTTTTATGTATCATATGATTGTGATATAACCTTTGAGCTGATGTAGCAAGATTTATATACATTTTTGAGATACATGTATATTATTGTATATATGATCATTATTTTGATTAAGAGCTCATGATATATAGTTGTGATCATGGTTTATGGTTTGTGTTGATGGATGTGATGTTGTTTATTTATGATTATGTTCATATGATTAGCATGTTATGGTTTATGTGTAATCACTTAGCTAGGCATGTGCTGATGTGGCTAGTTAATTTATGCTCATGATGATATTTGATATTAATGGATGTTGTTTATGATATGATAATGTTTATGCTTTATTGGACATGACTATGATGTTTGTGATTGTTGTTATGGTTATGGATGACTATGATGTAATTTATGTTCATGATATGGTTATGGGTTAATGGATTAGAGTTCTATGGATGTGATAGGTTATTTATGATGTTAGGATATGATGATTCTTGTTATGATGATATGTTTTTTTGGGCATGTGGATGAATCTTTGATTTCTTACCTAGATAGGCTTATGATGGATAACATATGTGGATGATGTATGATTGAATAGTGATATACATCTCATGATTAGTTGCTGTGATAATTTATCTCAACAAGGCACAACTAATATTGTGATGATTTATTGACTTATGATGTGATAAAAGGTAATATTGTGATGATTGTATGTTTTTATGATTGGCTATGATGGTTAATATGTTTTTTTGATTAAAAAATTCTTAAACAAGGCACAACACATAATAAAACATATAATTGGTGTTGAAATATTTTTTATGAACTAGATATGATTAGATGAAGGTGGTTAAATCTTAAGATACATAAATTAAGTTAGATAAAAAAACTAAATGTGAAGGAGAGAGGATAATCAAGAGATAAAAGTCATAATTAATATATCAACAATTAGGTATGAGAGAATAAGAAGAAGGCATGATGCTTCTTCTTTGGTAAGGACTAAAACAAACTGAAGGACTTTCAACTTATGAACATAAATCCTTCAAATTTTGTGCATTAACATCCATTAGTTGGTTAAAAAAGGTGTCTTGATCTCATAATGTCAAGTAAGCTCAAAATCCCTTGTTTATAGAGTGTATAAAGGGGAGATGGATGAATATGGAACCTTCTTGTGAGGCTAGATTGTCTCTTTGTAGGTCACCAAAGAGCTAATATAAACAATTCCATGTCATATAAGGTGTAGACTGATTGATGTGGGAAGTCTACCTATGAAATCCAATTATGGCTTCCAAAATTATTATTTTTCTTGTTTCTAATTTTGATAATGGGTCTATTGATCAGGAAATTGATCTATGCAAGAAGCTTCTCATGAATTGCTATGCTTTGATAAATATTATACTCAGCCATCCTTCAAGGGAGTGGTATAAGTTTGTGTGCTTTGTTTAAGGATTTTTATAGCTATCCTTCAAGGGAGCAGTCTACCTTATATTGAGCAATTTTGATATGTTTTGGCATCTATCCTTCAAGGGAGCAGCTTGTGAATACTATAAATGACCCATATGAGTTTTTTATTTTTTATGATTTTTGGAGTGATTTTGTTTTTGATATTGACATGGATTTGCTTATATAGGCTTAAAAAGGCTCAGCTTTATGAAGACAAAACTAGGGTAAAAGAAGGTTGATGATGGGTAAAAGAGGTTTAAGAAACACCAACCATGGGAAACTATCCCATGAGGGGATGAAAAGTACCATGAAGACCATACCATGGGTAGAGCCATGGTACCCATGTTCAATATTAGGCAAAGGATATAATGTATAATCACATTATTTAATTTTAATCAGTTGTCCGTAAAATAAGGAGACGCATGTGGGTGAAAATAAGGTATGAGCTTAAGTTAGACAAAAAGTGAGTTTAATATTTTTTAATAAAAGAAAGGATGCAAATACGAAGCATTGAGGGGCTCAAGTTCTAGTTTACCTTCAAGAGAGGACAACTGATAGGCTTCTAATCCATACTTGTGCATTATGATATAAGGTCCAATCCAATTGAAAGCAAACTTGTTTTGCTTGATTTTTTCCATATTGGTGGCATGTTGATTTTCCTTTAGGATGATGTCTTCGATGTTGAATTCATGCACTTTAAGGTGTTTTTTATATGTATGCTTGATTCTCTCTTAATACACATGAAGATGAGTAAGTATAGCTAAAAGATGTTTGTTAAGTAGCTCAAGTTGGGCTAAACATTCTTGATGGTAATCATTCTTAGAAATGAGATCTTTCAGGGATATACAAAGAGAGGGAATTTAGACTTTGAGTGGAAAGATAACCTCAACTCCAAACATAAGAGAGAAAGGGGTAGAAATCGTAGGGGTTCAAATTCTAGTGTGATATGCCCATAAGGTGAAGGGGATGTGTAAATTTTAATCTCGACCAGATGCATTAACCATTTTAGTTAGCATGTTATTAAGAGTTTTGTTAGAAACTTCAACCTGTCCATTTGCTTGTGGATGATAGGGTGATGAAAAACTTGACTTGATGTCAAACATGTCATAAAGACCTTAGAATTATTTGTTTTTGAAATATTTGCCATTTTTGGTGATAATTTTATGAGGAACATCAAAACGATAGATAATATGATGGTTGATAAAGCTGATAATCTTTTTGGCTATTGTTGAGATGAGAGGAATGACATCTACCCATTTAATGAAATATTCTATTTTAGTGATGATTTAATGATGTCTACAAATAATGGGGGTTAATTTCACTAATAACATCCAAACCCCATTGCGATAAAGGATAGAGATCCTTGGATACTTGAAGACTATGGCTAGGTGTGTGATGTAAATTGGAATGTTGTTGATATTTGACACATTTTTTCACATATTCACAACAATATTGGTTAAAGGTGGGCCAATAATAGCCAACGCAAAGGATGCATTTAGTGATGGCTAGACCACTTAAGTGTCCACAAATCCCATCATGCATTTTTTTTATAACATGAAAGGCTTCATGACTATGTAGGCAACGAAAGAGGAGACCATCAAATCCACATTTATAAATAATTCTTCCTAGTATGGTATAACATGAGGTGTTCTAATAAAGTCTCTTTGAGCATTCTTATAAAGGTTGAAAGGGATGATGTCAAGGTTGAGATAGTTGAAGGTTTATTGGTACCAAAGGTCAGGTTGGGTTTCCTCCACATTGAAGATGGTAGGAGAGTTTGATTTGACATAAGAGGGCTATATAAGTTGATGGATAATGATAGATGGCTTAGAGTCAGAGGGTGCAGATGGGATCAAGGATGTGAGAGAAGCCATCATATCGACAAACTTGTTTGTAAATCATGGAGTGGTTTAGATATGGTATTGTTCAAATTATGATAATAGTACATCAACTAGCTATTTTTATTATTTAAAAACATCATTTTTACATTGATAAGAGTCATTGATTTGATTGACAACAAGTTGAGAGTCACCAAAAATGTTGATCATTTTGACTCTCAAAGTTAATGTAGTTTGGAGACCTATCACTAGGTCTTCATAACCAACCATATTATTGGTACATTTAAAATATAGATTGAAGGATAAAAGAAGGGGTTCACCATGAAGGGGGATGAGGATGATTCCAACTCCCCCACCATGTTGACACTTAGATCCATCAAATAACATGGTCACTTGATAGTTGAATTTTGCTTGAGAGAGGGCTGCAATGGACTCATTTGGAAACCTAAGAGGAGGTTAGTTGTCTGCTAATGATGCTTTAGCTAAAATGTTGGTAATGAATTTCCAATTAATTGACTTTTATTGGAAGAAATCAAGGTCAAACTCAGCTAAAAACATGATCCACTTAGCCATACATTGATTTTGGTATGGCTTGGAGTGCATATACTTGAGAGGGTTGGTATTGTTATGACAAAGGTCTTATGGTTGAGAAGGTAGTGGTGAAATTTCATGGCCATGAAGACAAGGCTAGGCAAAGTTTCTTGGTATGGGTGTACTAAGTCTCACACTCTATAAGTATTCAGCTTATATAGTAGATGGATTTATCTTTATGTTTCTCATCTCGATGAGCCAGCATTGCCCCTAAGGAGTGGTTGGTGGTGAAAATATAATGGTAAAAAGGTTGATCTTCCTTGGGAGGAATGAGGATGGGTGGAGACAAAAGGTATTATTTAAGTGAATCAAAGGCCTTTTGACAATCTGTGTTTTATTAAAAAGATACATCTTTATTCAAAAGGTGGTGGAAAGGTTGGCATCAATCAAAGAGCTTAGAGATAAATCAATGAATGGATTGGAGCTTCCCCTACAATCTGTGGAGTTGATTGAGGTGGGTGGGAGGAGGCATGTCAAGGATTACTTTGATTTTGGAAAGATTGACTTCAATTCCTTGAAGGGAGATGATAAATCAATGGAACTTTCTTGACAAGACCCCAAAAATACACTTCTTGGAGTTAAGGTAGACATGGTAATGGATGAGTCATTCAAAGATAATCTTAAGTATGGCCAAATGATCTTTGTGACATTTGGATTTCCCAAAAAGTCATTGACATATTCTTCTATGATTTTTTGAATAAGGTCATGGAAGATGTAGGTCATAGCATGTTGGTAGGTTACACTAGTATTCTTTAGACTAAAAGCCATGACCCTATAGAATAAGTCTCCCTAGGGGGTGATAAAGGTGGTTTTGTGTTGATATTAAAGGGAAATTAAGCTCTAATTGTAACCTAAGAACCCATTTATAAGAGATAAATTCTCATAGCTAGCTATAAGATCAACAAGCTAGTCAATGCTTGGTAAAGGAAAGTCTTCTTTTGGGCAAGCAGGGTTAAGGTCATGAAAGTATACGCAAATGGGAAGTCCCCCTATGGATTTGGTGACATGTATGACATTTGAGAGCCATTGGGGATAATCAATGGGTTGGATGAAATTAATGGGTAGGAGATGTTGAAGCTCTTCTTTGATGAGAAGGGCTATGTGAGGGTGCATTCATCAAAGTTTTTGCCTAATTGGATTGGCATCGTAGTTGGTGACTATGTTGTGGGTAGTGATAGAGGGTTTGATTCCTAACATGTCACTATAAGACCAAGCAAATAATATGTTATGGCCTTACAGGAAGGGGGTAAGTCCTAAAGCTCCTCAAAATTTAGTGATTGGCCAATTTTGACAATGCATGGGTTATTCAGAGTACCCAAGTTAAAATCCGTGGTGGATTTGTTCAACATGGTTGAAAACTCAAAAGGAAGAGATTTTTAGATAGAGGAATATTTTGCACCTAGATAGGCAAGAATAGAATCATCATCTTGACAACAAATGGTATTAATGGTAGGAGAGTCATCTTCTGCCATCTTAAGATGAATCATAGGAATGGTTATAGTCACCCCATCCATTTGATAAGTTACGGGTCCAAGGTTGATCATGTTGATGGAAAAAATTTAGGGGGGATAATGTCAGAATCCTTAGTTGTCGATGGGGGAGTAGAATGTGAGGATAGCATTTTCTCATCAATGATGGTAATGGGAGGTGGGTTGGTATGCTTTTTAGGTGACATGAAATAGAGGCCATGATTTTCATGAGATTTTTGGGTCTTGATTAGAAGTAAATCATGTGGCCCATGTTCATCCCAGCCTAGAATAAATCCCTTCTAATCACACCTATAAATATATGTCTTGGAAAACTCTAGTTTATCTAAGTAGGAGAAACTATAGGTGAATGGTCAAGATGAAAAAGAGGTGGTAGAAGTGTCAAGGGGTTTATCAAGTCCCCTATAGATGAAATTAGTTTGAGAAGTTGAGTTCCTGAAAGGAATAATGGCTCCAATATTGGGGTCATAACATAATTTTTAGTCAATATTCCCATACTCTTGAGGAGTAGGAAAGGTGTCTAGTGTCAAAAGGTGATACTCCCCTAATGAAAGATGCTAGAAGGTTGATTCCATAGGGTCTATTATGGGGATTTGGGTGGAATGGATGGATGAATTGGTGTATGCTTCATTGGTAAAAGGAGATGGAGCTTCATTTTTTACTTATGAAGGCTTGTTGGATGAAGAAAGGAGAATGTCATTGGTTCAGTACGTCATATTGCATGATGTAAAAGGACTCAGGTCAACTTATATGGTAACAAATTGACCTTCATGTTCAAATTTGATGCATCAATGCAGGTTAGATGGCATATAGCCCATGGAATGAATCTAAGGGTGTCCCAACAAAATTTTGTATTAGAACTCACTTTATACTACATATAAGAGCTCAGGAAGCATGCAAGGTCCTAGGCGAATGTGAAGGACAATAGTTCCTGAAGTTGTGGCCACGGTATCATTGAATGATTAGAGCACCATTGAGGTTTATGACATAATTTTCTTGGGTAATTTGAGTTGGTTGTAAGCATATAAGGAGATAATGTTGATGCTAGCTCCCCCATCAATCATAACCCTCTTGATAGAGGTTTGGTTGATGTACATAGTAATGAAGAGGGGAGTATTTGGATCATCCAGATGGATAGAGGGTATTTCCAAATCCTTAAAGGTAACAAGATTAGAAATTTTAAGAGCCATAACAAAGGTTGTTATAGGTTGTGGGTCTTTCAGTTGAACCTTAATGGATTACAAAGCCTCAATCATTACTTGGCAGTGATGGGGTGAGGTATTGATTATTTCATACAAACTCATCTTCACTGGTATTTAGTGAATCTATTTGAGAACTACTCATTAGATTGATTTAGACATGTTGGATTGAGATGGACCCAAGATGGACACCTTGGGTTTGGTTGAAGGTAAAGGTGTTGGGTGTTGGCTAGGTGGTTGGTTGGTGGAAGAGGGATATGTCCATGGAATGGACACCTTTTCCTTTCCCTTATACTTTAGTTGAGCTTGTGATCATGTGACCACATGGATGGTATGGATTTGGGAAAGAATTGAGATAGAGGATTTCTTCGGTTCCACTTCACTCTGAGATGAGAGTGGGGGAATAGGTAAGTGTTGGTTGATGGCTCTTGATTCTTGGGTTAATGGTGGGATCATAGGAGGTTCATTTAATAATAAGTAATCCTTGTGATACAATTGATGGATTAACACTTGGAGAGATTTATAGTTCTTAGTATCATGCCCAGGTGTTCTATGGTATAAGCATACTAATTTATCATTATACCAAGATGGTTTAGGACTATGTGGGTTAAATGGTTTGATAAGTGGTAAGGTTAAGCAAGATGCTTGCAATAACCTTTATAGGATGGTTGAGTAAGACTTAGGTAAAGGTGAAAAAGGTGTGGGAGTATTAGGTTTGGTAGTTGAGGTAGAAGCCCTTTGAGGAGTAGGTTTGATGGTACGAGATTTGTGTGAAGGAGCATTCTTGGTGGATGGTTTTTGTATGGATTTATTGGGGGTGAGAAGTGTTGGGGTAGATTCCTAATAAGTATGTGGTTTGGTTATATAAGGCCTCATGAAAATAGTTGAGGATGAAAGTAGGACTGATGGTGCAACCAAAAGTGGTGGTTAGATTTGGGTTTTGTCTAGGATGGTTGGTTTCATTACTAAGGTAAAAGGGTAAGGTCCCAAAATAACAGGCAAAGTGGAAATGGGATGTAGAGTTTTGGTTTGTGGAATCTTGGGTGGTTTAACCTTATTTGTTGGCTTGTTTTAGGGTTTATTTGGTTGGCTTAAATCTAACTTTATTGATGGGTGAGTACAGCTCTGAGTAGAGAGTATTCCTAGGTTTTTGATAGGTGTGGTTACGAGGGAAGTTACTTGGGATCTTTTGGGTGGAATTGGTTTAGTTGGTTCAACTATGGATCAAGGGGTGGAGGTTTCTAAAGGTTTGGTTTGAGTGATGGTGGCTTCAACAATGAAATCAAAAGGTTGGGATGATAGTGGCATGGTTAGAGGCTCTTGCTTGGTTGGGTAAGGAAGCTCGAGATGGTGCCAAAACATGGCATGATCCACGTTGGGTTGGGATATGTACTCTAAGTTTTAAACTAATTTAGAAAAAAGATTATATATTGGGTTTGATCCCTTTGATATTGACCTCAAAGTTAAAACCCATAGGTGGAAAGAGATAAGTGGTCACCTCATCCTTTTCCTCAATCAAAGGCTCTAAGGTTTGGGAAGATGAGTCTCCTATATGAGAGGTAGGTAGAGTGATGTACTCCTTAAGGATGCTTTCCAAAAGAAGAGTGGATTGTTTTATAATAGAGGATAAGGATATGGTGGTAATGGTTGCCTATTTTGGTATGTCTCCCAAAATAGAGGTGGGTAACTCCACTACCTTGATGAGTGGAGAAAGGGGAATAGTTATTTCCTTGGTCTCATTTTCCAAAGGAATGGAAAGTGACTCCACTACCTCAATGAGTAGAGGGGAAGGAAAGGTGGTTTGGGAAATGGTTTCCTCAATAATGAGTTGACTAAGAATTGCATTAATGGTATGGATTTTGTGGTTATGAGTGGATTTTGCTCTATTTTTTTCATTGTTCATGGAAGGGGCATGGTTGGGAAATGGCTATCTAAAGATGTCAAGTGATTGATTTGGGGGTACGTTGGGGTTATCCAATATAAGTTCCCCTTTGTCAATGAGATTTTAGACCACATTATTGAAGGTATTACACATACTAACATTATGTCCAATGACATGATGGAAGTCACTTAATTCGTTCTCCTTATACCAACTAGGTATGAGATGAGAGGAATCAAATTACTATGGAGGTTTTACCAGAGGAAGTTTTATGACATTTACTTTCAAAAAAATTTCCAAGACTAGAGAATATGACTCCCTTAGAAGATTAAATTGTTTTTGGTTGTTGCAGTTTGGGTTTCTAATGTTCTGATGGGACAAACTGGAACACTTAGGTTGGTTAACAATGTGTGAAGGGGTGGTTTTAAGGACAATCACATTCATAGTTCTCTTATTTTTAGTTTTAGTGTTGGTTTGATTTTTAGGTTTATATGAGGGAGTCTCATTTGATTTGAAGGTTTAATTCTTGTTTTTAAATTTTAACTTCTCCTAATTAATGGCTTTGTTCTATAATTTAGGTGCCATAGTGAAAGCTTCATCAAAGGTCCTAAAAGTCTGAACCTGCAAAGTGGAGGAATTGTGTTTGGCACATGCCTGAGTAAAGAATTCAATAATCTTGGGTTAGGGAAAAGATAAAGAGAGTTTATTTATCAAGATTATCTAATGGGATATTAATTTAGTTATGGAATCATCATCAAATTACCAAATGGAATAGAGATCAGAGATGGAAACTTTCTTAGAGATGTTTATGGAAAAGTGATCTAAGAAAGTTTGAGCTAGTTGGGAAAAAGAAAAGATGGAGTGCTTTGTAATAGCATTGCACTAATCAAGTGTTGGACCTTACAAAGACATGGGAAAGGTATGGAGAAGGAGAGAATCATCATAGGTGATCATATAACAAGAATGCTTAAATGCTCTCATATGTTATTGAGGGTCTTCCTTGCTCTAAAATTTTGAAAATTTTGGAAGTTCCCATTGAGGAAGATAAGGTCAAATGAGGATGGATGGATGAATTGGTTTAGTGAAAATTTGGTCGTAAGATAAGAGGTTATGGGCATGAAAAATACATGACTCAAAAGTAGTCATTTTGTCCATTAACATTTTGACAAGGTCTATTTGTGGTTGTATACCCTCATAGTTGTAGGATAGATTATGTTGGGTTTGGGTTGGTATAACATATAGATAACTGGTGGGTGCTTGATAAGCTACCATATATTTGTATGTGGATAAGGGTGGTTGGGATGATGTCACATATGAATACATAAAGGTAGGTGGTTAGGTGGAAGGTATAAGTACATACCCTTGTGGGTTAGGGACATAGCTTGGGTTTTGTGTAATGGGCATTTGTTGGGGGATTGACATAAGTTGGGTTGGAGGTATGGTTGGGTTGGTAGATAGAGGATAGGTGGTAACTTTGGTAGTAATGGGTGGAAGGATAGAAGGTATGGGGACCACCAAGCTCTAAAATGGAGTGGAGATAGGTGGGTTGGAAACAAGAGGAATGGTGGTGACACTAGTAGAGGGTACTCCCATGGTAAGTGGAGTACTGGTGCCCAAAGGTTGGGTTGTTCCTATACTAGAAGGGTTTTTAGTTGGGGTAGAAGGTGTTTTGGTGTTGGTTGGTTAGTTGGGTGGGTTGGTTTTACATGGTGGTAGTGGTGGGATTGTTGGTAGAAGAGGATGTTTGGGTGACCAAAGTTTTGGCAAAAATGGTGGTAATATAATTTTTTCCCATAAGGTGGGATGGCATGCCATAGGGTGAGTCAATAGGAGCAAGTAAATTAGGGTTATAGTGAGATATGGTGTTAAGATAATGTTGGAGGGATATGGGGTTGTTATCTAGAAAGGTGGTGAAATTTGCATCACCTTGGGCAACCGTCCAAGGGATTCTAGGACTTTCAAAAGGATAGGGATAACTCTCTACATCAAAGATGTACTCCATAGATGAGGGAGAAGAGGAAGATGGATGACTAGGAGGTGGATCCTAATTTACTTGGTTTCTTAGTTGTTGCCTAGTTAAAACCATGTAAATAAGGGAAAGATGAAGATACAAGAAATATCACAACTCAAACAAAGAGAAGACAAGAAAAATTCAAGGAAACACAACACACACTAAATCACATTAAATCCTAAGGTTCCTTTTAGTCTCTCTTGTGGATTATGCCTTAAACTTTAAGAATTATGTGACTCAACTTGGCTTGTAGAGTAGGTACTATAAAATAAGTCTATGGTTGGTTTCAAGTTGTGTTTAGGTTCTTAAAGAGATTTGTGTTGTAAATCAATACGTGGATTGATATTAGGGCCTACCCCCTCACTTCACACATCATAGTGATAAGGGTGTTGGGTGCTTAGCCAAGATATACCAATTACCAAAGAATATATTTAGCTAGAAAACTGAATGGTTCTCTCCTTGGTGATGAAATCCAAGTAGGATAGCTAGAAAAAGTGACTGTTAGGTGATGAAATCCTAATCGAGCTGTATGTCAATGTTTTTATGATTGATTAGGTATAATTGGTTTGGTATGTGTGTGTGATAAGAGTGAAGCTACGATTAATTCACTTGACTAATTAAGCTATGCGAGTTAAAATAAGTAAGAAATCAATGTATGCAGTAAATTTTAAGTTCAAAATGAAAATTTGATTTTTTTTGTATGAATAAAAAAATAAGAATAAAAAGCACCTAGATGCAAATATGAACCCCAATAAAATACTCAATGGTCCCACCAAGCATGTCAGAATGTTTCACAAAAAAAATTCTTTATTTCTCTGAGAAGAAAGTTGTAAAATTTAAAATAAAAGTGAGGTTAGTATAACTTGGATTTGGTTTGTGCTCTATGATCTAGATGGTTGTAGATACTCCTCTTTGGCTTAGAAGGAATGACCTACAGATAAGAAATCACTAAAGAACTAGTTGATTAGTTAGATAGTAAGGTGGATTATCTAATGAGCTAGATCCAAGAAGCACAAGCTTCCTTGGAGGCTATCAATCCACACTTTTAAATGATTAAGTTCTAAATATGAAAGATAAATTATTTGCATGAATAACATAAGATACTAAAATCACATAAAAGAAGTGCTTGAAAAGAAATGAATTCAACTAATTATATCAATAAATGATTGGATATTAATGATAAATGAATCAAAGTGGCTCATAAAATAAGGTGATATTCTGTGATCAGGTAGAAAGTTAGAAAGTGTGATTTAGTTAGGGTCTGATAGGTGGAATTGACTTACTATTGGAATTATCACATAGTGACTATCGGTGGTTGGGTGAACCATCGACGATTAGATAATTATCATTGATTGGGTGACCATCAATGGTCAAAGGTAAACCATTGGTGGTTAAGTGACCATCTATAGTTACTATCAAATTTAGCTTAGGTAAGGGTAGGTCTAGTTGGGAAGGTGGTTTAGTGATTCTAAGAGGTGGGTTTAAGCTGGAGACTGGTTGTGAGATAGAAACAAATGAACTAATTATTGAAAATAGCTACTTAGCTCTATTGTCTAAAGAATGTTGAGGTGAGTGGTTGCAAACCCATTATAGATCCTAGAGAAATTTTGGTAGAGTGTTAGTGTCTTGGCCATGATTTATGAATTGTAGCACTTGTGCTCTCTATCGTGCTCATTTGAATCTTTCCTAGATTTGTCAAAAGAAAACTTGTAAAATAAGTTTTGATACAAGAATATATGATAATTATTGATTCTCCCTAATGATTATTGATCCCCTTTTGCCTCCTCTTCCTCTCTTTTTATAGAAGGAAGGGAGAGGTAAAAAAATAAGTTCAAACAAGGTCTCAACAGGTCATCTAATTTTGGTCTTAACATACATAATTATGTGAGTGGTTAAAAATTAAAAAACAAGGTGGAGTTGAGCTAGAGTTAACCTTTAAAGAAATTAAACATTGACTATTAGTGATCAATACTAACTGTTAGTGATTAGGGGTCAACCATCGATGGTTGACAGGTTAAAGTTAGAATGGTTAGAGTTAGTCTAGGTGACTTAGGTTTAGCAGTTGAAAGGTTGTGAAGTGGTCTTGAGGGGGTCCAGGGGTGATATAGGGGTTGGTGCGACATTTAGAACTGTAGTGTGTGTATTTATAGTGTTTACACTTGGATCCACTCCATATAACCCTTACGACATATTTAGGTGATAATCCCATTAAAACACTCTTCTGCTAAAGCTCAAATTGCTTAAACATTATAAATAGATTCTATGGGTGAGCCTTGAAGCCTTTTACAACTTTTATTTTTACTACATCAAAAAATTCATCTTGGATCAAAAGATATAGCTAAAAAACAAAGCACTAATTTTCCCTCCTCAATTTGAATATTCAAATTCAAATGGTCACTATTCAAATATTAAACATCAAACACTTTGACCTCATCTCGTGCTCCTTGGAAATTTTGAAAAAATATGCATCATCAATATTCTTAGAAGTAACCTATATTTTAACTTGTGTAGACACCTAAATTTGGCCACCGATAACCTCCAACCAAGCTTTTGACCAAATTCCATCAAAGTGCACAATTTGACCTAAAAACATTAAAATGCATTAAATGAGTTGAAATTAAATATATTCAAATACCAATTTTGGTCATAGTATCATTAAATGGGGCAATGCAATTTATGGGCTAGCTAACTTTGATCAAATCATTTTGAGTCAAAATGCCAATTTTGCACTTGGGTGCTCTAGATCATTCTTTTTTGTCAAATCTCTTACACAAGACATGTGCCTTTGTTATTTAGTGTTGGTAACATCTTAAATAGGATAACACATCTGACATTGACTTCCAATTCTAATCCAATCAAATTTTATACCAATAACAAGACATTTTGACCAATTTGATTAATTTGTGCACCAAGAGCCAAATTTTGCACAAAAGTTGATTAATCATGTTTTAGGCTAACTAAACCAAATTAGGGCCTTAAGTTAATTTTTCATTGAACTTGTTGAATAAATCTTTATTGAAAATTGATTTCTATTAATTGCATCATCATGTGACATCATCATATGAGGTGGCATCCATAAGCCATAAATACATAAAATATCAAGATTATGGGTCTCTCATGCCTCATTAAGACCTTCCATGCCTATTCAATTCCTCTTTATCCCAAATATTAATGGGGATATTTGTAAAATGAATTTTATATTTAAATTTATTCATGGCCACACATCTCAATCTTGAGATAGATGGTCATTGTTGATCCTCAAATCATTCAAAAAATATATAAATAGGAGGCCTTGTCTATTGAATTTTAAGTTTCACTTGTGCAAAGTTACCATTCTAAATTGATTCCAAAAATATCTCACATGCCAAAGTTATGATGCCAAAATATTGAAGCCAAAGCCAAGCAAGGTGCCAAGGAGAGATGAAGGTAGTCAAGATTTCATTGATGCAAACTTCGTGAGTACAAATAGAGCAATCCACTAAAACAAAGCATTTAGATCATCCAAGGAAAGTGAAAGATTCTAGTTTTTCCTTACTTTTTAGTTGTGTTTTTCATTTGTTTTTGTTATTAAGCTCACCCTAATAACTAGGCATGAAGGTGTTAGTTTAGTGTGCTTTTGATTTGATTTATCCACTAACACAATACTAATCTCCGCTTCATCATCAAATTCATAGTTTACATAATAACACACCCAATGGGACTATCTTCATGAGAGTGCAACCCACAAATTTTTTTGTATTTCATAACTTTTTTGTATTTCATGAGGTTTTAATTCTTTTTTTGTTGTTTTTATTTTGAGTAAAAATGACCAATAAATAATTCATAAATTTTTATTTAATTAATATTTTTTTCTAATTTTTTTTATTAATATATCTAAATATGTCATTGATATTATCTAAAAAAATCATATAACAATTCTTTATATTTTAGAAGTTATGGCTATTTTAATGACTGTCACTCTCTATTTTTTATTTTTCTGATAAAAATGGTTAGAACAAAGTTACTAACTTTTTTTTATTATTTTTTGGACCTCAAATTTTTCAAATACATACTCCCTGGAGTTCTTGACAATCTCTCAAAATTTCATGTTAAACTAATCTATATTTTAAAAGTTATGTTAAAAATACTGACTGCATATTTTTATATTTTATGTGCAGATTTTATGTGTTATATTTTATTTTTAGCCTTCTAATTTGTTGTTTTTAGGTGTTCATATATTCAATATTATTTTTCAGATATTTTTTCTAACCAATTCTAATCTAATGCATTTTATTTCTTGAGATTATGTCTTCGGGTTGACAAATTTTATCTTTCAAGGTTACTTCATGTGATAAATGTGCTTCAAGACGAAACAAAGTGCTAACATTTTTGTTGCAAGATCTACATGAAAATTCATATAAGAAAACTAAATCAGTGTCTTTCACACTTTATTTTAGTGTTTTAAAATGAATTATAAACTTTCTTTTTGGGCTTAATAAAAAATTTAGATGCTTAAGTGAATGCTCTGATAATTATGCTTTCAAAGTTACAACTTAAGACCAAGGGATCAAAAGAACACCACCTAATCTTTTTTTTGGTGCATAAAATTGAGCACACTTGTCAATTTTTATTTTCAATATTTGTTTAATTATAACTTATTTTTAAAAAATAAGGTTTGCACATGTATGTTCTTTCATTTGTCCCCTTTAGGGAACCCTTGGAATCAAAAATGCCATCTTTATTGCAAAAAACCTAATCCAAAGTTTAGAAAGAATGTCATCTAAAGCACTCCCCAAAAACTTGTCATAGTTTGGGTGACCTTGATAATTACCCTAAAGTCTTTCTTTTTATGTCTTTCATTTCATTTCATCTTATCTTGCGAGGGGGACGTCATTACCTCCCACGAGTTCTTTAGGGAAAATTTGATATGGGGTTTCATCTCCCGGCATTGACTTCACCCGCTCTCACTAGGATCATAATGTTTACGTGGTTAAACCACCTTCTAGTGATGAAGTTTCATATGGGACGTATTTACACTTTAGACATCGCACTATACTGAGCAAGTGATGGATGTAGTGGTTGTAAAAAAGACTAGACCTTTTTGCAACAAGCCAAGTACTGCAGACCCAAAATCCATGTTTTTTTTAAGCATCATTTAACATGAAATTCATTATGTAATTGATTCTCTTAGAGAGGTTCAAAAACTTGTAGATCTTAGATAAATCTCCACTTGCCATGGAAGTATTGTTGGTGCAAGATGCACCTTAAAGTCCATGTCATAGTACTGTCATTTAAGAGAAGGGGGACTGTAAAAACCTTATTATATAATGCACATTTACTTTTTGATGTATACTTAAAATCCTCTCAAATGAAGTATATTGATGGATTTCAAACACACCAAGCAATAGGATCTAAGAGTGATTAATTAGTTGGTTTTGTCCTAGATTAAAGTTTTGTTTGGAGTCAAAACTTGGTGTGAACAAATGATACAAACCAAAACACATTGTCCTCATTTTCCTTTAAATAAAGAGGCATTATTCTACCCGCATGAATCATTAATTTGTCTTGTTCAAAGTTCATCAAAATTTGGAGTCATATCATCAACTTTTGTGCAATTATGTTGCCTAATTGAGTCTAGACCTTTGACAAAGTTTATTTAAGTCCTTCATTTATAATCTAAATTTGAAATTGCACCTTCATAAATTCACAAGGTTAATGTGTTAAGTGGATTCACCATTTGCACTAAACTTGAGGGAACTTAGGTTTTATTTTCAATTTGGGTTGAAGGTAATTGAAGACTCATGATCATTATCACCACTTGATAGAATTAATTCATTTTGTGCTAAACATTTACACTTTGAGTCTATGCACTACAACATTTTGAATTGAGAAAGGTAGTGTTATGCTATCAAATTTGTGTGAAACTATCTTTGCCTTTGAGAGTTTTTGAAACAAGAATTTTGTCACATCTTTTGAGTAGTCTAATGTATTTACGCTGCCCAAAACATTTTAGATATTGTTTCATAGGCCCTCTTGCATAGAGTTCAAATTTGTTTCTACATTTTCAAACCAATTCGAGTGTAAATTTGTGAACCTTTGTCTAACATAGTTATGTCATTCAATTTTTTCTAGCTTATTTGTCAAAATAACCAAGTTTTATACCATTATTTTTGAGAAAACAAACTATCTCTAAAGTATCTTTTGTTTCATATCTTATACCTATTTAATCAAGTTCATGTCCAACAATCAAATGCCTAGTGTTTGTTAGAAGTGTTTCAAATATTTTATATTAAAAATTTCATCTATTTCAAAGTATATCTTTTGACATCATTTGGCAAAGATTCCAAGCACATGCCTTATTTGAATCTAGCTTTTGACGTCGCATTTTGGCCAAAAGACCTAGCAATTTTTAATTTTCTAGTTTAGACTGATTTGAAACACTTTGACCTTAGAATTTGACATTTTGATTTTCAGTTAATTTAATTAATCTTTTTGTGTAAGACGTGTAACATTAGACACTTAACGTTATATTATGTCATCACAAATCTTTGCATAAAACTTTTGATCCTTTTGACGAATCTAGACCAAGTTTGAACATCAAATTTTTAGATAGTGTATTTTTCAAGTTTGAAGACCTCCCTTTGTTGCAAAGCATTGACTATGGATCCCAACATGTAATCCTACACTTTTAGTACATGCATGTACAATCTAAGGGTTAGTAATGTGGTTGCATAAGAAGAAATCATGCAAGACCCCTACACAGATAATAGTGCTTATGATATGGATCCTTATTCCTCTTATAATACTCAATTAGGGGCACAAAGCCAAGATCCATTGGCTAAATATTTGGTTAATATACCAATTTATTTATAATAAGACCAAGAACAAACCATATAATACCTAGCTACAATACACATAACTGATGAACTAGTTCCTCAACAGTTGTACTTTACTAATACACCTTCCACATATGATCCATTTTTATTTGAGCATCATTTTTAGGATAACAAAGAAGAGATTTTGGTTTGAGCCATAGAGGTAAGGGCCAAATTTATAGTATACTTTCCCTATGAGAATTTACCAAGCCTAGTAAGAATGCTCCACAACATAATTTATGATCAACGGGTTTATTCTATCAATCCTTTGGCTCTAGTCCAAATAACATATCATGACCCTAATATGCCTAACAAAAAAAAAAACCTCATAAAAAATCACTTTAACCAAATGCAAATGACACATCAAACCTACCTGAATCTATCATGCAATTTCAATCAGATGACTATGGTGAGCAAACCTTTTATTGACTTAGTTCCTTCAACAAAAGTTTTGATATAGTTAACTAGTCCAAACAATCAAATTTTAGACCCATTCATGCATAACACTTCGGTTGACAAATTATTTCACACCCCAACAATCAAAAAAGTCTCTTCTAATTCTACGTAGTATAGTGCCAAAATATAGTGGATAATGTGCAAGCAATGTCCAATCCACACCAAAATAGTGTTCATACACTAGTAGCTATCCAACAAAATGTGCCTTTAGTTAACGATTCAAGTGCTTCTCAAAATTAGGGAGTAGGAGTTTCTACATCAAAACCTCAACCAAATGCTTCATCAAATGTGCAACCAACAAGATTAGGTAGTCAACTAGCAACAAATGTCATGCCTCAATAATAAAATGTGACAAATCCTACTCCTCAATAAGTGACGAGTAGTATTCCACAACAATAAGCACAATCTAGTGTATCAATGCAACATAATTTGAATATATTACCATATCAAAAAAGGGAAACTAATTTTCCACCTCGTCAGGTGGTGGCAAACATACCTCTTTATTTGTAGACTAGTGTACCAATCCAAAACTAAATAATGACTAGACAACACTATGTAAATATTAGTCGGTGATAAATGCTAGATATTTAACATGGGTTCACTTCCCAATAAGAATTCATGCAAAAAGGAGACTCCCATGTTTTTCAAGTACCTACTAGGCAACAATTGGTTCAAAATGTGTCACATGTTCAGAGATAGGGTCTTGGTTCATACGTTCTCACTTAACAACAAGGTTTGATTAATCAACAACATGTCCCTTTTCAACCAAAATAGACACAGTATAGTTATATCCCTCCATCTCAACCATAAAATCATTCAATTCAATCCTTTATGGCTAACCTAAACTAGAATATTGCACAACCAAACATGTAATTTCAAGTACATCCTAATCCATGTATGCTTATTTCTTGTCTATTTTCCAACCAAACCAACATACCATAATAGATATCTCCATCATACCCTAGTTAAAGTGTCTCACTTATGACCTCTGAACCATCTATCTAGGCTAATGTTATCCCTCAAACCAATGTTCCCTCTATTTTCTTAGCCCAAGAATTACAATAGATGAATGATGTAAATGTTGCCATTCAAGCTAGAAAATAGACTAAGTTGGGTGACATGTGTTCTTATCCATTAAACATAGAGTACTTGTAGATACCATTTATTCTAGGATACAAACCACTAAAATTTGACAAATATAAAGGAAAAGGTGACCCTAAGACCTGTAGACACCTAAAATTGGCCAACGATAACCCCTAACCAAGCTTTTGACTAATTTCCACCTAAAACACATAATTTGACCTAAAAACACTAAAGCATGATAAATGATGTGAAATTGACATATTAAAGTACCAATTTTGGCTTAATTATCCCTAAATAGGATAATGTAATTTATGTGCCAGATAACTTTAATTAGATCAAATCAGATTGAGTCAAAATGCCAATTCTACAACCACGTGCTCTGGATTTCTCTTTCTTATCAGATATCTTACATGAGATGTGTGCCTTTGTTATTTGTTGTTTATAAAATCATAAATAGGATAATGGTTTCAATGCATCTGACATGGACTTCCGATTCAAATCTAGTCAAATTTTGGACCAATAACAGGGCATTTTGATCAAATTTAGTAATTTGTGCACAAAGTGCTTAATCATACTTAAGATTTAATTCACCCAAATGAAGGAATAATTAATAATTCTATATAAACTTTTTGAATAATTTGTTTTGGAAATGAATATTGAATATCTGCATCATCAAGTGACCTCATTTCTTGGGAAGACATCTCTAGACCATAAAGGCCACAAATATCAGGATTCATGCCCTCCATGCCTCATCAATGCCTTCCATGATGCCATCCATGCCTCTTAATTTCCCCTTATTCCAATGTCATGATGAATATAATTACAAACTTAATTCCAAAATTTGGATTAATCCTCAACCACACATATTCATCTCAAGATGGATGGTTGAGGTTGATTTTGATCAAATCTAAAAATCTATAAATAGAAAGGCCAAGAACATAATTTTTAAGCTATTTTGGTGCAAATTTATAATGCATAAATTATTCTGAAAGCCATTGAAACTAGTGCTACCATGTAAAATTAATTCCAAGCCAAGCCAAGCCATAAGCCAAAGGTGCCAAGGAGAAATGGAAGTAGCCAAGCTTCCATTGCCAAGGACTTCATGAGCACAAACTGAGCAAGCCACCACAACAAGCATTTTGGAGCATCCAAAGAAGGTAAAAGAGGATTTATTTTACATTTTAGTTATGTGTTTCATTCATGTTTGTTAACTAATCTCTCCCTAGTATCTAGGCCTAGAGATGTTATGTTATTAGTGTGTTTATTTCATTTTGTTTTTATTTTAGAACTAACACCATACTAACCATCCTCTCTTGATTCAAATTCCTAGATCACATAATGGCATGTCCGATGGGACTAGAGACATCCTACATATGAAAAATATCATTTTACAACTCTAAAATATTTATTTAGACCTTTAAAACTCTTGCAATTGATTTTCTAACTTTATTTTGCCATTTTTGGTTACCATAGTTTTAGACAGTAATCGATGTCAACAAGTAAGACCGACATCAGTTACATGGATTAACTGACGTCGGTTAGTAAAATCAACATCGATTAGATTTTGGTTAGCCAAGATAACCATCATCGGTTGTAATAACTGACGTCAGTCACTATGTTTTCCTAAAACACAGACCTGAGAGATACTTTTTCAAAGTTTATTATTTGAAGCTAAAAAGAGCTTCAAAGCTAAAGGACATGTTAACAATTTTACTATAAGATCAACCTTTATATTTATTCAAAACATTTTTAAATCACCTTTACATGTTTAAAAATCAATTAGGAACCTTGTTTTGGTGTTTAACAAAGAATTTAGATGTTTTGGTGAATGTTTTTTAAAGTTTGCAACTAAGATCAAGGGGTCAAATGAACACCACCAAATCTTTAATTTTGGGCTTAAAATTTAACACACCTGTCAATTTTTATTTGAAATAGTTGTTTAATCAAATTTTTGTTTGACAAAAAGAGAAATGTTGCATGTATGATCTTCCATTTGTCCCCTTTAGGGAACCTTTAGAATAAAAAATGTCATTCCTATTGTAAGCAACCTATTCTAGGGCTTAGAAATAAAGTCATCTAAAGCACTCCCCAAAAATTTGTTAAAGTTTGGGTGACCTTTAAAATGACCCTAAAGTCTTTCTATTTCATGCTTTCTTTATTTTTATGCAAGCTTGGCTTGCGAGGGGGACTTCGTCACCTCCCACAAGTTTTTTAGGGAAGCTTTAACCTAGGGTTTCATCTCCTAGTATTGAATTCATTTGGCTCCTTTGGAGTTGCACATGGGACATAGTGGCACTTTGGACATCGTACTACATTGAGTGAACAACAAAATATAGTGGTTGCAAAAAGAATTACACCTTTTTGCAATAATTCAAATGATATGGACCCAAAATATGTGCTTTTCTTTTACATTATTTGACGTGAAAGTCATTGTAAAATTGATTCCCTTAGATCATTTAAAAACTTGTTAGATTTTAGACAAATCCCCACTTGTCATAGAAGTATTATTGGTGCAAGGTGCTCCTCAAGGTCCATGTCACAGTACTATCATTTGAGAGAAGGGGGGGTGTAAAAACCCTACTATATAATGCATATTTACTTTTGGATAAACACTTAAAATCTTCTTAAATAATGTATATTGATGAATTTTACTAATACCAAGAAACTTTGTCAGTTTAGGATCTAAGAGCGGTTAATTAGTTGGTCTTGTCCTAGGTTAAAGTCTTGTTTGGAGTCAAAACTTGGTGTAAACAAACAAACCAAACACATGATCCTCATTTTTTTTAACAAAGAGTCATTATGTCACCCATGTGAGATTATCAATTTGTCTTGTTCAAAAGTTCATCAAAATCTTGAGAGTCATATCATCCACTTTGGCACAGTTATGTTTTCCAATTGAGTCTAAACTTTTACCAATGTTGTTTAAGTCCTTTGTTTATAATCTAAATTTTAAATTACACCTTTATAAGTTCATAAGGTTGATGTTTTAAGTGGGTTCACCATTTGCACTAAACTTGAGGGAACTTAGGTTTAATTTTTACTTTAGGTTGAAGGTCGTCTAAGACTCATAATCATTATTAATATTTGATAGACTTAAGCCATTTTTGTGATAAATACTTGCACTTTAATTCTATGCACTACAACATTTTTGAGTCAAAAAAAGTAGTGTTATGTTGTCAAAATTATAGGAAAATGTCTTTGCCTTAGAGAGTCTTTGAAACAAACTTTTTTATCACACATTTTGGGTAGTATAGCATTGTTACGTTGCCCAAAAAAATTTGAATATTGTTTCATAGATCCTCTTGCATAAAGTTCCAAATTTGCTCTTATATTTTTAGCCCAATTCAAGTGTACTTTCATGATCTTTTGTCTAAAACGGTTATATTGTTCACTTTTGTCTAGCTTGTTTGTAAAAAAGAACCCAAATTTATACCATTTTTGTGAGAAAATAAACTATTGGTAAAAGTGCCTTTTGTTTCATACCTTATACCTAGTTGATCAAGTTCATGTTCAAGAATAAAATGCCTAATGTTTGTTAGAAGTGTTTCAAATCTATTAGATTGAAATTTTCATCTATTTTCAAAGTCTAGCTTTTGATGTCGTTTGGCCAAGAGTCCTAGCACATGCCTTATTTGAGCCTAGATTTTGATGGCATGTTTGGTCAAAAGACCTAGCAACTTTTAAATTAATAGATTAGACTGATTTGAAACACTTTGACCTTAGAGTTTGGCATTTTGATTTTAGGTCCATTTACTTGTTTATCTTTGTGTGAATAGTGAAACATTAGATACTTCATGCTAGCTTGTTTCCTCACAAATCTTTGCATAAACCTTTTGATCCTTTTGACAAATATAGACCAAGTTGAAGGCATCATTTGTTTTAGATTCTATATTTTTTTTAGATTTTGTAGAACTCTTTGACTTTTTATTGCAAAGGATTGATTATAGATCTCAACACATATTCTTACACTTGTAGTGGACTCATGTACAACCAGAGATTAATAATGTAGCTACATAGGAAGAAATGGTGCAAGACCCCTATGCAAATAATATTACTTGTGAGATGGATTCTTATCCCTCTTATAATACTCAATCAGGGACCCAAAGCCAAGATCCATTAGCTAACTATCTGGTTAACACACTGCCTTATTCAGAACAAGACCAAGAGAAAACCATAGTACCGAGTTATAATACCTGTAGTATATGAGCCAGTTATTTAACATTCATATTCTACTAATATGGCTTCCATGTATGATCCATTTTTGTTTGAGTGACATTTATTAGAAAATAAAGATGAGATTTTGGATAGAGCCATAGAGGTAGGGGCCATGTTTTCAGTAGACTTTCCTCATGAAAATTTACCAAGTCTAGTAAGAGTTCCCCACAATATCATTTACGATCAACATGCTTCTTCCATTAATCCTATGGCTCTATTCCAAACAACATACCAAGATCCTAATATATTTGATCGAGGTAAAAACATCATGGAAGAGCACTTTAACCAAATACAAATAGCATACCAAACCTACCTGAATCTAGCAAGTGATTTCAATCAGATGAACATGGTAAGTAAGCCTCTTATTGACTTAGTTCCTTCAACAAGAGTGTTGATGGAGTTAACTAGATAAGATAATCCAAGTTTTGACCCATTCATACAAATTTATTCAATAAATAACTTGATGCATATGCCTATTGTTGAAGAAGTATCTTCGATTTCTACATTGAATAATGAGCCAAATGTAGTGGACAATGTGCAAATAATCCAATCCTGATCAAAGTGGTACTAGTGCACAAACAACTAGCCAACAACATGTGCCTATAGTTAATCCTATAAATAGGTCATCATACCAGGGAGTGAGAGTTTTTATACCCCAACCTCAACTGACTGCTTCTTCAAATGTACAACCTATGGGATTAGGTAATCAAACAATGATTGATATCATGCCTTAATGATAGAATATGATGAATCCTACTCCTGAACATGTAATGAGTAGTATTCAAAAATAATAGGCACAATCTAGTATATCCACATAACAAAGGATAAATACATTACCACCCCAATCAGGGGAAACTAATGTTCCACCTCATCAGATAATGATGAACGTACCTCTTCAATCATATACTAATATGCCAATCCAAAACCAAGCAATGACTAGTCAACATGTGTAAATATTGGTCAATGATAGATGTCAAATATGTAACCTACTTTTAGTTCTTCACAGGGATTTGTGCAACAAAGAGGTCCCCATATTTCTTAGGTGCTTGCTAGCCAACCATTGGTTTAAAATGTGCCATAAATCTAGAGACAGGGTCTTGGTCCACAAGTCCCCACTCAACACCAAGGTTTGATTAGTCAACAACATGTCCCTTTTCAACCATAACAGACACAATATATTTATATCCTTCCATCCCAACCATAAAATCCTCCAAGTCAAACTTTTATCGCCAGCCCAAACTAGAATATCCCACAATCAAATGAGAAATTTTATGTACATCTTAATCCACATATGCGTATTCCTGATCCATTCCCTAACCAAACCAATATACCCTAGTAGGTATCTCCATCATACCCTAGTCAAAGGGTTTGACTTGTGACCTTCCAACCATTTATCCAAACTAATGTTCTCCCTCAAACCAATATTCCTTCCAGTTTCCTATCCCAAGAATTAAAATAGATGAAAGATGCCATTACTTCCATTTAAGCTAGTAAATAAACTAAAAAGTTCAAATTAGATGATGTATATTCCTATCCATTTAACACAGATTATTTGTAGATACCATTTTCTCCAGGATACGAACCATCAAAATTTGATAAATACAAAAGAAAAGGTGACCCTGAGGCTCATTTGATCGAATTCTTCATCGCATGTCAACCAGTGGCATATAGCGACATATGCCTTTTTCTCTTGTTTCCATTAAGATTGGCTAGACAAGGCTTGGAGTGGTTTTTGAAGTTGCCCAAAAATTCAGAAATGGATTTTCATGATCTTTATGATAAGTTTATGTAGTATTTTTATATAATCTCAAGCATGAGATTTCATTGGTGGACTTAACGCAAGAAAATAAAAAAGCTGATGAGATTTTTACAAGTTATTTATAGTATTGGAGAGCCTTTGCAAGTCATTTCACCCATAGTTTACCAGACAAACAATTAACCGTTCTATTTATAAAAAAATTGCATATTGAGATAGCTTACCATTTAGAACTACAATGTGTGCATACTTTCAAAAAAATCATCGACAAAGGCTTGTTGATTAAGTGAGAATTCATCAATAAAGGAGTCATCAAGCTTAATTCAACTAATCAAAATCAAGTTACCAATCAGAGAAATGACTAACATCCCATCCAAGCACAAACATCACAATCAACACAAGCCAATGACCATGAAAGATTGAAACAATTCAACCGTAAGAAGAATGTTGTGGGAAATAGAGTAACTGAATCTCATCATTTGTAAATAGTGAAAACATCATTTGCACCACTTTTTTACATTACTCCTAAACTAGTGCAATAAGTGCAACAACTAAAACCTACACAAGAAATATAGCAATTGTTACCATTGTAAAACCCTCCTCTTAGAAGAATGTTGCCTCCATGTCATGTCTTTAGTGACTTAGGAGAACATATTGAGTTTGTATTTCACAAGCTTGCTATTGCTAATCTGATTAGTTGGCCTATACCAAAGCATTATATGCAAGGCATTCCTTATCCTGATTGGTATCGTGTTAATGAATTTTGTGACTATAATTAGGTCAACAGGCATAATATATGAAGATGCATCCAAATCAAGCATCTAACTGAGAATATGTTGGATAATAAAGAGATAAAATTGGATAATGGTGCTTCCACTTTTAACTAAACTCTTGGGATTTATCAAAACCCCTTTCCCTGACATACCAATCACCAGTAGCAAAATAATCAGCAATAATAGTAATGACCAGTGCAATAGCAAAATCAATAGTATCAAAATCAAATGCTAAACTAGCATAATAAACAAAATCAATAGCATAACCCATAATGATAGAATAATGAAAAAAACCAAGGTTAGAATGGTAGCAACCAACAAACTTATCATGTAGTTGCATATGACTACAACAGGGTTGTAGGTTATATTACAGGGTGTGGCATTAATACCATCTCCATTAATCCTAGATTAAGTATTAATCAGCATAGATCATTGCTAAATAATAATATTTAGTCAAATTATATCGATAATCCTTCTTTGACCTACGAGTGCATATAGGCAAACCAACAAACTAGGACTTTCCTTTTTAGACCTTATATTGATAACTCATTCTTGCCACATGACCACGTGTAAGTGCATCAGTAATCAAGATTTATCATGTCTGGTCCCACACCATTTCCACCATCAATAAGCAATAATGGTCTAGTATTCAATCTTGATTATGCAATCATAACTTGGAGGTTAAATATTACTATCCTAGGCCCATAACCATTTGCCACTTTGCATGTCATCCAACCAACCGTTCAGCCTCAAAATAAACCATTCACTACTGACCAAAATAAGAAGTTTGATATTTTGGAATAATTGTAGAATACATTAGCATAAATTTCTATTTTATATTTTTTATGAATGTCAATAATCTAAAAGAACATCTTGAATGAACTTTTGACTCAATCCACTATTGCTAGTGACATATCTCCTAATAAATTTCAAGCTTTGGTTGGACACCTAGCTCCAGCCCAACAAGTCACATTCAACCAAAGTGATATGTCTTCCCTTGACCTGATCCATAATAATCCATTATACATAGAGATTTATATAAGACAATATAAAGTGAAATGTGTTCTTATAGACAATGGATCAGGCCTCAACATAGTGTCTCTAAAGCTCATCAAGCTTCTTGGGTACATAATGACAGATCTCCAACTAGAAACAATAACCATCAAAGCTTATGATAATCAAGAAAGAGAATCATAAGGCACCATTAGTTTTTTAGTTATCATTGATCCTTTGACCCATAATACACTTTACCATGTGCTTGATCTGGAGTTATCATATAACATGCTTTTAGGCAGGCCTTGGTTACATGAGATTCATGCAGTCCCATCAACATTGCACCAATGTATCAAGTTTTCTCACTCAAGGATGGAAATGAATATTCTAGGAGATTTACACCCATATGAGCACTATAATCATCTTGAGGTCAAATTTCAAAGCTATAATTTTTAGTATGGTATGAATCTAAGTTCTAAGTAGGATAAAGGAAAGGCTATACTTATTGATCCTTCACCAAATAATTGCATAGATCCTAATACCTTGGATTCCCTTTCCCATATACCACCCCCTAAAGCTTTTAATCATTTCACCATTTCAAATAATGGATCGAGAGAGTATATGACCCATGATACATTTCATATTGCCAATCTTTCTCAGAATCCAAAAACCTTTAAGTGACCTAAAGTCACCCCACATATGCATTGACAACAAAAGAACAAAGATAAGGGACTTGTCACATTTGTACTAGTATCCGACCTAATACCTGACCCTCTTGAAGGGGATGAATCATGGTTATATAATGACAACTAAGTTGATTATTATAAAATTCCAAGTATCCTATTCCTAATAAGATCATGGAGTATCATGATTATGAAGGAAAAGGCCTCAAACCAAATCATCAAGGAACAATCAAGCCAATTTCCATGACTAACTATGAAAGACCTTATGGACTTGGATTTAAACCCCCTGGGGGTGACCCCACATATCTTATTCAAACTCCATCACCAGCGACTAGTGATGATGATGATAGTGAAGTAGAGTCCGATCATAGCCTCACCTTTGATGACCTAGCTAAAACCAACTTGTTTGATAATAATGCCATTTGTACCCTTACCTTGGCCATTCATCACAACCCTTTGCCATTATATTATCTCCAACTGATAGATTAGGACCAAAAATAATCCAATTTGTCAATTGATGAGTTCTAGAATGATGAGACATTCTGTGATTTCTTAAGCCTTAGAGATAATGTTCCATTGAGTGATCATAAATTAGGATTCCCAATCACATTAGATCCTACAGTGTATTTTGGAGAGTGAGTGAATACCCTTAGCCAAAAATAAATAAGTAAAATATTGAGGTCCCAAAGTGAAAATCTCTTTGAGGATCTTCCTAACCAGGAAAAAAGTAAAGATAAAGGCCAGTCTAGTGGTGAAAACCTATTCAGATGTCATTAAATGGGGGTGTTCATTATTCTTCAAATTTAGATCAAGAGATCACCAACAATGAACTTGCTTGTGGATCCAAGTTCATCTTTGAGCAACAACAAGTATTTGATCAAATCTTTTAAGATTTTTGACTATTTTTATCACATGTTCAGATCTTTTATTAGGGGACTCAGATTCATCATGCCTATGAGAAGGTGAAGAGCAAGTCCTAACATAGGACCCTCATATAATCTAATAGTTCAAGTCATTACCTACTATCCTAGAAGATGGTTCAACCCTTCTAGTTGAAGATACAATAGAGGTAAATATCAAGACTCCATTAGACTTGAAATGGATAAAATTAGGAGCATCCCTCACTAAAGAGGAATGTGACATCTTTACAACATTGTTGAGAGAATTTATAGATATCTTTGTATAGGCCTATTCTAACATGCTAGGTTTTGACTCCACCTTAGTTTTGCACCACCTTGTGGTTAATCCTAATGCCAAATTGGTAAAATAAAAGTTACGCAAGATGTATTCTTGCATTGTTGTATAGGTAAAGAAAGAGTGTTAGAAATAGGATGTATCTGATCTATTGACTACTCAGAATAGATCTCTAATGTGGTATCTATTAGTAAAAAACCTGAATGGATCAAAATTTGTACTGATTTTTGAGACATCAAAAAATCTTGTCCTAAATATGGCTTTTCCTTGCCTAATATTGACATGATCATTGACTCCATGATCAGTTATGAAATGCTTTCACTCATGGATGGTTTTTCAGGATATAACTAGATCAAAATAACACTAAACGACTAACATAAAACAACATTCACCTTTCTATGGAGAACATTTTATTATCAGGTAATGCCATTTGGCCTTAATAATGCTAGAGCTACATATCAAAAATCCATGACTATCATATTCCATGATATGATGTATGATATTGTTGAAGACTATGTTGATGACATTAGGAAAATCTAAAACTAGGGTTGACCATCTAGTAGTGTTGCATAAGATATTTGAAATATTATGGGAGTACAAAATTAGACTCAATCCAAAAAAATGTGTGTTTAGTGTAACTTTAGGCAAACTACTTGGCTTTATCATGTCTTATAGAGTTATTGAAGTCGATCTGGCTAAAGTCCATGCTATAACCAAGATGCCACCACCAACTAATTTAAAGTAACTATGTAGTTTATAGGGTAAGATCTATTAAATTCAATGCTTTATCTCTCATTTAGCATATAAGTACCATCCATTTACACACCTTTTGAGGAATGGAGTTGCATTTCATTGAGATGATAACTGCTAAATAATTTTTCAACAATTCAGAGACTATCTTATTAATCTATCTATTTTATTACCTCATATGTCAGGAAAGACATTTTTGTTATACATATCAGCTACCAATCATGCTCTGGGGGCACTCTTAGCTCAACATGATGATAAAGGAAAAGAGAATGATGTATACTACTTAAGTCATACCTTAGTTACATATGAACAAAACTATGCACCTATTGAAAAAGCTTGTATAGCCATGGTCTTCGTAGCTCAAAAATTGTGCCACTACATGTTGAATAATAAGACCATGATCATTTCAAAAGTAGACCAACTCAATTATCTACTATCTAAAATATCTTTGTAAGGAAGAATGACTAAATGGATCATGTTTCTCAGTGAGTTTGACATAGAGTATGTCAATCACAAGGCAATCAAGCGATAAGTTCTTATAGATCAACTTGATGAAACACCTCTCATAGACACACAACCACTCATGTTTCAATTTTTTATGAATCTATCATGACCATCATGGACACATACCTTGAGGAGCAACCCTAAAAACTATATTTTAATGGTTCATTTACTACACATGGATTGGGAGCAGGCCTATTGTTTATTACACCATAGTGGAATCTAATCCCTAAATCATTCAGAATCAGCTTTTCTTGTAAAAAAAACATGCCTGAGTATGAAGCACTTGTTGTAGGACATCAACAACTAGTGTAGTGGAATATATCTCATCTCTAATTTTATGGTGATTCTCAATTAATCATCAATCAGGTTACAAATCACTTCTAGACCAAAGATGACAAGATAGTTCCATATAAAGCCATGGTTGACACTCTTAAACAACAAATTACCAACATTCAGTTTGAGCACATACCAAGGGTTAGTAACAAAACTAAAGATACCATGGCTACTATTAGATCTATGATTTGATAAATAGATAAAGCTAAAGAGTATCAGTTTCTCATCAATAATTTGTAAGTACCAGCTCATGAACCTTCAACTATTGCTATGATTTGTGATATTGTTGGTCCTAATTCTATCTAGTACTCAGACCTTTACAACTATATTCATGACCAATTTTTTCCACCTAACCTATCTTGAAAACAACCCAAAGCCTTCATTCATCATTATAATCATTATACTTTACATGGATCCACCCTTTACCATCATAGTTTTGATGGAACTTTGTTTCATTATTTAACTTCAATAGAGTCTACATTAACATTAAGAGAAGTTCATGAAAGAGTATGTGGCGCTCATTCTAGCAAGGTAGTCCTGTCCAAAAAGCTTTTGCATACTGGTTATTATTGGTCTACAATGGAAGCAAATGCCACTACATATGTAAAAAAGTGTGACAAATGTCAACGGCATGCTAATCTGATTCATGCCCTAGCAAAAACTATAAAATTGATGTTGACACCATGGCCATTTTCTATATGGGTATTTTACTTCATTGGGAAGATTAAACCCACTTCATTTGATGGCCATAAACATATCCTTACCGCTATCGATTATTTCACTAAGTTGGTTGAAGCTATACCCCTCACTTATGTGACTAGAAAGTAAATTTCCAAAGTCATTTTTAACCACCTCATTTATCACTATGGTATCCCCTCTGAAATTATATCTGATAATGAAGAATCATTCAAGAATAAGGATGTAGAAAAACTATATACTGAATATATCATCACACAATATTTTTCTACAACATATTACCCTTAAGGTAATGGCCAAGCTGAGGCATCTAGCAAAATTATTGTCAACATTCTCAAAAAAATTATCAATGATGCCAGTCATGATTGGTACCTATAGATATTCTCTACCCTTTGGGCATACCATATCAATCATCGTACCCCCATAGGAGCCACTCCATACTCATTTGTTTATGGTACTAAAGCTATCCTTATCATTGAGGTCGAATTACCTTCACTATGCATCTCTTTCAAGCATGTCTTGGATGATCATGACTATCGAGTAGCTTGCCTACAAGAGCTAGATCTACTTGATGAAAAATGCATAGCTATGCTCAACAATCTTCAAGCATATCAAAACTGACTCAAAGGCCAATACAATCAATGTGTTAAGCATTGAACATTAGAACTTGGTGATCTTCTTCTTAAATAAAACCAAAACAATATCATGGCTAAGAAGAAGCATAATGGGAAATTTAAACTAAACTGTATAGGGCCTTTTATCATCACTGTAGATTATGGATTAGGAGCATACAGGCTTGCCACATTAGATGGCGATGAACTTCTAGAGCTGATGAGTATTATTCATCTCAAACGATACTATGTTTGAATGCTAAGGTGTATTGTCTGTAAGGACCATTTTAGTTATGCCATTTTATCACTATTTTTATTTATATGAATACCATCCTTATCCATCCTCTTCACCATATCCACTTTTCACTTCCATTTTATTGACCCATTGTGTTCTAAAGCCTATCCTATTTGACAATGGTTTTAACCATTTGTTACACAGTTTCACCATTGAGGTATCTGATCAATTTCATTAGTTGGTTTAAATACTTTAGAAAAAAGCATATTTTGAGATAGTGTGATAAAAGTTTTGGCAATTGCATCCTTAATTTTTTATTTCTTTCTTACCACTAGTCTTGCTACTAATTATAACCATCTTTGGGTAAATTAATACCATTGATCTATGTCATTGTGTCCTAATTATAACCACATATGGGAAAACTAGGGGCAACATTAAGCTTTAATGTACCAACTTGACACTTCCTATGTCACACTGTGTCTTTTTACCAATTGTGCCTATTTTCTTTGATTTTATTGCTACACTGGTCAAGTTATTTCACTGTACTCTGGGACTTTGTAGGCAGCACTCAATACTTGTTGAGGTCAGTCACCCTTCTCCACCATGCTCTCACCATTTTGTGAGCAACCTAAGCCATGCTCTTGACATTTTGTGAGCAACCTAAGCCACGCTCTCATTATTTTATGAGAAACCTAAGTTTGAATGCTCTCATCATTTTGTGAGCTTCAACCATTTAGTGTCTCATCAGTCTCAATTGAGTTGAGACACTCCATAAAAATTCCAAAAACATTTGAAAAATCATTATAAAATAACAAAAACATTAACCACTTCTTTTCCTTAAGGATTCTGGAAACCCTTATTAAGTTACAAGCAAATCATTTATCATTTAGTTTCCCTATCTTTTTTAGATTTTTTCTCTCACACATTTATCATTTTGCAAGACCATTCTTCTTCTTCTATCACATCCATTCTATTTATTTTCATCAATTACCGTATTTTTCTCATTCTCTAGAAGAACTATATTTAGCTTGAAGTTTTTTATTGAATATTACATCCATGGAACAATGTAGGTAGCATCCACTTTCCTAGTGCATATGGAAACAGTTCAGCCACCCCCTTCCTTTTCTTCTATTCTCTCACTTTGTTCATTTGTTAAGTTGTCACCTATTTTTTAAGGGCAATGTTCATATGATTTCTATTGCATTGTTTTTTTATCTACTTGTTTGTTTGCTTTCAGCACTGTAGCCTTTATTCAGTTTATGTGTGTTGATTGGATGATTTCTTGCCCACACTTATACTCGAATCCATCTATATATTTATGTTTACATTGTCATCATGGTTTCTATCATTGGTGCATTATTTTCTATTGAGTATTGAATTATGAGAGTCAATCTTTATGCATATTTCAACCAAGTCCTCATGATGTTATACCATGATGCCTACCGACACGTGCTACAACAAACCTAAACTTCAAGAAGTCTATTCAACAATGACGCCATCTCTTCGGCACTAACATCCTGATTTCATCCCAATCATATCCCAAATAGAGTAATTAATCATGAAAGAATTTTCACCCCTCATTATTTTGAATGAGCATCTCTTTACTAGTAGGTTATTCCAATTCATCAATACCCTCTGTGTCAAGTATCATCATCCTCAACCAAGTTTATCATGTTTTCCATAATCGGGGTCCAATGATTATAATTGTCTATGGGCAAATCATTGCACATTATCCCACCTACATTTCTCAATGATTATAACTGCCTTTGGGCAAATCATTGTGTTATCATATCATGTTGCCACTATCGAGGTATAATGCTTATAACCGCCTTTGGGCAAACTATTGTACACCATCCCACTTGCATTCTCATTGATTTTGACTACTTTTTCAATATCATTGTATTTTCACTCCATCATCTTTCTTGTCTTTGGTCCTCTCATTTTTCTTCTTTCTTTTCGAGGGATCATTTACTGACATACTTGTGCCAATCGTTCCTTTGAGGGGGCATCATACAGTTAGTTTATCATCATTGTAATTATATGCATACATGACCTTTTCATTATTTGAGAAGATGTTACTATGCTTATATCTTGCAATGCCTTCCCAAATAGGGGTAAACTATAGACACCTAAAATTGGCCACTAATAACCTCCAACCAGGTTTTTTTATCAATTTCCACCTAAAATGCACAATTTGGTCTAAAAACACTAAAACACACTAAATAATGTGAAACTGACATATTCAAGTTTCAATTTTTGCCAAAGTATCTCTAAATAGGGCAATGAAATTTATGAGCCTACTAACTTTGATCAAATCAGTTCGAGTCAAAATGTCAATTTTGCACCCATGTGCTCTAGATTGCTCTTTCCTATCAAATCTCTTGCATGAGATGCATGCATTTGTTGTTGGTAACATCCTAAATATGATAATGGTTCCAACACATCTAACATGGACTTTCAATTCTAATTTAATCAAATTTTGGACCAATAATATGGCATTTTGATCAATTTAAGTAATTTGTGCACAAAGTGCTTAATCATGCTTAAGAGCTAATTAACTCAAATCAAGGGATAATTAATAATTTCATGGAAATTTGTTGAATAATTTGTTGTGAAAATAAATATTGAATATTTGCATCATCAAGTGACCTCATTCTTGGGAAGACATCCCTAGACCATAAAAGCCACAAATATCAGGATTCATGCCTTCCATGCCTCATCAATGCCTTTCATGCCTCTTAATTCCCCCTTCTTCCAATGTCATGATGAGGATAATTACAAAATTAATTCCAAAAATTGGATTAATCCTCAACCACACATTTTCATCTCAATATGGATGGTTGAGGTTGATTCTGATCAAATCTAAAAATTTATAAATAGAGAGGCCAAGAACATTATTTTTAAGTTATTTTAATGCAAAGTTATAATGTATAAATGATTAAAAAATCCATTGAAATTAGTGTTACCATGACAAATTTATTCCAATCCAAGCCAAGCCACAAGCCAAAGGTGCCAAGGAGAAATAGAGGTAGCCAAGTTTCTATTGTCAAGGACTTCATGAGCACAAGCCGAGCAAGCCACCACAACAAGAATTTTGAAGCATCTAAGGAAGGTAAAAGAGGATTTTTTTTCATTTTAGTTGTGTGTTTCATTCATGTTTGTTAACTAAGCTCTCCCTAGTGTCTAGGTCTAGATATGTTATGATATTAGTGTGTTTATTTCATTTTTTTCCATTTTAAAGCTAACACCATACTAACCATCCTCTCTTGAGTCAAATTCCTAGATCACATAAAGACACATCTGGTGGGACTAGATACATCCTAAACATGAAGAAGATGATTTTTCAAATCTAAAATATTTATTTGGACCTTTAAAACTCTTACAAATTGATTTTCTAACTTTATTTTATCATTTTTGGTTACCATAGTTTTACATAGTGACCAACATCAACAAGTAAGACCAACATCGATTACATGGCTTAACCGACATCGGTTAGCAAAACCAACATCGATTAGATTTTGGTTAGCCAAGGTAACTTCATCAGTTGTAATAACCGATGTCAATCACTATGTTTTTCCAAAAACACAGACCTAAGAGCTACTTTTTCAAAGTTTATTATTTCAAGCTAAAAAGAGCTTCAAAGCTAAAGGACATGCTAACAATTTTGCTATAGGACGAAGCTTGATATTTCTTCAAAACATGTTTAAATCACCTTTGCATGCTTAAAAATCAATTAGGAACCTTGTTTTGGTATTTAACAAAATATTTAGATGTTTTGGTGAATGTTTTCAAATTTTGCAACTAAGACCAAGGGGTCAAATGAACACCACCAAATCCTTTGTTTTAGGCTTAAAATTGAACACACTTGTCAATTTTTATTTTCAATATTTGTTTAATCAAATCTTTAGTTGGAAAAAAGTGTAATTTTGCATGTATGCTCTTCCATTTGTCCCCTATACGGAACCCTTGGAATCAAAAGCACCATTCCTATTGCAAGTAGCCTAGTCCAAGGCTTAGAAAGAAAGTCATCTAAAGCACTCCCCAAAAACTCGTTAAAGTTTGGGTGACCTTAAAAACAATCCTAAAGTCTTTATATTTTATGTTTTCTTTATTTTTATGCAAGCTTGGCTTACGAGGGGGACTTCATCACCTCCCACAAGTTCTTTAGGGAAGCTTTGACCCAGGATTTCATCTCTCAGCAATGACTTCATTTGGCTCCTTTGGAGTTTCACATGGGACGTAGTGGCACTTTGGAAATCACACTACACTAATCAAACATCAAAATGTAATGGTTGCAAAAAGAACTAGACCATTTTGCAACAAGCCAAGTGATACAGACCCAAAATCCATGCTTTTCTTTTGCATTGTTTGGCGTGAAAGTCATTGTGTAATTGATTCCTATGGATCATTCAAAAACTTGTTAGATCTTAGATAAATCCCCACTTGTCATGGAAGTATTGTTGGTGCAAGGTGTACCTCAAGGTCTATGTCATAATATTTTCATTTGAGAGAAGCGGGGTGTAAAAACCCTACTATGTAATGTGGATTTATTTTTGGATGAACACTTAAAATTCTCTCAAATAACGTATATTGACGGATTCTAATAATACCAAGCAACCTTGTCAGTTTAGGATATAAGAGTGGTTAATTAGTTGATCTTGTCCTAGGTTAAAGTCTTATTTGGAGTTAAAACTTGGTGTAAATAAACAATCCAAACTAAACACATGGTCCTCATTTATTTGAAAAAAGAGACGTTATTCTACCCATGTGAGATTATCAATTTACCTTGTTCAAAATTTCATCAAAATATTGAGAGTCTTATCATCCACTTTGGTACAGTTATGCTGCCCAATTGAGTCTAGACATTTATCAATGTTTTTTAAGTCCTTCACTTATAATCTAAATTCAAAAGTACACCTTTACAATTTCATAAGGTTGATGTGTTAAGTGGGTTCACCATTTGCACTAAACTTGAGGGAACTTAGGTTTAATTTCCAATTTAGGTTGAAGGTTGTTTAAGACTCATAATCATTATCAACATTTGATAGACTTAAGTCATTTTTGTGCTAAACACTTGCACTTTAAGTATATGCACCTCAACATTTTTGAGTCAAGAAAAGTAGTGTTATGCTATCAAAATTTTAGGAAAATGTCTTTGCCTTAGAGATTCTTTGAAACAAACTTTTTTATCACACATTTTGGGTAGTATAGTGTCGTTATGCTAGCCAAAACATTTTGAATATTGTTTCATAGATACTCTTTTATAAAGTTCCAAATTTACTCCTATATTTTCAGACTAATTCAAGTGTACTTTTGCGATCTTTTATCTAAAATGGTTATATTGTTCGCTTTTGTCTAGCTTGTTTGTCAAAAAGAACCTAGTTTTATACCATTTTTTGTGAGAAAATAAACTATTGCTAAAAGTACCTTTTGTTTCATTACTTATACCTAGTTGATCAAATTCATGTCCAAGAATCAGATGCCTACTATTTGTTAGAAGTGTTTCAAATCCATTAGATTAAAATTTTCATCTATTTTCAAAGTCTAGCTTTTGACGTCGTTTAGCCAAGAGCCCTAACACATGCCTTGTTTGAGGCTAGATTTTGATGTTACGTTTGCCCAAAACACCTAGAAACTTTTAAATTCATAGATTAGACTGATTTGAAACACTTTGACATTAGATTTTAGCATTTTGATTTAAGGTCCATTTACTTTCTTATCTTTGTGTGAACGGTGAAATGTTAGATACTTCACACTAGCTTTTTTCTTTAGAAATCTTTGCATAAACCTTTTGATCTTTTTGAAAAATATAGACCAAGTTGAAGGCATCATTGTTTTTAGATTCTATCTTTTTTTTAGAGTTTTTAGAACTCTTTGACCTTTTATTGTAAAGCATTGACTATAGATCTCAACATGTATTTCTACACTCGTATTAGACTCATGTACAACCCAAGGATTAGTAATGTAGCTACATAGGAAGAAATAGTGCAAGACCCCTATGTGGATAATATTGCTTATGATATGGATTCCTATCCCTCTTATAATACTCAATCAAGGGCCCAAAGCCGAGATTCATTAGCTAACTATTTGGTTAACACACCACCTTATTCAGAACAAGACCAATAGTAAATTATGCAGTACCTAGCTACAATACTTATAGTGGATGAGCTAGTTCTTCAACAGTCATATTCTACTAATACGGCTTCCACGTATGATCCATTTTTGTTTGACATTTATTAGAAAACAAATATGATATTTTGGTTAGAGCCATAGAGGTAGGGGCTAAGTTTCCAGCAGACTTCCCCCATGAAAATTTACCAAGTCTAGTAAGAGTGCCCCACAAGATCATTTACGATCAACAGGCTTCTTCTAGAAATCATATGGCTCTAGTACAAATAACGTACCAAGAACCTAATATATCTAATTGAGGCAAAAATATCATGGAAGAGCACTTTAACCAAATGTAAATAGCATACAAAACTTACCTGAATCTAGCACATGATTTCAATCAGATGAACATGGTAAGTAAGCCTCTTCTTGACCTAGTTCTTTCAACAGGAGTGTTGATAGAGTTAACTGGACAAGAGAATCTGAGTTTTGATCCATTCATAAAAAATGCTTTAATAAATAACTTGAGCCAAACATAGTGAATAATGTGCAAACAACGTCCAATTATGATCAAAGTGGTACTAACACATAAACAACTAGCCAACAACATGTGCCTATAGTTAATCCTATGAATAGGTCATCATACTAGGGAGTGGGAGTTTCTACACCCCAACCTCAACCGATTGCTTCTTCAAATGTACAACCTATGGGATTAGGTAATCAAACAATGGCTAATATCACACCTCAATGATAGAATATGATGAATCCTAATCCTCAACAATTAACGAGTAGTATTTCACAACAACAGACACAATCTAGTGTGTCAACATAATAAAGGATAAATACATTACCACCTCGGGGCAACTAATTTTCTACCTCACTAAATAATGACAAACATACCTCTTCAGTCACAGACTAATATGCCAATCCAAAACCAAGCAATGACTAGTCAATAACATGCAAATATTGGTCAATGATACATGCCAAATCTACAACCCACTTTCACTTCCTCACAATGATTTATGCAACAAGAAGGTCCCCATATTTCTCATGTGCCTACTAGATAACCGTTGGTTCAAAATGTGCCACAAATCTAGAGACAGGGTCTTGGTCCACAAATCCCCACTCAATAACAAGGTTTGATTAGTCGATAACATGTCCCTTTTCAACCACAGTAGGTGCAGTATAATTATATCCCTCCATCCCAACCATAAAATTTTCTAAGTCAAACCTTTATCGCTAACCCAAACTAGAATATCCTGCAACCAAATGAATAATTTCATTAACATCATAATCCATGTATGCATATTCCTAGTCCATTCCCCAACCAAGCCAATATACCCTAGCAGGTATCTCCATCATACCCTGGTCAAATTGTTCCACTTGTGACCTCCCAACCATTTATCCAAACTAATGTTCTTCCTTAAACCAATATTTCATCCAGTTTCGTATCCCAAGAATTGCAACAGATGAAGGATGCCATTGCTGCCATTCAAGCTAGTAAACAAACTAAAAAGTTTAAATTAGATTATGTATGTTCCTATGCATTCAACATGGAGTATTTGTATATACCATTTCCTCCAGGGTACGAACCACTAAAATTTGATAAATACAAAGGGAAAGGTGACCCTAAGGCTAATTTGACCAATTTTTTCATCGCATGTCAACCAGTGGTATATAACGACATATACCTTTTTCTATTGTTTCCAAGAAGATTGGATGGACAAGCCTTGGAGTGGTTTTTTAAGTTGCCCCAAATTTTAGAAATGGATTTTGATGATCTTTCTGATAAATTTGTGCAACACTTTTCCTATAATCTCAAGCATGAGATTTCATTGGTGTACTTAATGCAAGCAAAGCAAAAAGCTGGTGAGAGTTTTGCAAGTTATTTATAGTGGTGGAGAGCCCTTGCAAGTTATTTCACCCATAGTTTACCAGATAAATAATTGATCATTATGTTTACCAAAAAATTTCATAGTAAGATAGCTTACCATTTGGAACTACAATGTGTGCATATTTCAAGGAAATCATTGACAAAGGCTTGTTGATTGAGTGAGCACTCATCAATAAAAGAGTCATCAAGATTAATTCAACTAATCAAAATCAAGGTACCAATCAGAGAAATGACAAGCATCCCATCCAAGTGCAATCATCACAACCGATACATACTAATAACCATGAAAGAACGAAGTAATTCAACCACAATAGAAATATTATGGGAAATAGAGTAACCGAATCTCATCATGTGAAAATGGTGCAAACATCATCTATACCAGATTTTCAACTTATTCCTACTCAACTAGTGTCGTAAGTGCAAAAACCAAAACCTACATAATAAATATAGTAGCCATTACCATTGCAAACCCCTCCTCCTAGAAGAACTGTGCCTCCACGTCATGGATTTAGTGACATAGGAGAACCTATTGAGTTTGTATATCACAAAATTATTGTTGTTAATCTAATTAGTTGGCCTATACCAAAGAATTATTTGTAAGGCATTTCTTATCCTGATTGGTACTGTGAAAATGAAGTCTGTGACTATCATCGAGTCAATGGATATAATGTATGAAGATGCATCCAAATCAAGCATTTAATTGAGAATATGTTAAATAATGGAGAGATAATATTGGATAATAGTGCTTCCACTTCTAACCAAACTCTATGGATTTATCAAAACCCCTTTCCCTGACATAACAATCACTAACATCAAAATAATCAACAACAATAATAATGGCTAGTGCAACAGCAAAATCAACACTATCAAAAACAAAAGCCAAATCAGTAGAATCAATAAAATCAACAATAAAACCCACAATGATAGAATAATAGACAAAACCAAGGTTAGAACATTAATAACCAACAAACCTACCATGTAGTTGCACATGATTACAATAGGTTTATAGGTCATTACAGGGGGTAGCGTTAATACCATCTTCATTAATTTTAGACTAAGTATTAATCAACATAGACCATTACTAAACAAAAATATTTAACTAAATTATGTGGATAATCCTTTTTTGACCTAAGAGTGCATACAGGCAAACCAACAAACTAGGACTTCTCCTTTTAGACCTTATATCGATAACTCATTCTTGCCACGTGACCACATGTAAGTGCATTGGCAATTGAGACTTGTCCTATCTGATCCCACACCATTTCCACATTGATAAGTAATAATGGCCTAGTATTCAATCCTGATTGTGAAATCACAACTCAGAGGTCATATATTACTATCTTAGGCCTAAAATCATCTACCACTTTTCCTATCATCCAATCAATTGTTCAATCTCATAATAAACCATTCACTACTGACCAAGATAAGAAGTTTGATATTGTGGAACAATTTTAGAAGACACCAGCACAAATTTTTATTTTAGATTTGTTTCAAACATTAATAATCCACAAGAACATCTTGAATAAGTTTTTGACTCAATCCACTGTTGCTAGTGACATATCCCCTAATAAATTTTAATATTTGGTTGGACACTTAGCTCCAGCCCAACAAGTGACATTCAACGAAAGTGATATGTCTTCCCTTGGCCCACTCCATAATAATCTATTATACATAGAGGTTTATATAAGATGACATAAAGTGAAACATGTCCTTATAGATAGTGGATCAGGCCTCAACATAGTGTCTCTAAAGCTCATCAAGCTTCTTGGGTACACAATGGCAGATCTTCAACTAGAAACAATAACCATCAAAGCTTATGGTAATCAGGAAAGAGAATCATAAGGCACCATTAGTTTTTTAGTTATCACTGGGCCTTTGACCCATGATACACTTTTCCATGTACTTGATCTTGAATTATCATACAACATGATTTTAGGCAAGCCTTGGTTACATGATATTCATGTAGTCCCGTCAACACTGCACTAATATATCAAGTTTTACCACATAGAGATTGAAGTGAATATTCCAAGAGATTTACACTCATATGAGTACTACAAGCATCTTGAGGTCGAATTTCATAGCTATAATTATCAATATGGTATGAATCCATTATCCAAGTAGGATAAAGAAATGGCTATACTTATTGATCATTCATCAAATAATTGCATAGATCCTAATACCTTGTACTCCTTTTCCCACATGCCACCCCCTAAATCTTCTAATCATTCCACCATTTTAGATAATGGACTGAGAGAGTATGTGACCGATGATATATTTCATATTATCAATCTTCCTCAAAATTCAAAAACTTTTAGGTGACCTAAAGTCACCCCACATATGCATTGGCAATAAAAGAACAAAGATAAAGGACTTGTCACATTTTTACCAGCATCTAACCTAGGACCTGACCCTCTTGAAGGGGATGAATCATGGTTATACAAAGACAACCAAGCTAATTATTATAAAAATTCCAAGTGTCCTATTCCTAATAAGATCATGGAGCATCACAATTATGAAGGAAGAGGCCTTGGACCGAATCAATAAGGAACCATCAAGCCAATTTCTATGACTAACTATGAAAGACCTTATAGACTTGGATTTAAACCATATGGGGGTGACTCCGCACATTTTATTCAAACTCCATCACCAGTGACTAGTGATGATGATGCCAATAGTGAAGTAGATTTTGATCATAGCCTCACCTTTGATGACTTAGCTAAAACCAACTTGTTTGATAACAATGCCATTTGTACCCTTACCTTGGCCATTCATCACAACCCTTTGCCATTATATTATCCCCAATTGATAAATTGGGACCAACAAGAATCGAGTTTGTTGATTGATGAGTTTTATAATGATGAGGCATTCTATGATTTTTTAGGCCTTAGAGACAATATTTCGTTAGGAGATCACAAATTAGGATTCTCAATCACATTGGATCCTGCAACCTATTTTGGAGAGTGAGTGAACACCCTTATCCAAAAAAAAAAACAAGTAAAAAATTGAGGTCCCAAAGTGAAAACCTCTTTGAGGTGATTTTTGACTAGGGAAAAAGTAAAGATAAAGGTCAGTCTATTAGTGAAAACTTGTTTGATGTGCCATTAGATGGGTGTGTTCATTCTTCTTTGAATTTAGATCAAGAGACCACCAATGATGAACTTGCTTGTGGATCCAAGTTAAGCTTTGAGAAAAAACAAGTATTTGATCAATTTATTCAAAATAAATTAGCTATTTTTGTCACATAGCTAGATCTTCTATTAGAGGACTCAGATTCATCATGCCTGGGAGAAGTTGAAGAACAAGTCTCAATAGAGGACCCTGACATAATCCAACAATTCAAGTCATTGCTTACTATCCTAGAATATGGTTCAACCCTTCTAATCAAAGATAAATAGAGGTAAATATTGGGACTCCATCAAACTTGAAATGGATAAAATTAAGAACATCTCTCACTGAAGAGGAACGTGACATCTTTATAGCTCTGTTGAGAGAATTTGTAGATATCTTTACATGGGCCTATTCTGACATGCTAGGTTTAGACCCCACCTTGGTTTTGCATCACCTTATGGTTATTCCTAATGTCAAATTAGTAAAATAAAAGCTACATAAGATGCATTCTTGTATTACGGTATTGGTAAAGAAAGAGTTATAAAAAATCTTAGAAGTAAGATGTATCCGATCCATTGACTACTCATAATGGATCTCTAATGTGGTCCCTATTAGTAAAAATCCTAAAGGGATCATAATTTGTATTGATTTTTGAGACATCAACAAATATTGTTCTAAAGATGATTTTCCCTAGCCTAATATTGACATGATCATCGACTCCATGACCAGTTATGAAATACTTTCACTCATGGATGGCTTTTCAGGATATAACCAGATCAAAATAACACTAGAAGACCAACATAAAACAATGTTCACCACTCCATGGAGAACATTTTGTAATTAGGTATTTCCATTGGCTTTAAGAATGTTGGAGCTATATGGGACATGACTATTATATTTCATGATATGATACATGATATTGTTGAAGACTATGTTGATGACATATTAGTAAAATCTAAAACTAGGGCTAACCATCCAACAGTGTTGCATAAGATATTTGAAAGATTATGGGAGTAAAAAGTTAGACTCAATCTAAAGAAATGTGTGTTTGGTTTAACTTCAGGTAAACTACTTAGCTTCATCATGTCTTATAGAGGTATTGAAGTTGATCCCGCTAAATTTTGTGATATAACCAAGATACTACCACGAACCAATTTAAAGCAACTCCATAGTTTATAGGGTAAGATCCAGTTAATTCAACACTTCATATCTTAGTTATAAAATAAGTGCCATCCATTTACACACCTTATGAATAAGGGAGTTGCATTTCACTGGGATGATCACTGCTAAACAACTTTGCAACAACTCAAAAACTAACTTATTAATCTGCTTATTTTATTACCTCTTATGCTAGGAAAGCCATTTTTATTATACCTATCAGCTATTGATCATGCTTTGGGGGCACTCTTGGCTCAACATGATGAAAAAAGAAAGGAGCACCTAAGTTGTACCTTAGTTATATATGAACAAAACTATACACCTATTTAAAAAGCTTGTCTAGCCATGGTATTCATAGCTCAAAAATGACACCATTATATATTGAATAATAAGACCATGGTCATTTTAAAAGTAGATCCACTCAAGTATCTACTATATAAAATAGATTTGCAAGGAAGAATGAATAAATGGATCATGATTCTCAGTGAATTTGACATAGAGTATGTCAATCAAATGTAATCAAGGGACAAGTTCTTGCAAATCAACTTGTTGAAGCACCTCTCATAGACACACAGCCACTCATGTTTCAATTTTTTTATGAATCTATCATGACCATCATGGAAACATCCCTTGAGGAGAATCCTTAGAAACTATATTTTGATGGTTCATTTATTGTACATGGATCAGGGGTAGGGCCATTATTTATTACACCACAGGGGGATCTAATCCTTAAACCATTCAGAATCAGCTTTCGTTATACAAACAATATGGCCAAGTATGAAGTACTTGTTGCAGGACTTTGAAAAGTAGTGTATTGGAATATATCTCATCTCCAAGTTTATGGTGATTCTTAGTTAATCATCGATCAGATTACAAATCATTTCTAGACCAAAGAAGACAAGCTAGTTCTATATAAAGCCATGGTCAACACTCTTAAACAATAAATTACTAATATTTAGTTTGATCACATACCAATGGATAGTAATAGAACTACAGATGCCATGGCTACTATTGGATCTTTGATTTGATAAACAGATAAAGCAAGAGAGTATCAATTCCTCATCAAAAATTTGTTAGCACCATCCAACTCATGAACCTTCAACCATTACCATGATTTTTGATATTATTGGTCCTAATTCTATCTGGTACTCAAACCTTTGCAACTAATTTTATGATCAATTTTTTCCACCTAACCTATCTTGAAAACAAATAAAAGCCTTCATTCATCATTCCACTCGTTATAATTTACTTAGATCCACCTTTTACCATCACAATTTTTATGGAACTCTACTTTGTTATTTAACTTTGACATAGTCTACATTAACGTTAAGAGAAGTTCATGAAGGAGTATGTGGCATTCATTATAGTGGGGTAGTCCTATCTAAAGATCTTTTACATACTAATTATTATTGGCTTATAATAGATGTTGATGCCACTGCATATGTAAAAAAGTGTGAAAAATATCAATGACATGCTAATCTGATTCATGTCCTAGTAAAAACTCTGAAACTGATGTTGAAACCATGGACATTTTCTACATGGGTACTTGACCTCATCAAGAAGATTAACCCCACTTCATATGAAGGCCATAAACATATCCTTACCGCTATCAAGTAATTCACTGAGTAGGTTGAAGCTATACCCCTCACTTACGTGACTGGAAAGCAAATTTCCAAATTCATTTTCAACCACCTCATTTGTCGCTATGGTATCCCCTCTAACATTATATCTGATAATGGAGGATCATTCAAGAATGAAGATGTAAAATAGCTATGTACTAAATACAACATCACACAAAAAAAATTTAGAGCATATTACCCTCAAGGTAATAGCCAAGCCGATGCATCCAACAACACCATTGTCAACATTCTCAAACATATTGTCAATGATGTCAGTCGTGATTGGTACCTCCAGATATTCCCTACCCTTTGGACATATCATACAAATCATCATACCACCACAAGAGACACTCCATACTCACTTATTTATGGTGCTAAAGCCATCCTTCTCATTAAGGTTGAATTACCTTCACTATGCATCTCTTTCAAGCATGTCTTAGATGATCATGACTATCACGTAGCTCACCTACAAGAGCTAGATCTACTTGATGAAAAATGCATAGCTACACTCAACAATCTTTAAGCATATCAGAACTAACTCAAAGGCCACTATAATTGGCTTGTTAATTATATACCATTAGAACTTGATGATCTTGTTCTTAAAGAAAACCAAAAAAATACCACGGTTGAGAAGAAGCATAAAGGTAAATTTAAACCAAATTGGATAGGGTCTTTTATCATCACTGCAGATTATGGATCAAGAGCATACAAGCGTGCCACAACAGATGGTGATGAACCTCTAGAGTTGATGAATATTATTCATCTCAAGCAATAATATGCTTGAATGCTAAGATGTATTGTCTATAAGGACCATTTTAATTATGCCATTTTATCACTATTTTTCTTTATATGAATACCATCCTCTTCATCATATCTACTTTTTGCTTCCATTCTATCAATCTAGTGTGTTCTAAAGCCTAGCCTGTTTGACCTTGGTTTTTTCCATTTGTTACACAATTTTAGTATCAAAGTATTTGATCAGTTTCATCAGCTAGTTCAAGTACTTAAAATAGAAAGCATATTTTTGGATAGTGTGATAAAAATTTTGGTAGTTGCACCTTTCATTTGTTATTCCTTTCTTACTATCGATCTTGCTACTAATTATAACCACCTTTGGGAAAATTAGTACCATTGATCTATGCCATTATGTCCTAGTTATAACCACCTATGGGCAAATTATGGGAAACATTAAGCCTTGACGTACCAACTTTCCACTTCATATACCATGTTGTGTCTTTTTACCAACTATGCATGTTTTGTTTGAATTGATTGCTACACTAGTTGAGTTCCTCTATTGTAAAGGTGGAACTACAGTGACTTGAGGTCCTACTCTGATACTATATAGGTAGCACTAAATACTTTTTGAGGTTAGTCACCCTTCTCCACCATGCTCTCATCATTTTGTGAGAAACTTAAGCCACATTCTCATCATTTTGCGAGCAACCTAAGTTTGAATGCTCTCACCATTTTGTGATCTTGAACCATTTAGTGTCTCATCATTCTCAATTAAATTGAGACACTCCAAAATAATTCTAAAAATATTTGAAAATTTATTAGAAAAGAAAAAAAACATTGAGCACTTCTTTGCCTTAAGGATTTTGGGAACCCTTATTAAGTTACAAGCAAATCACTTATCATTTAGTTTCCCTATCCTTTTTGGCCTTTTTCTCTCACACACTTGCCATTTTACAAGACCATTCCTCTTTTTCTATCACATCTATTCTATTTATTTTCATCAGTTATCACATTCTTCCCATTCTCTGGAAGAACTACATTTGGTATGAAATTTGTTATTAGATATTACATCCATAGAACTATGTAGGCAGCATCTACTTGCCTAGTGCATATGGAGACAACTCAGCCACCCCCTTCTTTTTCTTCTATTCCCCCATTTTGTTTATTTATTAAGTTATCACCTATTTTTTAGGGGCAATGTTCATATGGTTTCTATTACATTGTTTTTTTGTTTATCTACTTGTTTGTTTACTTTTAGCACTATTACCTTGATTCAATTTATGTGTGTTGATTGGGTGATTCCTTGCCCACACTTATACTCAAATCCATCCATATTCATATGTTTATATTGTCATCATGGTTTCTATAATTGGTGCATTATTTTATATTGAGTATTGGATTACAAGAGTCAGTCCTTATGCATATTTTTTCCATGTCCTCATGATGTTATACCATAATGTCTATCGACACATGCTATAACAAACTTAAGATTCAAAAAGTCTATTCAATAATGGCAGCATCTCTTCGACATCGACATCTCGATTTCATCCCATCATATCCCAAATAGAGTAATTAACCATGAAATCATTTCCAACCCTTATTAGTTTGAATGAGCATCTCCCTACTAGTAGGTTGTTTCAAGTCATCATTACCCTCTATGTCAAGTTATCATCATCTTTGACCAAGTTTATCATGATTGACATAATCGAGGTCCAATGATTATAACCATCTATGGGAAAATCATTGCACATCATCCCACCTACATTTCTTAATGATTATAATCACCTTTAGGCAAATCATTATGTTATCATACCATGTTGCCACTATCAGGTTACAATGTTTATAACCACCTTTGGGAAAACCATTGTGGACCATCCCACTTGCATTCTCAGTGATTTTGACTACTTTTTTAATATCATTGTGTTTTCACCCCATCATATTTCTTGTCTTTGGTCCCCTCATTTCACTTATTTCTTTTTGAGGGACCATTTGTCAACCTACTTGTGCCAATTGTTCCCTCGAGGGGGCATCATAAGAAAATTCCTAGATCACAAAGCCCATTTAATCAAGTTATTTATCACATTTCAACTAGTGGTATATAGTGATATATACATTTTGTTATTGCTTGAATAGACAAGCCTTGGAGTGGTTCTTAAAGTTTCCCAAAAATTTAGTAACAAATTTTGATGATCTTTCTGATAAGTTTATGCAACACTTTTCTTATAATCTCGAATATGAGATTTCATTAGTTGACTTGACACAAGCAAAATTAAAATCTAGTGAGATTTTTTTAAGTTATCTATAGCGATGGAGAGCCCTTGCAAGCTGATTCACCCATAATTTACTAGATAAATAATTAGCTACTATATTTACTAAAAATTTGCATAGTGAGATAGCTTATCACCTGGAACTACAATGTGCGCATACTTTCAAAGAGATCATCGACAAAGTCTTGTTGATTGAGTGAGCCCTTATTAATAAAGGGATCATCAAGATTACTTTAAATAATCAAAATCAAGGTACCAATCAAGGAAGTGGCCAAAGCCAACATCCAATCCAAGTGTAAGTATCACAACCAACACATGCCAATAACCAAGATAGACCAAAGTAATTCAACCACAATAGGAATGTTATGGGCAATGGAGTAATCAAGTCACATCACATCTAAATAGTGAAAACATCATCTACACCACCTTTTTAGCTTACTCCTACCTGACAACCTCTCCTACTAATGCCATAAGCATAACAACCAAGACCTATGCAATAAATGTAGCAACCTTTACCATCACAAACCCCTCATTCAAAAAGAATTGTGCCTACTCATCATGTCTTTAGTGACCTGGGAAAGCCTGTTGAATCTGTATTTTGTAAACTTGTGGTTTCTAATCTGATTATTTATCCTATACTAAAGCATTATCCATAAGATATTCCTTATCTTGATTGGTACCATGAAAATAAATTCTATGAATATCATCGGGTCAATGGGCATAATTTATGAAGATGTGTGTAAATCAATCATTTTATTTAGAATATGTTGAATAATAGAGAGATAACACTGGATAATGGTGCTTCCACCTCCAATCAAACTCTTAGGATTTATCAAAACCCTTTTCCCCCACATAACACTCAGTAGCAACATAACAATCATCAATAACAATAACAACACCAATCGATGTAACAACAAAATCAATAGTATCAAAATCAAAGGCCAAACTAGTAGAATCAACAGTAAACCTCATAATGTCATAACAATGAACAAAACCAAGTTCAGAATGATAACAACCCATAAACCTACCATGTAGTTTCACATGACTACAACAAGGTTGTATGTTATATTACAGGGGGTAGCGTTAATACCATCTTCATTAATCTTAGACCGAGCACCACTCAACTAAATTACATAGATAATATTTCTTTGACTTGAGACTGCACACAAGCAAACCAATAAATCAAGACTTCCAATTTTGGACTTTATATCAATAAGTTTCCCTTACCACGTGACCACATATAAGTACACAAATAATCAAGACTTGTCCTATGTGGTCCCACACCATTCCCAGCATTTATTAGCAATCATGGTCCAACATCTAATCCTAGTTGTGCAATCACAACTTAAAGGTCAAAGATTACTATCCCAAGCCCACAACCATCTACCACTTTCCCTATTATCCAACCAACCATTCAACATCAAAATCAACCATTCACCATTGACCAAGACAAGAAGTTTGATATTGTGAAATAATTATAGAAGACACTATCATAGATATCTATTTTAGATTTGTTATGAGCGTCAACAATCCAAAATAACATTTTGAATTAGTTTTTAATCTAATCCACTATTTCTAGTGACATATCCCTTGATAAATTTCAAGCTTTGGTTGGACACCTAGCTCCAGCCCAATAAGTCACATTTAACTAAAGTGATATGTCTTCCCTTGGCCCTCTCCATAATAATCCATTATACATAGAAGTTTATATAAAGTGGCATAAATTGAAACATGTCCTTATAGACAATGGATCAAGCCTCAACATAGTGTCTCTAAAGCTCATGAAGCTTCTTGGATACATAATGGTAGATCTCCAACCAGAAATGATAACTATCAAAGCCTATGATAATCAGGATAGAGAATCATAAGGCACCATTAGCTTACTAATTATCATTGGGCCTTTGACCCATGATACACTTTACCATGTACTTGATCTTGAGTTATCATATAATATGCTTCTAGGAAGGCCTTGGTTACATGAGATTTGTGTAGTCCCATCAACGCTACACCAATGTATTAAGTTCTCTCACTCAGGGATGGAAGTGAATATTCCAAGAGATTTTCACTCATATGAGCACTACAAGCACCTTGAGGTTAAGTTTCAAAGCTACAATTACCAATATGATATGAATCCAAGTTCAAATCAAGATAAAAGCAAGGCCATAGTTATTGATCCTCCACAGGATAATTGCATAGATCATAATACCTTGAATTTCATTTTATATGTGTTGCATCCTGAAGCTTCCAATCATTTCACTATTTTAGATAATGGTCCAAGAAAATATGTGACCCATGATACCTTCCATATTTCCAATCTTCCTCAGAATCTAAAGACCATTGGATGACCTAAAGTTACCCCATGTATGCATTGGCAACAAAAGAACAAAGATAAGGGACCTATTATGTTTGTACTAGCATCTGGCCTAGAACCAGACCCTCTTAAAGGGGATGAATCATGGTTGTAAAATGACAACCAAGATGATAGTTATAAGAGCACCAAGTATCCTATTCCCAATAAGATCATGGAACATCAAGATTATGAAGGAAGAGGCCTCAGACCAAATCAACAAGGAACTATTGAGCCAATTTCTATGACTAAGTATAAAAGACCTTATGGACTTAGATTTAAACCACCTAGGGCTAACCCCACATATATTATTTGAGTTTCATCACTGGTGGCTAGTGATGACAATAGTGAAGCAGAGTCTGATCATAGCCTTACCTTTGATCACTTGTCTAAGAATAACCTATTTGATAACAATACTATTTGTACCCTTACTCTAGTCATTCATTACAACCCATTGCCATTATACTATCTTCAACTGATAGATTTGGACCAATAAAAATCCAATTTGTCACTTGAGTTTTATAATGATGAGGCATTTTGTGACTTTTTAGGCCTTGGAGACAATGTTATGTTGGGAGATCATAAATCAAGATTCTCAATTACATTGGATCCCGAAGCCTATTTTGGAGAGCGGGTGAACACTCTTAGCCAAAAACAAACAAATAAAACATTGAGTTCCCTGAGTGAAAACCTCTTTGAGACACTTTTTGATGAGGGAAAAAATAAAGATAAAGGCCAATCTAATGGTGAAAACCTATTTTAGGTTCCATTAGATGGGGGTGTTCATTCTTCAAATTTAGACCAAGAGACCACCAATAATGAACTTTCCTATAGATCTGAGTTTAGTTTTGAAAAATAAAAAGTGTTTGATCAAATTCTTCAAGAATTTTTTATTGTTTTTGTCACATAGCTAGATATCCCATTCAGGGACTTAGATTCATTATGCCTAGGAGAAGTTGAAGATCAAGTCCTAACAGAGGACCCTGATATAGTCTAATAGTTCAAGTCTTTGCCTACTATCTTAGAAGATGGCTCAACCATTCTAGTCAAAGATACAATAGAGGTAAACATCAGGACTTCATCAGACCCAAAATAGATAAAATTAGGTGCATCCCTCATTGAGGAGGAACATGAAGTATTTACAGCTCTATTGAGATAATTTATAGACATATTTGCATGGACATATTCTGAAATGCCAAGTTTAGACCCCACCTTGGTTTTACATCACCTTGTGGTAAATTTTGATGCCAAACCAGTTAAGCAAAATTCATGCAAGATGCATCCTCACATTTTTATATTAGTAAAGAAAGAGTTGGAAAAGCTCTTAGAAGCAGGATGTATTCAATCCATTGACTACTCATAATGGATATCTAATGTTATACCTATTAGAAAAAATCCTAAAGGAATCAAATTTTGATTGATTTTTGAGACATAAACAAAGCTTACCCAAAAGATGAATTTTCATTTCCTAATATTGACATGATTTTTGACTTCACAATGGGTTATCAAATGCTTTCACTCATGGATGGTTTTTTAGGATATAATTAGATTACAATACCACCAGAACATCAATACAAGACAACATTCACCACTCTATGGGGAACCTTCTTTTATCAAGTAATGTCATTTAGTCTTAATAATACCAGAGCTACATATCAAAGAGCCATGACTATCATATTTCATGATATGATGCATGATATTGTTGAAGACTATGTCGATAACATACTAGGCAAATCAAAAACTAGGGCCGACCATCCAACAGTGTTACATAAAATATTTGAAAGACTACGTGAGTATAAAGTTTGATTGAATCCAAAGAAATGTGTGTTTAAAGTAACCTCAAGAAAGTTACTTGGATTCATTGTGTCTCGTAGGGGCATTGAAATTGATCTAGCAAATGTCCAATCTATAACAGAGATGTCGCCACCAACCAATTTGAAGTAGATCCATAGTTTGTAGGGCAAGATCTAGTCAATCTGATGTTTCATATCTCATTTAGAAGATAAGTATCATATATTTACATATATTCTAAATAAGGGAGTTAAATTCTACTAGGATAATCATTGCTAAGCAACTTTCTAGTAGCTAAAAGATTACCTAACAAATCCATCTATTTTATTACCCCCTATGCCAAGAAAACTATTTTTGTTATACCTACCAATTACAGATAGTGCCTTAGGGGAACTTCTAGCTCAACATGATGACAAAAGAAAAGAGCATGCAATGTACTACTTAAGTTGTACATTGGTCATGTATGAACACAACTATACATCTATTGAAAAAGTTTGTCTAGCCATGGTCTTTGCAACTTAGAAATTACAACACTATATGTTAAACATTAAGACCATAGTCATTTCAAAAGTAGATCCACTTAAGTATCTACTATCTAAAATAGATTTAAAAGGTATAATGGCCAAGTGGGTCATGTTTCTTAGTGATTTTGACATAGATTATGTCAATCAAAGGGCAATCAAGGGATAGGCCCTTACAGACCAACTTGTTGAAGCATCCCTTATAGACATAGAGCCACTCACATTCTAATTTTCTGATGAATCTATAATGACCATCATTGACACACCTCTTGAGGAACAATACTGAAAGTTGTATTTTGATGGATCATTCACAACACATGGATTAGGGGTAGGCCTCTTATTTATTACACCATAGGGGGATCTAATCCCTAAGTCATTTAGAATCAGCTTTCTTTGTACAAATAACATGGATGAATATTAAACACTTGTTTTAGGGATTCACCAAGTGGTAAAATGAATATCTCATCTAAAGGTTTATAGTGATTCTCAGTTAATTATCAATCAGATTATAGATCATTTTCAAACCAAAGATGATAAGTTGGTTCCATATAAAGCCATGGTCAATACTCTCAAGTAACAAATTATTGATATTTAGTTTGAGCATATACCAAGGGTTAGTAATATAACTGTGGATGCCATGGCTACTATTGGATGTTTGATTCAACAAATAAATAAAGCTAGAGAGTATCAATTCATTATTGAGAATTTGGTCACACCAGCTCATGAACCTTCAATTGTGGTAATGATTTGTGATATTATTGGTCCTAATTCTATCTAGTATTTAGACCTTTATAACTATCTTCATGACCATGTTATACCACCTAACCTATCCTAAAAATAAATCAAATCATTTATCCATCACTTCACTCATTATACTCTACTTGGATCAACCCTTTACTACCATAGTTTTGATATAAATTTGCTTCATTGTTTAACTTTGGTAGAATCTACATTAGCGTTATGGGAAGTTCACAAAGAGATATGTAGAGCCCACTCTAACAGGACTATTCTAACTAAAAATATCTTGTGTACTGGTTATTATTGGTCTATAATGGATGCAAATGAAATTGCATATGTAAATAAGTGCAACAAATGTCAATGGCATGTCAATCTGATTCATATCCCAGCTAAGACTCTAAAACCAATGTTGACACCATAGCCAGTTGCTACATGGGGCCTTGACCTCATTAGGAAGAACAATCCCACTTCATCTAATGACCATAAACATATCCTTACTATCATCAAATATTTCACTAAGTGGGTTGAAGATATACCCCTCACTTATCTTATGTGACTAGAAAGCAAATTTTTAATTTCATATTTAACCATCTTATTTCCCACTACAGTATCCCCACTGACATTATATCTGATAATAGAGGATCATTCAAGAACAAATATTTTGATAAGTTATGTGTTGAATATAACATCACATAATATTTTTTTATAGCATATTACCCTCAAGGTAATTGCTAGGTTGAAGCATCAAACAAAATTGTTATCAATATTTTCAAAAATATTATCAATGATGCCAGTCGTGATTAGTACCTTCAGATATTCTATGCACTTTGGGCATACTATACCAATCACTATACCCCCACAAGAGCCACTCCATATTCACCTTTTTATGGTATAGAATCCATCCTTCCCATTGAGGTCGAGTTGCCTTCACTATGTATATCTTTCAAGCATGTCTTAGATGATCATGACTATTGAGTAGCTTGCCTACAAGAGCTAGACCTACTTGATGAAAAATGCACAGTTGTGCTCAATAATATTCAAGCATATCTAAACTAACACAAATTCCACTACAATCATCATGTCAAGCATAGAATATTTGAACTTGGTGATCTTGTTCTTAAAGAAAGCCAAAAGAATACCATGACTGAGAAGAAGCATAAAGGTAAATTCAAACAAAATTAGATAGGTCCTTTCATCATTACTACAAATGATAGATAAGGAGCATATAGGCTCATCACACCAGACAAAAATGAACTTCTTGAGTCGATGAATATTATTCACCTCAAGCGGTACTATGCTTGAGCACTATGGTGTATTGTCTATAAGGACCATTTCATTTGTGCCATTTTATCATTATTCTTCTTTATAGAAATATCATTCTTATCCATCCTCTTAATCTATTTTACCATTCCATTCTATTGACCAACCATATTTTGAATCTTATCTACCTAGCCTATTTGACCTTGGTTTCACCATTGGTTGCACATTTTTAGCACCAATGAGTCCAATTAGTTTCAATAGTTATTTCAAGCACTCTAGATAGAGACAATATTTTGTAGTATGATAGAAGTTTTCGCAGTTTCATCTTTTATTTTTTGTTCTTTTCTTATAATCAGTCTTGCTACTAATTATAACTGCCTATGGGTAGATTAGTACCATTGATCTAGGCCATTGTGTCCTCTAGTTATAAATGCTTATGGTAAAACTAGGGGAAACATATGTTTATAGATCCTTGACATACCAACTTATCATTTTTTATGTCATACTATGCCCTAATATCAAATGTGCCTATTTTGTTTGAATTAACTGCTACACTAGTCAAATTCCTCTATTATAGGGTGAAACTACAGTGACTTAAGGTCTTACTCTGGGACTATGTAGGTAGTGATCAATACTTGTTGAGGTCAGCTTAGTCACCCTTTCCACCATGCTCTTTCCATTTTGTAAGAAACCTAAGCCATGCTCTCACCATTTTTCAAGAAATCTAAGCCACACTATCACCATTTTATCAATAATCTAAGCCACGCTCTTGTCATTTTATGAGCAATCTAAGCCATGTTATTGCCATTTTATGAGCAACATAAGCCACACTCTCATCATTTTTCAATAAATATAAGTAAATATCTCATCGTTTTGTGAGCTTACACCATTTAATATCTTATCATTCTTGATTGAGTTGAAATACTCTAAAATTTCTAAAAAACATTTGTAAAACCGTTAGAAAAAACCAAAAATATTGACCACTTCTTTGCCTTAAGGATTCTGGGAACCCTTACACTTGTCACTTAGTTTTCCCATTTTTTTTCCTTTTCTCCCATGCACTTGCCATTTTGTAAGACCATTCCTTTTCTTCTATCACATCCATTTTATTTGTTTTCATCAGTTCTCATTTTCTTCCCATTTCTTGCAAGAACTACATTTGGCCTAAAGTTTTTGTTAGATATTACATCCATGGAACTATGTAGGCAATGTCCATTTTCATAGTGCATCTAGAGATAGCTCAACCACCCTCTTTCTTTTCTTCTATTCCCCTATTTTATTTGTTTGTTAAGTTGTCACCTATTTTCTAGGGGCAATGTTTGTATGGTTTCTATTACATTGTTTATTTGTTTGTTTCTACTTATTTTGTTTGTTTTTCTACTTGTTTGTTTGCTTTTATCACTATTGCCTTGATTCAATCTATGTGTGTTCATTAGGTGATTCCTTGTGTGCACCTATACTTGAATCCATCCATATTCATCTGCCAACATTGACATCATGGTTTTTTATCACTGGTGCATTATTCTCTATTGAGTATTAGATTTTGGGAGTTATTTATTATGCATATTTTGGCCAAGTCCTCATGATGTTATACCATGATTCTTATCAACACGTGTTACAATAAAAATCAACTTCAAAAATTTGATTCAACAAATGGTATCATCGACATCTCTTCAGCACCAACATCCCAATTCAATCCTAATCATATCCCATATGGTTTAATTAACCATGAAAGAATTTAAACCTTTGTTAGTTTAGATGAGCATCTCCCTACTAGTAGGTTATTCTAATTCATCATTACCCTTTGTGTTAAGTTAACATCATCAATCAGCCGATCAATCATGTTTTCCATAATCGGGTTCCAATGATTATAACTGCTTATGAGCAAATCATTACACATCATCCCACCTGCATTTCTCAATGATTATAACCACCTTTCAACAAATCATTATGTTTTCACCACTTTACTTTTTATACCTATATAGGGGCATGTTGCTATCTTGTTTTTCTATCCTAATTGAGGCAGCTCCATCTTCTCAATGATTATAACCATTTTTAGGCAAATCATTGTGTTATCATACCACGTCACCACTATCGAGGTATAATGCTTATAACCACCTTTGGTCAAACCATTGTACACCATCCCACTTGTATTCTCAATGATTTTGACTACTTTTTTAATATCATTGTGTTCTCCTCCCATCATTTTCCTTTTATTTGGTCTCCTCATCTCCATTCTTTCTTTCGAGGGATCGCTTGCCGACCTTTCCTTATGCCAACCATTTCCTCAAGGGGGCATCATGCAGTTAGTTCATCATCATTAAAGTTATAGGAATATATGACCTTTTCATTATTTCAGAAGATGTTACTGTGCTTATAGCTTTCAATGCCTTCCCAAATAGGGGTAAACTATAGACACCTAAATCTGGCCACCGATAACCTCCAACCAGGATTTTGACTAATTTCCATCAAAGTGCAAAATTTAATCTAAAAACATTAAAATGTATTAAATGAGTTAAAATTGATATATTCAAGTGTCAATTTTGGCTAGAGTATCATTAAATGGGGTAATGCAATTTATGGCCCAACTAACTTTGATCAAATCATTTCAAGTCAAAATGCCAATTTAGCACTTGGATGCTCTGGATTACTCTTTTCTATCAAATCTCTTGCATGAGACACGTGCCTTTGTTATTTGATGTTGGTAACATCTTAAATGGGATAATGGATCTAATGCATTTGATATTGACTTCCAATTTTAATCCAGTCAAATTTTGGACTAATAACAAGACATTTTGACTAATTTGTGCACTAAGAGCCAAAATTTGCACCAAAATTGACTAATCATGTTTTAGACTAGTTAAACCAAATTAGGGCCTTAAGTTAATTTTTCATGGAACTTGTTGAATAAATATTTATTGGAAATTGATTTATATTAACTGCATCATCAGGTGACATCATCATATGGGGTGGCATCCATAAGCCATAAATACATAAAATATCAAGATTATGGGTCTCCCATGCCTCATTAAGACCCTCCATGCATATTCAATTCCCCTCTATCCCAAATATTAATGGGGATATTTGTAGAATGAATTTCATATTTGGATTTATTCATGGCCACACATCTCAATCTTGAGATGGACAGCTATGGTTGATCCTCAAACTATTCCAAAAATCTATAAATAGGAGGCCTTGCCTATTGAATTTTAAGCTTAACTTTTGAAAAATTACCATGCCAAATTGACTCTAAAAATATCTCACATGCCAAAGTCATGATGCCAAAATATTGAATCCAAAGCCAAGCAATGTGCCAAGGAGAGATGGAGGTAGTCAAGCTTTCATTGATGCAGACTTTATGAGCACAATCCAAGCAAGCCACCACAATAAAGAATTTGGATCATCCAAGGAAGTTGAAAGATTTTTTTTCCCTTACTTTTTAGTTGTGATTTTTATTTGTTTTTTTATTAAGCTCACCCTAATAACTAGGCATGAAGGTGTTAGTTTAGTGTGCTTTTGATTTGATTTATCCACTAACACAATACTAATCTCCCCTTAATCATCAAATTCCTAGTCTATAACTTGCAATGCTCACCATTGATCTTAAATCATAGCTCTCATGATTGTGCCACTTGGCATCTTTGCATGCCTTCTACACATTTGACTCTTTGACTTGACCCACACCATCAATCTCTATCTATACGAACACCCATGAACCATTTATTTTTTTATCAACTCAACGAGATTGAGAAAAATGTCATAAGTGAATTTAATCTCAAGAAACTTAGATAATTTGACTTCATACACATCATTGGATCAAGATCTTGATAATGAACACTCACCATTAGATATACTGACTAGTGATCTCAGACTTTAATGTAGTTAAACTTGATGGTCTCTGGCCCATCATAGTTTGCAAGATCAAATTTGAAGGTTTATAACTTGAGATAGAAAACACTTCAAGAGTCCAAATATTTAGGGTACCTTCTTGGTATTATAAAAAATATCTCCATGAAAACCTTTGACCTCAATTGACTTTTTAAGTACCTACATTAAATACACAAACTTACTGGTTCATTCATATCTACTTGACGTGCAATGACAGTCTAGTTTTTCTTAAGCTAGAAGATTCATGTTTATCTTTCCAAATTATCAAGTGACACACCATAACTTCACCAAGACATATATGGATTCCTCACAACTTCTTGTTTGTCCTTATAGACTTGCAAATGTGCTATATCACTCTAAGTTATCAATCTGATCAATTTGTCATTAATGCACTAGTACCACAAGCTCTTTTTGACATCAATGATAACCAAACATCAATAACTATGCTTAACATGAAGTTATCATCAAATTCTTGGCATAATTTAATACAATTTTATTTCTTAGAGTTGTTACATACCTTTCCTAGCTTCGGGGTTTTACCTTCTGAGATGACCACCAATTTGTAGTCCTCTTCATTGACCAAAATATTATTTTTCTTGCCTTTCAACTGGTCATCTGAATTAAAGATGTTTTCCAATGTAACAAGATCCATAGGTATCTTTTTCATCTTTAGTTGGATGATTTGATACTCATATTGATCCTAGAGCTTAGGCTGGTTCCTATCTGAGAATTCAGCTTCTTCTCTCAAGAAGTTTACAATTTATTGATCACTATCATATACCTACCAATTAATGACATTGTTAGAAATAGATGATCTTACCACAAATTTTACACGTTGGTTATTTTAATTTCTTATCTCCTCAGGTAAGTTATATTGGGATCCTACTAATGCCATATAATCAGCATCAATTGACTTTCTGAGTACCTACATTAAATACACAAACTTACTGGTTCATTCATATCTACTTGACATGCAATGACAGTCTGGTTTTTCTTAAGCTAGAAGATTCATGTTTATCTTTCCAAATTATCAAGTGACACACCATAACTTCACCAAGACATATATGGATTCCTCACAACTTCTTGTTTGTCCTTATAGACTTGCAAATGTGCCATATCACTCTAAGTTATCAATCTGATCACTTTGTCATTAATGCACTAGTACCACAAGCTCTTTTCGACATCAATGATAACCAAACATCAATAACTATGATCAACATGAAGTTATCATCAAATTCTTGCCATAATTTAATAAAAATTTATTTCTCAGAGTTGTTACATACCTTTCCTAGCTTCGGGGTTTTACCTTCTGAGATGACCACCAACTGGTAGTCCTCTTCCTTGACCAAAATATTATTTTTCTTGCCTTTCAACTGGTCATCTAAATTAAATATGTTTTCCAATGTAACAAGATCCATAGGTATCTTGTTCATCTTTAGTTGGATGATTTGATACTCATATTGATCATAGAGCTTAGGTTGGTTCCTATATGAGAATTCAGCTTCTTCTCTCAAGAAGTTTATAATTTATTGATCACTATCAAATACCTACCAATTAATGACATTGTTAGAAATAGATGATCTTACCACAAATTTTACATGTTGGTTATTTTAATTTCTTATCTCCTCGGGTAAGTTATATTGGGATCCCACTGATGCCATACAATCAGCATCCTTATTTTGTGTTCTTGGCACTACCTAAATATTCAAAGTAATGAAATATTCAAATAGGTCCTATACCCTGTGCATATAATATCTCAACAAATTTTTACTAATCACACTTTTGGATCTTACTTGGTGAATAATTTTTTCACTCTCACCAAATATCTGTAGGGATTTTATCCCTCTTTCTTTGGCTAGTTGTAGTCCTTGAAATCAAGGCTTCATATTTAACTACATTATTAGTGCAACTAAACTAAAGTCTAAAAGAATAAAAATAACTCTTCATTTGGGTAGAAACTAAGAAAACACCTACACTCACTCTATTTATACTTCTTGAACCATCAAAAAATAATTACCATATACCTTGAAGATCTTCGGTTGGTGTTAAGATATCAGGATTGATTACATCATTCTCATGTATGAAATATGTACCTATCCCAGTCTCTTCTACATGGTCATAATCATCAAAATGGAAGGTTGATCCCCATTCATCTAAGATAATATCTTTTGTAGTAGTTGCATGTTGATGATTAGTTTCTTCTTCTTGATCTTGTAATATACAGTTCATGTTCATGAGAGGAGGGGTGTATGGTTCAATATGGTCCTTAGCTATTAGCTCAAGTCTTATTATTAATCTTTTCCCTTATCTCATTCTAAACAACATGTGGAACCAATCTATAGACAAATATCCTCCCATTTTCATGATAAAATCTCATGAAAGGCAAATGGTGAAATAAAGGGGAAGGTTGATAATTGAGATATCTTGAGAAATTAACAAACTGGGACAAGCATGGATAGTGAGATTTAAAACTTTTATTATTTCTATTATTTGAATAGTAATTACATCCAAATAAACCACTCCCTTATTCACAGGTGTATATTTTATGCCAAGAGCATCAGTTATCTTTTTGGGCATAATCAAACTACTAGCCCCTAAATCTACCATGTAATTATGAACTAGATGCTTCCCAACTATTAATGAGAGATATAAAGGGTGAGGATTACCAATTTTACACATATTAGCTTTAGTTTGTGGCTGACATAAATTAGTTTCAATATTAGGCCCCTTAACTGGAACTTTATCTGTTATTTGAAAAAAATTCAAGGCTTCTTGTAACATATCTCTTTGTGTTGGTATAGATAGTGCATCCCACATAGTGATATTCAAATTAATCTTTTTCATTTTCTCAACAATGCTGAAAGGGATACTACCAAGCTTTGGCTGAGTCTTTGCTAGAGTTCTGTCTTCTTTCACAAGATTTGGAGTAGGTAATTTTGTTTTTGGCTAACTAGTGGGTACAAAGGGTGGCCTTTGTACTGTGTTGTTCTTTTTAGGTTCTGATATAATTTTGTAAGTTGATTCTTATTCCATCCTAAGCAGTTGATCACTATTAATTTCTATTTTATTTGATTGTGTATTTACTACCACTGGACCCCCATCATTGAAAAGTGCCTCCTCTTGATTTACTCCACAAAAGTCTTCTTCTTGCCAGTTTAAAAGAGTAGAAACCCCTTGAGTAGGTTCTTGTGTGTCTGCTTATTGGGAATTGGACTCTTCTTGTTGTCCCTAATTATACTTTTTATGCCTTGCACCATCAACATCATTGGGGCAAGCATTATGATTGTGCAACTATGAATAGGGATAATACCACCCTTTGTCTTGAACCAAGTTGTTCTGAACAACTATAATGGCTTTGGAAGTACTCGATGCAAGTAAGGCATAGACATTTAGGGGCTTTAGTTGTGCATTTTGACCTTGAATTTGTTGATTACATTGGTATTTTTGCTTTTATCCCTAATATGGTTTCTTATTTGGGTAATATGTTGGGTTAGCCTAATGATAAGGTTTATAAATTTGAGATTGTTTCCTCTTCATAGCTACTAACTCATTGTCAAAACTCTTGAGTAGTGATTTGAATTCATGTAGTTCATCTATGGGTATGGGGGTCAAATTTGGTGCCTTGCTTGTAGTGGGAATTGGGGAAAATACAGGGGGTGTAGGATTTATTTCTATAAATAGAGGTATTGGTGGTCTTAAGGCAATTTTTTTGGCTTGGAGTAAACAATTCTCTGCCCTTATTATAATTTTATAAGAGTTAGGAAGTGTGGTGCCACCTATAGACTAAATCATGATACCTATATTTCTATTTAGGGATCTCAAGTAATATAAGAAAGCATTATTTACATTTAGCTTGACTAGTGATGGAATCCTATTCCATGTCTTATGGAATCAAAAATTGAAATTAGTTATGAGCTCATGAGGAACCCATTGAATGGTGGTTAATTGTTTAACCAATGAAATGTGATCACTCTTATTTTTGAATTGGGAACATAGTGTAGTGCCTAAATCATCCCAAACTCAGATGGAGTTGGGAGTAAGACCTCTTTACCATTAGAAAGCTTTGCCCTTGAAGGTGGAGATAGCCTAATTGCAACATTCTCTTATACTGCATTGTGGATGATGCATAAATTGGTAATATCTTGTATGTGCTCCATAAGAATAGTGGAAGTTTCACTAGTGAAATATTTTAGGCTTTTTAAGACTGAAGTTGGTATATCATCATATTGGGCCAACTGGAGAAGGTTGGCCCCATTGAAGACTATAAAAATTTTGGCCATTATAAGAGGAATAAAACTGATGGGAGTAGGATTACTTACAGGAAATTAAACTAAACTTGTTAGATATATTTTATAATAGGGTACTACTAATTTTTATCTCTTTTTAAGTGAAAATGATAATTTCAAAAAAATAGCTTTCTTACCTTTTGTAGTTGATCTCATTTGTCAGCTTGGCATACATAACCCTTAAAATCATAAAATCATAAACCAATGGAGTCGCTAGGTGTCTTTGGAATGCATTTAAAGTTGATGCAACATTTACTAAAAATATTTGTACCAATTTCTTTATATTTTTCATGTCCCATAGAGCATGCCAAAAACTATTCTCATATAAGTTTTGCACTGGTTTTGATGTGGAATAGTTTTTCATACAAAACCTAATGATACAATGCAAAAACCTCTAAGCTATGGGACTATGGAAAATTGAGGTTAACCTCTAGAGAAGGTTGGCTTCCCTTCACTATATCTAATGCAACTGATAGGACACTAGTTCTATGTAAATTTTTCTCTTTTAGTGTCTTTTCTCCTAAACTAGAATTTTGACAGGGAAAAGGGAAAGAATAAAACATTATGAAACTTAAAATGGTGATTTCACCAGATATCTTAGTGTTTCTTAATTCTTTCTTGATGAACACAATGGAATAGATAATAATATTGAAATGGGTTCATCAAAAACTCATACAAATGAGAAACTAGAGGCAATATTTAGTTATTCTCAAAAAAGGGAAAAGAGTCCTTTATTTTAATCAAACAATATTTTAGAAGGGTAAAAATACCACAAACAAATATCTTGTTACTAAAATAAGAAACAAAACTCTCACCAATATTTAAATAATTGGCATACACTGAGATTTATCAGATAAGAAAGGTAAATCTTTAATTTATTTCTATTCCAAAAGTTACAGCTTGTAGAAAATATATTTAAAATATAGAAATTATATTCTCTAACAGTAAAAATATGATTTGGGATATGGGGTCTGCCCATATTTATACAAAAATATCTCATAGATGAGATATAATCATCAAAACTTGAACACCCAATTAGAGAAACCATGCAGATCTAAAACTTCATGCAAAAAGGGGTGAGTTTCTCTATTACTAGCATCTTGAAATTGTAGAAAGGTTTGGAAAATGGCATGCAAGAACTAGGCATGATCCTTGGTATCGGATGGCATGGCATGGTGTGGATATAACTAGAATATCTCCATGTAATGCTTCTTCATCTTCAGTATCTAAAAATAGCTCTTCATGCAAAATAGATGGTGCCCAAGATAAACTTGACTTTTCAAAAGATAACTAAAGTTACCTTTATAAAACCCTAACTTAAAAAACACAAGTGATACTTTTGAATTTTTTTTTTAAGTCAATCACTTTTGTTAAAATGCAACTTGATATTTACAATTCATGTTTTTACGCTTTTACCAATTATAACTTGTTTAAATAGAAAGTGTAATTTGTAATTGCTTTTTACAACTTTCACATTGTCAAAAAATACAAGTTTCCCTTTCTCAAAAAGAGTTATAAAAAATAGTTGTTTCTTCACAATTAAAACTTACAATGTTTTGAAAACATGTAAAAATATTTCAATAGAAAGTTAATCAACATTCAAAATTTCTTCAGCTTTTTTATCCTTCTCGGCCTAGAGTTTTTGAGCATATAAATCAAAAGCTTTGAAAACTTCTTATACTCACTCTCCATCTAGTCCACAAGAGTAAATATAAGAAGCTACACAATCTACTTGGACATTAAACAATTCTCTTCTAAAATTGCTTATTCCCTGCATCTCCATTCTTATCCTATCCATTGTGTTTTCATATCTAACAAACCTGTGGATAGAACTTAGGGTGTAGACTATATCCTTTACATATTATATTTCAATAACCTCCTTGAAATTATTTTGGACTTATTCAACCTACAAGAGAGTTTCCAAGTCATCTGTCAGTTGACATGACATCATATTCATCATTCCTTTGATGTCATAAAACATGTCAATAGCTTTATCATGAGCAACCTTGGCCTGGTGAGCAGACTATGTTAGTATCCTTATTCAAAATTGAGTTTCCATATGTAATTCCTCATGCCCAACCTCATTCTTCAATATGTTATTAGAAATGAGGATATCCACATCAATTGAATCTACAATTGTTAATTTCATATAATATAGATTCAAGGTTTGAATCTCCCCTTCATATTTATTAACTTGTTCCTTTAAAATATTCTTTCTCTCTGATCATTTCATATTGATCCATTATTGTTGTAATGACCTTATTCCCCTTAGAAATTAATTCCTCGAAATACTCTTTTATAGCTCTTCCTATATGAGCAATCTCTCGAACTGAATCAATTATGGCTTGATCTGGAATCTGATTGATTGGCTGCACTTTCTATGATTGTTCCAATGATTCACTAAGTTTTATAAACTGGTTCAAATTTGTTGTAAGATGATCCAATTTTCTCTTTAGTTCATCCTTGGTGGCCTTGTCATAATCGATCCTTTCAAATAAATAATTGATTCCAGATTGCACATCATGTTCGATCCTTCTCTTGTCATCCATCCAAGGTGAATCTTGGAAATCTAATAATCCCTCACCACAAGATTTTTTAATTTATGTATGGGAACTATATTTTCAACATACCTCTCCCCCTTATCATCATTAAATATCCTAGAGAAGGTCCTGGGAGTAGGTTTGGACTTCTTCTTGACCTCTGAGCCACCAAAGTCTAATGTGTTGGGATCAATCATCTAATTTCTCTTCTTCCCTACTAACTAGGCTATCCAACTAGGAGTATCCTCTTGCTATTTTGACATTGTTACCAAAAACTCAGTAGCTGATGTAGCTACACTGTGACTATTATAGACTTCTAGGTATATGTTGTCATTGGTTGCTCAAGAGGTGCCTGTGAAGGTTTACTTTCATCATTAGGTTGCAAATCAATGTTTGCATCAGGCACCTAAGTTTCTCTAATCTCCACTGAAGGATTTATAGAAATAGTGGAAGTGGATGAGGTGGGGGTAATGGAAATAGTTGTGCCCTTGGGGGAGTAGAAGATGGGATAGACATAGGGATTGTGAATTTAGGAATAGGTGGAAGAGTGGAATCCAATGCATTAAATTAATCAATAAGATGTGTCGGACCACTCAAGGTTGGTGATGTAAGGAAAGTGAGTGGAGATGAAAGTGAAACAATACTTACCTTAAGAGTTGGGCTATCTTGCAGGACTAAAGTCAGGGTGACTAAGTCCATAGATTTGTATTATTGGGTGGTGTAATAAATTAATGAGGATGAAATGAAAGGCATTATAAATGGAATGTAAAGAGGGAATGGAATGAAAGGGGAAAGTGAAATTGGAGGAAGGGAAAGTGGAGTGGAAACTTGAAATTCCACTAACGGGGCCCCTTGAGTGTCCACTTGAATAAATTATGTTGGTTGTACTTGGATTATTTTGGTTGGAATGATAGGTGGAGGGGAAACTACAGATGCAAGGTGAGTGGAAACTTGAGTTGGAGTGGAGACTAAAAGTGAGATGGAAACTAAGGATGTTGGAGGAGTAGAGGCAGGAGGTGGAGGTGTTGAAACCTCTAAATCAATGTAGGTAGGAGCAGGGAGAACAATAGAGATATGGGTTGTCACTATGATAGTCATAAGAATTAAAGATGTGAAAGCTTGTGTTTCTACTACATCTTCAGATAAAATATCAATTAGTTATTTTAAAGCTTCTCCCTCTGTGCTTTATTCCCCTTTTTTTCACCTTAGTCTTTTTCTTCTTCTTCTTCTTAGGCTCTTCTAATGATTCTTTTAGACCCTCTTTAGATGGAGTGATCCCCTCTACTTTAAGATTTAGAAGGTTTTCTCTTAACCCAATTATTTCTCTTATTATTTTCACTCCCTTAGTCCTCAATTAATTGACAATTTTATTAATCACATGGGCCGTTCTATCAAATAGATAAAGGTAATCTGGAGTTGACCACCTAATTGGTGATAAGGGTCATGTTATGATCTATATATAATATATTGGGTCCACTACAGAGTCATCATCCTCAAAGTCGTCTAGGACTAGTTCCAGATCATAATCCTTGATTTATTATAAGGACATCCTAGAATAATCCCTCATCCTAACTCTTTCATCATCTTCACAATCCTCCCAATAATTTCCATAATATGACACATGAGCATATGTTACAAGTGCTAGTGTTCTAGTGATCTTTCCATATACATCAAAATATGGCCTTGACTCCAAGGTTTTAAGCATCATCTGGCACATTTTAGCCTCAACACATTTATCCTTAAGGAGGGATTGACATGTGTACCTACCAATAGAAATTAGGAAATATATCCCTGCCTTATGCCTTTTAGAGAGGAGTTTATGAGTCTCTATGAGTTGCCTGACCAACTCAAAAAATGCCCATTTATCTCTAACATATCAAGGAAGGCTTTAGGGATAACCATTGAACTCAGTTTCCCTAATGTAAGAAAAGGTGAGGAATTTTATGAAATAGGAACCCCATTTACCAATCTCATCCACTGCTAATTTTGAGAACCTTATTTTCCTAAGTTCCTTATCGAACATGATAATGATGCAATAGATGCAAGCATCATTCACTCTCCTAAAATTTTATCTACTAGCATGTAATGTGAGTTCAAGGTAGTGGTTTTATAGTCTATTTATCTCCTTAGGAATTGTGTTAAGGCTTGGGAATAGTCTTCTTTTGACCAAAATGTAGATAATGTAGGAGGTCATGTAGAATTTACTCATTATTTGTACCTCCATCAATTACATTTAGATGGAATCACTTATTAACTAGGCTGAATGAATGTATTTATTATTCTGTTAGATGACCTAGATGTATTGGTACATCCACTCTTGAAAACACTTTGTATTAGGACTATTAGTGACCCAGTGTAATAGTATGATAATATCCCCTACTTCATCAATGAAATCAGGCCTATACATGGTCTTTAATAAATGAGTGGAGGAATGCTTAGGGAACTTGAGCCACTATTTGTTGATTATTTTTGGACACCCATCTCATTTATCCTCAAATAATTGTGTAGATGTCTATGGAGTTATATCCAGATAACTCTCAAATCTTGGGATTGCAAACACTAAGTTGATGAAGTCAAGGTCTAGATTCAGAATCTTTTCTCCTTTATCATTATAGACTTCTCTTCTATCAAGATAATAGTGTTGGGACATTGTGAGCACCAAATTGGGGATTTAAATTGACAATGGGAAGGTTGTAGCTTGTGGTAATCCAAAGTCATAGATACTCTGAACCTAGTCATTTTAAAACTTTGCATTTATCCTAGCCCAAAAAATTTATAGGTCAATATGACCTAAATACGTATCTATAATCTCTACTGTGTTAGACTCCAAACTGGGAGTCACTCTAGGTCCTTTAGATTTAAACTTCATTTCCTTAAGAGACATGGAAACTAAAGTTATTGCTTGAGAGATAACAACTATGAAAGTTGACAGGATCTGTAGGTGTTTAAAGTAGTTCAAATCTCTAGCAGAACTAGGAGGTGCTTGAAGTAGGTGAAATCTCCATAGAGGTAGAAGGTGATGGAAGCAGGTGGAATTTCCATGGAGATGGAATATGTTCTAAGCAATATGAGCTTTCATGGGGATGAGAGTTATCTGGAGCAAGTTTACTTTCCACAAAGACATAGGAGCTCATAGGTGTCTCAAGTGCTTAAATTAATGCTAAAGCCCATAGAGGTTGAAGGTGTTTGAGATAGGTTCAAAGTTTGTAGGGACATTGGAGTATTTTTTGGAATATTCATTGGTTTAATAAAATGAAATACACTTGGGAATATTATGCTTGACAAGGTTAAAAACTTAGATTTTGATTATGAAATATTGAAGGGAAAACTAAGGTTTTTTAGAAATTGAACACTTTTTGAATTAAAACCCTAGGAAACTCTAAAATATCTAACTATAACCTAAACACTTTAAATAATAACCTAAAAATCATGTGTGATCCCTTATCTTGTTAGTTGTCTAAGGTAAATCTTAGAAATTTGATAACCCCCACCACAAGATTTTATTTTGATTTTTCTGTTGGGGGGACTACAATTTTAACATACCTCCCCCCTTATCATCATTGAATATTTTGGAGAAGGTCCTGAGAGTAGGTTTAGACTTCTTATTAACCTTTGAGAGACCAAAGTCCAATGTGTTGGGATCAATCATCTGATTTCTCTTATTCCCTACTAACTAGGCTAGCCAACTAAGAGTATCCTCTTGTTGTTTTAACACTATTACTATAAAATTAGTAGCTTTTGTAGTTGAACTAGTAGACATTGTGATTATTATAGCCTCCTAGGTAGATGTTGTCATTAGTTACTCAAGAGGTGCCAATGAAGGTTTACTTTCATCAGTAGATTACAAATCAATGTTTGCATCAAGCATCTGAGTTACTCTAATCTCCACTAAAGGATTTATGAAAATAGTGGAAGTGGATGAGGTGGGGGAAACAAAAATAGTTGTGTCCCTTGGGGTAGTAGAATATGGATAGACATAAGGATTGTGAATTTGGGAATAGGGATAAGAGTGGAAGCCAAAGCATTAAATGAATCAATGAGATGTGTGGGACCACTCAGGTTTGGTGATGTAAGTGAGTGTAGATGAAAATGAAATAGTACTTACATCAGGAGTTAGGGTAGCTTGTGGAACTAAAGTCTAGATGACTAAGTTCATAGATTTATACTATTGGGTGGAGTTAAAAATTAATGGGGATGAAAAAGAATGGATTCTAAATGGAATGGAAAGAGGGAATGTAATTAAAGGGGAAAGTGAAATTGGAGGAAGGGAAAGTGGAGTGGAAACTTGAGATTCCACTAATGGGGGACCCTAAGTGTCCACTTGACTCAATTGTGTTGGTTGCAATTGGATTATTATGGTTGGATTGGAATGATAGGTGGAGTGTAAAATATAGATGCAAGGGGAGTGGAAACTTGAGGTGGAGTGGATACTACATTTGAGATGGAAACTGAGGATGTTGGAGGAGTAATGGCATGAGGTGGAGGTGTTGAACCCTCCAGATCAATGTAGGTAGGAGGAGGAAGAATAAAAGATATAGGGGTTGTCACTATGATAGTCATAGGAATTAAAGTTGTGAAATCTTGTGTTGTTGCTACATCTTAAGATGAAATATCAATTGGTTATTCTGCAACTTCTACCTCTATACTTGATTCCCCTTTTCTTGCCTTAGTATTTTTATTTTTCTTCTTCTTCTCAAGCTCTTCTAACAATTCTCCTAGACCCTCTTCAAATGGAGTGATACCCTCTACTTTAAAATTTAGAAGCTTTTCTTTGACCCCAATTATTTCTCTTATTATTTGTACTCCCTTATTCCTTAGCCAATTAATAGTTCTATTAATCACATGGGTCATTCTATCAAATAGAAAAAGGGACTCTGGAGTTGACCACCTAAATGGTGGTAAGTGTAGACATCCAATTCCTAACACCATTTGTGTTGAAATTTTCAATCTTACTCAAATTGCACTCAAATGCACATTTTAGATCAAAATCCATAAAATGCTCTAAATGGTTCAAACTTGTCACTTACAAGTTCCAATTTAGGTCAAAGTATCCCTAAATAGGGCAATGCATTTTATGGGCCAGCTAACTTTGATCAGATCATTTTGAGTCAAAATGACAAATTCACCATTTAGTGCTCTAAATCACTCTTTTCTTCTAAATCATTGGTACACATCACATACTTTTGTTATTTGGTGTTGGCAACATCTTAAATGGGAATACGGCTCCAACACATCTAACATCACCTTCCAATTCCTCTTCAATCAAATTATAATCCAATAATATGACTTTCTGACCATTTTGATTAATTATGCACCAATTTCCAAAGAATTGCACTAAACTTGATTAAACTTACTTAAGGTAATTAATCCAATTTAAGATCTTAAGTAATAATTTCATATATATTTTTGAATATCTCATTATTGGAAATTGATTTTGAAACTTTTCATCACCTAATGACATCATCTATGGAACATGCATCCATCAACCCATAAGTGCATATAATATCAAGATTATGGGTCACCCATGCCTAGTTAATTCCTCCCATGCCTCTTTAATGCTTATTTATCTTGAAGATATTTATGAGTTTAATTCCAAATATTAGGATTATCCATGGCCACACATCTCAATCTTGAGATGGATGGTCATGGTTGATCCTGACCAATCTCAAAAATCTATAAATAGAGAGGCCATGGACATGAATTTTAAGCTTGATTTATACAAAGTTATTATGCAGAATTTTCTCCATAATATTTTGTAATAGACCATTAAAATTAGTTACAAGCTTCATTGATAGTCTAGTTTAGTGATTTGGAATCATGAGCCTAGGTTTTATGGATTGTTATTGAGACATTGGAGGAGTTTGCCACCTTTGTTGACAAAGACAAGGATGTTTGATCAAGGGAGAACATGCTTTTGAGCCACATGGGTATGGTGAATCCATTTGGGAAGGTATTATGATGTTTGATTTCTTTCATTTTTTTCTTGCTATCTTTTATAATTCTCATAGGAATAGATAGGCTTAGTTAGTTAGTTCTTTATGTATTTTTCATGATTTATGGACTAATTTTTTACTAACTTGCTTTGTAATCCTCTCTACATCTTGGCATGCCTGGTGGGACAAGACACATCTTACACATGAAAAAGATCATTTTGCATATTTAAAATCTTCATTTGGATCATTAAAAATCTTGCAAATTTATTTTCTAACTTTGTTTTACTATTTTTGTTTGCCACAGGTTTACACAGTAACTGACATCAATTAGTAAAACTAACATCGATTGGATAGTTATCATCAGTCACATTGGTATAATTTATGTCAATTAGTAATCATCATTGATTAACAAATATAACCATCATCAGTTATATAATTGACATCAATCACTGTGTTTTTCTTAAAACATAGACCTAAGAGCTCTTTTTTTTAAGTTCATTGTTTCAAACCTAAAAGAGCTTCAAGACTAAAAGACATGCTAACATTTTTATTGGAGGACCAAGCTTGAAATTTACTAAAAACATGTTTAGATCACCTTTTGTGTGCTTAAAAATTAATTAGGAACCTTTTTTTGGTGTTTAATAAAAATTTAGATGTTTATGGTGAATGTTTTCAAAGTTTGCAACTAAGATCAAGGGGTCAAATGAACACCACCTCAGTTTTCAATTGGGCTTAAAAATGAACTCACCTTTTCAAGATTTTTGTCTTCAATAGTTGTTTGATCTAATTTTTTTTGGGAAAGCGAGGGGTATTTCATGCATGCTCTTCCATTTATCCCCTTTAGGAAACCCTTGGAATCAAAAGCGCCATTCCTATTGTAAGTAGCCTAGTCCAAGGCGTAGAAAGAACGTCATCTAAATTGCTCCCCAAAAACTCATTAAAGTTTGGGTGATCTTGAAAATGATCCTAAAGTCTTTCTAATTTCATGATTTCTTTATTTTTATGCAAACTTGGCTTGCAAGGGAAACATCATTACCTCCTACGAGTTCTTTAGGGAAGCTTTGACCCAAAGTTTCATCTCTCAGCATTGACTTCATTTGGCTCCTAATTGGAGTTGCACATGGGATGTATCTACATTTAGACATTGCACTACATTGAGCAAATAGTAAGATATAGTGGTTGTAAAAAGGACTAGACCTTTTTACAACTAGCCAATGCCATAGTCATCCAATTTTTGTGTTTGTCTTTTACATCATTTGACATGAAAGTCATTGTGCAATTGATTCACCTAGAATGATCAAAAACTTGCTAGTTTAGTAGACCCCACTTTGTCATACCTTGTTAGTTTAGAATTAAGATGTTTATTTTTTGTCATTAGCTTACTTGGTCTTGATTTGTGTCTAAAACTACTTGTTAACTCATTGAAATTAATCAAAACACATTGTCTTCAATTTTCTTGAGCAAGGGAGGCATTATGTTGTCCAATTGGAAATATCATCTTTTCGTTATTCAAATTCTTATCAAAAACTTTGTGTCATGTCATCCACTTTGGCACAATCATGTTGTCCAATTAATTCTAGATCTTTCACCTAATTTTTTAAATCCTTCATTTATAATCCACATTTGAAATTAAACCTTTATAAGTTCTAAGGGTTGGTGTGTCAGAGTGGGTTCACCATTTACGCACTAAGTTTGTTCTAACTTGGGTTTAATTTTCCATTTGGATTGAAAGCCATTTATTAAGACTCAAAATCACATTATCATCTTGGTGGACTCAAGTCATCTAGCATATCACTTATGCTTTGAGTCCTAGAACATATTTTATCCTACTAGAACCATGTGGTGACGTTGTGCTACTTATTTGGTCCTAGCTTTATACTTAGTGATTCAAGTGTGTTTTTACATCTTGAGTTGCTTAGTCCATTTTGTCTTCTTCATAATCTAGAGAGCTTTCCTCTAAACTTATAGGGTCAACTTGTCAAAGTTAAAACTAGCTTTTACAATACGAGTGTATCATAAAGACATAGGTTTTTGTGTACTAGTTTTCACCTTGGGTCTTTGAGTTACCTTACCCTCTTTTGATCTATATGATTTCAGCCTTACCAAAGGTTGAGTAAACTCGTGAACCAAATCTTGTAAATTTTTCATGGTTTCAAACCACCCTCCCTTATAGTCTCATTGGTACCTTGGTTATTTGCTTAAAAGAGATCCAAAGCATACTTCATTTGGTTACTAAGCATTGGTCCAAAGTTAGTCAAACACATAGAATAACTCTTTTCGACATGACTCAAGTTTCACTCATAGTGGGTCCTCTTATGGCCTTAGTTATGAAGATGAGGAATTTTATGATGGTCAAGATAACCCCATTGTTTTTGATGATATCCTCACAATAATAAGATCCGAAGATGATTACAATGAATATCAACCCAAGAAGATCAAGATGAAGCCCTTCTTAGATTGATAGAATCAGGTGTTAGACTACCTTCTAACTTTCTTATAGAGCAATTGCATACCTTAGTTAGAGAAAGAGAACAATGATGACAAGAGAAATCTTTTGCATGAATAGACATACTTTCTTCCTCTAATAAAGGAAAATAAATACAAACAGAGTCAACACTTAAAAATCTAGATCTTCTAGCTAAGATCAAGATAATGAGTCAATGATATGTAGATCAACGTATCTTAGACTTAACTGACTCCCTAGTTGCCATTTCAATTCACAATGATGCTTCAAAAGAAAAAGGAAATGTGGTTGAAATATTAGATAAGGACATTACCATATTAGAACTCTTATAGACATCTGATGTCCATAGAACCATCTTCAACAAACTTTTGCAAGAGTCTATTCTGCCTAATGATATAAACCTTGATCAATTTTAGAACTTAGTTGGACACTCGTCTTCATTTCAACAAATCACATTTAATCAAAAAGACACATCCACCCTCAGTCTAAACCATAATAACCCACTATACATTGAGATAATCATTATAGATTACAAGATCAAGTGGGTTATTATAGATAATGGTTCAGGGTTGAACATCATATCTCTTTAATTGGTATGATGATTGGGCTACATGGATAAAGATATTCAGCCAAAAACTATTACAATCAAGGCTTATAATAATGTCGAGAGGGAGTCATCTAGTATAATTTGGTTTCCAGTCATGGTTGGGTCTATTTCTCATCACACATTATTCCATATTATGGATATTGAGCTTCCTTATAACATACTTCTTGATCATCCTTAGATCCATGAAGTATAGATAGTTTCATCTGCTCTTCACTAATGCCTTAAGTTTCCCCATGATGGGATCGAGGTTACTATTCTGATTGATTAACAACCATATCAATACTAAAAACATCTTGAAGCAGAGTTTTGTAATTATAAATATTGCCCAAGTTCTAAATTCAATGCAAAGAAGAACAAAGCTATCATTTCTCATCCATCTCCATCTAATTATATAGACCCTGGTGATCTAGCCTCCACTTCAGCTGATCCATTTCTTACAGCTCTAGCTAAGCAGGTTATTATTAAAGATGTAGGCATTTATACGTATTATCTGAAGGACATCCTCCATATTGTAAAATTACCAAAACATTTGGTAGGCTTAAAACTTCCTAGACTCCTAACAAAACTAATCAGATTTGGCAACCAAAGAAGAAACAACCAAAACCTCCTATAGTTTTTGTACCTACAATTTCACCAAAGAAAGATCAAGAGGCTTTTATCAAGGGAAATTGATTATGTTTTGAAGACCTTGCTAAAAAAATTTAAAATCCAAAGTATCCTATCCCTAAAAATATAATGGATCATCTTGACTATACATGGAAAGGCCTTAGCCCACAGGTGCAAGGAATTTTAGAACCCTTATTAGCTGGAGTTATCAATGGGAATCATGGTCTCAAATTTAAACCACCAAAGGATGACCTCATGACATTTGATAGTGAATCTTCCGATGTGACTAGTAATGAGACTCATAATAGAGACATAATATCCCATTATAGCCTTTTTGATGAGCTTGTTGACTCAAATTTGTTTGATTCAAATGCCATATTGACCATAATGCCTATCGGAGCTTCCCATCCTGAAGCAAAAAACAATCCTAGTGATTCTTGACTTCCTGAAGCAATACATTATATCTTTACCATTGGCACTTCCCATCCTAAAGCAAACCCTCACTGTAACCTATGCCTTTGCCATCCTGAACTCATAGATTGGGATCAACAAAATTCAATCATATACCTCAATGAGTTCCAAAATAAAGAATCAATTACATAAAACATAGGCCTAGTAGATGCATTTTGCATTGGTGATCATAAGTAGGGTTTTGATTTTTCATTGGATCCTTCTGCCTACTTTAGAGAGTAGTCAAACTTTCCTGGTCATAATGAAGAAAAAACATCAAGATCTTCAGGTGAAAACCTCTTTGAGGCATGTGTTGATCAGGGAAAAAGTAAATAAAAAGACAAGCCTTTGAGTGAAAACTTGTTTCAGGCACTCCTAGGTGGGAAAGTTTGCTCATCCCCTTAGGACATAGAAAGTCCATCTAGCTCAAGTTCCATAGCTGGTACAAACATCTCTTCAGAATAACATTAAATATTTGATTGTCTTGCTCTTAAGTTTCTAGAGGTTTTTACTAATTGGCCTTATCTAAGAAGGCATATTCTGATTCTTTATATTATCTAGATCTTTGGTAGGAACAACAAGAAGATATAGCAAAGGAAAATGATCATGACCATACATTGCCTATAATTCTAAAGGATGGATCCACACTCCTTGTGAAGAACACAGTAGAAGTGAATTTGGGAACCTATGAGGATCCCAAAATTGTTTATCATGGGGCTTCCCTTACTGAAGCAGAACATGAACATATTATATCTATTCTTAAGGATTATATATACATCTTTGCATGGGCATACTTTGACATGCTAGGCTTGGACCCAGATTTAGTTGCGCATCATCTTGTTGTTCACCCTGGTGTTAAACCAGTCGAGCAAAAATTAAGAAAGATACATCCACGCATCGCCCTTTTGGTTAAGGCCGAGTTAGAAAAAAATTTAGGATCCAATTTTATCAAACCAATAGACTAATCTGAATGGGTTTCCAAGATATTAACAATGAGTAAAAATACCCCAGGCATACATATTTTTATTGATTTTTGTGATATCAACAAAGCATGCCCCAAAGATGATTTTCCTCTGCCCAACATCGACATGATCATCGACTCAACTGCTAGGTACGAGATGTTATCCTTAATGGATGATTTTTTAGTTATAATCAAATCAAGATAGCCCCTAAAGATCAACATAAGACCCCATTCACCACTTTGTGGGGGACATTCTACTGCCAAGTCATGCCTTTTGGTTTGAAGAGTGTTGAAGCCATATATTAGCGTGTAATGACTGTCATTTTCATGACATGATGCATGACATTATCGAAGACTATGTTTTTGATATACTATCAAAATCAAGAATAGGAGTTGGACATCCTGACATTCTACAAAGAATATTTGAGAGGTTTCATGAATATAAAGTCCATTTGAATCATAAGAAATGTGTCTTTGGAGTCACATCAGGAAAATTGTTAGGATTCATTATATCATAATTAGGGATCAAAGTAGACCCTACAAAGTTCAATGATATTTTGTAAATGCCTCCACCAAACAATCTTAGATAGTTGTGAGGTCTACAAGGAAAGATCTAGTCTATACACAGGTTCATTTCTCAATTGGCAGATAAGTGCCACCCATTTACCCATCTCTTAAAGAAAGGGGTAACATTTTAGTGGGATGAAGAGTGTCAAATAGAATTTTCAAAGCTTAAAACATACTTGGCCAATCCATCAGTCTTACGACCTCCAACACAAGTAGAGCCACTGCTTCTTTATATATCAGCCATGAAATATGCATTGAGGGCACTTTTGGCTTAACATGATGATCATGGTAAGCAACACACTGTTTATTATTTAATCCACACATTGGTAGCCTATGAACATAATTATATGCCTATTGACAAGGCATGTTTAGCTCTGGTGTTTGCCACTCAAAAATTGTGACATTATATGCTAAATAACAAAATTATTGTTATCTATAAGGTCAAAAGGCAATCAAAGGACAAGTTCTTGCTAACCAACTTGTAGAAACTCTTATTACGGCCACTCAACTTCTCAACTTTGACCTTACATATGATTCTATCATGACTATAGAATAAGAATCACAAGAACTTGAATAAAGGATACTCTATTTTGATGGATCCTTCACATCCCAAGGGTCTAGAGCTGACACATTATTGATCACACTCTAATCCCCAAAGCATTCCATATATAATTTCATTATACAAACAATATGGTTGAATATGAGGCATTAGTTGTAGGGATCCATCTTGCTATATAATGGGATATTTAAAGCTTAAAGGTCTATGGAGATTCATATCTAATCATAAATCAGACAACTGACTAGTATTAAACAAGGGTTGATAAGCTTGTTCCTTACAAGCAAATTATCGATAACCTCAAAACACATTTTAAATCTTTGTAATTTAATCAAGCTCAATGAGTCAACAACAGATCTATTGATTCCATGGAAAAAATTAGTTCCATGATTCAAATGCATGATAGTGCTAAAGAGTATCAGTTCTTGATTGAAAATCTTCTTCAATCGGCACATATTCTATCAGATTCAGAGAGGATATGCACCATTGTTGATCCTAATCCCTCTCCTAAGCTACCATGGTACCAATATTTTTATAACTATTTCCATACTCATGTATTTTATGCCAACCTTTCAAAAAACCAACAAAAACTATTATTTCATCTCTTAACACATTATATCCTCCTTGGAAACATGTTTTATCATAAACGTTATGATGGAATGCTTCTTTGTTGTTTATCTTTGGGAGAATCCAATCTAGCACTAAAGGAGATTCATGAAGGAATATGTGGGGCCCATACCAATGGTGTAGTCCTAGCAAAGAAACTCCTCAAAACAGGCTATTATTGGCCCAAAATGGAGACAGATGCTTGTAATTATGTAAAGAAGTGTGTCCCTTGTCAGTAGCATGGAAACTTGATACATGCACCTTCCTTACCATTGCAGTCGATTATAACACCATGCCCATTCTCAACATAGGGTCTTGATCTCATTCAAAAAATTAACTCAACATCTTCAAATGGTCATAAGCATATTTTAACTACAATCAAGTACTTTACCAAGTGGATTGAGGCCATTCCTCTCACTTATGTTACCAAGAAACAAATAGTCAAATTCATTCATTACCATATCATATGTTGATATGGTATTCCAACCCATATTATATATGATAATGGCGGATCCTTTGTGAACCAAGATGTGAAATCTCTTTGTGTGAAATTCAAGATCAAGCACAAGAAATCCACTCCATATAACCCGCAAGGCAACAGACAAGCTAAGGCATCAAATAAAACCATTCTAGCCATCGTAAAGAAGATTGTCAATGATGTTGGTCATAATTAGCACTTGCAACTCTCTCATAACCTTTTAGAATTATAGAACCAATCATTACACCCCAATTGGAGCTACTCTATACTCCCTTGTTTTTGGCACTGAATCTATCATCCCAGTCGAGATTGAGATCTCATCATTAAGAATATCAATGGAGCACATTAAAGATAATGTAGACTATAGAGCCTCATGACTACACAAACTAGAGCTTCTTGATGGTAAGCATTTGGCTTCCATAGAGAAATTACAGGCCTATCAGAATAGATTGTGAAGAAGCTACAACAAACACATTCTCCCTCAAGAATTTGAGATTGATGACTTAGTTTTAAAAGAGAACCAAAAAAATATAAATGTTAAATTCAAAAATAAAGGCAAGTTTTGGCATAATTGGTTAGGACCATATATTTTCATAGTAAACTATGGATCAGGAGCATATCGATTAGCTAAACATAATGGTGAAGAACTTTCAGAGCCCATGAATGTCATACACCTTAATAGGTTCTACACATTAACATCTTTAAACCATTGTCTACAAGACCCCTGACTTAGGGGCAACTTATGTTGTCATAGTTTTATCCCACCCTTTTATCCTACCTTATATCCATTTTATACTACCCTGGTCCACTTTTCATGATTCTCAATAATAAAGGCTTTGAATCCTTGGCACTCTGAACATATTCTTCATCTCATTCTGGATTGCTCTCTTCGAGAAGCATATTCTTTGTTATGTCTAAGGCATGTTATAAGCTTGAACACTTTTTATCCCTTAACCAATTATTATCTTGATTATGTCTCATGAACATTATGAACATCCTCAGGAGTAGTTCTACAAAGTAGTTCAACCAAGATAGTCTTGTGCAACTTCAGACAAGTGAACATAAATATCTTCTTAGTTCCAAACCATTGCTATGCTATTCTAGATAGGTGAATGTAAATAATTTTTTTTTACTTTATGTTGCACATTATTCTATATCACATTTGTTTCTCTTTATTGTTTTATTAAGATCCTTGCTCTCGTTGATTTGTGAGCATGGGTTGTTGCAACTGGCTTAGATGTCTTATTGGAACCTCTACTCTTAGGACGTGCATCTCCTTGACTAGATGGTCCCACTTTGTGCATATTTTATCCCAAAAACATTAGAAATACTTTGAAAATACTAGAAACATCATAACATGATCCATAAAAGAACAAAAACATTGTCTCGCACTTCTATAAATTTATACATTCTCATTTTACCATGTTATGCTCTTATCATTTTACAAGCACAAAAATGCTAGTTCATTTCATCTTGTCCCATGCACTTGCCATTTTACAAGGTCATTCTTTCTCATCTCATCAGCTTCTTTTTTGCCAAACCATTCTCATTTGTTTGTCATATCTTTTATTTTTTCTATAACATTACTCATGTTGGTCTGATCATTATTTTTATACTATCCCATTTCCTGGGAGAACTACATTTAGCCTGAAGTTCATGTTGGAACATGCATCCATGGAACTATATAGGCAACATCCATTTGTCTTATACATCTGGAGTTAGCTCATCCAACCCCTTCCTTTTCTTCTCTTCTACCATTTCTTCTATCATTATTCCTCTTTAATTAGGGCATAATTGTCGTGTCATTGTTCTTTGTTATGATGTGGTGGAAAGTAACGCCTCTACCACATATACATGAACATTTATCTTTAAATCGAACTAACTTGGTTTTTCTTTGTGTGTGTTTATTTGAGTTATCTTGGTATTTTGTTATGTTTTTTTGTTGTTTTGTTGTGCTTTCACACCTCTCCTTTTATTTCTTCTCTTTTTCTCTTTTTATTATTTCTTGTCTTATCTTGGTCTTGTGTTTCCTTGATTGTTTTTTGCTTATCTCTTTTGTGTTTCAGAACATCTTGATGATTCACATGGATCTTGATTGTTTATATCTTGATCCTATGTTATTATGTTGTTCTTGGACCATTTTGTTTATTTGATTGTTGTTGGTGTCTTGTTTTTCTATTTAATTTTTCTTTTCTTTTTTATATTCAAGAATACCTTGATGGTTCACATGGATCTTGATTATTCATATCTTGGTCTCATGTCATTAAGACATTCTTTCCTTTTATTTTTAAACATTTTTGTTCCTAATTAAGATCATATCTATATTTCAAGATAGGTTCATTTATGTTTATATTATTCTTTGTCTTTGCTTTTTTGTTTAAATGTAAATCACTGTAACTTTGGTTTTGGTCATTGTTTTACCATTATCCTTAGTTATAGGTATTCACATTTGAACTGGCTCAGTGCAAAATTAGAATATTATGTCATTCTAAGTTATTCATACTTATGATGACTAATTTATTTTGCTATAAAAGCACTTTGTGCTCAGGTCTGAAAGTCTTAACATCAACATCAGCTCCGATGAATGATTCTCAAGAACACTACAACACCTAGGCTCATGATATGGAATTAGGCTTCTAGGTAGCATGCATTTCAAGCTTCTTTTTCTATGCTTAGACGTACATCTCTTTGCATACATTGTAATTCTAATCAAATCCTTTGCAATAGACCATTAAAATTAGTTATAAGCTTCATTGATAGGCTAGTTTAGTGATTTGGAATCATGAGCCTAGGTTTTATGGAGTGTTATTGAAACATTGGAGGAGTTTACCACCTTTGTTGACAAAGACAAGGTTGCTTGATCAAGGGAGAAAATGGTTTTGAGCCACATGGGTATGGTGAATCCATTTGGGAAGGTAATATGATGTTTGCTTTCTTTCATTTGTTTCTTGTTATCCTTCGTATTTCCCATAGGAATAAATAGGCTTAGTTAGTTAGTTCTTTATGCATTTTTCATGATTTATGGACTAATGTTTGACTAAATTGATTTGTAATCCTCTCTATAGTAAGCGTCATGTGATGATCTATGTGTAATATATTGGGTCCACTATAGGGTTATCATCCTCCAAGTCATCTAGGATTGCTACCAAATCATAATCTTTGATTTATTGGAGGGACATCCTAGAATAATCCCTCATCCTGACTCTTTCCTCATCTTTGCAATCCTCCCAATAATATTCATAATATGTCACATGAGCATATGTTGCAAGTACTAGTGTGCTAGGGATATTTCCATATACATAAAAATATGGCCTTGACTCTAAGGTTTTAAGCATCATCTGGTACATTTCAACCTCAACACATTTAGACTTAAGGAGGGATTAGCATGTGTACCTACAAATATAAATTGGGAATGTATGCCTACCTTATTCCTATTGGAGAATAATTTATGAGTCTCTACGATTTTTTTTACTAACTCCAATAATACCCATTTATCACTAACATATCAAGGAAGGGTGTATGGATAACCATCTAACTTGGTTACCCTGATGTAAGAAAAGGTGGGGAATTATATGAAATAAGAACCCCATTTGCTGATCTCATCCACTACTAATTTTGAGAGCCTTGTTCTCCTAAGTTCCTTATCGAACATGATAATGATGTAATAGATGAAAGCAACATTCACTCTCATAAAATGTTGTCTACTAGCCTGTAATGTGAGGTCAGGGTAGTAGTTTTATACTCTATTTATCTCTTCAAGAACTGTGTTAAGGCCTAGGAATAATCTTCCTTTGGCTAAAAGGTATATAATATAGGAGGTTATATATAATTTTCCCATTATTTGTACCTCCATCAATTAGTTATGGAGGTAATCACTTATTAACTGGGCCCAATGAATGTATTGATTATTTTATTAAATGACCCAAATGTATTGGTATATCCTCTCTTTAAAACACATAGTATCAGGACTGTCAGTGACCCGATGAAATAGTATGATAATATCCCATACTTCATCAATGAAATCAGGCCTATACATGGTCTTTGGTAACCAAGTAGAGGAATTCTTGGGGAGCTTGAGCCACTGTTTGTTGATTATTTTATGACACCCATATCATTTAGCCTCATATAATTGTGTGGATGTTTGTGGAGTTATTCCATATAACTCTCGAATTTTGGGATTGCAAACATTGAGTTGATGAAGTTAGGGTCTAGATTTAGAATCTTTTCTCATTTATCATTATACACTTCTCTTCAGTCATGATAATAGTGTTGGGACATTTTGAGTACCAAATCAAGGATATAAACTCATAATGGGAAGGTTAAAATGTATGGTAATCTAGAATCATGGATACTTTGGACCCAGTCATTCTTAAACCTTGTACCTATCCTAGCCCAAAAATTTCCTAGCTCAATATGACATAAATATGTATCTGTAATCTCTATTGTGTTAGAATACAAACTAAGAGTCACTATAGGGACTTTAAATTTGAACTTCATTTACTTAGAAGACATGGAAACAAAAATTATTCCATGTGAGAAACTAACTGTGAAAGCTAGTAGGATCTATAGGTGTTTAAAGTAGTTCAAATCTCTGATGGAAATAGGAGGTGCTTGAAGCAAGTAAAATATCCATAGAGGTATAAGGTGTTAGAAGTAGGTGTATGTTTTATAGAGATGGAAGGTGTTCTAAGCAATGTAAACTTCTACAAGGATGAGAGTTATCTAGAGCAGGTCCACTTTCTGCAAGGACATAGGAGCTCATGGGAGTCTCATGTGTTTAAATAAATGTTAAAGCCCATGGAGGTCAAAGGTGTTCAAGATAGGTCCAAAGTCTAAAGGTATGTTAGAGGATTTTATGGAATATTCATTGGTTTGAAAAAATGAGATATGCTTGGGAATATTTTGCTCAGCCAAGCAAAAACCCTAGAATTTGATTTGAAATCTCAAAGGGAAAACTAAGGGTTTTTGGTAATTAAATGATTTTGGAAAAAAAAACCCTAGAAAACACTACAAGTCTTTAAAATCTTTGACTACAACCTAAAATATTGAAACAATAACCAAAATTGATTCCCTAACTATTATAATAACAATCCAAAAGAACCCCTAAACTAGACAATCTCAATGAAACCCTGAAATTGGAAAATTTAACTTTGTAAGAAACTGTAAATAACTCAAAAGTTTCAAGTGTAAGAACAATGGAGAAAGATCATAAGAAACATATCATGAAAAAGAGTGAAGATGAAGTGGAAGACATTTTTCAGTCATGGCTTGAACTTGTAGGTACTTTCTTAGCACATGGTTCAAACTTGTAGGTACATGGATCAAGGTTTGGAAGGTGTGAAAATAATTATCAGAGTTTAAAAAACTTACTTAGCAATTAAACAAATGATAAATAATCCCCAAATGACGTAGTTTATACATAAAATCTTGTAATTAATGTGTTTATGGTAGTTGGTGACAGAGTTAGGAGCTACTTAGAGTAAGTCCCATATCTATAGGAAATGAATGGCTTGGTTTGGTGGAAGGAAAACTCCCTAAGCACTTTGCACATTTCCAAATGTGTAAATTACACTTCAAGTTCTAAATTCCATGAAAGGGGGTATTTATGTTTTGTAGGATCTTGAGCCTGTCATGCATTTTACATGTTTACAATCATATAAAGTGCTTGGTGAGTTCTATATTCTACTAGTTTGGATGTTTTGTAGGATGTAAAGCCCATCATACATTTTGTACATTTTCATATGTGCAAAATGCATCCAGAGTTATGGATTACGTAGTGCAAAAGGGAAAGATGATTTTTTGGTGTTTTTAGGGGATTTTCTAAAAAATAAAGGGGGTATCCCTTAGGGTATCAAATATAATGATACTTTTGAGATAAAAATATCAAAAAGTAGGAAGGGTGGATGTATGAGAACTCTCATGACATCAAAAACTCGTGTGTGTGTGTGTGTGTGTGTGTGTGTGTGTGTGTGTGTGTGTGTGTGTGTGTGTGTGTGTGTGTGTGTGTGTGTGTGTGTGTGTGTGTGTGTGTGTGTGTGTTTTTGTAACAATCAAATACAAGTGTCATGGTATATAAGAATATAAGGAATAAAACATACAAACACATGAGGCATGCAAAAATTACGCCAAAGGGCCAAAATACAAGGGACATGGGCACATGTCACTAAAGCTAAAAATGAATACATACAAGGACATGTTCAAATGTCCACATATGCAAACAACAAGCAATTTGGCATGGATACACATAGAAGAACATTTTCAAATGTCCACATATAAAAGCATTAAAGATAACACACAAGGGACATGGACACATGTCCAAGGCATAAAAATAGAGGAATGGCATAGAAGCCAATGAATAATGGTATATTCAAATACCCTCAAAGATGTAAGAAGTATATGAACTAGAAATAAAATCATGTATAATTGTAAAATATAAATTTATGTAAATGTCATGATACATATATACTGAGGATAACTAGTGATAGTAAAAAATCTAAGAAATGAATAAAACTGATCAATATTATGATAAATCAATGCATAACTGAAATGTATAATATGTAAAGATAAAATTTGATTATAGCAACATTGTAGGAGATGCCCCCAAGTGGGCAGATGTAATAATGTATAAACCTAGATCGGTGTAAATACCCCTAATGGGTAGATGATAGTTGGTCTGGATTAGTGTAATAGATTGGAGTCCTATCTTGAATCTACAAGCACTCAACAAGAATAAGTGAATCATGTGTATGATAAAACTAACTATACTAAGATAGCTATCAATATGCAATATCTGGCAAGTAGTATAAATGTAAAGATAACAATGCATATAATTTGTAAAATTTAATATGTTTAAAATATTTGAATGTTTTTATATTTTTACATGCTATATTTTTTTTGTGGTTTTTGAGTATAAGCTATGTACAATAATATGAAAGGAAACTATTTACAAGGAATGAGAGACAAATTAAATATTGTAAATGTAAAGGAAATAAAATACAAGCAAAGAATAATGATTCTATAGATCCAAGATCACATCCATGAGATGTGGATAGTTAAATGGTGGATCTAGTGGAAGATCATCTAGTGTCAGATATTGAGCCTATCCAAACTTAAATAAGTCATCATCACAATCATCATACCAATCTATATGTATCAATGGGACCTTATCCTTGGCATGAGTATGGAGTTTGTGCATCTGAATGGCCTTATCCACATTATACCACAAAGTATCTATGTGAAACATGTGGTTCTCATCAAAATCATCATGTAAAATCTATCATGAGTTAATGTCAAGCATCTCTCTAATTTATCAACTGTAGTGTCCATCATCAGTAACCATGTAATACCAAGTGTAACCTATAAATGGGTGTCTCTACTTAAAATGAATAATAATGTATTGGCCACCTTGGGGCCACATGAAACTAATAATGTAATATGTCCAATGGAGTCCTGAAAGTGTATAGCATGTTGTATCTCACTCTCTTGATAACCAATGTGGTGTAAAAATCCCAAAGTGAAAATATAAGGATCAGAATCCCCATCTATAGCCATATGGGAAGATATTTATCTACTACAAATATATGTATCGTCAATAGATCATGTCATGAATATTTGTGTTGGAGATGGCTCTATCATGGTGCTCTCATATGTGTAGTAGCTTGTATAACTGGTGGTGGTGGTGCTTATGGAGGTGGAGGATGTATAATCTAGATAGTACCCTTAGCCTTAAGTTTATTTAGCTTATGTTTTTTTGCTACACACATGTCTATATCATGTCATATGAGTCTATGGAAGTGACAAAATGGTTACCCTTCCTATGGTGATAATCTTCTAGTTGATGTATGTTACACTGCGGGTAATAATATCAATCCTCTATCAAGTAATAGTTGTAATATTTGGTGTGGCCTATCGTGTGACCTCCCTACCTAAATATGTATGACTGAATGGGTATCCATGGATGTGACCATATGTACTTAATTAATTAAGGGATCTATTGTTGACTGTGGCTAAGTATGGTCTTATAGCTGTAGAATCCTAAACAAGTGATTCTACTAGTGTAGGGTGAGGTATAAGTGCCTTTAAATTATCTTTGTATTCTTTTGGGCCCACTAGTGTAAATCTTAGTCCACATAAATAATCATCAATGTCTATATGTGGTTGATCATCTACTATAGTGCCCTGTGAATCTATGTTAGAATTATGAATATAATCCTCTTCTGAATTGACAAGTAATGGTAGCTAAGATGTGATAATCTCATCATATATCCTAGACGAGGATGTTTGAACTGTTAGAGGTTATTCCTTTATGCTTAATAAAGTTAATTATGCTTAAAGAGCTTGGTCCTCTATCATCAAATAAGTAATTTGTGCTTAGAGAGGCCAGTCCTCTATCATCGGTGAAGGTGTATGTGTTGTAGGATGCTCTAAAGGTGGTGTATGAACAGTCTTACTAAACTCCCAACCTCATAAGTATGCATTTTCTCAATGGGAATCTGGTGAGGTGGAGTTTCGATAAGAGCATGAGGTGTCTCATCAAATGATGTACTCAGTGTAGGAGGCTCAATGAGCGTACAATATCTAAATGGTTGATTATCTACTAGACATGTGTATAGATACCCATCATGTAGAAAGTGAAATGTACAACCTCCATAACATGTATCCAGGGTCTCCTGAGTAGAAAATTATAATGTAAATGGTTCAACATGATCTGAAAGTGTGTAGATAATGCCTTTGGTCCCACTATAATATCCAATGTGATTGATCCTAATGTCTATATAAGAATGCCATCAAACCCTCATATGTTCTTATATGTTTTTTGAATATGCCATATCAACCCCCATGGTTTTAAAAAATGTGAGAATACAAATATTGAGTCATGAACTACTATCGATGATAACTCATTTAATAGTTGTGTTGTTGGTTTGACCTTGAATAAAAAATGGCAAGTTTTGATCAATGATTGATTTTTAAGGTAAATCCTCATTGGTAAAATATATCACACCCTCCACATATTTTATAGCATTCATAATAGATGAAAAATATAATGGCTCATTATCAGGAGGCACAAATATGTGATTAAGTGTTTTAAATAAAATATCTCTAAAGATTGTTGCTTTTTGAAGTAATTCCAACATGGATATTTTAGCTGGTGTATTCCTTAAATGATCTGCAATATCAAACTCTCTTGTTTATCTTTGGATGTTGTCATAGTGTACTAGAAATGATGAGCAATGGTAGGGTTACATTTCTCTTGTATAGGTTGAGGAGGCACCCTGTTCTGCCTAGTAATATCTCAAAACATAGGATCTACTATTTACTAGGAGTGAGTAGTACATGTGGGATAGGAGCATAGATAATCAAGTGGTCTAGGTGGAGGTAAAACAAAAGGAGTCCTCTAATCCCTTTATCATCTAGTAGTAACTAGAAGTAACTCAAAGTGAGTCATATAGAAATGATCCACATGAAAATGGGTATCTTATGATGGAGGACCAATATGTGAAATAATTTTATCTAGAACTAAATCCATGATAGGAGTAACATACATGTGTACCTTTCTACAAATACTTGGTAATAAACATGCTAAGAAAAGTACCAAGCTTTGTACTATGAAATGAAAGATGGCTTCCATCATGATAATCATGATATCAAGTTGTAAATTAAGACTTAGTGACTACTAAAAATGTTAATCCTAGGGTTTTCTAGGGTTAGGGTGTTTGAATCTAGGGTTTTTTTGCACCAATTTAAATTATATGTAAAATAAATTGAAACCTTAATGAAAAATTGAATTAATTATCTAATTTGCCTAAAAAAATCAAAAAAATAGAAGTATTCAACCTTAATTTATTGCACAAAATTTTGGATTAATGCAAACTAGGGTTTGAAGCCATATTCCAAGTAAGTCAAGTTCACCAAATGATTTAACCTTTTAGGGTTTTACACATGTAATTCCTATGTTTGGTTAAATAGATTATATGTTTAAATTAGTTAGATAAATATTCAATAATTAAGCACTAATTTGTTATTTTGACCTTGTTTGACTTTCTATAAATAACAACAAATAGGGATAAATAGATACATATCTAAAAATTGACTATCGTGGATGATCTAGGTTCTTAAACTTGAGATATGGGTAGTAGTATGTGTCATTAATGGGATTCTAGTATTCATCTATTCACTAGATAGTAGAGCCTAGTTTGGATAGTATAACCATCCATGTGTAGTGTCCTCAATGTGGCACTAATGTCTTTTTTGTGAGACTATTCCTATTTTTGGGAGCATATGTGCCTATGTTTATTTGTTTTGTTCTTGTATGACTGAAACCTATAGCTATGTATTGTACCTAGAAAACTTGATTTGATGTACAAACCCTAATATCCTTACAAATCTGGCATAAGAAATAATTTTGTGTGTGTTAGTAGGATAGACTAGACATCTTCAATACCCCACTATGTAGAGAGTTGCATACATACCAATACTCTAAGGAGGGATCAACTTTGATTTAATTCTCTAACCTAGTGTTTGATGTATATGCAAGTGAATGCTAGAATGAGATTGGCCTTGGATGCCTTGCATGTGATTGAGCTTTGAAATGCTTGAAAATTGGACTTAGGGCTATTGTAGATGGTAGTATGTAAAAACTAGGTAAGAATAGGGATCAAATATCTTAATTTTGCACAACTTTGTCTTTGGTTTGAATAAATTTTCTATTTATTTACCATCTAGTGAATAGAGGTAGATTAAACTTGTATTTATAGGGTTATGTTGCTTGTATGGATAATAAAATGAGCTTAAGCCAACCTCATAAGGGGCACACATTTGAAAAACTATCTATTGGTAAGATCTAGGGATAAGGACAGTAGCACCCAATTGGGGACACTAGTACCATGTGGTTGTAGTGTCCCAAATGTGGCACTAATGTCCTTTTGGAAGACTACTGAGAAAGCTAGATTGAGATCTGGGATGACAATTTTGGGTCTATGTCTTGACTGGATTTAGGTGACTATGGTCTACTGAATGATTAAAAATGTAAGTCTAATTCTCAAGGATAGGTCTATGGCTATCCTAGGGATAGGTTAGCTCAAGTGACACTCTTAGCATGTAATTACCACTTTTGGTTGATTACATTAGTCTTGTAATAATAACCATAATTGATAGAAGCATTGAATAATAAACTACATATGAAGGTACATGATATGGATCAATACACCACACACAAATAGGTAAGTGTGTGATAGGGATCACAACACCAAACAATCAACAGATAATATTATATCTATCCACTCATAATCACATAATGTCATGGTTATGACCCCTCAAAAATCACATGCAATATCACTCAACGTCACACAAGGAAATAACCACACATAATGGATAATAAAATGTCACACAAATAAATATCCATAGCGACTGAACAACCAAATGTCACACAAGGCAAGATCCACTAAAACAAAAATCATAGAATGAAAAATTCAATGAACAATAGTTATATAAGAAAGCAAGGGCCCAAAGAAAGATTCATATAATGGAAACTCAATTAATCAAAAGAAATAAAATAAGGCAAGGGCCCAAATAAATATGCATACAATGATACACTTAATCAAACAATTATAAATGAATAAAGGTAATGGACCAAAGAAAGAGGTGTAAATTGATACACTCAATCATGAAAAGAATGATGACTAGATCATTCCAAGCTATAATATCTCCTATGTTGACAACAAAGAAAATCATAAAAGGAGAGATATGTAAAACAAAGAGTTGAAAACTGACATGAAAAATAAAGTATCAAATATCATATATTAAATCCAAACTTATTCTATGTTATTATAAATGAGAGTCCTTATATATAGGCAAGGATAAACAAGGAGCAAAGTATCCTAACCAATGTGGAATAAATACACAATAGGACAAAGATAAAAATCACCCAGTAAACATGAGTAACCTACTCTAACACCCCCCTCAAGTGAATCTAGGGGATTAAAATATCCAAAAACAAAGTGGCATATCCATAAAATGAGTTTTGGTAATAAGGTTTGATTAGGTACTCATGTACAATATACCCATGAAGTGGAAAAAGAGAGAAAACTCATAGGAAACAAAAATCCCCCCTAAATGAGATAAAAGAAAGAAAGAATTCATAAGGAATCTCCCTAAGGAAAACTATTGTCAATATTGAAGCTGTTGATACTCCAAATCAGGCTTGCAAGATGACCAATGTCAATGTCATTATCCTCAGTTAGAATATTATAGAATCTCCATCTGCATTGAACAATGTTTTTTCCATTTGCAAAAGGAAGAACATGAATGGTTTACTAGAATTCTACCTATTCCATAGTGGAATATGAATGTGGTATAATTACAAAGATATATGCATCACATCCAAATCTAAAGTGTGGCATAGGTTTGGAAAGATCATGCACAAGAACTAGATGTAATGCTATGAAAGTGAATCGATCAGAAAAAAGACATGGAACATTCATTGAAATAATGTCCATAGAAAGTGGAGCATAATGCTCAATATGTGTATTTTCACTAGAACCAGTAGAGTCCTCTGAAGTGATAATCTATGGTGGCTCAACATATTGCATAGGAACAAAGGTAGGTTGTGTAAATAGACATCCCAAGTCTGGTAGAAACTCATCCCATAGAGGTGGCTTGACAAAAAGAAGATCAATTTCCATTAGGAATGTGTCATTATAAGAAATTATAGTAGGAGGAGAGAGTACATTAGAAGAAGAGAAAACATCATTTATAAGAGGATAATGAGATAGAGAAGCATCATCCATGTCATCATCAAAAGATAAATTCTTAGTAATAGGAGAAGGAAGTGGAATAGGAGGTGTAATAAGAGAGGTTTTAGAAGACCCAAAAGGCTCAATATCCTCCTCAAATAAGGCTGAAATAACATCTGAAACTTATTTTGGTGATGTAGCATACTTAATATGAATGTGAAATATGACTAAAATGTTGAGTTGAATCAAGCAAAGAGCCTCATTTTACATAGATGTAATCCAGGAAACATCTTTCTCATCTATGAAGTTGGGAAGGTTGCAAATATCATTATCCAAAAAGCTTTCAGTTGAAGTTGTATCTTCATTTTTATTTTTTAAATAGTTTAATTTTAGGTTTTGGTGGGATCCAGTATTTAAATACAAGGAATAATTTGAGAAGAAGAAAGAATAATCCCCCTCCAAAACAACAACTCCCAATTCAAAGAATGACAAGGAACAAATAAACCCCCAAAATGTGTAAGCCCCTCTTCAAATTTGTTGATTTGAATTGAGTTTTTTTTTAAATATAAATTAGATCAATGGATGGATAATCAAAAAACATACACTTTTGAAAAAAATAGAACTCAATTTTGAGTCATGGTTTAAAAGTTATAGCTTTTACAAGTTTTTCATCATTAAAATGGGTCAAATAAGTAAACATTATACAAAACTATATTAAATTCTTGGAGAAAATTGAATTATTTCTACCAGATCTATAAAAAAATGTATTCAAAGTAAATTTATAACAATATAAAATAATAATCTTCTACATAGATCAATCTTTCACACTGATCTTTTACTTTAAATACAAGATCTAGTTTTTTCTTGATCATGCATAAAAAAATCAAAGAAAAATAGATTCACATGGGTAACTTTAGAGCCTCATATCCCTTTAGATACTAATCAAAATCCTTATTATGACCATTTCTTGGAAACCTCTTGAAGTCCTAATTTTCAAACACCTATGTGAGGAGAAAATTGATCTATAAAATAGTCAAGTTTTCTAGAAAAAAAATATAATTTCTCTAAAAAAATGTACATCCAACACAATAGAGAGCACAACAAGATGAAAACCAAGGACACCAAGGATGTAGAGTTAGATAATAAGAATAAAAATGGATATATGTAAAAAAACTTTACAACAACCATAGAATCTTAGGTGTTGACAACAAAGAACTTCATAAAAAGAGAGATCTATAAAACAAAGAGTTTCAAACTAATATGCATAACAAAGTAGCAAATGTCATATATTACATCCAAACTTCTATGTTTTTACAAATGAGAATATTTGTATATATAATTAAGGACAAAAGAGGATCAAATCATCCTAACCAATGTAAGATAAATCCACAATAGGAAAAAGATAAAAAGCACCTAGTAAACATGAGTAACATACTCTAACAAATCAAGAAATAGAAAAATAAGAAAGGCAAGGGCCCATATAAAGAGGCATACAATGATAAAATTGATAAAAAAATCATATACTAAATCAAAATCTAAACAAGAATAATCAATTATTAGCCTATAGGAAATAATATAATAATAATGAAGCATAGAACAAGTCAAACTAGTCTACACTATAAGTCTATGTCAATGTCACAATATAAAAAAGTATCATATCCATAAAATGTATCATTGAAAAGATTATAATCAAGAGCAAGACGTGTAAGTAATTAATGTATCTCAACATGATGTATGGAAAGATCATAAAAAGATATAACTTGTAACAATGTAACCTATGGAATGAGATGCTCCCAACATTGGCATGGCCCATGGGTATATAAATGTCCAACATTTGTGTATCTATATATCATTCAAAACATGTATACCCACAATCTCACTCACATATACCATGAAATCCATGTGCATAGAGAAAATAATATGTAATCTACCAGATGTGATAAATAAAATGAATGAATGAATGAATTAGTGTATGTTTATATAATATGTAGATATAAATGTATGTGATCGTGTAAGCTCAATATAAGCCATAACATGTATAGGTAGTTAATATGTAGGATTGGGAAAGTAGTATGATATAGAGGATGTGCATTAGAATTATATACTAAGAATGATTCATCATCATAGGATATATGTCACAGATGTCTATTTAAGGATAAGAAATCAAAATGTAAGGGCCAAGTGAAAATATCATAGTCACTATAAATCAAGGGCTAGAATAATGGTCAATGTAAGACCATATGTATGTGAAGATATAAAAATATATGAAATAATAAATCAAAGAAACATCCAACCACTCATAAATAGGTATTGTGAATAATTTGAATTCTCATTGGTGTTGGGAATGTGCTGTCTATTTTTCATAATTTACATTTGAATATATTGTAAAAATAGAATCAAACCCAAAAACAAATTGGGACCATATTGACATATATTTGGGTAATTTTATCCCATGTTTTATATATCCCATGGTTTTTTACTCATGGTATAATAATACCCCTTTGACGGTTACCTATTAATGTGTCTATATATACTCACACATACAATAGGAAAAAGCAAAACTTGAAAGTACATTATTGTATTATAAACAGTTGAGTCAATATAATAAATAAAGAGTTATTTTGTGAGGTTTTTATCCAAAAATGGTTTCTCAAGTGATATCATGTATATTTTTTAATATTGTATGTATGTCATTTTTATTTTTTGTTATTTTAAGGATTTTATTAGTATTTCATCTCATGTTTTAGTTTATCGAGTCTAATTTTTTCTTCGTTTGGTGTCAAAGCCATGTCTTAGCTTTGTGTGAAGAGCTAGCATTTCTTTAACCTATGATATACTATTATTTGAGTGGGATATTTTCATGTGATAATTTTTTTTGAGTAAAATATAATGATAGGAGCCATAATGATAGATATTGAAAAATTCAATGATCAACCTTTTGAGTTATGGATCTCAAGATGGAAGATATTTTGGACAAAGATCAATAGGTTATTGCATCAAGAGTGTAACACGTGGATATGGAGGTAGAATATTAGGAAAATATTGATAGGAAGGCAAAGAGTTAAATCATATCGTGTTTGATAGATTAAATTTTATTGAATGTTTTGATGGAGAAAACTTCTAAATAAATATGGGAGAAGTTGGGGACTTTTTATCAGACAAAGTCTCTAGTGAACAAATTATTTCTCTAAAAGAAAATATATTCATTGATAATGAATGACAATGATTCTATAGCTAAATATATTAATGTTTTCAGGTAAGTCATTTACTTTATTTTTAAATTAAAATAGATGAATAAAATTTTATTACTTTGCTTTGTTCTCTATCCAACTCTTGGGATAATTTAGTTAGGGAAATAACCATTATTGCATCGGCACTAAAAATTGAAGACATTGTGGGAGCCTTATTATAAGAAGAAATGAGGTGAAAATATATTGAGGATTACCAAACAAATTATGTCATGTTTTTAAGAGGTATTTTCTAAGAAATAACTAAACTAAATTTAGGATAGTCAAAGTCTAGAGGTAAATCTAAGACTACAGACAAAGATAAGATAAAATGTTGAAACTGTGGTAAAATAGGAAATTTTAATAAATACTAAAAATATAAAAAATTTGAAAAGGGTAGGTCATCTAAGGATTCCCAATATTTAGAATAAAATCCTAATAGTGAAGAAGTAGATGATTTATTTTTGGTAACTTTAAGCTCGCATGCATATGATGGTGCATGTTTGCTTGACTCAGGTGTCTCTTTTCATATGATCCCTCATAGGGATTGGTTCTACAAATTTAAAAATATCAACAAAGGTGAGAAATAGAAGAGCCATGAACATCATTTTTAAGCTTGATTTGAGCAAATTTATAATGTTAAATTATCTCCGCATTCCTTTGTGTTGATCATCATTTTTCATTAGCAAGATTAATTTGATATGCTAGATTATAGATTTCATTTACTTTGAGCCTAGGTTATGCAAAGAATTCTTGAAGCATTGGAGGAGCTACCACCATTGTTGATGAAGAAAAGAACTCTTGATCAAGGGAGAACATGATTTTTAGCCACACTTATATGGTGAATGCACTTGGGAAGGTAATTGATGTTGCTTTCTTTCAAGTGTTTCTTACTATCTTTTATAATTCTTGCATGAATAGATAGGCTAAGTTTTGTTATGTCTTTAATGCATTTTTCATGATTTCTTGACTACTACTTGACTAATTCTTTTTGTATTCCTCTCTACATTTTGGCATGGCTGATGGGACCACACCCCATGAATCTGGTCAAAAGGCTCTCACAAGCAACCTACTAACTTTTTTCATGCAGAATCTTAGAGTATGAGAGCAAATGGAGTAAAATTTTAAGAAAAATTAAGTTTTTATGGAAGACATAGATATGTTTTGACACATTCAAAAGATTGTCACTACAAGTCATGGTATTGCATTTCAATTGCATTTTTTCACTAACCTTGATCCCATCTATAGATTCTGACAATACCACTACTCATAAGTAGTGATATTGTAATCTTGCTACTAGCTAATAGTGATATTGTAATAATGTAACTAGAAAGTCATGAGATTGTCAACCCAACTCATGGTATTGCCTAACCAAATCATGGGATTGTCATTAAACCATTAGTGGTTAAGTGACAATATCATAATTTTCATGGTAGCAGTATTGCATTGTGAGTCACGAGATTGCCTAATAGAGTCGTATGATTGTTGATAAATAATCAATGGTTAATTAACAATACCACAATTTTTTTACTAGCGGTATTGCACTGTGAGTCATGGGATTTCTCAGTAGAGTAGTGGGATTGCACTATGTAAACCTGAGAGTTCATTTTTTTGAAAGTGTTTGTTTCATTTGATAAATGCTTCAAGCCTAAAGGGCACACTTTGTAGGACCAAGCTAAAGACTTACTAAAACAAGATTTTAGACCTCTTTTAGATGTTTAAAATAAACTAAAATTCTTTATTTTGGTTCTTATGAAAATATTTTAGGGTATTTTTCTTGATCAAGTTTTTGTGATTTCCATTCAAATTTCACAATTTAAGTCCAAGGGCCAAAAATAACATCGCCAAACTTTAGTTTTAGTGCTTAAAATTGAAGTCATTTATCCAAGTTTTATATTCAATAGTTGCTTAGCTTATTTTTTTATTGGTAAAAAGAGGGACATTGTGTGTATGCTCTTTCATCTATCCCCTTTAGAGAAATTTTAGAATCAAAAGTGTCGTCCTTAATTACAAACATGCCTAGTCCAAGGCATGAAAAGCATGTCATTTAAGGCACTCCCCAAAAACTCACAATAGTATTGGGTGATCTTGAGATGACCATAAATTATTTCTATTATGTCTTTTATTTTATATAAACTTGGCTTGTGATGGGGATTTCATCACCTCTCATAATTTCTATAGTGTTAAAGCATCGGGACATATCTGCACTTTGGAAATCACACTACACTAAGCAAGTGATAGATGTAGTGGTTGAAAAAAGGGCAAGACCTTTTTACAATAAGACAAGTGTTGAAAACACCTAATTAAATTGCATTTCTTTAGCATTATTTGGTGTGAAAGCCATTATGCAATTGATCCATCTAGAAACATTCAAAAATTTATAGTTTTTAGATAAATCCCCACTTGTCACAAAAGTATTGTTGATGTAAGGTGCACCTCAAGGTCCATGCCACTATATTATCATTTGAGATAAGGGGGTGTAAAAACCCTATTATATAATTCACATTTACTTTTGGATGAACACTTAAAAATCCTCTCAAATGACGTATATAAATGGACTCCAATAATATCATGTAACCTTGTCAGTTTAGATTTAAGATGATTATTTTTGTCTTTAGCTTACTTGGTCTTGATTTATGTCTAAAATTTCTTATTAACTCAATGAACTTAGCCAAAACACATTTCCCTCAAAATTCTTGAGCAAGGGAGGCATTACGTTGTCCACTTAGAAAATTTATCTTTTCCTTGTTCAAAATTGTTATCAAAAACTTTGTGTCCTATCACCCACATTGGCACAATTATGTTGCCCATTTGAGTCTAGATAATTTACCCAATTTATTTAAGTCCCTCATTTATAATTCACATTTTAAATTAAACCTTTCTAATTTTAAAGGGTTGATGTGTTACATTGGTTTTGCCATTTGCACACTAAACTTGTTCTAACTTGGGTTCAATTTTCCACTTGGATTGAGGTTCATTTATTAGACTCAAAATTGAATTATCATCTTGATGGACTCAAGTCATCTTGTATATCACTTAAACTTTGAGTCCTAAAACATATTTTATCCTACTAGAACTATGTGGTGATGTTATGTTACCCATTTGGTCCTAGCTTTATACTTAGTGATTTGTGCATGTTCTTACATCTTGAGTTCCTTAGTTCATATTGTCTTCTTTGTAATATGGATAGCTTTCATCTAATTTTCTAGGATCAAATCATCGAAGTTGAAAATATCTTTTATGGTATAGGTGTATCATAAAAATCTAGGCTTTGGTGTATTAGTTTTTACCTTGGATCTTTGAGTTACCTTGCCCTCTTCCAATTTATATGATTTCAACTTACCAAAAATTGAGTAAATACGTGAACAAAATATTCTAATTGTGTGTGGTTCTAAGCCACCCTCATTTATAGTCTCTTTGGTACCTTAGTCATTTGTTTAAAGAGAACCAAAGAATACCTTGTTTGAATGTTTGCAAAAACAATGATCCAAATCTAGTCAAACTTAGAGAATGACTCTTTTTTTAGACATGACTAAAAGGTTCACTCATAGTGGAGCCTCTTATGGCTTTAGCTATGAGGATGAGAAATTTTATGATGGTCAAGATAATCCTATTGTTTTTTATGACATCCCTACAACAATAGGATCCAAAGATAACTACAATGAATATCAACCCCAAGAAGATCAAGATGAAGCACTTCTTAAGTTGATAGAATCAAGTGTTATAGTACCTTTAAACGTTCCTATAGAATAATTACATACCTTAGTTAGAGAAGGAGATAAACGATGGAAAGAGAAATATTTTGCACAAATATACATACCTTCTTCTTCTAACAAAGGAAAAGAAATACAAATAGAGTCAAAACCCATAAATCTAGATCTTCTAGCTAAGATCAAGATAATAAGCCAATGATATGGGAATGAACTTATCACTAAATTAATTGACTCATTAGTTTCCACTTCAATTCATAATGATGCTTTGAAAGAATAGGGAAATGTGGTTGAAATTATGTAACAAACATTTGATGAGAACATAACCATAGTGGATCAAAGTAACCTAAATGAATAGTCAAAGTCATAAGAGATCTTACAAAATGTTTCATTTGACATGGAGCATACGTTCTTCAATCATCAAGAACCTCTTGTTACTTTGCAAACTCAAAGACCCAAGCATTCAGTTCAAATTGAGGAAATACCTCAAGACAATTTGGCTAGTTTGTTCTAATCAACACATAAATTGGTAAACAAACACAAAACTTATTAGAATTAACAAGGTACTAAACAACTAAATTCAAAGAATGTTTTATAATCCAAGAATCAATGGCCTATTTTCTCGACTCAAGGAATGAATTAGAACCAAGGCACAGATCAAAAGGTATACATTCCCTATAGACCTACACAAAATTAGGGGCACATTCCACCCCAACAACAATAAAATTAGGGGCACATTCCATCCTAACAAAAACAAAATCAAGGGAACATTCCACTCCAACAACAACAAAATCAAGGATACATTCCACCCCAATAGCATCTTATCCAATCCAAAAATACACCAAACATACAAGAGTTGAATTCTATGAAGGAAATTGTTCAGATTTTGGAGATGAATAATAGAATTAAAAAGCACAAATTTTATGAGATATATCCATATCCATTTGATTTATCTATTCTCCAAAACCCCTTTCCACCTCATTTTGAGGCACCCAAATTTGACAAGTAAAAAAGGAAAGGTAGATCCATTTGAGCACATACAAGCATTCTTTATCTTATGTCAAGAGGTTGCTTATAGTAGTGAGTACTTACTTTGACTATTTTCATGAAGTTTAATAGGATAGGCTTTAGATTGGCTACTTAAATTACCCAAGGGATCGGTTGTAGATTGGAACAACTTATCAAAAAATATCATTAACCATTTCTCATATAACATAGAATATGTATTGAATGTTGTTGACTTGTGTAAAGATAAACAACGTGATGGTGAAAGTTTTGCCACATATTTGCAAAGGTGGAGAGCATTGGTAGGCTGCTTTCAACATAACTTGACAAATAGTTGGCCAATATATTTGCATAGAAATTACATCCTGAAGTCATGCATAATCTACAGTTAGCTTGTGTTAACTCATTTGAAAAAATTATTGACAAAGGAGTGTAGATTGAAAAAGATCTTATTGCTAAAGGCCTTGTCAATATTTTTGTGCAGGGTCAAGCATCTAATCAGACTCAATCACTGACTCAAATGGTTATGTAGGATAAGCCTAAGGGATTTAACAAAAATAAGAACATGGTTGGAAATGGGGTGATTGAAATAAGTCATGTATAAATGGTATAGGCTATCTCTCCCCCAAATTTACAATTAGTTCCCTGAAATCCACCACCTACTTTACAAATACAACATCCATGAAGGACATTCCATAACAATTTTAGAGTCTTTAGCAAGTTAGGAGAACCAGTTAAAATAGTGCTATAAAATCTCATCACTTCTAATCTGATTGTATGGTCAGTACCAAGACCATTTCCTCAAGATCAACCAAAACTAGATTGGTACAAAGAGAATGAATGGTGTAACCTCCATCATGTTGTTGGTTACGCTGTGTATCATTACTTCCAATTATGACACATTATTGAAGATTTTATTGAAAGTGGTGAACTAGAGATTAAGTTGGCCCCTAATCAAGACACAGATCAAGATATGGGAATTTACAAGGACCCCTTTCCTTTACATAATCCACCAACACCAAGAAACAACCAAAACTAATGTCAGAATCAAGGACAAAGCCAGAATCAAAACCAACATCAGGGTCAGAATCATAATGAGCATAATCAAGATCATAATGCCCATACTAATAATGTGGCTTATAATAGCATGCCATATGACTATAAAAATACTATGGGGCACATTTTTGTTACCCACATTACCATTATTACTATGAAACCACATGGATAGTATCATGTTCCTCACAGTATGGGACCCATCATTATAGGGTTAGCACCCTCTTCCCCTAGTAATACCGCATTGAGTTCATATAATCATGTGGTGACTCCATTTGTATGAGTTACTAATTCTAAATAACATCACCCTTTATATAATTATAAAGTCTCCTTGTCAAATCAAACTATAGCAATACAGCTAGACACTTGTGAGTCATGATCCAAGGCCCTTTGCCTTCCTCTTCTAATTATAATGGCTCCTTGCCAACTCTAGGTTATGCAGTCATAACTAGGTTCCCATGAGTCACCATCTAAGGACCTTTGCCTACTTCTTCCATAAAACTTACTGAGAACATTGTGACAATGGTTCTAAAGCTGAATATTATGCCAACAAAGACTAAACTAGCTCAATCCATAATTGAAAAGCCTTATAGTTTAGTAGACCAATTAAATAAAATCCCTACATAGATTTCCTTGTGAACATTTGATGTCCATAAAATTATTATGAATAACCTTTTGAAATAGTCTATTGTGCCTAATGATATTAACCTTGATTAGTTCCATAACCTAGTTGGACATTTATCTTCATTTCGACAAATCACATTTGACCAAAAAGATGTCCACTCTTGGCCCAAACCATAATAACCCACTATACATTGAAATAATCATTGTAGATCATAAGATAAAGTGGGTTATTATAGATAATGGTTTAGGGTTGAACATCATATCTCTCAAATTTTTATGATGATTGGGCTACATGGATAAAGACATTCAGCTAGAAACTTTTACAATCAAGGCTTACGATAATGTCGAGAGGGAGTCTTTGGGCATAATTTGGTTGCTAGTCATGGTTGGGTCTATTTTTCATCACACATTATTCCTTATTATGGATATTTAACTTCATTATAACATAATACTTGGTCATCCCTATATCCATGAAGTACAGGTAGTGTCATCTACTCTTCACTAGTGCCTTAAGTTTCCCCACAATGGGATTGAGGTTATTATTCCCACTGATCAGCAGTCATATCAATATTGCAAACATCTTGAATCTAAGTTTCATAATTATAACTATTACCTAGGTTCTAGATTCATTATAAAGAAAAACAAATCCATGATTTCCCATCCATCTCTATCTAACTATATCAACCCTAGTGATCTAGCTTCTCTTTCAGCCAATCCATTTCCTATAGCTCTTGTAAAGCAAGTTGTTATTAAAGATCTAGGTATTTCCATATACCATATGAAGGATGTCCTCCATGTTACAAAGTTTCCTAAATCCACTAAATCATTTGGTAAGCCTAAACCTTCCCAAACTCCTAACGGACCTAACCAAATTTGGCAACCAAAGAAGAAACAACAAAAACCACCTGTGGTCTTTGTACCTACAATCACACCAAAGAAAGATCAAGAGGCTTTTATTGAGGGAGATTGGTTATATTATGAAGGCCTTTTTAATTAATTTTATAATCCAAAGTATCCTATACCTAACTAGATAATGGATCATGTTGACTATATAGGGAAAAGCCTTGGCCCATGAGGGCAAGGAATCTTGGAGCCCCTATCAACTAGAGTTATCAATTGGAATCATGGTTTCAGATTTATACCACTAGAGGGTGACCTCCTGACTTTCGCTAGTGACTCTTCTAAAGTGACTAGCGATGAGACTCTTAATAGTGACATAGGATCCCATTATAGCCTTTTTAATGAGTTTAACTTAGATTTATTTGATTCAAATGCCGTACTAACCATAACACCTATTGGAGCTTCATGTCCTAAAGTCAGAACCCATCCTAGTGTTGCTTCCTTTCCTAAAGTTGGACATTATATCTTTACCATTAGAGCTTCCCATCCTGAAATAAACCCTCATTGTTCCCTATGCCTTTGCCATCCTGAACTCATAGATTGGGACCAACAAAATTTGGTCATATGCCTCAATGAGTTTCAAAATGAAGAATCAATTATAGAATATATGGGCTTACAAGATGGATTGCCCATTGTCGATCATAAATAGGGATTTTATTTTTCATTGGATCTTTCTACCTACTTTGGAGAGCAAGAAAACTTTTTTGGTCATAATAAAGATCAAACATCGATATCTTTGGGTGAAAATCTATTTGAGGTACTCATCGATCAAGGAAAAATTAAAGAAAAAGATAAGCCTTTGAGTCAAAACTTGTTCCAAGTGGTCCTAGGCAGGAAAGTTTGCTCATCCCCTCATGACATAGAAGGTCCATCTATCCCAAGTTCCATAGCCAATACAAGTATCTCTTCAAAACAACACCAAATGTTTGAACATCTTGCTCTTAAGTTTTTAGAAGTTTTTTCTACTTGGCCTTTACCTGAGATGGAAAATTTTGATTCATCATACTATCCAAAATTATGAGAGGAAAAGTAAGAAGATGATCATGATCATACTTTGACTATAATTCTAGAAGATGGATCCACACTTCTTATGGAAAATATGATAGAAATGAACTTGGGAACCTATGAGGATCCTAAAATTATTTATCTTGGATCTTCCCTTACTGAAGCAAAACGTGAACAAATTATATCCATTCTTAAGGATTATATAGACATCTTTGCATGGGCATACTTTGACATACCAAGTTTGGACCTTGATTTGATTGTGCATCACCCTGTTGTCCATCTTGATGCCAAACTAGTCAAGTAAAAACTAAGAAAGATGCATCCAAACATCGCCCTATTAGATAATTCTTAATTGAAAAGTTGTTAGGAGATAATTTTATTAGACCACTAGATTACTCTGAATGGATTTCCAACATAGTCCTAATGAATTAAAGGACCATGAGTATATGTATTTGTACTGATTTCTAAGATATCAACAAAGCATGCCCCAAAGATGATTTTCCTCTACCCAACATCGACATGATCATCAACTCAACTACTAGGTATGATTTTTTATCCTTAATGGATGGATTTTTTGGTTATAATCAGATCAAGATAGCCCCTGAAGACCAGCACAAGACTACATTCACCACTCTGTGGGGGACATTCTATTACCAAGTCATGCCATTTGGCTTGAAGAACACTGCAATAACATACCAACGTGCAATGGCTATCATCTTCCATGGCATGATGTATGACATTATAGAGGACTATGTTGATGTTATACTCATAAAATCATAAATAAGAGATGGACATCTTGATGTTTTACAAAGAATATTTGAGAGGATTGGTGAATATAAAGTTTGCTTGAATCCTAAGAAATGTGTCTTCAAAGTCACATCGATGAAATTTCTAGGGTTCATTGTATCACAATGAGGGATTGAAGTCAACCCTGTAAAATTCAACACTATTGTGGAAATGCCTCCAGCAAACAATCTTAAATAGCTACAAAGCCTACAAGGAAAGATCTAGAATATATACAGGTTCATTGCTAAATTAGTATATAAGTGCCACCCATTTACTCATATTTTGAAGAAAGGGGTAACATTTCAATGAGATGAAGATTGTTAGATAGCATTTTCAAAGCTTAAGACATACTTAGCCAATCCACCAGTTTTAAGACCACCAACATAGGGAAATCCACGATTTCTTTATATATCAGCCACAAAATATGTGTTGGGGGAACTTTTGGCCCAACATGATGATCATGGTAAGGAACATGTTATTTATTATTTAAACTACACATTGGTGGCTTATGAATGTAATTATATGCCTATTGATAAGGCATGTTTAGCTACAGTGTTCACTACTCAAAAATTATGACATTATATGCTAAATAACAAAAATATTGTCATCGCCAAGGTGGACCCTCTTCAGTTCCTCTTGTCTAAAGTAGCTCTTTAGGGATGCATGGCTAAATGGGTTATGCTCCTACGTGAGTTTGAAATTGAGTACCAGAATCAAAAGGCAATCAAAGGGTAAGTAATTGTTGACCAACTTGTAAAAGATCCTATTGAGGATACTAAACCCCTCAAGTTTGACTTTCCAAATGATTTTATCATGACGTTAGAACAAGCATCACAAGAACCTAAATAGTGGATGATCTATTTTTATGGATCCTTCACATCTTGTGGATTTGGAGCTACCATATTATTAATCACACCATAGGGGGATTTGATTCCCAAAGCATTCTATATATAATTTCATTGTATAAATAATATGGCTGAGTATGAGGCATTAATTTTAGGGCTCCACCTTACTATACAGTGGAATATTCAAATCTTAAAGGTCTATGGAGATTCATAGTTAATCATCAATCAGACCACTGATCAGTATCAAACAAGAGTTGACAAGCTTGTTCCTTATAAGCAAATTATCGATAACCTCAAAACACATTTTAAATCTCTTCAATTTGAATAAGTTCTGATAGTAAATAGTAGATCCTCTAATGTAATGGTGATGATTGGTTCCATGATTCAAATGAATGGTAGTGATAAAGAGTATCATTTCTTGATTGAAAATCTTCTTCAACCTACACATATTATAACAAATTCAGAGAGGGTAAATGCCAATACTGGTCCTAATCCCCTACTTGAGCTACCATAGTACCAAGATTTTTATATTATTTCTATAGTCATGTCTTCCTCACCAATCTTTCCAACAACTGATATAAACTATTCCTTCATCACTTAACAGTTATACTCTCCTTGGAAACACACTTTATCATAAAGGTTATGATGGAATGCTTCTTCGTTGTTTATCTTTGGGATAATCTAAGATGTTACTAAAGGAGGTTCATGAAGGAATGTGTGGGTCCCACATCAATGATGTAGTCCTAGCAAATAATATCCTTAAAATAGGTTATCATTGGCCCAAAACAGAGACTGATGCTTGCAACTATGTGAACAAGTGTGTGCCTTGTCAATAGTATGGCAACTTGATACATGCACCTTATTTATCTCTAAAGCCAATCACAACACCATGTCCATTCTCAATGTGGGGTCTTAATCTTATCAAGAAAATTAACCCAACATCTTCAGATGGCCATAAGCACATTTTGACTGCAACTAAGTACTTTGCCAAGTGGATTGAGGCCATTCCCCTCACTTAAGTTACCAGGAAATAGATAGCCAAATTCATTCATTACCATATCATCTATCATATGGCATGCCAACCTATATTATATCTGATAATGGTGGATCCTTTGTAAACCAAGATGTGAAATCTCTTTATGCAAAATTCAAGATCAAACACAAAAAATCAACTCCATATAACTTGCAAGTCAACAGACAAGCTGAGACACCAAACAAAACCATTGTAGCCATCTTAAAAAAGATTTTCAATGACATTGGCCATAATTGGCACTTGTAATTCTTTCCTACCCTTTGGGATTATAAAACCAATCATCAAAACACAACTGGAGTCACTCCATACTCCCTTGTTTTTGGCACTAAATCTATTATCTCGATTGAGATTGAGATACCATCATTATGAATATCACTAAAGCACATTGAAGATGATGAAGACTATAGAGCTTCAGAGCTCCAAGAACTAGAACTTATTGATGGTAAGCATTTGACCACCCTAGAAAAATGGTAGGCCTATTAAAATAGATTGTGGAAAAGCTACAACAAATGCATTCTCCCTTGAGAGTTTGAGATTGGTGACTTGGTTTTGAAAGAGAACCAAAAGAACACGAATGTTGAACACAAAAAAAAAGGTAAGTTCTAGCCTAATTAATTGGGACCATATATTGTCTCGGTAAACTATGGATTAGTGGTATACTGATTGGCTAAACCTAATGGTGAGTAAATTCTAGAACCTATGAACATTGTACACCTTAAGAGGTTCTATGCATGAATAGTTTTGAATCATTATCTATAATACCCCTAACTTGGGGGCAACTTATGCTAAAGTAATTTTTATCCCACCATTTTATCCTACCCTAAACACATTTTATACTACCTTGGCCCACTCTTCACAACTCTAGATAGTGAAGGCTTTGAATTATTGGTGATTTGAACACATTTTATCCTATCCTATATCATTCTCTTTGAGAACCATATTCTTTATCCCACTCTAAACCATCCATCTATTGGAACATATTATTTGGACCATTCTCCTTGAGAACCATATTCTTTGTTATATCTTGGGCATGTGGTAATCTTGAACACTTTTTATCCTTGAACCAATTATGATCTTGATTATGTCTCATGAACATTATGATGATCTTCAGCATCAGATCTACAAAGCAGTTTAGCCAGGATAGCATTTTGTAGCTTTTTATATAGACAAGTGAACAAGAACATCTTCTCAGTTCAAGACCTTTTCCAGACTATTAGAGATAGGTGAACACAGATAATTATTCAAAGTTACTTTATGTTGCACACTATTTTATGTTACATTTGATACTCTTTGTAGGCATTTATTACTTTATCAAGATCCTCACTCTTACTGATTTGCGATCATGGGCCATTGTAGCTGGGTTAGTTATTTTATTGGAACCTCTATTCTCGGACAAGCATCTCCTTGACTAGATAGTCCCACCTTTTGCATATTTTATTTCAAAAACACCAAAAACATTTAAAATACTTTGAAAATACCAAAAATATCAGAACATGATCCATAAAAGAACAAAAAAGTTGTCTTACACTTTTTTATTTTTGTACATTCCCATCCCACCACACTATGCTCTTGTCATTTTGTAAGCACAAATTATTCCACTGACTTGCCATCTTGGAAGCATTTTATCCTACTGGTCTCCTATTGAGCAGTTCATTTTGTCCCATGCACTCAGTATTTTGCAAGATCATTCTTTCTCATCTCATCAGCTTGATGTTTGCAAGACCACTCTCATTTGTTTGTCATATTTTCCATTTCATCTATAACATCAATTATGTTGGTCTAATCATCATTTTTCTTATCTCATTTCCTGGGAGAACTACATTTGACCTGAAGTTCATGTTGGAACATGCATCCATGAAACTATGTAGGCAATGTCCACTTATCTTGTACATCTAGATTCAGCTCAACCAATCCCTTCTATTTCATATATTCCCCTATTTCTTCTGTCATTATTCCTCTTTAATCAGGGAATAATTATTATTTGTTAATTGTGGTAGAAATTAATGCCTCTACTGCACGTGCATGAATATTTATCTTTAAACCACACTAACTTGGTTTTTTGTTTGTGTGTTTATTTGTGTTTTCTTTGTAATTTATTATTCTTTCACACCTCTCCTTGCATTTCTTCTCCTTTTCTCTGTTTATTACTTCTTATCTCATCTTGGTCTTGTGTTTCCCTATATGTTTTTTTTATTATCTCTTGTGTTTCAGAACATCTTGATGATTCATATGGATCTTGATTATTTATATCTTGATCCTATGTTATTAAGTTATTCTTAGACCATTTTTTTTATTTGATTGTTGCTGGTGTCTTATTTTTTTATTTGATTTTGATTTTATCTTTTGTGTTCAAGAATGTCTTAATGGTCCACATGGATCTTGATTATTTATATCTTAGTCTCATGTCGTTAAGATGTTCTTGTTTTTTGTTTTTAAATATTTTTGTTTCTACTTTAAGTCTTGATTCATCATATCTTGATTTCAAGTTAGTTTCATTTATGTTTATCTGTTTCTTTGTCTCTACTTTTTTGTTTAAATGTAAATAGTTGTAACTCGAGTTTTGGTCATTATTTTACCATTATCCTTAGTTATAGGTATTCACATTTGAACCATCTCAACACAATTGAAATATTATGTCATTCTAAGTTATTCATATTTATGATGCCTAATTTATTTTTCTATAACAAGCACTTTATGCTTAGGTTTCCAAGTCTTAACATCAACATCATGCCGATGAACAGTTCTCAAGAATACTATGCATAATCTAGGCTCATGATATGAAATTAGGCATCTAGGTATCATGCATTTTAGCACTTGACTTTATGCTTAGATGTGCATCTCTTCATATGCATTATGATTTTAATCAATTCTTGGTCAGTTTTCCTAATCCCTCATTTCATTCTCTCTCAAACTTGGGTGAACTACATTGTCCTGAAGTTCATGTTAGAGGATGAGTCCATGTAACTATGTAGGTAGCATCCACTTATCTAGCACATTTGAAGTTAGCTCAGCCATCTTCATTGTTCTTTTCATCTCTTTCATCACTTTGTGCATTCTCATATGTTGGGTTTTATGTGGCTTTCTAAGCCATTCCACCATAGCATGTATGTTTGCATCTACTTGCTTTAACCTATATTTTGGGTTATATCATTGAACTACTTTTCTTGCCACTTACCCACATTAGGGCACAACATCTAAACAAATTCAGAAGCAAATTATCCCTACAGGGGAAAACCATTATTTATTCTATATCAATGATTAAAATTCACTCTACTAGGGCAAAATTGTTTTAGCATGATCACATTTTCTCTACTGGGGCACTTCTTATTATCTTCTCTTTGGAGACCACATTCTATTTTCCTCTAATTCTAGTCTCTCCACACTAATGCCCATGATGGCAATATTTTAGTGTGCAACTTGTCTCAAGATTGATCAATGTCATAAGTGCACAACTTGTACTCTCAAATTAGGTACATTTAAAGTGTGTCCCTTAAATTTATGGATTTTATCTTTCCAATTCCCCCCATCTTTGGGCCCTATTATACCTCTAATTATATTGTAATTATTGATGGTAACCACATGTATAATAATTAGCTCATCTGGATGTGATCTATTCCATGGGTTAATCTCTCTCTATCTCTCTTTTTTTGAGAGACCATCCTTCTCTTTCATCTTAGTATGTCCTCTCGAGAGGGCATCATGGGTATGTTCCAATTTTTTCTTGACAACTTTTTTTTTTTGAGAAGATGTTGTTTCACCTGAATGTCTCACTACACCTTCTCAAATAGGGTAAAAATGTAGACATCCAATTCCTAACACCATTTGTGTTAAAATTGTCATTTTTACTCAAATTGCATTCAAATGCATATTTTAGGCTAAAATCCATAAAATACACTAAATGGTTTGAGCTTGTCATTTACAAGTGTAGATTTAGGCTAATGTACTCATAAATGGGGCAATACATTTTATGAGATACCTAATTTTGATCAATTCATTTTGAGTCTATTGAACACAACTATCTACTGAGATGAGGGTGAATCACTAGATTAGCTAAAAACTAGTTCTTTAAATTTTTAGTGAAGATAAAAAAACATATGCATATCAAAGAACAAATGTAGAGAGAACACACACATACAAAAGCATAATACACCATATTTATACATGGAAAACCCAAAGGGAAAAACCATGATGAAAATAGCTACTAGAATCTACTATTCTAATCTAGCCTCATAGTTAAATCACCTCACTGGAAAAACCACATTGGTTACATTCAAGGACACCTATCCTTAGGAGACACCAATCCCCTAACTGAGCACCAACTTAGTTTAACCTTACTGGTTACAAGATTTGAGGGTACCAACCCTAAGGAGACTCTACTCCCCTAATTGAGCACCAACTCAGTTTGTCTAATGGCACCAAATAATCAAAATTTATGGTGTTACAACTCTAGTATACAAGATAGATTCACAAATGAATCTAGTTTAATTTCTTTGTTACAAGTCTAGTCTGTAACTACTCATTCTCTATGTGTTTTTTCTTTCTCACTTCTTAATATTTACACATGTTCTGTGTGCTCTTTCTTCCTCTCTACCTCACTCTGTGTCTAGCTATCTCTCATTTTGTGTCTATATACATGTTGAGTTGACACCCTTTGAATTTTTTATGATGGCATTTTTTAGTTTCAACAAAAATAATGACAACCCATTTTCTTTATCTGTATATGTTTGTATGTGTTCTATTCAGACATGGTTCATTCCCCCTTTTTCTTCTACCTTTTACTCTGCTTGTGTATGTCTCTAATCGATAGCCTTTTACACCATTTGCATATGTCTCTAATCGATAGCCTTTGACTCACTCTCAAAATTATGATGGTAGAAGTAGTAGTGACTAAAAAGCACATTATAATGTTCAAGATGTCGTATATTTATAGATAATGAATATTAGGGTTTTCTATCTCAAATTGTGTTCACACTTCAATTACAATTAACCATTTCTCATTAAAAATGATTTTGACTTATCCTCTTTCTCATGTCTCAGTTCATACATCACATTGTAATAGTCATATCTCTTTTCTATATTTGGCAACTACTAGATTCTAGTCATAACTGCACCGCTTCTTTAATCAAATATTGATCTTAAGCTCCATGTAGATTCAAGTTCATCATCTATCTGGTTATGTCTTAAATTGAGGATCATTTATCTTATCTTTGGCACCAATCACTATCTATCTTGAACCATCAAATATTTCCATTTTAAAATAGAACCATCGATCTCTCTTGCATTAACCATCGAGCTCTTTCTCACATCTTGATATTTTCTATATGATTGGTTCACTTTCACTCCTTTTAATTTATTCAAATATACTTGATCCATAACTTTAGTCAGATGTTAATCTTTGGTATATTTGACTATATCTCACTTGTCATGGCATTCATGAGAGCTTTCGCTCTGATAGATCTTATCAAACTTGCTTAGTCTTTAACTTTGCCATTGTGCATTAACCTTTGAGCACTTTTAAGGCTTTAGATCCACTCACTCCATTGGATATTCTTATTCCTGACTTACATAAGTCATTAGATCATCAAATATGCTTTCTCTTTATGTTTACCAAATCATTATCCACATGTTGAATTCATCTCACTTCTTTTGGCATCTTTGAGATGCTTCCCCTTCATCAATCTCTTCAGACTTGCTCAAATGTTAACATTTCCCCTTTGGGACAATTTCCATGGACTTTTGTCTAGGTCCCCTTCGAGATAATTTTTGTAGACTTTTTATCCAAGTCCCCTTTTAGTACTTTTATTTAGGATACATACCCTTTGGGGCTTTACAAATGTACCCTTTGTCTTTTTTGTAAAGGTCCACATACCCTTCAACTTTTTTGTAACAGTCCCTTCAGAATTCTTGAATGGTCCTCATACCCTTCAAAAAATTTATGAACTACCCTTTGTCTTTTTTGAATGGTCCACTTACCCTTTGGACTTCTTGAGAAGTGCCCTTCAACTTTATTGAACGGTCTACTTGCCCTTCAGACTTTTTTGAGAAGTGCCCTTTGGCTTTTCTGAAAGGGTCCACATACCCTTTAGCCTTTTGAAAACTACCCTTTAGCTTTTTGCAAAGGATCCACATACCCTTTAGACTTCTTGAAAAGATCTCTTCAACTTTTTGAAATGGTCAAATACCCTTCAGATTTCTTGTAGGTGTCTACATGCCCTTCGAACAATTTTTGCAAGATTTTTGTCTAAAAGATTTGTCCTTGCCAATATTTTTGAAAGAATTATCTTTGCCAATTTTTTTGAAAGAATCCTTCAAGACCATTTTGGGTTCTTCATTCAACATGACTTATAGACTTGGAAGGAGTAAAGTCATCTTAGAAACCTGATCAACTCTTTCAAACCCATTCGATTTTTCAACGTTTCTTAACTTATTAGAATGAACTAAGTAAAGTTATTGCAAAACTCTGACCAACTCACCTAGACCTATTCAAATTTTTCACATTGCTTAACTCATAAACATGAGAGAAGCAAAGTCATTTTGAAGTCCTAATTACCTCTTCCTTGACCCATTTGGGTTTTCCACATTGCTTATCTTATATACATGAAAGAAGTAAAGTGTTTTCAAAACCCTGATCAACTCTTCTAAAACCTTTTGAGTTCTTGAGACAACTTAACTTTTAAAAATGAGACAAGTAAAGTTGTTGCATAAACCCAATTAACACTTCTAGACCCATTTGAGTTCTCGATACAACTTAACATATAAATTTGAGAGAAGTAAAGTTGTTCTAGAATCTCAATTTTCACTACAAGACCCATTCAGGTTCTCAAGACTACTTTACTTATTTTATAAGTAGAATCTCTTCACAAACCCGATTTACTCCACAAGTATATTCAACTCATCCTTTGACATTAATTCATGATAGAAAATTCATCTTTTGACATCAATGATAATATTACAGACATCAATGACTCAAATTGCCAACGATGATTTTGCCTTTTGTGCTCTAGATCACTCTTTCTTTCTAATTCATCAATATGCATCATGTACCTTTGTTATTTTGTAACAGTAACATCTTAAATGGGAACATATTTCATATGCATCTAACATCACCTTCTAATTCTTCTCCAGTCAAATTATGACCTAGTAATATGACTTTCTGACTATTTTGATTAATTGTGCACCAATTTCTAAAGAATTGCACTAAACTTGATTAACCTTGTTTAAGTTAATTAATTTAAATCAAGAGATTAAGTGGATTTTCCATGAGATTTGTTGAATATTTATTTTTTTAAATTGATTTCTATTAACTGCATCACCTAGTGACATCATCATATGGGGTGGCATCCATAAGCCATAAATGCATAAAAAATCAAGATTATGGGTCTCCCATGCCTCTTTAATGCCTCCCATGCCTCTTTAATGCCTCTTTATCCTAAATAATTATGAGTATATTTATGGATTTAATTCCAAATATTAGATTTATCCATGGCCACACATCTCAATCTTGAGATAGACGATCATGGTTGATCCTGGACATTTTGAAAATCTATAAATAGAAGAGCCATGAACATAATTTTTAAGCTTGATTTGTGCAAAGTTATAATGCTAAATTATCTTCACAATCCTTTATGTTGATCATTTTTTTTCATTAGCAAACTTCATTTGATAGGCTATATTAGAGATTTCATCTACTTTGAGCCTAGGTTATGCAAAGAATTATTGAAGCATTGGAGGAGTTACCACCATTGTTGATGAAGACAAGAACTATTGATCAAGGGAGAACATGAATTTGAGCCGCACTTCTATGGTGAATCTACTTGGGAAGGTAATCAATGTTGCTTTCTTTCAAGTGTTTCTTGCTATCCTTTATAATTCCTACATGAATAGATAGGCTAAGTTATGTTACGTCTTTAATGAATTTTTTATGATTTCTTGACTAATGCTTGACTAACTCTCTTTCTTATCCTCTCTACACAAACATCTTAAAGTTTTTGGTTTTGATAATAATATGTATATCTTGAAGAAAAAAAGGATTAAACTATATAAAAATTTTGAAAAAAAATATATCTTTATTGGATATGGTACTAATGTGAGGGATATAAGTTATGGAACCCTAAAATAAATAAGATTTTTTATAGTTGTAATGATATCTTTAGAGAGGTAAAAAGGGTTATAAAAAAATACATGCAAAAGATGAACATAAATAGATTAATTTTGAAGATAATGAGGGAGAAGAAGTGTCTAAATTAGAAGAAATTATAGAAGATGAACTAGAGGAAGAGTTACAATAATAATATTAAGATGAAGCTCAAGAGGAAGAACTAGAAGATGAAGAAATAGAAACTCCAATCTTGAGAAGATTAGATTAGGTGAAAAGGATACATGATAGGTATAGTCCTCTTGATTTCTATTTTGCATTCCTTTTTTAGTTTTATTTGTGATTGATGAACATGCCAAGATTGTAAAGGATGTTTTTGCCTCAAAATAAACTATGTTAGAAGAAGGCTATGGAGAAATAAATGCAGTCCTTAGATAAAAATTAGACATTGGACTTAATAAAATTACCTCATGGAAGAAACCTTGTATGATATAAATGGGTATTTAAGAATAAGTATAAGGCAGATGGGATAATGGATAATTATAAATCTTGCCTGGTAGAAAAGATATTCTCTCAAGGAGAGATAATTTATTTTGGTGATATGTTTTGTCCAATTGACAAATTACATTCAATTAGATTTATTTTAGATATTGTTGTTGCTTTCAATCTAGGAATAGAATAGATGAATGTGAAGAAATTTTTCTACATAGTTAACTATAGGAGGAAATATACATGATATAGCTATAAAGATTTTAAGATAAAGGGAAAGGATGGTTTGGTGTGCAGCATAAAAAAGTATTTGTATGGCTTGAAGTAATCACCAAAAATATGGAACCAAAAATTTGATAGGTATGTGTTGGTACTCGGACTTGGAATAAGTAAAGTTGATCATTGTGTTTATTTTAAACATAAAGGTGAAAATTTTATTATTGTAATATTGTATGTGCATGATATGTTGTCAATCAGTAAAAATAGAGAAATGATTAGCCAAGTAAAGTCTCAATTATTATCTCAATTTAATATGAAGGATGTTGGTGTTGAAAAACATATTTTGGGCATGGAAATTAAAAAAGATTGGGTAATATGAAACTATGGTTAAATCAAAGGAAGTACACTAAGATAATATTGTAAAGGTTTAAGATGTAGGAAATTAATCTTGTTAGTATTCCCTTTCTTGTTAGTAAAAAGTTATCTATTGAATAGTGTCCTAAAATAGAAAAATAAATTGAGGACATGTCTTTAGTCTTGTATGTTAGTGTTTTTTGTAGTTTAATGTATGAAATGTTATGTACTAGACTTGATTTTTATAATGTAGTGGGAATAGTAAAAAATATTATGTAAAATCTGGCAAAGGAACATTGAAAAGTGGTGAAGAGGATCTTCATGTATTTATGTGGGACATCAGATTATGTAAACTTCTATTAAGGTATTTGTGGTCAAATAAAAACATTGAATCTACATCATTATGTGGATTTAGATTGGGTTAGAGATCTTGATTTTCAAAGATCTACCATTGGGTATTTATTCAAATTATTTGGTGGAGATGTAAATTACGTGAGAAAATGGCAAGCTAGTATTATGATATCCACCACAGAGGCTGAGTACATGGTTGTTACTCAGGTAATTAAGGAAGTGGTTTTACTTCAAAGGTTAATTTTCACTATTGGATTTGTTCAATTTTTTTTAAGGATAGATTTTGACTCTCAAAGTGAAATTTTTGTAGCAAAGAACCCTGAGTATCACTCTAGAATGAAACACATTGATGGGTAATATTATTTTGTAATGGAAATGGTGGAAAAGAATATATTCTTAGAGAAGGTGGACACATGTGAGAATGTTTTTGATTAGATAATGAAGTCTATGAGTACTCAAAAAAACTATAAGGGTAAAAAATCAGTGGGTATAACTACCCTTATCTATTGAAGGTATGGCCATGTGGCTCCTTATGGAAAGTATTCAATTAATAGGAGATTGTTGGAAATGTGTTGTATATTTTCCATGATTTACACTTTACTAGACTGTAGAGCCAGAATGGCAACCTAAAAATTTTAGGGACCATATTGGTATGTATTTGGTTAGTTTTATCCCATATTTTACATATACCATGGTTTTTTACCCATGGTATTATAATATCATTTTAGAGCTAACTATTGATGTGCTTATATATACTCTCAAATGAAAAACTTGAAAGTAAATTATTGTATTGGAAAAGGTGAGTCAATATAATCAATAGAGTTATTGTGTTGGATTTTTTACTAAAAAATATTTTTCCATGTGAAATCATGTGTATTATGTAATCTTGTGTGTATGTCATTTTTAATATTCTTGGATTTTGTTAGTATTTATTCTCTCATTTTAGTTTATCAGATCTAATTTTATCTTCATTTCGTATCAAAGCTATTTCTTATCTTTGTGTGAAGAGTCAGGATTTATTTAACCTATGATAAACTATTGTTTGAGTGATAGCTTTGCAAGTGATAAATTATTTTGAATAAAGGATAATGATGGGAAGTAAAATGATAGAGATTGAAAAATTTAATGGCCAACATTTTGAGTTATGGATCTCAAGATGGAAGATTTTATTTTAGATAGAGATCAATGGATTTTGGTATCAAGAGTGCAACCTACAATTACGGAGATAGAATATTGAGAAAATATTGATAGGAAGGAAAATAATTAAATTAGATTGTGTTTATATTATTAAATTTTACTGACTGCCTTGATGGAGAAAACTTCTAAATATCTATGGGATAATTTGTGGATTTTCTATCAGACAATGTCTTTAGTGCACTAACTATTTCTCCAAAAGAAACTATATTCATTAAGAATGAATGAAGGTGACTCTATAGCTAAATATCTGAATGTTTTCAATAATTTGGTAATTCATTTACTTCTTGATAAATTATCATGGATGAAGAATAAAATTGTATTACTTTGCTTTGTTCTCTACCCAACTCTTGGGACAATTTAGTTATGGTAATAACTGCTACTGCATTGACACTAAAAATTGAGGACATCTTGGGAGATTTATTATAAGAATAAATAAAGTGGAAATATGATGAGGATTATCAAATAGATGATATCATGTTTGTAATAGGTTATTCCCAAGAAATAACTAAAATAAATTTGAGATAGTCAAAGTCTAGAGGTAAATCTAAAATTATAACAAAAGATAAGAGAAAATGTTGGAACTGTGGTAAAATAGAGCATTTTAAGAAAGATTGAAAATATAAAAAAATTCAAAAGTGTAATTAATCTAAGCATTCCCAATCTTAAGGATTAAATATTACTATTGAAGACTTGAGGGATTTATTCTTGGCAACTTCAAGCTCACATGCATATGATAGTGTATGGTTGATTGACTCAGGTGCCTCTTTTCATATGATCCCTCACAGGGAGTGATTCTGTGAATTTGAAAAGATCAAAAGAGGTGACATATTCTTAGGATATAAATCAACCTATAATATCATAGGTCCAGGGACATTAAATTTGAGGTTTAAAAATGTAAGGGTAAAAACCCTCTCTAGTGTTATGCATATTTGAGGTTTGATTATAAACGTAATATTTGTAAGTAATATGAATGATATGGGTGTGAAAGTATTATTTAATAAAGATAGTTTCAATATGGTTCATGGGTAAATGGTATTGACAAGAGAATTCCATACAAGAATGTTTTTCAAGCTTAAGGCAATCATTATAAGTGATTAATGAAATAACTATATGGTTCTTAAGATGAATAATATTTCAGATTGAGCTCATATATCTCTTATAGAGAAGAAAATGTTGTGGAATTAGAGGATGGAATATGAGAGAAATTTCTTTGAGCATTTAAATTTAAAGGTATGGTTGAAGTAATTTATGACTGCCCATTAGAATTTTATTTTTGTGAGCATTGAAGTTTCCCAGTATTGATACAAGATTATAATAGGTTTTTCATTTAGTGCATGGTGATGTGTTTGGACCTATGAAGGTTCCATCACATGGAAATATTTGTATTATGTTTCATTTATAGATGACTACTTGATAAAAAAAATTGGGTTTATTGTATCAAGGCTAATTCAGAGGTTTTAAGTAAGTTTAAGGATTTTTAGTCTCTTGTTGAAAACCATACAAAGAATAAGATTAAGGTCTTGAAGAGTGACAATGGTGGAGAATACTACTCAAATGATTTCGATAAGTTTTGTAAGAATTTTGAAATATAAAGGCAAAAAATAACTCCATATACACATAGCAAAATGAAATTGTAAAAAGAATGAATATGAATTTGATAGATAAAATGAGAAGCATGCTCAGTGGTGCAGGGTTGGACAAAAGTAGTCATGACTACTTGATAGTTGATCAATATATCATTTGCATCATCCATAGTTGATAAAATTATAAAGGATGCATGGATTGATAAGAACCCCTCTCTCAAACAACTTAAAGTTTTTGTTTGTAATGCTCATATGTATATTCTAAAGGAAAAAAGGATTAAATTGGATAAAAAATCAGCAAAAAGTATCTTTATTAGATATGGTACTAATGTGAAAGGATATAAGCTATGGAACCCTAAAACAAATAATAAAGTTTACAATCGTAATTATATATTTAAAGAGGTAAAAGGGGTTCTAAAATAATAAGGACATGAAAAAGATAAACCTAAATAGACTCGGTTTGAAGATGACAAGGGAGAAGAAGTGTCTAAATTAGAATCAACTATAGAAGATGAACCAAAGCAAGAGTTACAGGAGGAATATTCAGATGAAGTTGAAGAGGAGGAACCAAAATATGTAGAACTAGAAACTCCAATCTTGATAATATTAGATTAAATCAAGACACTTGATAGGTATAGTCCCCTTAATTTCCATTTTGAATTCATTTTATTAGTTTTGTATGTTCTTGATGAAGATACCAAGACTATAAAGTATAATTTCACCTCAAAATTAACTAAGTCTTGGAAGAAAGCTATGGAGGACTAAATGGAGTCCTTAGATGAAAATCAGACATGGGACTTAGTGAAATTACCTCATGGAAATCTTGTTGGCTTAAAAAGGGTTTTTAAGAATAAGTATAATGTAGATGGAAGAATGGATAAGTATAAAGCTTGCATGTTAGAAAAGAGATTCTCTTAGGTAGAGATAATTGATTTTGGTAAGATTTTTTATCTAGTTGTTAAATTACATTCAATTAGAATTTTTCTAGATGTTTTTTCTTTCAATCTGAAAAGAGAACATATGGATGTAAAGATAACTATTATACATTGTTAGATTGAGGATAAAATCTACATGACAAGGCTAGAAATATTTAAGATAAAGGGAAAGGAGGATTTGGTGTGTAGGATGAAAAAGTATCTATATAGCTTGAAGCAATCACTCAGAATGAAAAACTAGAAATTTCCTAGATATGTGTTTGGGCTTGGGCTTGGAAGAAGCAAAGTTGATCCTTGTGTTTAGTTTAAACATGAAGGTGAAAATTTTATTATCTTAATAATATATTTGGATGATATGTCATTAATCGGTAAATGATTATCCCAGTAAAGTCTATATTATTATCTCAATTTGATATGAAATATCTTGGTGTCGTAAAACATATTTTAGGTATACAAATTAAAAGGGATCGGGTAAATATGAAACTATGGTTAAATAAAAGGAAGTACATTGATATGATATTGTAAATTTTTAAGATGTAAAAAGTAAGCATGTGTGTACTTCTTTTCCTATTGGTAAAAAAATATTTATTTTATAGTGTCCTAAAATAGAAGAATAAATTGAGGATGTTTATAGTCTCATATGCTAGTTGTTTTGGTAGTTTAATGTATGTAATGGTGTGTACCAGATCTTATATTTCTAATGTAATGGAAATATTGAGAAATTTTATGTAAAATCTAGGAAAGGAACATTGGACTATGGTGAAGAGGATCTTCATGTATTTATGTGGGGCATCAGACTATGCAATCTTCTATTAGGGTAATATTAGTGAAAGTAAAAATATTAAATCTACATAGTTTTGTGGATTCAGATAGGGTTAGAGATATTTATTTTTGAATATCTACCGGTGGGTATTTGTTCAACTTATTTAGATATATAAGTTGGATGAGTAAATGGCATGTTAGTGTTATGATATCCACCAGAGAGGCTGAGTACATGACAACAACTATGTTAACCAAAGAAATAGTTTTGATTCAAAGGTTAATTTCCACTATTGGGTTCATTTAAAAGGTTTTAAGGATAGATTTTGACACTCAAAATGAAATTTTTGTAGCAAGAAACCCTGATTATTACTCTAGAATGAAACATATTGATGTGTAATACCATTTTTAATGGAAATGGTGGAGGATAAGAATATATTTTTAGATAAGCTAGACACAAGTGAAAACGTTGTTGATTCAATGATGAAGGCTATGAGTACCAATAATTTTCTTGGTGTATAAAATCAATGAGTATTACTTCCCTTAGTTATTAAAGGTGTGGTCATGTGGTCCCTTATGAAAACTATTTAACAAGTGGGATATTATTGGAAATGTGTTGCATATTTTCCATGATTTACACTCTACTCGACTATAGAGCTAGAATAACACCATGAAATTTTTTTGGACCATATTAACATGCATTTGGGTGGTTTTATATTATGGTTTAAATAGACCATGGTTTATTACCCATGGTATTATGATACCACTTTGATATTTAACTATTGATGTGCATATATATACTCACACATATAATAGGCAAAATCAAAACTTAAAAGTACATTATTTTACATTAAATGGTTGAGTTAATATAATAAATAAGGAGTTATTGTGTTAGGTTTTTGTACATAAAAATATTTTTCCACATGAAACCATGTGTATTATGTAATATTGTGTGTATGCCTAATTTATTATTATTTTAACTTAAATATTCTACTCATATTGCTTCTCTTGTTTTAGTTTATCAGATCTATTTTTTTCTTCATTTGGTATTAGAGTTATGTCTTAGATTTGTGTGAAGAGTTAGGATTTATTTAACCTATGATAAACTATTGTTTGAGTGGGAGATTTGCATGTGAAAATTTTGTCTAAAGAAAGGATAATGATGAGAAGCACAATGATAGAAATTGAAAAATTCAATGGTCAATATTTTGAGTTGTGGAGCTCAAGATGAAAGATATGTTTTTGGACAAAATCAATGGGTTTTTGTATAAGGATTTAAACTTATGGGTATGGAGGTAGAATATTGGGAAAATATCGATAGGAAGGCAAAGATTTCAATCAAATTGTGTCTATCAACTTTAATTTTACTTCATATCTCGATGGATAAAACTTATAAATATATATTGAGAGGTTGGAGACTTTATATCATACAAAGTCTCTAGTGAACAAATTATTTCTCTAAAAGAAACTATATTCATTAAGAATGAATGAAGGTGACTCTATAGCTAAATATCTTTAAGATTTCAACAATGTGGTAAGTCATTTACTTTATATTGAAATTAAAATGTATGAAGAATAAAATTTTATTACTTTGCTTTGTTCTCTACCCAAATTTTGGGATAATTTAGTTATGGTAATAACTACTACTACATTGACATTAAAAATTGAGGACATTATGAGAATCTTATTATAAGAAGAAATGAGGTGGAATTTTTTTTAGGAATATCAAACAAATAATGTCATGTTTGTAAGAGGTTATTCCAAAGAAATAATTAAAATAAATTTGGGATAGTCAAAGTCTAGAGGTAAATCTAGGACTATAACAAAAGATAAGAGAAAATGTTGGAACTATGGTAAAACAAGGTAATTTAAGAAAGGATGAAAGTCTAAAAATGTTAAAAAGGGTAAGTCATCTAAGGATTCCCAATCTTTAAAAGCAATGCCTACTATTGAAGACTCGAGGGGTTTATTCTTGATAACTTAAATCTTGCATGCATATGATGGTGAATGGTTGATTGACTCAGATGCCTCTTTTCATATGACCCCTCACAGGGAGTCATTCTATGAATTTAAAAATATCACTACAGGGGACGTCTTCAAAGGAGACAAATCAACCTATAAGATCATAGTTCAAGGGAGAGTAAAGATGAGATTTAAAGATGGAATGGTTAAAACCCTCCCTAGTGTCATACATATTCTAAGTTTGAATAAAAACTTAATATATGTGATAAAGTTGAAAGATGTGGGTGTACAAGTATTATTTAATAAATATAGTTGCAAGATGGTTCTTGGATTAGTGGTACTAAGAAGAGGATTCCATACAATAATATTATTCAAGCTTGAGTCAAACACTATAATTGATCTAGAGATGATGCCTACATATACCTCATCTATCTTCTTGGCTATAATTTTTTATTTTATGCCTTCCATAATGCTTGATTTGATTCTTTTCCATAGGTACATTATTTGCCTTGACACCCTTTCTCACTCTTGTATTCACTAGGCTCATAAGCCTCCTTCTTAGCTATTCCTTATTCACTCACTCTAAGACACATCACCATTCATATACCTTTGAATTATCTCACCTCCTTAGAATCAACATCATCCCTCTCATAATCACTTTTCAAAACTCCATTCTCCATTCTTGATTCATGTTTGTTCATTCTCACATATAGGTTCGTAGGCCTCAAAAGCCTAAAACATGTTTCTAAGATTTTTATCTTCTCTCATAGGCTCATATGTCCTTCCACATATAATTTTCAAATATCATACACAACCAATCAAATCACACAATCTCAAAGTTAGAACTCTCATCCAACTCACTCTTTCCTCTTAAGACCTCTTTCCTTGTAGCCCTCTTTTAAGAAAAATCTTATTGGTTTAAACAGACCACAGGGTTTCTAGATAAACTAATACCATATTTAGATACCATTTATACCCTTATTTCTTCACACAAAATTTCAAGACCCAAATCTTAGTGAAATCCTACTAAATCAACACCCCTCATTGTTAATTAGGTCTCTTGAGGCCTATTCCAATGACAAAAACCTTGTGACCATACTATAGGGTCACGTACTGACTCTAAAATTCCAAAATACTTTATACCTTTCCAAAAATCATAATATTATAAATTATAATGATATTTTTAGGATGGAAAAAAAGTTATGATAGTTTCCAATCTCAAACCCTAGGTCTAGTGTTGACAGACCTATAGGTGATTGAGATCAAACAAAAAGGACTAGGATGAGTTTTAGACCATTTAAAACCCAAATAAGACTTTAATTATGTCTTCCCCACCTTTTTTTACCTTTTCCAAACATTATTTAGTCTTGAACAATCATTAAATGTCCCTAACAAGCTAGTTTCTAGAATTATGTGTATGTAATAAGACTATATGTGAAGGTTTGAATTGTCTCTTTGGAGTTTGAGTCTATAAATGGGTATCATGCCTATTAAAGTTATGTGATACCCTATATTAACCTCTTAAATCATTTTAAAACTTTTAACCAATGTTATATATCTTATATCCAATAATTTGTAGAAATATGGTGCTCTTTTTTATTGTATTAATTGACAGGGTACTCCCAACTAATGTCGAGTAACCTCAAGCTATAATGTATCCATAATAATCCTTAATAAAAAATAAAAAATAAGTAAATAATTATCTCATACCATAAAAATCAAAAACATTCATTAAAACACTTGGATGGGTCTCCAAGGCTCCCCTAATCTCTTTGATTTGACTATGACAAGAACATGACCTTCATAGCTTGTGTAATGAAACTTATTGCATGTAGATAAGTATCAAGAATATAATATATTCAAATTAAAACAATAATTAAATATGTATTTCATACCCCAAAACCTCTTGAGGCTCCCAAAACACACTCTTAAGACATTCTTTTATTCTTTGATGGCATTGTTCTTACAACATTCAAACACAAAAATTTTACAAAGGCAAAGTTCTCTTTAATCTTGATATTTTATCCTCATTTATCAAACTCTCCACCTCTATTATTCATATTTATCCTTCTCTACCTCCATACTCTACTCACATTATTCTTCTACATGCATTTTCAACCTTTTTAGCACACCAAACATGCAAACAACCTCTATTTTCTTGCTAACCCCACTTAGGGTGGTGGTTACATATTCTTGTTTCTTAGATTACATTGTTATTTATCATGAATTTCACATTAATACACATTTAACATCCTCTTGATATGTATTATTACCTATATCAAACATTTCACAACATTTGGATTTCATTCAGCACCTCCAAATACCTCACAAAGGTAATTCTAAATTCAAATTTTCAAATCATGCATTTTGGAAAGAAAATCAAAAAGGCCTCGATACACATAACCTCAAAGAATCCTAATGCATTTAATGCATATTATATGAATTTATAAATGTATCCGATCTATAAATCAATCCTAACTTGAATAATATAAATCCTACTTATAATTTCGATTGGGGATACATTAGATAATCGAGGTCATGACCAAGATGGATCTACTAGACCTAGCCAAGGGATATCTTACCATAATAAATTAACTAGGAGGGTTCCAAAGCCTCTAATCAATCAAAACTATGAAATAACCCTAACTCTTTCATATTTATTCATATTCACTAAACTAGTAACAAGTAAAGCTAAGTCTAATCTAGTCCTCACCAAAGCTTATGGCACAAAGTAGGGGTAATAAACTTGAAAATTAAACATGCATGAATACTATATTCACGTCAATGTATGCATAATCATAATGCATGGAAGATAATTACAAATGCATATCTATCTACTCTTATAATGAGGATCAAGGTTAGGATTACTTACCTTTGAATATGAACCCATCGAGCCTCAATCTCTCCCTTGGCCAAGGTGCTTCACAAGAGGTTATTATGGTATGTAAGGATGACAATGATAAATCAGCTCTAGGATACACAACCTATCAATGCATATAAAATAATTTTTCATGAGATAAGATTTCTATCTCTAAATAAATTATGAAACCCTAAGCTTGTTCCTCAAGTAGAGTGGTGGATAAGTAGATGCATAATATATCTTACTTCTTCTCTTCTTTTAGAAATGGAAAAATGAATGTGTTTATATAGGCAGATCTAACCCATACCCTTCCAAAATTTTAGGCTAACAAGATTGACCTAGTTTACCTAGTATCATAATTGATAGAAACAAAGTCATGGACTAGGTCTGTCAAGGGCTGACCTAAACCCTAATAAGTTTCATCAATAAGAATACAAGGTCGATGGGACTGACTATGTAATGTAAACCATCAAAAAAAGTGGTTTAGGTTAGGAAAGGGTTAATGAAGGTGGTAAATGACTAGAGGAGGGTGAAAAATATAAGGCAAAGCTTAGAGGAATGTTTTTAGGAGATAAGTGTGTAGATAGAAATTGACAAAAAGCAATATAATCTTGTGAAGCACCAATGGTCTTCCCATCCCTTTCCCAGTGCACCCCTTAAGGCGTGCATCAGAGAGATTGAGACTTAATGTGTTCTTGCAAGATATAAAGCATTAGTAATTGATAAATTTTGAAAATATTATGTGTATAAATATGCCCCACTTGAAGCTCATCACATGTCATGTAAGTGCAATATGGTATGGTGATTTGGGAAAAGAACATAACAAAACATAATGCTAAAGCCAAATAAACTGCATTAAGGAGCTAATAAGATAAATGAAATGATAGAATTGAAAAATACATACCTTTACTTACCTTAGTGATGTAGATAAAGAAGGAGATGAAATAAATGTGAAGGTGTCCAATTAAGTGAACCTGTAGAGATTAGCAAACAAGAGCGAAAAATCAAAAAATTACAACATGGACATGTAATAGTTGAAAACATTTTTTATGATGTCAAGATTCCAAAACATTTTACGATTTGAAAAAAGAGTTAGTAGAGACAAATATATGAGCAAAATAAGAAATCTAACAGTAAATATTTGAAAGGTAAATAATTATGAATAGTAAATATAAATAGGATAAAAAAGATTTCATTTGGTATTATTTACTATTTTGATAAAAATAGAACTCTCATAGGCCTAATGAGAGACTAGAGAGCCAAGATGGTGAGAAGATGACAACTGAGATGGGTAGGATGTATAGAGGCCACAATGAGTACAGCATAGGTAAGCAACTAAAAATTTCAAATTTTTTAGTATTTCTATCTAAAATTGAGTGAATTATATAAATTTGACTAGTAGACAAAATTTGGGTACCAAAATGAAACCTAAATTTGTTTTAAGTATACTAGAGCTCAAACAAGTATTAGGTAGGAAGGAGTTATACCAATAAATACCCAAGGCATTTATGGTAGTTAGTCAAAAAGTCATCACAATGGATGAACAAGGTTGACTAGGTCGACTTAATTTGTAGAAGATAAGAAAAACTAGTAGGCTAACTTAATAGTAGGTGGCCTAATTATTTGGTTAAATGAAAGGGATGACTTAGTTATTTCTGAAGTGGCCAGCTTAGTATTGCAAGGGATTAATGGGGCTGACTTAGTACTGGTAATCCAAATGGTGGTTGACCTAGTACTGTAGAGGCCAATTTAGTTAAAATTATGATAGGGTCGATTTATTATCCTTGACAAAGGATAGGGCTGATTAGTTTGTAATAGGTCAATCCAATATAAAATGAAGAAACTAAATCAAACTAGCTCAATTTTGTGAAATTTATAAGAATGTATTTTGATTATAAATGACATGAAGATCTAATACATTTTTTTGTTTGATATTTTTTAGAGGCACCAGAGATTTTGGTGATTAATTGATTCCTTTTAGTTACCATATTACTAGAGTACTTGACAAATGTGGACAGAGTGAGATTTTTTACATTGGGTCTGCGAAGTGTCATGGAGATGAGATGCATCCCACTGAGTGTTGATTTCATTGTCATGTTCCTTAAAGCATAGGAATGGTTGAATAACATGTTTCAAAGGGTGGTGAATGGGGATACCATATAGGTAGGTATCACACTAGAGGAAATTCATGCATTGCTTAGACTACCTATAGGAGGGACACCAATGATCATAGGGACATCAAATGATTTTGAGGAGAAACAAGAACTAGCTAGGTGGGAGATATGCTCAGATAGGATCTACCTAGGGTTGAGGGTGAGCTTATTCAATATATATATTTTATATATTCTAGGTATTTATAAGGCTATGATTAGACTTTTGATAATGTGAGTGTTATATCACAATTAATATGGGAAGGTACTATTGTATGTGATAGCCTTGTGTTAGTCCATTTTGGATTAGGGGGAACTCTATCATTTTGGGTCTATCATCTGGGTCTAGCTCATGCATGATATATATAAGATGTCATCTAGAGGGTATAAGACCATAGGACTAGTGGTGTTATTGAACACATGGATATATGAGAGGTTCCTGATGTATTGGCCATTTTGGTTACCTCATGTGGTCGATGATAGGTTACCTCAGGTTGTTAAATGGAGATAGGACCACATATTATGGGTCTTTCCCCATGTGCCATTGCTATAAATAGTCACACAAAGAGAGATCATGTGGTATCCCTATACATATATTATGACTATTTGGCCTTGTTGGGTAACCTTGGTATTAGGGTTGGTACGATTGCAAGTCATAGGCCACTATACCGAGTGAGTAGACCCATAGCTAGTGGCATGCTTGCTAAGGTAGTTTAGACTCTTAAACCTAGTGGATCCTATAGTAGTTCCTAATTTCTTGGTATATCATACTAGAGAGCTGAGGGGGAGAAGAAGAGTACTAGTTGAGAGATTAGTGATCATGGTGTGGTGTGTAAGACCATGGACTGGTCGATCATAATAGTTGGTAGTCAGAGGAGGAGAGGGCATGGATGTGGATGCATGTGTATAAAAAATACCATAATAGGCACCATAGTAGGAGGACAAATGACCACCTTAGGCATACCACCTATGGAGATGCCATTAAAAAAATCAAGCATAAGCATGGGTGATCACACAAGATGATCTGATGGTCAACCCAGGGCAGAGTTGGTTGATAGAGTCACCTTTAAGCAGAGGCTTATACCATGTATAAGTGGTGAATCTATGATTTACTTTAATAGGGAGGTAACCCAAAAATGAGGTGACTGGGGAATGGACTGATAGAGAGACCATTTTTGATAGATTAGTAAATGGGGAGATGGTGGTTGGTGACACTAGGATAGGTAAGAAGTATTCTAATTTTTATTCTTTGAGATAGAATATTAGTTATCTATGATTGTAAGTAGATAAATATATTTTGAGATATATATGTGATATGATATCTATCATGGTTTTGGTTTTTAAAAACCCTATGATAAAGGAGATCAGGTGGGAATCCTTAGTCATGGCAGCATACCATGACATTTTGGATGGGTTGCTGACACCATATGACCCTACCACACTAGATGATCCTATGATATTTTCTACCCTAGCTCATGCAAGCTAGTTTAGATTGGTGGGGGAGGATATGATGTAGCTACAGACATGTGGGGATGGGTTTCAACCATTGATATGGGTAGGAGTAGGAGAGACATAGGCTTGGTAGGCCTTGGCTCAGGAGGCAGTTATACACATGGATACCATGATCCATCTGGGATAGGTATAGGCTTAGGTGGACAACTTACAAGGATAGGTAACAGGGTTGAGATCTCAAACAACCTCATTATAGTGCACTATAAAGAGTGGGTAGTCTAAGGCATCTATGGGTAGCATGGCTAGGCCATGAGATAGGCATGATGTAGCTCAACCATAGGGTCAGAGTGATGTATTTTTGTATTTTATACCATTGTATAAAACACATGATGTATATAGATATATTATTTTAACAGTTGTATTTTCATCACATGAGTTATGTTTTAGTTGTGGTTGTGGATGCATTGATATATTTATTTATAGCACATGTGTTTTTCTTTTTTTATATATGTTATGGGAAATATATTGAGTGTTTTATTTTCTAGCATTATGTAGTACACATACATGGTTAAAAATAAATAGGCAAAAAGGACTTGAAAAAGTATAATTAATCATAAAAAATGTACCACACACTATTTCATGATGGGAAATGTGTAAGAACAAAATATGACTAAGTATAATAAACCAAAAAGTGGTACACAGGAGGACAAAAATGTTTTTGAACCATGAAAAATATTGAAACCAAATTAAAACAAGTAAAATCACACTAAATCACATTGGGAAGTATGAAAATAATGTACTAAAATGGAAATCACATGAAATAAAAATGGTATAAAAACAAATCAATTAATTCAATCAATCATACTAAATCACGTTGGGAAGTATAAAAAAGAAATAAAATTGGCAAAATGGACTTAAATTAATCACACTAATTCAAGTTGGGAAGTATGAAAAACTTAATAAATATGGTTGGATTCTTACACGCAATTAGAAAATAAGAAGATAAAAGTGAAATACTAATTAAGTAAGCATAAAACATACTAAATCAAGATGTGAAGCATTTCAATGGTGTGTAACTCATAATCAATCATGACTTATCTCAAATTTAACACATGTAATTTGTGAGGAAGACCAGGTCCTATCCATGGTCTTACATTGTAACTTACAAAGGGAACACCAATGAGGTGGAAACAATGTTAAAAGGGTAAAATATGGTAAAATTGGATGTTTGGAATGGTAATTTAAAAATTTGGTAATTTATGAGGAAAACTTGGTCTTAATCTTACACTACAACTCAAAAATGGGATCCCTAGGGTGGAGTGATTAATAAACAAAACAATATTTCTCAAGGGAAAATATTAGGATTGTATGAAATGAAAGAGGGAATGTAAGAATCATAACGTAGGAATATTATGAGAAGCACTTAGGAAACATGTGGCATACTAAGGACATAGAAAGACACTAAGTGACTAGTGACCATCAATATACATAGGATACATGTTTACTATAGGCACAAAGTTGTATAGGCAAATAAGTGTGGTACTAATATCAAATCATCTTGATTGTTTTTAAAATTAAAATTAAAATGGACCTACGTTCCCATAGCATGTTCCCCATTCCTCAAGACCTCTTCCAGAGTCATCGATCTACTACAAATATTGGGTACTTATATGAGAAAGTAGGTAGCACTAAAAGATTTTTGCTTATTCTTATTTTACAATCTATTGGCCTACCACACCCCAATGAACCTCGACTCTATCATGAGGCTAACTGTGGAGTTTGATCTTTGATTAAAAAAGGAGATATACTTAGAATCATGTCTTTTGGTGTGATTTAACTTTTAAAAGATTTGAATGTTACCTTTTATATCATTACCTTTTGTTAAATGATTTGGATTTTGAATTTTTATGGCTATTAAGATTCCTCCTCTATATGGATTTGGAATGACCAATCATGGGATATAAATTGATACACACGAATGAGCTTTAGGATTTGGCTAAAGGAAGCTAATTATCTAAATAGATGACTGACTAAAACACTTAGGCTTACCTATGAACCAGCATGTTATCTCAAGTTTCAACCATGGTATGCTTAGTTTGTGAGAGGAAATAAGGGAAATAAAGGGAGATCCAAAGTGGAAAAGGAGATTATAATGAGATGAATTCTTTTCTAACTGACCACATTGTAAATAAGTAATGTCTAAATGGATCAAGGTTTATATAACCAAGTCATAATAATAATTATTCATGTTTATAGAGATAAGATAGCAAACAATCATGAAATATAACAAGATAGACAGAGAAAAGGAACACATAGAGAAGAAGTATGTAATAATGAAAAAGAATCCATAAGATAACATAAGGGAAAAAATGACATCATAAGTAACATGTAGTGTGAAACAAAAGTCATCATGTAAGATAGATAAGAATTTGACATAATATCAAATGATATAAGATAGATAAATATAAATTTGGAACACACGTCCAATCAAAAATGAAGAAAGAAATGAAAGAGCACCATGATTGTGCTCATAAATAGTGGTAGATTTATCCACACACATTATCCATAACATCTAATAAGTGTCAATGAAGTTGAACTCGGACTGCAGCCAAAGTCTTATCGATCTTCAGGAAAATTTGAGAAAATACTTCACATCAAATATCTTCAACAAAAAATGTAGGAATGTTTGAAGGATCTTGCTGATGAGGACTATCATGTGGGATATGCTCAAGAGAAAGAATGGGAATGGAATCTAAAAGAGATGAAGGGGTTATCAGTGGAGAATGGGCCACAAGTGAAAGAGGATCCATGGGTGAGGGAATCATGTGTGTAGAAATTGTAGGTGGAGAAGGGACCATAGGTGATGGATCCATGAGGTAAGAAGGGGGATCTTTATTGTGAGGGTGACTTGTGGTAAGAAGGGTATTAGGAATAGGAATGGTCATGAGGTGTTCCTTAAGATGTTGCTAAAGGATGTGGCAATAATCAATGTGATGAGTACCATATTAGTGCTAGAGATAATATACCTCTCCATATTTGGGAATATATTTAGGTAATATTTTTGGGGGAGGTATAGCCTTGTCTATTCGTTGAGTGGTGGGATGCAAGATGTCAATAAATTTATATAACTTATGATAATGTATGGAGGAATGATTATCTATTCTTTGGAAGTAATAAATACATTTATTAGTAGACTTTGTAGGTGTAATAATAGAGGGAGTAGAAATATAAGCCAAAGAAGGCTAGTATAACGAACAATCTCTAATCCAATGACCAAAAACTTTATAAATATCACAATATGGTTGATCAGCCCATTTGGAGGGAAATGGAGCAAGCTACAGTAAAGGGAGAAAACCATCACCAAGGGAAGGTGGGGTGAGGCTCGATTAAAAGATCAATAGGATTAGAAACATGAAGAGACTCAGTTAGAGAGGGAGTGGGTAGGATCTAAATTGGGATCAACTAAGGGAGGGGTGGGATGCATGGAAGGTTGAAGGATAGTCATAAATATCTTAGGGATACATTATCTAGAGAGGACCTGGTATCTATCAAATTGATAGGGACCAATCCTAGCATGATCCATAAGCATACTCCTATGAGGATCTTTAAAAATGAAGGTGTGTGCACCATATCTATCCGATGAACAAGAGGAAAAATGCTAAAATTATGAATTATATAATATGGAATGTAATGAGATATATATAATGACTAAAGAAAAAAGGAATGATAATGAATAACTTTAGCATCTTGGGCCTAAGCAAGACCTCCTAAGAATGGATCATCTAAGGTATATCCATCATCATAATCATGTGTATGAAGATCAATGGCATAGGTAGGGATGACCTTATTTTCTGATGTGGTGTGATGAATGGAGTGTTGAGTCTTAGTTAAGACAATGGATATATCATCACTATGTGGTTGATGGTAAAATAGCTTCAGATAAGGGGGAAGCTGAGAAATGAGATGAGGTGAGAGATCCAAGGTTTTGATCTTGATATTGATCTCATCAGGATCATCATCATCTAAATCTAGGAGGATAAGTGTTATTTTCTTGATGATTTTAGGGTGACCATTGTAACCTCATGTGAAGTTGATAGGAAAGTTAAACTATTGAGATTCACAAAATGGAATAATCGATAAGAGTTTAAGGGTTGGAATATTGAATATGCCATGGTCTTGGAAGTATTCAAAATTCTAAGGGTTAGTATCATCTTATTTTGATGGATTGCTCAATTATGAATAAATTTGACACATTAATAAGCAGAAGAGGTAACTGCTCTCATGCAATGAGTCTATAGCCTACCAAACAACATGTTAAAGGATAGAGGAAAATTGAAGATCATTAACTTCACTTGAGCAGTGATAGTTGAAATGGTTATGGGGAGCCACACATAGCCTAAATAAGGCATTTACCTTTGGTCATAGCCTTGACACATGTTCCATGTGGACTTAATACTATATTCAAAAAATCTAAGGGTTTTAATAAAATCAAGAAAGGCAACACAAGTGCATGAACCCTAGTCATTCAAGGTGTGTGTGACTCAGATGTCACCAATTTAGACACTGATAAAAAGGGGAGGATCATTTGTATGAAGTGAAATCTCATCAGGGATCATAGAAGTGATGGGGAATTTGAGGGAAAGAAAAGTGTCCATTGTTTCATCAACGTGTATGGAAATCTCTTTACACTATTGTAAAATTCTATCTTCTAATCTGGATAAGGTGATATCATGTTCTGCTAGGGGAGGATGAGGGATGTTCATTTTGAACAAAAGCTACATAAGATGACTATGATGATGCAGGCAAGTATGAATAAGTTATAGAAATGGGATTTGAGATGGGAGATTATTAAGTTCCATGATAGGATCCTACTCATCATAACTCATAAGGGGAATTTCGAAAAGAGGTACATAGTATTGAAGGAGGTCCTTAGAAGGAGAAGCCAAAGTGCATGTGAATTAATGTTGATAAGATATGGGAGGTTTAATTATAGGACAAGTTTTTTGATTGTATTGAGAGGATGGTCTAGTTGATACGGGTTTGGTTTGAGATAATTTGGAATAAGTGATAATAAAATTTGGTGATGGGTAAATAAGTTGGAGAAGTGGTAGAAATGGTATGAAAAGTGTTATCCAGAATAGGTGTTGGAATTGGTTCATAAAAATATATAAGGTCTTCTTACCCCAACTTTATTAAGTGAGTTGGGGAAGAATCTTAGATAACATGAAAAGTGTGAGATGATTGAGGAGTGTGGATGGGATGAGAATCAATGAAGGTAACTACCCTTCTTATATTAGTCATATTGACCACATTCTCTTCAGGATTTGGGTTTATAATACTAATAACATTATTGGTACAAGGAGTGGGCTTATCATTGTTGTTTTGGTGATTTAGAAGATGATATGTGTAGATGGCCAAATGAGCATTAGCCTGGTTCAAAGATTGAGATTTAGTTTGTGTTTCATAAGCTTTGAAGGTAATGTCATAGGATTGTTGGCATTTAATAATGATATAATCATGGTCAAAACTGGGACTGAGAAGTAAATCCATAACCAAATTATGTAGTTTCCTACAAGTTTCATGAGAATTACCATAGCCAGCATGAAGCCAACAAAATTTATAGGGATCATACTAGGATTTCATGGGATGAGGGGGTCAAGATCTCTTAGAATAGGTCTTGGTAAATTCTTTTATAATTCCAATAAAGATAAAGGTTTATGAACATTGATGTTATTTGTTGAAGATAAATGAGGGTTAGTGATGTGGTTGGGAGGGGAATCTTGTTCCAAAGCCTAGTTGGGAATAATATCTTGAAAAATAGGAATGGTAACATAAGAATCATTGACACCATCATTAGTATCATCATGATTTTTATTTTTGATTAACATGCGAGTACCCATAAAAGGTTTGGATGGCTCAAATTGACACATGAGTAAATATTGGCACATGGCTCAATCAATGGCCTCTTCTAAAGTTAATGGAGAGAGAGTCCAAACCTGATACTACAACTTAGGATAAAGAGTGTTGGTGAATATATGAAAGAGGTTATCATCTATCATATTTTATTCATGCTTGTTATACAAGGTCTTCGATCATTTGATGAAAGCTTATGTAGTTTCTATCTCAATTTCCTTGCAATTAATAAAATGGGCCAAGGTATTTTTAGGGAGGTCAGTAGTTTGAAACTCTTGGACTATAGCATTAACTAAATCTTCTAAACTAGTGATGGAATGAGATTTGAGTTGTTTATACCAATATAAAGCATATCTAGAGAGATTTTTTGCTAATATCTTGGTAGCAGAAAAAGTATTTAACTTGACCCAATCTTTATATAAATTTCTAAATGTTTTTAAGTTGAGAGTAGGATCAGTTGACCCATTGTAGCTAATGGTATGGGTGATACTTCCTATATCAATGTTATAAATTTGAGGGGTAAAAGGAACATTTTGAAGGTGATTGATTATTTTGTTAAAAAGAGGAGTTTGAGGGATAAGATTACCATGGGAATCCCTAAGGGGAGGTGGGAGGCATTTTGGTTGTGTTCCTCATGAAACCTATTGAGGATGATTTTGAAGATGGATAAGATGATTTTACATTTGCATCATTTGGTTAGCATTATTAACTTGGAAAGAATTCATTTGATTAATATTTTGCAATAGAAGTTTGTGGGTTTGATTGGTGTTATTTGCATTGTGTGAAGAATTGGCATTGGTATGAGTGGCTTGGGTACCACTATGAGTCAGCATGTATGCTATTAGTAACTTGAGAGTAACTTTTAGTGAGTGAGAAACTAGTAGCATGATTTTCTTGTGTGGAAAAATATGCACTAGTAGAGGGATGAGAAGAAGCAGCACTAGAGGCATGATTACCAAGGGTACCAAATGATGCACTAGTGGAAGAATTGAGAAGAGTGGGTCTTAAAAGAGACCCACTAAATGTAGAACCTACCATGTTAGTAGAGATACATGGCATGGAGGTGGATGAAATTAGAGAGGAATATGTCATAGTATGAGAAGGGTTTAAAAAGAAAGGGCATATGTTTAGAAGCAAAAAAACTAGTGTCCCCAAATATGTGTGAGAATGTGAGAGAAGATGAATAGGGATACTCGGTTTAACCACTTATCATAAGATGGTAAATAGTTTAAGGATATTTTCCTTGATGTTGACAAAACTCATTAATAAAGAAGATCATTTTTGAAGCATATTCTAATTCAAGTTGATATTCTAAGGATAAAATAGGGTTGTGAATTAAAGAGGAATGAGGAGGGGCCCCATAATTTGTAGTGTGAGTGGCTACATGCACATTTCTTTCATCTAGGGTATGATCTATAAGATGTTTATGGGATAACTTATTAGGGTTGGTAAATATCATCATGTTTGTTAAATTTAACTCAATGTTATCTTCAAATAGAAAGTTCATGATGAGGAAGACTAATTTGATGCAAAGGTAAAGAGGCAAAAAGGATATAAAGTCAACTAGGTCGATTGTGTTATGTATCAATAGGTAGATAAGGGTACAAAGTCATTTAGGTTGACTCTGTACTATAGACAAGGTATGAAATTAAGCTGATAAGGATATAGGGTTGAACTAGTTGACTTAGTATTATAATATAACTATCAAAAAAGGATACAGAGTCATACAAGCTAAATTTATATTATAGACAGGGAGATAAAGTAGGCAAAAAGGGATACACAGCCATACAAGTCAACTATGTACTACTGATAGGGAAAAACATGGTCTATAAGAGACGGTACCAAATAGAATGATAGTGTGCTAAAATAAGGAAAATTTTTGAAATATAATTGAAGCAATAAATGAAAGAAAACACACAAAAATTTGGATCAATGTGAGTGATCCAATTGGGGGACACAACACAAAACCTTGCACCAACACTAGCTAATGCAATTTTTTGTAATACACCACATAATTATCAGAGAGAAAGTAATAAATTAAAAAGTAAATGTTAACTAAGTGGTCAATCTGAGTGTTATTAAATTATTAGAAAGTATTGATTTAAGTGTGATAGTAAAGTTGGTTGAAACTAGGGAACTCGAAAGCAATCTATAGATGATTTCAAGATGTTTAGGCTAAAATAGATCTATGTTGGTAATATTACTATATTGATATTGGGGCCTACCCCTTCACTTCATAATTCTATAGTAATAAGGGTGTCAAGAGCTTTGCCAATATATACCTTAACCATGTATTTATACTTGACCAGAAAACCAAGTTAGCTTCCCCCTTGGTGATGAAATCCAATTACATAAGCCTTGGGAAGACAAATTTTAAATGTGTTTTGAATGTTGTGTGATTTTTTAGTGTGTATTCAAAAGAGAAAAATAGTTTAACTAAATGGTAATTTTAAAAACCACCTATTTGGACTATGTGAGCTACTATAAGCATACAAACAACTAAAAATGAAAGTGTGAATTAATTATTAGAAAATAGTTATTAATTCTCAAATTTGGAATAGTACAGAATCAATTCAGATGACACTATATACAAATATGATAGAATAGAGTCAACTAGGTCACTACTATTCTACAGAATCAAAAGTCTTTACAAACAAAGTCAAATAGGTTGACTCAGTCTTTCAGACAAAAGACAAGCTACAGAACTAAGTCAACCAAGTCAACTTAGTTTGTTATTGGGTTGTAATTTTAAAGACTATTAACTTGTACAAAATAGAACTTAAATGAATTAGTGAAATGAAAAAGGAAGGAAAGAGAGGATCCTTGGTGAGTTTGATGATGATTAGGATTTCAAATTTTGTGTTGAAGTTTTTTAAATGTTGCTTTCAAAATTTTGTAAACTAAGTCAATTGGTTCAACCTAGTTCTATAATATTTTATGTGTTTAATAAGGATAATATGAATAAGTTGACATGTTCAACCTATTTTGTTGATCTAGATTTTGGTAAAGAGAATAATATGACAGAGTCAATGTGTTCAACCTAGTTTGTTGATCTAGATGCTAGCAGAGAGAATAAGATGAGTAAGTCAACCTGCTTGACTTAGTTTGTTGCTCTAAAATTAAAGAAGAGTATTATGTCAACTTTTTTGATCTAGTAACTGTATCTGATGAAGACATACACAAATAGAATAGAGTCATTTTAATGTGATTTATGTTAAACATATGCACAAAAAGTTATAACTAGACTGAATAGTTGATACAATATTGAAAATATAGAAAAATAATAAAATGATATAAATGAAATCATGAAAGAAAATCTTCAAGGTTTAGATTCATGTTGGGTTCACTAAAATGTATGCAATGGGAAATGTATGAGATCTATAAATCAAACCTAGTTTGGAGAAGATAAATCCTACTTACACTTTCGATTGGAGAGACATTAGATAATTGGGTTCATGACCAAGATGGATCCATTAGACCTAGATAAGGGATATTTTCCCATAATAAATTCACTAGGGAGGGTTCCAAATCCTCCAGTTAATCAAAACTATGCAATAACCCTAACTAGGTCCTATGTTTTCATATTCACTAAACTAATAAAAATTAAATCAAAGTCTAATCTAGTGCTCACCAAATCTTGTGGCACAAAGTGGGGTAATAAACATGAAAATTAAACATACATAGAATACATATACTCATGTCAATATATATGGAATCCTAATGCATGGAAGAGAAGTAAAAATGTATATCTATCTACTCTTCCAAAGGAGGAATAAAGTTAGGAATACTTACATTTGAAGATGAACCCATCGAGCCTCAATATCTCCCTTGGCCAAGATCTTTCTCAAGAGGTTGTTTTGGTATGTAAGGATGACAAGGATAAATTAGCTCTAAACTACATAACCTATCAATTTATCCAAAAGACTTCTCCATAAGATAAGATCTATATCTCCAAAGAAATTATTAAACCCTAAGCATTTTCTTCAATTAGAATTATGGATAATTAGATGCACAATATATCTCACTTATTCTTTTATAAATGGTGAAATGAATGTGTTTATGTAATTGGATTTAACCCTAATCCTTTTCAAAAGTCTAGGATAATAAGGTTGACCTAGTCTCGTAATTGACAAAAACAAACTAGGTCATGGACTAGGTTGGCCATGGGCTGATCTAGACCCTAAGAAGTTTTATCAATAAGAATACAAGGTCAATGGGGCCGACTATGTAACCTAAACCATCAAATAAAGGGTTTAGGTTAGGAAAGGGCTAATAAAGGTGGTAAATGACGAAAGTAGGGTACAAAATAGGAGGCAAATCTTAGGGGAATGTTTTTAGGATACAAGTGTGTATATATCAAGTGGAAAAAAGGGACAATAATCTTATAAAGTACCAATAGTATTCCCACCCCTTCTCGGTGTACCCCTTAAGGCATGCACTCAGAGAGATTGAGACTCGACGGGTTCCTACAAGATAGAAAAGATTAGTTATTGATATATTTTGAAAATATTGTGTATATACACATCGTATGGGTCTCTATAAGACCTGTAAACAAATATAAAACTATAAATGGATAACATGAAACATTCAAACACACTAACTTCTCAAACTACCTTGTGATGCTCTGCATAATACTCTCTAAGTGGGAAAATTGGAGCTCCTACTCAAATGCACTTTGTCCAAGTTTTTCTTTGCTTTCCAATTATTTCTACTATGGTATTTTGAGATCCTCTTGATAATGATATTATTTTATTTATCCTTTCTTCTCATTTAATTCTTATGTCTTTGTGTTCTTTCCTTGTTTAGTCTCTTTGCCAACTCATCCTCTATCTCCATGAAGTATATGACCTATTTCAACTCTCTATTCTCTCCATATTTTGTGTCCTTCATCTCAGATATATCTTCATCATCATATACCTTAAATTCCTAGTTATCATTCTTCACTCTTACTTCCACTTCATAGCTTCTTTATTTATCGGTCATGTTTGGTTCATGCACTTCTTATTGGTCTTGCTTCTTAACAATGCTTTTTCCTTCAGCCTCATATTTTAATGGATTATTATGCATATTCAACCTTATCATATACTTATATATATCCTCTTTGGTTTCCTCTTCATGATACTCCACCTTTTCATGGTGAGTATTCTCATAGCCTTATATCTTGTCTTGTAATGACAACTCCCTTACCAAACTATACACATCATAACACCACACTTCTTGGCAACCTCTTATCTCACTATCATCATTCATATCTCCAAATAACTCAATTTCAACATTATTAATTGAATAAATTGATTTATTATCTTGATCTCTCTTCATTTTCTTTCTCTCTTGCTCACTTATTTGTAGCTCTCCTTCCATGAGTCTTTGCTCTTCATCTTGAAATTATGCCTCTAGATCTTGTATGATAGCTTCTACATTATCTTCACTTTGAATAATGAACTCCATTATCTAATATTTTAATATTATAATGGCTTCCTCATCTCTATTGAGGTATAATAAATTTGATTCTTGCAAAATATGTTTCCAAGTCCTTTCTTCTTCCTATGTATACTCTGTAATAGGTTATTTTCCAATTGTTGCTTCTTCTACATCTTGTAAAAAAACTTGTTTTTGGACTTCATCCTTCATGAGTTTCAAATTAAACTCCTTATTCTATTGTATATCAATTTATTCAATCACTTTATGAGGTGATTCACTTCATTTTTGCTTTTCATGAATCTATCCAATAATTCAATTATTTCCTTATACAAAACATCTTCATTAGTTGATATGTCAACACATTCATCATCAAAATAGTATTGAAAACCAAACCTTGAGACCATTTATCCTCTTCAAATTCTCCTTGATTCAATTCTATTTATTTTATGCCTTCAATGAGGCATCATTTTTATTGAAGATACTCCTTCTCCAAGTATCTCTCCTCTCTTAGGGTAACAAACCATTGTACCTCTATACATGGCTGCCCAAACAACTTCTTCATCATAATTAAGTTTTCCATGATTTCTCTCCTTCATGATTTCAAGTTTTATGTCTTCAAAATAGAGTTCTTCTTCCTTCACTTTTGTACTTGCATGCATACATGAAAATAAATCATTAGATTTAAAAACTTGAGGCTTGTTTGCCTCCATATTGTCCTTCTTAGGTTGTTTTAGTTGTTTCCTCTAATCATCCTCCATGATTATCTTCTTATCCTTGAGGTGATGCTCATCTTCCTCTTGTATACTAATCAATTCACCCATCATGAACTTATTCATCTCCTCCTTGAGCTACCCTCATAGTAACTTCTTTTTCTTCTCATTGTCTCTCATGATAATCTTTCTTCTTATCTCAATTATTAGCCTTATAGGCCACTTAAGTCTTTTCTTATTCATTATCCAGCCATATCATAGGATTTATTCTTCTTGTAAGAGCTCCACCAAGAGCCTTATTTTTTTTAACCTTTGATCTATCTCAATCATCTCATATTTCATAACTAACCCCTTTCTCTTTGGGTCTTCCTTCTTTTTCTCTCATTGTGGTAATCTAACTCAGCCAAGTCCTTCCTCTATTTTTCCTTCTCTCTCTTCATCTTCTCACAAGCAAGTCTTTTCAAGCTTGCTTTGGCGTCTCAATCTAGGTTCTCTCTTATACTTGGTCTATTAACGCTCTTGTCCAATTCTTTTTTACCTTGTTATAATTCCTCTTCTTGGAGTCTTTCTTATCTCTTCTTAGGGTTACTCTTCTACCACAAAATCTTACATTTTTCTACCTCTCTAACTCAATCTTGAAACTTAGCTTCATACAACCTTAAATAGAAACCTTTAATATGCAAAATCATAAACTATTATAAGATCTTACCTACTTTGATATCAATTTATTTAGATATGATACCTGCACATACCTCATCCGTATTCTTGGATCTAATTTTTGATTTGATTTCTTCCATCATCTCTAATTTGATTCCTTCCATCATCTCTAATTTGATTCCTTGCCATAGGTACATTACTTTTCTGGACACCCTTTCTCACTCTTGTCTTCACTAGACTCATAAGCCTCCTTCTCAGCTAGTCCTTCTTCACTCACTCCAAGACACATTACCCTTCATCTACCTATTCACTCTCTCACCTCCTTATCATCAACATCATCCCTCTCATAATCACTTTTCAAAACTCCATTGTCCATTCTTGATTCATGTTTGCTCATTCTCATATATAGGTTCATAGGCCTCAAAAGCCTAGTTTCTAAGCTTATTTTATTCTCTCATGGGCTCATATGGACTTCTACCTATAAATTTCAACTCCCATATACATCTAATCAAATCACACAATCTCAAAGTTATAACTCTCACCCAACTCACTCTTTCCTCTTAAGACCTCTTTCTTTATAGCCCTCTTTCAAGACAAATATTGTTGGTTTGAATAGACCACAGAGGTTATAGATAAAATAATACCAAATTTATTTATCCTTTATCCCCTTCCTACTTCACAAAAAAATTCATGACATAACTCTTAGTGAAATCCTACTAACTCAACACCCCTCATTACCAATTAGGTCTCTTTAGGCCTAATCCAATGATACAAACATGGTGATCATACTGTATGGTCAAGTATTGACTCAAAAACTCCAAAATACTTTAGACATTTCCAAATAACATAGGTCACAAAGTTTCATGAGATTTTTATGGTGGAAAAAAATTTATGCTAGTTTTCAATCTCAAACCCTAGGTCTAGTGTTGATAGGCTTGTAGGTGGCCAAAATCAAACAAAAAGGACTAGGATGAATTTTAGACCACTTAAAACCTAAATAAGACATGAATTATGTCTACCCCACCTTGATTCATCTTATACAAACATTCTTTGGTCTTGAACAATCATTAAATATCCCCAACAAGCTAGTTTTTAGAATTATGTGTATGTCATAAGACTGTGTGTGAAGGTTTGAATTGTCTCTTACATTTATAACAAGAGTTTGAGTCTATAAAGGGGTATAATTCATATTTATGGTATTTTATACCCTATCTTAAACTCTCCCATCTTTTTCAAACTTTAAACCAATGCTATATAGCTTATATCTAACAATTTATAGAATTTTGGTGTTCTTTTTTATTGTAGTAATTAACAAGGTTCTCCCAATTGGTGTAGGGTATCATAAAGCTATAATTTATCCAAAATAATACTTATAATAAATAAAAAATTAATTAAATAATTATCTCATACTAAAAAAATCACCAACATTCAAAAAAACACTTGAATGGACCTCCAAGACTCTCCTGCTCTCTTTGATTTGGTTGTGACAAGAACAGGGCCTTCACAGCGTGTGTAATGCAAATTATTGCATGTAGATATGTATCAATAATATAATATATTTAAATTAAAATTAAAATTAAATATTAATTTCATACCCCAAAAGCTTTGGAGGCTCCCAAAACACACTCTTAAGACATTCTTTTATTCATTGATGGCATTGTTCTTACAACATTCAAACACATAAGCATTGTTCTTACAACATTCAAACACATAATTTTTACAAAGGCTGATTTCTCTTAAATATTGATCCTTTCTCCTCCTTTATTATAATATATACCTATCTTCTTCATATTTATCATACTATACCTCCATACTCTATTCACATTATTCATCTACATGTATTTTCAACATTTTTAACACACCAAACATGCAAATAACCTCTCTTTTCTTGCCAACCCCACATAGGGTAGTAGTTAAATATTATTATTTACTAGATTACATTGTTATTTATCATTAATTTCATGATAATACATATTTATAAACACCCTAGGACCTATTATTACCTATATCAAAGATTCCACAACATTTGAATTTCATTCAACACCTCAAAACACCTCATAAAGCCAATTTTGAATTCAATTTTTGAATCTTCCATTTTGGCGGGAAACTCAAAAAGGACTAGAAACACATAAAATCAAAGACTCATAATGACTTAAATTCATACTAGGTGGTTCTATAATACCTCTCACACCCATATCAAACTAGAAATGGCTAACATGAAACATCTAAACACACTAACTTCTCAAACTACCTTGTGATGCTCTACATCATAAGTGATGAATGTAATAGCATTATGGTTCTTGAGGTGAACAATATTTCAGATCAAGATCATATATATCTTGTATAGAATAAAATTTTGTGGAATTAGAGTATGGGACACATTAGAGAGAAATTCCTTTGATAATTTAAATTTAAAGTTAAGGCTGAAGGTATTTATTTCTGACTACCCATTAGACTTTTATTTCTTTAAGCATTGTGTTTTTGGTAAGAAAACTCGAGTGAAGTTTCTTAGTAGTGATAAAAGATCAAAAGGGATTTTAAATCTAGAGCATATCAATGTGTTTTTACATATTAAGGTTCCATCACTATAAAAATATCTATATTATGTTTCTTTTATATATGACTATTTAAGAAAAACTTGGGTTTATTGTATCAAGGATAATTATGAGGTTTTCAGTAAATTTAAAGAGTTTAAATCTCTTGTTTAAAACCATACAAATAAGAATATTAAGGTATTTAAGAGTGAAAATGGTGAAAAATATTGATAAAATCCTTTCAACTAGTTTTGTAAAGATTTTGAAATATAAAAATAAATCCATAAACACCATAGCAAAATGGAGTTACAAAAAGAATGAATGTGACTCTGATCGATAAGGTGAGAAGCATGCTCAGTGGTGTAGGATTGGAAAGAAAGTTTTGGGAAGAATTAGTCATGAATACTTGTTATTTTATCACCCATATCAACCCTGGTTGATAAAACTCCACAAGAAGCATGGAGTGGTAAGAAACCATGTCTCAAACATCTTAAATTTGTTGGTTGTGATGTTTATATGTATATTCCGAAGGAAAAAAAGATTAAACTAGATAAAAATTTAGAAAAAAAATATATATTTATTGGATATGGTAATGATATGAATGGATATAATCTATAGACCCATAAAACAAAGAAGAATATTTATGATCGTAATGATATATTTAGAGAGGTAAAAGGAGTTCTAGAACAATAAGGACAAGCAAAAGATGAAGCTAGATATATTTAATTTGATGATGATGAGGGAAAATAAGTGTATGAATTAGAAATAAGTGTAGAAGATGAATTATAATGGGAATTTTAGGAAGTATATTCAACTGAAGTCAAGGTGGAGGAACCAGAACATGCAAAATTAGAAACTCCAATCTTGAAAAGATTAGATTAGGTGTGAAAAAAACTCGATAGGTATAGTCCTCTTGATTTCCATTATGCATTAATTTTATTATTTTTATTTGTTGTTGATGAAGACGTGAATATTTTAAAGGAGGATTTCACCTCAAAATAAATTGTGTCTTGAAATAAGACTATAGAGGAATAAGTGGCGTCCTTAGATTAAAATCAAATATGGTATTTGGTGAGATTACCTCATAGAAGAAACCCTATTGGATACAAAGGGTTATTTAAGAAGAAGTATAATGAAGATGGGATAATGGATAAATATAAAGCTTTCTTGGTATCAAATAGATTCTCTTAGGTAGAGAGTATTAATTTTGGTGATATTTTTTGTCCAATTGCTAAATTACATTCAATTATATTTCTTCTAGATATTGTTGTTGATTTCAATCTAGAAATAACACAAATGGATGTAAATATAATTTTTCTACATAGTTAGCTTGAGGAGGAAATCTATATGACACAGATAGAAAACTTTAAGATAAATAGAAATGAATATTTGGAGTGCAAGCAAATAAATTATTTGTATGGCTTGAAGCAATCACCAAGAATATGGAACCATAAAATTTGACACATATGTGTTGGGACTTGGGCTTGGAAGAAGCAAAGTTGATCCTTGTGTTTATTTTAAACCTGAAGATGAATTTTTTTTATCATATTATTGTATGTGGATGATATGTTGTTAATTTATAATATTAAGTAAATTATTAACCAATTTAAGTCTCAATCATTATCTCTATTTGATATGAAGGACCATGGTGCCACAAAAAATGCTTTGGGCATGGAAATTAAAAGGGATCGGGTAAATATGAAACTATAGTTAAATCAAAGGACGTATGTTAAGATGATATTATAGAGGTTTTTAAGATGCAATAAATTAATCATGTCAGTACTTCATGTCCTATTGGTCAAAATATGTTTATTAAACAGTATCCTAAAATAGAATAAGAAATTGAGGACATGTTTTTAGTCTTGTATGCTAGTGTTTTTGGTAATTTGATGTATGCAATTGTGTGTACCACTTATAATATTCCTCATGCATTTGGAATAGTGAGAAAATTCATGTCAAATATAGGAAGGAATATTATACTATGGTGAATAGGACCTTCATGTATTTACATGGGATCTCAGACTATGCAATATTTTATCTAGATAATATTGGTGAAAATAAAACATTAAATCTACATGGTTTTATGGATTTGGATTAGGTTGCAAATCTTGATTTTTAAATATATACCTGTAGGTATTTTTTCAACTTATCTGGTGGAGCTTTAAGTTGGATGAGAAAATGGCAGGCTAATGTTATGATGTCCACTATAGAGGTTGAGTACATGGTGACTACTCAAGTAAGCAAGGAAGAAATTTTGATTTTAAGGTTAATTTTTATTGTTGAATTTGTTCAAAAGGTTATGAAGATATATTTTGAATCTCAAAGTGAAAATTTTATAACAACAAAACCTAAGTATCACTCTAGAATGAAATATATTTATGTGCAATACCATTTTGTAATGTAAATGGTGGAAGAGGAGAAAAATTCTTATAAAAGGTGGACACATGTGATAACATTGTTTATTTGATGATGAAGACTATGATTACTAATAATTTTTATTGGTGCAAAAAATTAATGGGCATAACTACCCTTAGTTGTTGAATGTATGTTTGTGTAGTTCCTTATACAAAGTATTCAATAAGTGGGCAATTGTTGGAAATGTGTTGAATATTTTCCATGATTTACACTCTATTATACTATAGAGTTAAAATGGCACCCTAAAAAAATTTGGGACCATATTGGCATGTATTTAGGTGGTTTTAACCCATGTTTTATGTAGCCTATGGTTTTGGTACCCATGATATTATAATATTGCTTTGATAGTTACCTATTGATGTGTCTATATATACTCATATATACAGTAGGAAAAACAAAAGTTGAAAGTACAATTATGGTTAAGTTTATATAATAAATAAGGATTTAATGTGTTGAATTTTTTACCCAAAAGGGTTTTCCTAGGTTAAATAATGGGTACTATGTAATCATGTGCATATTCCATTTTTCTTATTTTGTTAGCTTAAGGATTATGTTGGTATTGTTTCTCATGTTTTAGTTTATCGGGTCTATTTTTATCTTCAATCAGTAAATGAATTGTGATGTTGTATTTGTGGCATTGTACTCTTAGGGACATTTTCACTTTCAATGATATAAAATTTAATTTTTATCTATTTCAAAATATATGTAACAAATTGTACCATATGTTGGCATTCGAATAGTAGTTATAACATGTTTTGAAGAAATGGTTTATGATTTATTTTCTTGATTTTAAGATGTTTCCTATCTTTAAATGGTGACAATCGCAAATTCATGATCAAAATTAATATAGAAATTATTCTTACTAAGTGTTTCCCCCATTGATTTCATCCATGATCTTCCTAATTTAGCACTATATTGGGCCAAATTAGGGATAATTTTAAATACAACAGAACATGTTTTTGGATCAAGTGTTCTAGGTAACTCAATGGATCTAATAAATAGTATAGATAAAGTAGTAGTATTTAAGTGTTCCTTATCATATCCAAGAGATTTGAGGAGTGTCATATTAAACATATTAATTTTTATGGTGTTATCAATTACAAAATTAGCACACTACTTGCCATCTATAATAAGATTAGTAATCAAAAACTCTATTTATGAGGATGACTTTGTAATTTCCCCTTAGCACCCATGATCAAAAGATTAATCTTCTTAGGTAGATGTTGCTTTTAACTTTGTAATAATTTATTTCTTGGTCAAAACTAATTTATTGGTTTCCTCTTTCTTATTCAAATCTTATTTCTTAAGAGCTTTTTTTCATAAGTATACTTTGTTTTTTATTGTGCGCTTCTTTATGAAACTTCTCTTTTTGTAACTTTTACTATTGTAACTTCTCCTTATATAAATTTTATTGTTATGACTTTTATTTTTCCAATTTTTCTTTATGTAACTTTTATTTTAATAATTGTTCTTTTCACAATTTTTTTATGTAATTTTTCCTTATCTAATTTTTCCTTAGTAGATGTAACCATAATTTGAGTAGGTTTCTCAATTATAGGATACATGCTTGATTCTGGCAGTGAATTAATGTATGTATTTAATGTTGGATCAACACTATCTATAATATTTTATATTTTTCACTGATGAGATATGGGTGAGTTGGTAAAGTGTCTTGGTTGTTTCAAACACCACCTAGGTTGAAATATCAGTTTGGTATTGGAGGTCGGATGTGGCCGGTTGTTAAGTATTCATGGGCCAGTTGTGGTTGATTATGGTATATTTGGGCCAGTAGTGGCTGATCATTGGTATTTTTGGGTTGGTTATGGTTGATCATTGGTATTTTTGGGCTAGTTCTGGCTATTGATGGTATTCTCAAGCCAATTATGGTTGTTCATCGGTATTATCTTGGGGATCTAGGGCCCTGATTGTGTCCTAGACCAATTGGAGCTTTGGTAAAAGTGAATGGGATAGGGACCCCTCAAACCTGAGCACCGATCTAGAAAAATGTATTTTTATCTTCAAATCCCAATAATTATATGTATGATGTCCATGCATTCTATGATAGGAATAATAATATTTAAGTTTCTTAATAGGACGCATAAGGGCAAGGTGATTAACTTATTTTAAAGCATGTCCCTTAGAGTTTCACTTAGAGTCTTATTAACTTTATTAAATATTTTTTAACCATTAATTATTTTTTTTGCATGTATCTATTCTTTAGATGAAATATTTTGAGGCACAAAATTCTTGAATGGTGAGGCAAAAATGCAATTGACACTATCATGATTGGGTTTCACTAAATGTATAATATTATCCTCAAGTAATGTAACTATTAGACATATTTCCTTTTGGAACTCTTATATAGACTTTCTCATAGTGATTTTTTGATCTAGAATGGCTTCACAAGCACAAACCATAGGCACTTCTAAATGAATATGCATTAAAAGACCATTCAGAGTATATGTTGGAGGTAGGGGGATGAATAGGGACATTCTAATGCCCTCTAATTTGTACTTAAATTTTAGACACCCTACCTCTTGGGAGAGTGATAGCATGTACCTCCATAATAGAAGGATGGTGGCTATAACAGCATTTAGGATAGACAAAATAAGTCACATTTGAAGGCACTTTTGATTCTATATATATAGAATATATATTACTAAGGAGATTTAAGAATTCATTAACTTTAGACTTAGCTTTATTTTTCATGAATTTACCCATTTCATTATATGGTTTTGAAATATATTTCCTATTTTATATCAACAATGTGTAATTATGACAATCATTGCTTGAATTGGAAAATATATACTATGAATATCCATTATAGTTGTCATAGAATGTCAAAAATAAAGAACCAATCACCCAAGGAAAACCATGAGTAATTTATGGAAAAACATATGTTTTTTCATAAAAATAGTAGAAAAATGAAACCAAAAAATTATTTTGAAAATAGATGCACCCTTCACCCTCTAGATTGATTTTACTAAAAATAGTGAAATGTTGATTCCAAAAAAAAGGCATTAGAATTATTGAAAACAAAAATAATTTCATTATCCAAGAAATATAATTAAAACAAAAATGTGTAATTGTTTTGGAATTAAAGTTGTTTTGAATTATATATCATCCAAATATTGAAAACCCCTAATAAAGGAAGTCCTAGTAGGAGAATAATTATGAATCCCTATGGCAAAAGGAAAAAAGTATCAGATTTACACCTATGAAGATGACAAAAGTTAGAAATTACATCTAAAAATCAAACCCTAAAGCAAAAATTATAAACCCTAGAAATAAGGATGAAGCCTTGAAGGAAAATTTAAGGTTTTGACATGCTTACTATATAAACAGGTTCACCAGTATGCTTTACCTTATTTTTTATTAATTATTTTAAACAAGTCAAAACTTAGGAAAACTGTAAATTGTATGATATATTACAATAAAACACTAATATGAATGTTAAATTAGAATATTATGGAATAATTTTAATTGTTATAAATAGAAATAAGTTAATGGTTAGTATACTTAACATATTATTCTCTTCAAGACAGAGATAATGTGTAGGTGACAAGAAGGGTTGGAAGTATATTGTGAGTTACTCATATTAGAAAATGGGTGTCTAGAACCACATGGACAAATCTTTCAATCTATAGATTCCTGCATCAAAATATAAAATTTGTCTTATGCCATATTTTTCTAGGTAGACTTTGCCTCTTTTATCGACACAAGTCATTGTGTTTGATTTTTATTTGTCCTTGTGTGTGATATTAATGGTTCATGGTGTGTGTGGTATCCAAAAACTTACCTCTTTCTCTTTGAAACCCTGAGTCCACTTTTAACACTATGTTATAGCCTATAAAATGGAAATAATGTGGGTTGTTTTTACCTTAACCACTCCCTAATGAATGGTTAAGAACTACTTATGTGTCTAATACTTTGAAGAGAGAATTTCATTGCACTTAGTTCTCCCCATTAGGTGTATGTGTGCAATGGTGCTCCATTAATGAATGTAATCTATAATTCAAATTTTAACACTTGTAAAATGGAAAACTTGAATTATCTTAGGTGTTTCATACTTGGTTAGGGCCTAATCCTTGTAATTGATTTTTTAATTGGGAAGCTTAGAGCAGTTCCTTTAAATGTGAAAGTGATAGAATAGCCTTGTTTGACCATGCAAAATATTCTAATAGGATTAGACATATGGTGTATTTATATGGTAATATTTATCTAATTTATAAATATTCATAATATATGGAGTGAGTGAAAATTAGCTTTTATTCACTCTAAATTTGAATTTAGTATCATACAATTTGTCCCAGAATTACTAGTTGTCAAACTATTTATGTTATAAATGAGATTGTCGACCAAAAATTATATTGAATAACTTCAAACTTACAAATATATGCTTGCTAGTATTAATTATTTTATAGCTATAATAAAATCAAATATGAAACATTCAAAAAAAAATCCAAATCAAATTAATGCACCATAATAGCTTGTGTATAATTCTTATTAATAAAAAAAGCTAAAATAAGTTTATTACAAGATAATTTACATTTCAGGTTAAGTCTAACAGTAATAACTAAATAAAAAAACTTTACTTAACCACTAAGTAAACTAAAATTAGACTAAATATGACAAGTTTAACTCATTGATAAGATGTGGACATCTTGTAAAAAGTGTCTTCATCAATTAAGTAAACAATTACACTAAATGCCAATGAGATGTAGAAGGGTTGGTTAAGTGGGTTGGTTGTGTCCAACCCCACCCAGGTTTGAATCTCACAGGGTGTCTATAGGCTAGATTTGGTTCTTTGAGTTGACTTAGTGGTTTTAGTGGTCGGTGGTGGCCATTTTTGTTGTTTTAATGGTTTTTGGGGATTGGGCCCCTGATTGTGCCCCAGATCTTGTTTGTATCTTCAGACAAAAGCTATCTAGGTAAGGATCCCATCAACCCTGATATCTATCAAAAAAAACATGAACACTAAACATGTGAAAGTCTAAAAATATAAATCTAAAAATAGAATTTTGACTAAAATAACTCAAGAGTTCAATTAACTAAACATTCACTAAACTATAGTGAATTGGACTCTAATTGATATTTCTAGTTATTTTTTAAGAAATTCTTAGAAATTGTCCAAATTTGAGTAAACAACTAATTTAGGAAACAAATGAATTAAATAAACTTCCTAAACACCTAAGACACCAAATAAACTAAATTTAATATCAATAATAAAGTACCTAAATTGGTATCATACTCAAAAAAAATTCATATCACCACCATGTGAAATGTATGGACCGACCCATGAAAGATAATTTGAATTTGAAAAATGACTACTACTTTATGTGCAATAGGTCCATCAAGATTGGATAACTGTATAATTTTTTATGTGTCTAAGTCTAATAGATTTGTCTAAAATATATGAATATTGATATGATGATTTGGAGACCATCTAAGTATGATTTTAAGTAGGTTAGCCACTCACTATGGAATTCCTATACATGATTTATATCAACTTAGGATGTTTAGACCCATAAAAATCATGTGAATAGAAGAAAAGGGTGTGAAAGAGCCATATGTGTATGCACAGGTCATTTAAGTTGAAGTTAGGTCAAGACTAACATTTCAAGTATTTAATACCAAATTATAGTGTCTTCACCAACCATATTTTCTAATAGACCTTTCAATATGTTTTCGACTGTGTCTATTTATTTTATTATATTTTAGGGTTTTAAAATTAAAAAATTGTCAATTTGCATCTCATAATTGTGTTTAGGGTTTTATGTGGGGTTATATCTTTAAATATAGTTTTGAGTCTTTTATGGATTTTTATCTTTAACTAGGGTTTTTTTATTTTTAAGGTTTATTCTAGAATTTATTTCATTAATGTTTAAGGTTTTATCTTGGGTTTATATTTAATTAGTATCTATGATTTAGGTTATAAATTTGATGGATTAGGTTTTTTGTGTGTGGGGGTAACATTATAAATATAAGGCATCAAATTGTAATATCTATAGTTTTAATTAGGGATATGTAGTTAGGGTTTCAAATTTTTAACAACTATAAATCAAATTATGGTATCTAGAGTTTATTACTTTTGAAAAAAAGGATAATCCCATAAGAAATAGAACAATAAATATTATTAACAAAATCAATGGATATGTAGCCAATGATCACTACCCTCTTTACTTGGTATTTATCATATGATTTATTAATCAATCAGTTATGCAATAGTTTCACTTGGGGAATTTTTTACATATTATAGATTATGATATAAATGGAATGTGAGCTATCAACATTGACAGAATATTTTTTATAATAATTTTTTTGACACTCTACTCTCAAAATGTACATATACATATTGTGATTCAAAATATTTGTTTACATGATATCTTTCACCAATACACAAATAAATGAAACCTTTAGTTGTGTTTGTGATTGTTTCAAGAATATAACCACTCAGACATTCAACCATTATAAATATGATGATGATGATGATGATGATGATGATGATGATGATGATGATGATGATGATGATGATGATGATGATGATGATGATGATGATGATGATGAAAAGTGGATACCTCATGTAATAAATATAGTTTTATCAACAATTTTAAATGTATTTACTTAAAATTTAAATAATTCATTAATGTTTATGTTTGATCATGTATTTCATATTTCAGTACTCAACTAGTTACACTAGTGTTGACACCTCCCTTACATGCTTAAAAGAGGATGAGGAATGTAGGAGGTTCACTTGGGTGAGGAGAGTTCAGAGGGAAAGATTTTGAAATGGGTGAATATGATAAAAATATAAGGATTTTTCATTAGTAAATATGTTTTTTGTAAAATAATACTTTAATAATTTTGTATTGGAATTGTTAATTTTTTAATTTTATATAAAAATAATTAAATTAATTATTAATAATTGAATTATTTTATTTCAAAAATTATTATTATTTTATTAATAATAATTTAATTTTAATGAATAATTATTATTATAAAAATTATTATTATAATTTAATATTTAGTATTAATTTATTTATTAGTAGTTATTTAAATGATAATTACAGCATCATAAAACTATGGTTAGCCTTGTTAGTATAAAATCGAAAATTGAATTGAAATTATACCACTATCCTAAGCATGCATCCTTGGATTAAACAATACTAAGAATAATTTCATTCAAATAAGCAAAACAAACACAATTTTTATGCCTTCTTGCAATCTTCTTGCCAAAATTAGTCTGCAGAGCATCACTAGATGACAAGCATATAAATATGTTTTAGAGTTCATTGTGAAAATATTTGGTATTTTTTGGGTGTGATGGGTATTATAGGGTCCCCTAGGTTGCATTAGAGTCATTAAGAGTCTTTGATCTGGTGTGTTTCTAGGCCTTCTTTATTTTCCCACCAAAATCAAGAATTTAATATTTTGAAATTCTAACTAGGATTTTTAAGGTGTTTTGGAGTTTGATGTGTAATCTAAAGGTGGGTGAATATTTTTTATGACCTTATAAGGTTATAGGAAAGTGTGTAGATACATTTCAATTCCCAAATCATGGCAAATAATAATGTAAGCCAAAAATGGCATTTGTAATTGCCAATCAACATGGGTTGGCAAGAATAAGAGTTAGTTTTCATGTTTTGAGTGATATAAGGTTGGTTTGCATGTAAGTGAAAGGGAGAGTGTTGTGGTGTAATTATAAATTAATATGAGTTATAGGTATAGATTCTAATAGCTGAATCTTAATTTTGCCTATCCTACAACTTTATATAAGTTTGTAGGTTTGTGTACAAACTTCAAGAAATTAATAAATGAATTAGAGTTAGCTTTAGAATGTAATAGATTTTTGGTATATTTTGGATCTTATATCTTTATATGTTTTAATTTTAGATAAGATTCATGTTATTAATACATAGATTCATAACATTATGCTCAGTCTAAACAAGATTTGGGGAAATCTATTTTAGCACAGTCTTGAGAAGATATTACAAGGAAGGTTTCAAGATCATTCAAGGGTTATAAGGTGTTAGAAGTGTTACTAAATTTTTATTTAAGGATAATGATAATCCAATTGCTATAGTGAACTCAGACTTTCATAACAATTTACATAGTCTGATTAAAGTATTCCATTTTAACTCAGTCAAGATAGAAAATACTTGAGGGTGTCTTGAGATCTATTAAAAGGTATAGAGTGTTGATAAGGTAGGGATACCTTTCCCTATTTTTTGTTATCATTTTAATTCTAATAAATCCATTTGTAGGCTCAAACTTCAATCTTGCTTACATCTTGTAAATACACAGTCCATTCTTATAGTCAAAATTTTACATATTAACATTTTAGAAGACTTTTGTGATTCATCAATTATAATCACCTATTGCAAAAGGTGTAATAGACTAGGAAAGACCTTATTTAGGATCATAAGTGATTTAGTTTGATTAGCATTCATTTTAGGTATTTTTATTTCGTCTCAGCCTTGCACATGCCTATGCAATCTTGACCTAGGGTTTTGAATTTGAAATATTCATAACTATTATTCACACCACAAAAAATATGAAAATTTGGAATCCATTGATTTTTTAGGTGATTTTTATGAATCAGTGGTTTTAATTTTATATTGTGTCATACTGTATAGTTTTTTATACTATGTCCTTAAGTTAGGCATAAGAGACCTAATTTCTAGAGAAAGGTGTGGAGTTAGGTGGTCTCCTTTAAGATTTGTATCCTATAACTTTGTATGAAGATAAAAATGGATATGGAGTATTGAAATGTTTCCTTAGTTAGTCTATAAACCTTGTAAGTTTATCAAACCTACAACCTTTATATAAAAATAGGGCTACTAGAGATTAGAGGTTTAAACAAGAAAGAGTAATTAGAAGGAGAGTTTTTGATTTGATGTGGTGTTGTTGAGTTGGATAACTAAGGGAATATAAAATGCATCAGATGAGGATAGTAACATAAGTCTAGTGTGAATAAATAGCAAAGGATTCATGTGCAGAAAGTTTTCATTGATGTCATGTGTTAGTGCACTGTCATTGATGTCAAGAAGGGTCTATAAGGTGAGAGTTACCTCTGATGTCATATACTTGAGGTCAAGTATTGACTCATAAGAATTCAGCTCATTAAAAAGAGTGATTAAAAGTATGTGGAGTTATGTTTAGTATTAGTTGATAATAGAATAAGGTTGTTGGCATGAGAGTGAGTTTTAAAGTGCATCTACAGTGGTAAAAAGGTCTCAAAGTAGTGTGGTAACTAGTAGTTCTATTTGATGTCCTAGTTCCTAAGCATATAAATGGTTTATAGAGGCATGGTGATGATTTTAGAGAGGATTACAAAGTAAGTTAGTCAAACATTAATCCATAAATCATGAAAAATGCATAAAGAACTACAAACGAAGCCTATCTATTCCTATGGGAATTACAAAGGATAGCAAGAAACAAATGAAGGAAAGCAACATCAGATTACCTTCCCAAATGGATTTACCATACCCATGTGGCTCAAAAGCATGTTCTCCCTTGATCAAGCATCCTTGTCTTTGTCAACAAAGGTGGCAAACTCCTCCAATGTCTCAAGAACACTCCATAAAACCTAGGCACATGATTCCAAATCACTAAACTAGCCTATCAATGAAGCTTGTAACTAATTTTAATCATATATTTCAAATGATTTTGGAGACAATTATGCATAATAACTTTGCATAAATCAATATTTTTTATTCATGTCCATGGCCTCTCTATTTATAAAATTTATGAGATTGGTTAGGATCAACCATGACCGTCCATCTCAAGATTGAGATGTGTGGCCATGAATAATCCTAATATTTATAATTAAACTCATAAATGTCCTTGGGATAAATAAACATTAAAGAGGCATGGGAGGAATTAACTAGGCATGGGTGACCCATAATCCTGATATTTTATGCACTTGTGGCTTGATGGATGCCACTGCATAGATGATGTCACTAGGTGATGTAGATATTAAAAATCAATTTATAATAATGAGATATTCAAAAAAAAATATGTAATTCTTACTTAAGATCTTAAATTGGATTAATTAGCTTAAGTATGTTTAATCAAGTTTAGTGCAATTCTTTGGAAATTGGTGCATAATTAATTAAAATGGTCAGAAAGTCATATTACTAGGTCATAATTTGACTATAGATGAATTAGAAGGTGATGTTAGATGTGTTGGAGTTGTATTCCCATTTAAGATGTTTCCAACACCAAAGAACAAAACTACATGACATGTACTAATGAATTAGAAGAAAAAAGTGATCCAAAGCACTAAATGGCAAAATTGTCATTTTGACTCAAAATGATCTGATCAAAGTTAGTTGGCCCATAAAATTCATTTCCCTATTTAGAGATACTTTGACCTAAACTAGCACTTGTAAGTGACAAGTTCAAACTATTTAGGGTGTTTTATGGATTTTGACCTAAAATGTGCATTTGAGTGCAATTCAAGTTAATATTGATAATTTTAACACAAATGGTGTTAGGAATTGGATGTCTACATTTTTCCCCTATTTTAGAAGGCGTAGCGAGACATTCAGGTGAAGCAACATCTTTTCAAAGAAAAGAGTTGTCAATAATAAATTAGAACAGACCAATGATGGAGCTTTGTGACCATTTTTGTCTAAGATTCTACAAGAAAAAGATTAGTGAATTGCTTGAGGGAGCTTTATGACCATTTTTGTGAGGCTAGGAGGGTCCCACCAGGCATGCCAAGATGTAGAGAGGATTATAAAGCAAGTTAGTCAAACATTAGTCCATAAATCATGAAAAAAACTAACTCACTAAACCTATCTATTCTTATGGGAATTACAAAATATAGCAAGAAATAAATTTAAAAAAGCAACATCATATTACCTTTCCAAATGGATTCACCATACCCATGTGGCTCAAAATCATGTTTTTCCTTGATCAAGCATCCTTGTCTTTGTCAACAAAGGTGGAAAACTCCTCCAATGTCTCAAGAACACTCCATAAAACCTAGGATCATGATTCCAAATCACTAAACTAGCCTATCAATGAAGCTTGTAACTAATTTTAATTTTCTATTGCAAAGGATTGTGGAGACAATTCTAAATAATAACTTTCCATAAATCAATATTTTTTATTCATGTCCATGGCCTCTCTATTTATAAATTTTTAAGATTGGTCAGGATCAACCATGACCATCCATCTCAAGATTAATATGTGTGGCCATGGATAATCTTAATATTTGAAATTAAACTCATAAATATCCTCAAGATAAATAAGCATTAAAGAGGCATGCGAGGCATTAACTAGGCATGGGTGACCCATAATCTTGATATTTTATGCACTTATGGCTTGATGGATGCCACCCCATAAATGATGTCACTAAGTGATGTATATATTCAAAATCAATTTCCAATAATGAGATATTCAAAAATATCATTGAATTATTACTTAATATCTTAAATTTTATTAATTATATTAAGTAATTTTAATCAAGTTTAGTGTAATTCTTTGGAAATTGGTGCATAATTAATCTAAATGGTCAGAAAGTCATATTACTGGGTCATAATTTGATTGAAGAGGAACTGGAAGGTGATGTTAGATGCATTGGCATTGTATTCCCATTTAATATGTTTCCAACACCAAATAACAAAGGTATGTGACGTGTACCAATGAATTAAAATAAAAGAGTGATCCAGAGCACTAAATGGCAAAATTGTCATTTTGACTCAAAATGATATGATCAAAGTTAGCTAGCCCATAAAATGCATTTCCCTATTTAGGGATACTTTGACTTAAATTATCACTTTTAAGTGAAAATTTTGAAGCATTTAGGTTGTTTTATGGATTTTTATTTAAAATGTGCATTTGAGTGTAATTTGAGTAAGATTGACAATTTCAACACAAATGGTGTTAGGAATTAAATGTCTATAATGTTGACATGGATGTGTATGAGCTTGAAGGTGTATAATTCAATGTGTAATCATGTTATGAGGTCATATTACATTTTTGTGAGGTATTGAGAGTAGTGCAAGAGGAATTCAAGGTGTGTTTAAGGTTTAAGCATGACTGGTAGTTCTAGGTCTAGTGTGCAAAGAGACCTAGTGTGGCCTAATGAAGGGTAAAATTTAGTTCCCAAGGTAATAGAGCTCATATGAGTTTTTACAGAGGTGTAATAGGTTGTTTCAATATTTCTCATGAAGTTTCAGGTCTTGAGTTAGAGGAGATAGCAAAAAAATGACTTTGAAGCTCTCTTGTGTATGCAAAATGAAGAGATGAGGACCCGAGAAGAAACTTTTGATGCTTGTTGACATGTGTATACTCTTCATGGTGTCCTAAGTCTTTGAGAATATATTTTTAAGCATCATTTTTAACATCTCTAGTCATTATTTTATAATTTTAGGGGCAATATTCTATGAATAATCGTTAATACTAGAACAGGTCTAAAACCCTCATTAAACCTTCTTAATGACCTGATAAGGAAAATCTTGTTGGAAATGGACCAGAATGGGTTGTTAAGGATATTTTTATTATTTTATGTGGTATAGGACTCACTCAATCATACCCATGTGGTAGTGTATTATCAAGACAGTGAATGGAAGCTACATAAAAACTCTTATTTCCTAGAATTTTAGTATAGCAGAAAGGGTTGACCAAGTCAAAGAATGAAAATCAATAGAGGTTGAATATTTAAACCTATGTTTATTTTAAATGGGTTTTTTTTTATTCAATTTATATCCTCTATTTCAAATATTTTGGTCACTCAGGTTGACCTTTCACTAAACAGGGCTAATTGTGAGACTAGTGAGAAAAATAATCAAAGTGAGAATGTGTTTAGGGTTGAGTTGCAATGGATTAGGAATGGGTCAAATTTATTTAGGTAATTTTTAAATAAATATACCTAGTTTATATATTTATTATATTTCTTGAATTTCATTAAAAATTTTGAAAATGGTGTTCACAAAATGACTTGTATGAGTGAGGTGAGACAGTGAAGGTGTATGTTTCAGAGATTAGTCTATATTTTCCACATTTGTTATTATACATCTATATATTAGTATTTTAATATGTGATAAATATATTATAATATATTTTTAATTCATTATAATTTTATCTAATTTATTCTAAGGGTGCTCTAAGTCATGATCATCATGATTGGTTCTTAAGACAGATTGAGAAGTTTGAGTATGCATGATGGAGTGAAGAGTGTGAGACTCTATAACAGAATTTGATATATCCAATAAAAATTTTGATGTTTTTTAGATGTATGTGACCTATAAATTCTTTATATAATTTTGATAGTGAGCTTAATAATTTGAAACATGAAATCCAAAATGGCTTGTCTAGTTGTGTTTGAACTGTTAAATAGAAGCTTAAAAAATTGGTCTGTAAGACCAATGATTGGCACTAGAACCAATGATATAAATATTTTGGGATGTTATAAATGTCACATAGTGAATATTAATATTAATATTAATATTAAGTCATTTAATTTCTATTACAAGTGTTACAAACATCATTCATCATGACTGTGTTGACAACCTTATTGGCAATTCTGTGTAGTCATCTTGTAGAGATGAGTTTGGGGTGTTTTGGAAAGATTTGGAGAATAAAATACATATTAAACTATTATATAATTATCTTAGGTTCATTATAATTCATTTAGGGTCATATTTTATCCCTGTTTAAGTATGGAGAGTCAAATATTATTGATGTTATGTTAGTAGTGTTTGATAGTTTTGAGTAAGCCTTTTGCAGGAGTGTTATTGAGGCCTTTTGGCCTGTGTGGTAAACAATAAAGTACTTGTTTATGTGTTTTAGGTCATAAATATTATATTAATGTGATTTAAGGACATTTTTATGTGTAAAATTTGAATATATGCTTCAGTTGTATGAGGCAAACTTTTTGGGTGTGTGAAGACCTATTTGTGAGTAGGCCTAATGGCATGGTTCAAGGAGTGATTTAGACTAAAAAATGGTATGGATATATGTGGATGTTATAAATGTTATATTGGAGGTATATTTTAATTTTTTAATTCATTTTTTTTGAGACTCAATATGTTTCAAGGTGGTCCAAGTCTACGTGTGATTGAGAAGACCTAATGCATTAGTTCTCTAAGTAGGCCTAAAAAGAGCTTAAGATCTAAATGAGCTTGGATAACCTGTGTGGTGAGTATTTAGCTTATTAAACATGTGTATTGACCTATTCCAATGGTTATCTAAATCTTTAAAAAAAAATTGGTTGATCAAGGTGGGTGAGAGCAAGATTCAATTATAAATGCAAGGCATAATAGGCCTATTTGGTCTAGAAAAAAAGGAATGAGAGTGCAAGTGAATAATATAACACCTCAAAGAGTATAAGGGGGTCTTTATGAACATAAAAATAGGTGAAATAAACTATTATTAACATATAATAGAACTTATGCATGTGTATGACAAGGTCATTTGACCTAATGAGTCTAGTAAGAGGTATATTGAGTGAGTGAGCCTAGAAGGTTGTTTGAAAGAGAAATAAGATTGAGAAAAGTTGAATGAGTTGATTGAATATTAATAGACTATAAATCTACATCATATGTGTGTTCTAGGTGTATGATAATGAGTGAAATGTAGATAGATAAGATAGAGATCTGAAAAAGAGTTCACCATCTATTGGTTGAGCAACAAGGTATCTTGAGGTGATCAAGAAGGAGTGGGATCTGCCTTGCAGGTTGGAGCTTGAAAAAGTGTCCTTGAAGTGGTCTTTTTGGTTCCAAGTCACTTAGTGGGTTGTATCCTCCTTTAAATTTAGAGCTTGCTAAAGGAATAGTTGAGTTGATGTTTGACTAGTGAGGGGTTGGTGCTTCTTGTGGGGTTGGTGCCTCACTAAATGTTGATCCATTATTTATGGAATAGTATTCCAAGTGGTGTTTTAGTGGTTTTTATCCCCCATGAGGGTTTTCCACGTATCTCTTATGTTCATGTGTTGATATCTTATTTATTGCCTATATGATTTCTTATCTATGCACTGCTTGAAAGATTAATGAATGAAGTATGGATTTGAAAGAAAAGTTTGTACACTAATTCAACCCCCAGTGGTTGTGCTTCCAAAAATTAGTATCAAAGTAGGTCATTTTAAACAGGCATCATAGCTTGAAGGTGATCCTAGAATCACAAGATGGCTAAGCTTGTGAAGGTCATGATTAAGGTTTGCATAAAGGATTGCATGATGGTACTGGAAATATTGACTAAGAAGAAGGATTATATTAAAGCCAAGTCAAAAATGAAATACAATAACTTTGAAAACATGTTGAAAGAAAGGTTTGGTATTGGTTTCAAGAGCTTTTTGAAGGTGGTCTACATTGTTAGCTAACATTGTATAAGGAAGATGTTGTTTGGTTTAGATCTATACCTAGACCTTATCATAGACTCTACTAGGTTTATTAAAGCATGATGGGAAATATATAAGCATGTAAGATGGTGTGATGTTTTGGTGAGCATAGAAAATTTGTTCTGAAGGTGTTCACCAAGTTTATAATAGCAGACAAATTTCATCAAGATATATAGAAGGTTTGTATGGTGATAGGGGGAGCATGTGTGAGATGCTTTATAGATTTAGGAAGCTTGGTTTTTATATGGTTAGATGCATAAGCAGGTATAAAAGTGATGAAATTTTTGCATATGAGCATTGGCAATGGTGCAAAGAATGTGTGTAGGTCATTGAGGCCAAATAAAAGGTTGTGAGGCATCCATAAATGTCTTGGTTAAGTTATGGTGTGTTATTTGACCATTTGAAGAGAGAAGAATGCATCATTCTAGCCTAGAATAAACCATACCATCATAGCCTGTCATGAAGGTATGATTAGTCTAGTATGTTGGTGTATTTATTGTGTGTAATGGAAAGTCAAACTCTAGTCAAAGGTTTCATGAAAATATTAGCTGATGTCCCAAGAATATCCTCTGGAAGTTTTGTGCTTTGAAATATTTCCTAGGTCAAGCTATGAGCTTCTAAAGTTGGTTCTATGTGTAGTGATGTGCTAGAGGCCATCAAATTTAAGCCTTGTGAAATAGTATTTGTAGTTCAAAAATCTAGCTGTTAGTGTTCAAATTGACTGTGTGTGCATTGGACCCAAGAGAAAATAACTACTTGTAGAAGGTAGGATATTGGTCAAATCAAGATGTTGTAAAATGGAAAGTTGTATCAGATTATATGATGATTATTCTCTAGGTGGTAGTTTGTTCTAAAAGTCCATATAGGTACATTTATTTTAGGTCAAAATGGTAGACAAGGGTATTTTGTAGAGTTGTATAGAGTTATTGATCACCCAAGGTGAGTGTTCTAAGTGTTTAGAGATGTTATTAAGGTCATATAATATCTATAAATGCATTATAGTTGTTTAGATTGTTCCTAGCTATGAAGAACAAGTCCAAGTTGTGACAGAGGGATCAGAGCTTCAAGGTGAATTGTGACTACAAACCCTAGGTATGTTTTCTTGAAGAAAATGAACTCATTCATGGACTTTGGAGTTCAATTTTTGTTTGAGGGAATGATTGAAATGTTTCCTTTAGAATTTATCATGCTTGTAATGCATGTGTGAGCTCAAGGTGATGTGTATGAAGACAAAATCAGAACAAGGATGTGAGAGTTGAATGATTGGTCTATAAGACTAATGTCTTTCAAGGTAAGAGTTGTTTGTCCTTAAATTTCAAGGTTTGAAGTTTATCTAAGAGTGTAATGGCATGTTTTATGTTATTTGTGAGTATTCTCAAAAGGCATGTTGGTGATCATGTTATTGTAGCATCCTAAGAAGTTTGTAAACTTGATGAAGATTGTAATAGTGACTCTTGAAGGTTGTGTTATGATTGTATTGTTCCATTACTATCAAAGATGACCTCATAAGGTCATAGAGGAAACATGATGACATTTTTCAGATGCCATAAAGAAGATTTAGTGATATGAGAATGATAAAGTTTTGAATTTTCTTAACATGGTCTTGATAGTGTTTGTTGAAGATGATCCATTAAGTCATTTTGAAAAGTATCATATAGAGATCAGTGGTCTAAGAGGTTGATTATGACCTTAGATTCATGTATTATGGGATTACTCATTTTGGTAACCTATTTTGTGTGTCTTGAAGGATATAATGCTTATTAGATGTCTGATAGAGACTGGGTGTTTTTAAAGACCTAGTATGATTGTATGTTAACCAAGAAGGTGCCTTGTAATGGTTTGAGAGATGATGGCTTATGAAGCTTGAAGAGAAGTATGTATGCACAAATGGGGATATCATTGGTTCTATAGTTTCTCCAAGTCCAAGAATCAATAGTATTTTTAGAGATGACCATTTATCATTAATGTCAAAGGGGGAGAAAGACTTATTTGGGAGAAAGAGTAGTTTGGGGAGATCCAGCCTATTAAGAGAATGATAAATTCATTTATCATTTAGAATGAATGTGGTTTTCCATAAATGAAAAAGTGGGAGATTATCACAATTTTTCATTGATTTCATGTGTTAGTGCATTGTCATTGATGTGAATAAGGGTTTTTAAGGTGATATTTGCTTCTGATGTCATATGCTTGAGGTCAAGTGTTGGCTCACAAGAAGGTGCCTCATTGAAATGAGTGATTACAAGTATGTGGATTTATATGTGGTATTATTTGATCATGGTATAAGGTTTTTGGAATGATATTAAGTTTCAAAGTGAATCTATAGTGGTAGAAAGGTCTCAAATTAATGTGGTACCTAGTAGGTATGTTTGATGGCCTAGTTCCTAAGCATGGAAATGGCTTATAGAGGCATGGTGATTATGACATGGATGTGTATGAGATTGAAGGTGTAAAATTCAATGTGTAAGCATGTTATAAGGTCATATTACATTTTGATGAAGTATTGAAAGTAGTACAAAATATTTCAAGGTGTGTTTAAGGTCTAAGCATGACTGCTAGTTGTAAGTCTAGTGTGAAAAGAGACCTAGTGTGGCCTAATGATGGGTCAAAGTTAGTTTCCAAGGTACTATAGCTCATTTGAGTTTTGAAAAATGTGTAATAGGTTTTTTCAAGAGTGTTCATTAATTTTCATGACCTGAGTTGAAGGAGAAATCAATAAAATGAGTTTGAAGGTCTCTTGTATATGTAAAATGAAGAAATGAGGACCTAAGAAGGAACATTTGATTCTTGTTGACACGTGTATACTCTACATGGTATCTTTAGTCTTTGATTAGATATTTTTAAGGGTCATATCTAATATCTCTAGTCATTATTTTGGCATTTAAGGGGCAATACTGTATGGACAATCGTTAACACTAGAACAGGTCTAAAACCCTCCTTAAACCCTCGTAATGACCCAATAAGGAAAATCTTGTTGAAAATGGACTAGAGTGGATTTTTAAGGATATTTTTAATATTATTTGTGGTATATTACTCCATAAATAATCTCCATGTGGTAGTGTATTGTCAGGACAGTGAATTGAAGCTACAAAAAAACTCTTGTTTCTCATAAATTTAGTATAGAAAGAAGGGTTGACCAAGTCAAAGAATTAAAATAAATGGAGGATGAATATTAAGACATTTTTTTTTTTTATCCATGGGTTTATTTATGTAATTTATATATTTTTTGTTAACTATTTTTGTCACTCAAGTTGACTTATCACTAAATTGGGCTAATGGTGAAACCAGTGAGAAAAACCAGTCAGAGTGAGAATGTGTTTAGGGATGAGTTGTAGTGGATTAGGAATGGGTAAAATTGCTTGAGGTAATTTTTAAATACATATACCTCATATCCATATTTATTATATGTCTTGTATGTCAATAAAAAAATTTAAAATGGTGTTCACAAAATGACCTGTCTGAGTGAGGTGAGATAGTGAAGGTGTATGTTTTAGAGGTTGGTCTATATTTTACACATTTTATATTAGACATATATATCTAAGTGCTTGAATATATGATAAGGATATTATAGGATATTTTTCATGCATCATAATTTCATTTAATTTATTTTATAGGTGTTCTAAGTCATGATCATCATGATTGGTTCTTAAGATAGATTGACAAGTTTGAATATGCATGATGAAGTGAAGAGTGTGAAACTCTATAACATAATATGATGTATCCAATACAATTTTTGATGTTTTTTAATATTTATGTGATATATATATTTTGTATATAATTTTTATAGTGAGGTTAATGATTTGAAACATGAAATCCAAAATGCCTTGTTTGGTTGTGTTCAAACTATGAAAAAGAAGCTTAACAAATTGGTTTGTAAGACCAATGATTGGCACTATAATGAATGATATACATATTTTTGGATGTTATAAATGTCACATAGTTACTATTAATGTGAATAATAAGTCATTTAAGTTACCTTACAATTGTTACAAACATCATTCATCATGACTATGTTGACAGCCTTATTGGCAATTCTATGTAGTCATCTTGCAGAGATGAGTTTGGGGTGTTTTGGAAAAATTTGGAGAATAAAATACATATTAATATATTATATAAGTCTTTGAGGTTTATTATAATTCCTTTAGTGTCAGGTTTTATCCCTGTTCAAGTATGGAGATTCAAATATTCTTGATGTTATGTTAGTAGTGTTTGATAGTTTTGAGTAAGCCTTTTGCATGAGTGTTCTTGAGGACTTTTGGCCTATGTGGTAAAGAATAAAGTAACTTTTTATGTGTTTTAGGTCAAAAAATTTCTATTAATTTGATTTAATTACATGTTTATGTGGTAAATTCTAATGTATTCTTTAGTTGTATGAGGTAGACTTTCTCGGTGTGTGAAGACCTATTTGTGAGTAGGCCTAATAGCATGGTTTAAGGAGTGATTTGGAATAACATGTGGTATGGAGATATTTGGATGTTATAAAGGTTATATTGGATGTATATGTGAATTTTTTCATGCATTGGCTGAAACTCAATATGTTTCAATGTGGTCCAAGTCTAACATGTGATTGAAAAGAACTAATGCATTAGGTCTCTAAGTAGGCCTAAGAAGATATTAAGGTCTAAATGAGCTTGGATAACCTATGTGGTGATTATTTCACTTATGAAACATGTGTATTGAAATATTCCAATGGTTATCCATTTTTTTAAATGTTTTTGGTTGACCAAGGTGGGTGAGAGCAAGAGTCAAGTATAAATGCAAGGCATAATAGGCCTATTTGGTCTAAAAAAAGGAATGAGAGTGAAAGCAAACTATATAACACCTAAATTATAATAATTGTTTATTTATTACCATAAAAATAGCTGAAATAAACTATTATGAACATATAATATAACTTCTTCAAGTGGAAGACAAGGTCAATTGACCTAATGAGCCTAGTAAGAGGCATATTAAGTGAGTGATCCTAGAAGGTTGTTTGAAAAAGAAATAAGATTAAGAAGAGATGAATGAGTTTATTTATTATTTATATAATATAAATATACATCAGAGGTGTGTTCCATGTGTATTACAATGAGTGGAATGTAGATAGAGAAGATAAAGAGATGAAGAAGAGGTCACCATATATTGGTTGAGCAATAAGGTGTCTTGAGGTGATCAAGAAGGAGTGGGAGATAACTTTAAGGTTGGATCTTATAAAAGTGTACTTTAATTGGTTTTTTTATTTCCAATTCACTTATGGTGTTGGATCCTCCTTGTAATTTATATCTTGTTAAAGGACTAGTTGAGCTGGTGCTTGACTAGTGAGGGGTCGTCGCTCCTTGTGGGTTGGTGCCTCACTAAATGTTGATCCATTACTTATAAGAAAATATTCCAAGTGTGTTTCAGTGGGTTTTATCTAATATGAGGTTTTCCCACATATCTCTTCTATTCATGTGTTTATATCTTACTTCTTGTCTATGTAATTACTTCTCTATGTGATTCTTGTTCATTCTATTGGTTTGAAATATTAATGAATGAAATATGGATTTGAAACAAAATTTTATACACTAATTTACCCCACTATCAGTGGTTGTACTTCCAACATCATGAATAAATCTTTCAAGCCTATGAAACTATGGGAGAGTGAGCTAGTTTTGACACAAAAGGAAAAAGTGAAGAGATGGAGAGGATACATGAGATGATGTGAATGATGGTACGGATGCTAATAAGAGAGAGAGAACATAGAATGGGTATGAATATGATATTTCTTCAATATAAATGAATAATTTTCAAATAATAATCTTATGAGCCTAGTGGGCCCAATAAAGTGATAAAGGAATGTCAAATAGAAGCAAGTACCTACAAGAAGGAACTAGAGATCAGATTCATTGAAGGCATTTCAAGCCAGAGATCAAATCCAATTAATGAGTAAAGAGGTATGTGTAGGAATAGGCCCTACATTAAGTGGCATCAGATTAGGTAATATCTTGGTATAAATTATGTTTTTATTGAAGGTTTTTATTTGAATTTGTTAAAGTTTGTTATGGATATTTCATGAAGCTGAGTTACAAGAGTAAAGTAAGAGAGAGAGTTGAAAAGTTTTGGTAGAGCATCCCTTAAAGAGATAGATATAAATTTAAATGAGAGAGAGAGATGAGAGAGAGAGAGAGAGAGAGAGAGGAGAGAGAGAGAGAGAGAGAGGGAGAGAGAGGAGAGGAGAGAGAGAGGAGAGAGGAAGAGAGAGAGGGAGAGAGAGAGAGGAGAGAGAGAGAGAGAGAGAGAGAGAGAGAGAGAGAGAGAGAGAATCATAGTTCCAAGGTGAAAAAGACTTGGACAAGTGAAGATTAAGGGTGAGAAGGTAAAGGAGAAGAAGGTCATAGTTTAGTTAGACTACCACCATGATAAAAATAAAAAATAAGCCCCATAGATAATAGGGTTAGATATTGAATAAGAGAGTATTGAGTTAGATAAAATATTGGAGAGGATCAAGATCTTGGTGGAGCTCATGTAATAAGAAGAGAGCCAATGGTATGGGTTGGGTTATTAAGAATAAGATATTTAAGTGGCCTATAAGGCTACTCATGGAGAGGAAGAAGAAGTTTGTCATGAGGGATAATGAGAAGAAGAAGAATAAGTTACATTGTAGGAAACTCAAAGAGGAGATGAAGAAGTTCATGAGAGATAAACATGATGGAGGTGAGCAACACCTTGTGAATAAGGAAGTAGTCATGGAGACTAAGAAACCTAAGAAGGAGTATATGGATACAAGAAAGCCTCAAATTTTTAAAACTAATGATTTATTATCATGTATGAATGTAGGTACAAGATTAAATAAGGAAGAAGTTGATGCTAAGGACATAAAGATTAAAAATATGAAGGAAATCAAGTATGAGAAACATGCTTGTGTGGGATAAGATGATGATTGGATAGGCGAAGTATAGAGGATGCCTCATGGAAGGCATAAAATAAGAAGGATTGCATCAAAAATTTGGAGATAAGAGGTATGAAGGTCAAGATTTAGAAGATGTATTATATGAGACAATCAAAGAGGTAGAAGATAAAAAATTATTTTTGAATCATGATGATATAGTACATGTTGATACGAATATTTAAAGCTTTGATAAAAACATCTCTTGAAACATATAGAGAATCTTGAGAAGCATTTTGCAGGTAATGGAAAGTTGTTAGATGAGCAACAAGACCAACTCTTTGTTTATGAGAATTGGGATCAGTTACAAATAGAGATCACAGCCTTGGAGTATGCCATAAGTGATGGGGAAAAGGACAAAATCTATCCTATAACAATATTTGAAGGAGATGTAGCCCAAGTACAAGAGATGGCACAAGATATGAGAGAGCATATAAAAGAAGAGGAGTTGAGGTGGAAGGCATTATTACGAAGAAGGTGAAGTGGACCTATTGGAGTTCCTAAATCAAAGAATAGAGAAGGTTGGAGTTGACATAAATGAACTATAAATATAATTTCAAGATGAAGAAAAGGAGATGTCAAATATAATTAGAATGATGCCCATAGATACACATCAAGAAGAAAAAAATGTAGGTTATACAAGGATAAAAAGGTCAAAACCAAGTGATGAATTATAGCCAAAGAAAATGAACAAGAATTGGTACAAGTTGACGCCAACAAAATGGAAAAATTGAGGTAAGTTAAATATAGAATCATATGTGTTGGGAAAATAACAAGTAATGGCAGCCAATGATGTAAGAGAAGAGAAGAAATAACATGATGAGTAACTCAAGAAAGATAAAGTGGAAGCCTAGAGAGGCATGGAAGGAGAGTACCAAAGCAAGAAGAGGTGGCAAAAACAATGAGGTCTTAAAAGTGACTCTCAAGTCTCATGAACATGATGTGATGGATACTAAACAAGATAGTGTAGGTTTGGTGAGGAAAGGGAAGAAGTCACTCCATGATCACGTGGGTAAAGGAGGCATGTAAGCATTAGAGCTCATGATAGAGACAAGTAAAGAGGAGGACATCCATGATCCTTACAAAGGGGTTGATTTGAGGAATAATGCATGTTGAGAAGAAGACAATATCAATCCTAAGGAGTTATAAAGGAGTGAGAACAAGTTAGCATGGAGTTATAGAAGAGAGGGTATCCTTATCCCAAGAAACAGCCTAAGAATCATGCCAAGAATTAAAGAATAAAGGCTCATAGAAGGAGATCCACAAGCAAGTGAACTAGAGAGCGAGAGAAATGAAGAAGGAATAAGGTAAGAGGTTCACCTATTTAATGGGTGATGTTATAGCTGAGTTGACTAATTGTTATGTATGACAACAAGATAAATAATATTTCCAAATAATGTTTGTGGTCTGATAAACCTCAAATAGTCAATGATTTTTCATTTCAAGGTAAATAATAAGGTAATGAGATGACTCACTATGATATGGTAGAGTGTTATGAGAAGGCAAAAAAATATGATATAGAGGAGATTTTGGTAAGGATAAAGGAAGAACAGGGGTTTAAACAACCCTTTGAACATGAGGATGAAGAATAATGCATGGACAAGAAGCAAGACCAGCCAAGATTGTAAGAACCAAATAAGACAAATGAAGAATAAAGTTATGAATTCAGATCAAAAATTAAGAAATAATATCATCTATTTTGGGTAGATCATTATGGTGACAAGTTAGAAATGGAGGATATAGAATATGAGGTAGATAAGGGAGTTGCAGCAAGTTATACACCTCATGGAGATAGAGGATGAGTTGACAAAGAATCAAAACAAGATAAGAAGGCAAAGACAAAGGAATCAACTGAGGAGGAAATAAAAAGAGAAGAGAATCAATATCAAAAATAGTTCATAGAAGCATAAGATGAAGAATTGGAAAGCGAGGAAAGAAAGAAGACAAGGAACATTTGAGCAAGAGCTCAAATTTTCTCCACTTGGGGAGTATGATGTAGAGCATCACTAGATGCCAAGCATGTAAATATGTTTTAGAGTTCATTATGACCATTTTTTGTCTTTTTTGGGTGTGATGAGTATTATAGGGTCCCATAGGTTGTATTATATTAATTAAGAGTCTTTGATCTAGTGTGTTTCTAGGCCTTTATTTTCCCACCAAAATCAAGAATTTTAGATTTCTAGCTAGGATTTGTAAGGTATTTTGGAGTTTGATGTGTAACACAAAGCTGGGTGAATGTTTTAATGACCCTATAAGGTCATATTAAGGTTTGTAGATGTATATCAATTACTAACTCATGGAAAATAAGAATGTAAGCCAATAATGGCATTTGTAATTGCCATTCAATGTGGGTTGGCAAGAATAAGAGTTAGTTTGCATGTTTTGACTAATATAAGGTTGATTTGCATGTAATTGAAAGGGTGAGTGTTTTAGTAGTAGTATAAATTCATAGGATTAATAGGTATAGAGTATAAGAGTTAAATAAAAGATCAATATTTTACAAAATTCCACTTATCTTGTAACTTTGTATAAGTATGTAGGTCTGTGTACAAACTTTAAGAAATCAATAAATGAATTACAGTTCACTTTAGAATGTAAGAGATTGTTTTTATATGTTGTATAGTATATATTTATCTATTTTAATTTTAGGTAATATTCATTTTATTAATACACAAGTTTAGAACATTATGCTCAGTCTAAAGAAGAATTGAAGAACTTTGTTATAGCGAAGTCTTGAGAGGATAGTTCAAGAAAGGTTTTGAGATCATTCAAGGGTTATAAGGAATTGTAAGTGTTCTTGAATTTTTTTTTAAGGATAATTATCCTTTTTATGTTCTAATTATCCATTTTATATACTGAACTAAGACATGCGTAACATTTTACATAATCATGTTAAAGTATTTTGTTTTAACTCAGTCAAGATAGAAGCTAATTGAGGTTGTATTAAGGTCTATTTAAAGGTTTAGTGTGTTGATAATGTAGGGGTAAATTTTATTATTGTTTTTTATCATTTTAATTCTTATAATTCCATTTGGAGTCTCAAAATTCAATCTTGCTTGAATCTTGTAAATATGCAGTCCATTCCTACAGTCAAAATTCTGCATATTAACATTTTAGAATACTTTTTTGATTGATCAAGCATAATAACATATTTAAAAATGAGAAAAAAACTTATACATACCTTATTGATGTCTTATATTTTATTTATATTGATTATTATTCATTTTAAGTCTTTTTGTTTCCTCTCGGCCTTGCACAAGCCAGTGCAACCCTGACCTAGGGTTTTGAATTTGAAAATTGCATGACTATTGTTCCCACCATAAAAGAATGGTGAAACTTTGGAATCCATTTATTTTTAATGTTTTATATATTAATAAATTGGTTTTAATTTTTTATTATTCCATACTATATGATTTCCTAGACTGTGTTCGTAAACTAGGCCTAAGAGACCTAATTGTTAGAGAAAGGTGTGGAGTTAGGTGGTCTCCTTTAAGATTCAGATCCTAAAACTTTGTATGGAGATAAAAATGGATTTTGGGTATCCAAATATTTCCTTATGTACTATATAAACCTTTTATGTTGTTAAAATCTATAATCTCTATACAAAAATAGGGTTACTAGAGATTAGAGGTTTAAACAAGAAAGAGTAGTTGGAAGGAGAGTTGTTGTTTGGATGTGGTTTTTATGAGTTGGATGACTGATGGGAGATAAAATACATAAAATTAGTATATTAACATGAGTCTAGTTTGGATAAATATAAAATGGTCCATGCATAAAGCTTTCAAGCTTAGGAAACACGGGAGAGTGAGCTAGTTTGACACAAAAGGAAAAGTGAAGAGATGGAGAGGATGCATGAGATGATGTGGATGATGGTATGGATGATAAGAAGAGAGAGAGAACATATAATGGGGATTAAGATGATATTTATTCAAGATAAAGGAATACTATGAAAATAAGAAGGCTTAGGAGCCTAGTGGGCCAAGAAAGTGATCAAGAGTATCAAAGAGAAGCAAGTACCTGCAAGAATGAACTAGAGATTATAGTCATTTCAGGCATTCAATCCAAAGATCAGATCTAGTTATTGAGGAAAGAGGTATGTGTAGGCATAGTCCATACATCAATTATGATGTTCTTAGATGTATGGATGTAGTTGTAAACTTATTGGTGGATGCACATGATCAAATGGAAATCACCTCTTGCTAAATAGACAATTTGGAATGATAAATGATGGGATTAATGTATGAGTGGATCTCTAAAATGGCATCACTTTGTTATGTTATCAATACTTTCTATGAATGGAGGGGGAGCCCTTTATCTATAACTTTTTTGAATAGATGTGGATCATTGGTTTGGAGCAAGATTTATGGTTGAGGATTAGTCCTCCTCCCCATAAATGTGGAAAGTGGAGTGTGCAATAAGGATCTATGTGATAACGTAGTGGCCAAAAACATAGCGGTAAAAAATGTAGTATGATAAAACATCGTGAGGACAAAACATAGCGAGGAAAAAATGTAGTGGTATTGGTAATGTCATGAAAATATAGCGAGGAGCATAACTGGGACATTTTAGTGATTAGCACATTGTTAAATTGTTGTCTATTTCATTTTGGTGATAGTAGTTAGCATTACATGGTGGAAAAGTAATGCACCAAATTTACAAGTAAAATAACAGAGGAAAATGTGATTTCATGAGTTTTGACCTTTAGTTGAAAGTTGTGTCATATTCTATGTGAGTGCATCCTTTGCTATGTTTTATTCCTTCAATGTTTTATCCATGATACATTTTGTCTTTTCTATTTTTTATCATCGCTATGTTTTTACTCTACGTTTTTAACCACTACATTTTTGTCTGCTACATTTTTTATGGATACTGTGCAAGAAAGAGGGATGAAGTGTGTAAGAGAAGGAATTGATGAGGTATGGGCTTGTGACATGTCTTGTTGAAAAAGGGATTACATATGGATTTAAAATGAATTAAATTTTCATTTATGGGAGAATGTGAGGAAAATAGGATTTATTTATTTATGAAAATAGGGATATTCCAAATTCCATGGATTTTCCCATTATACGAAGATTAACTAATTAATTGAGATTAATTAACTAATAGGAAGGGAGGTGATTTTTATGGGAAAGCATGTGATCAAGGAAGAAATAATTAATTAATCAGGAGGGGATGAATAGTGATTTGACTAGATATGTTAATATGAATACAAGACCGATTAGGTATGAAAGGACAATGTTAGAGTGGATTATTAAGATAGTTAAAATCAACATGAAGTGTCTAATTGTATGTGTCAACAATAATAAATTATAAATTCATTTTTTACTAATTTATAATTGGTTTTAAAATACCTGAATGAAGGCATAATGACATTTAAATGACACCACAATGATATTTAAATGACTTCGTAATGACACTTAAATGAAAACCTAACAGCAATCAAATGACACCCTAATGAAAAAATAGTAACTAAATGACAAATGAATGAAAACTTAATGAAACTAAAAATAGTAAACAAATGGTTTTCGAATAACTAACAAATGACAGAGGAATGCCATAGAACGACATTGAAATGACAAATATATGAGACATGACTAGCACTTGAATGAAAGAATAAGTACATGAATATAATTTCTAGGTGCTGTAAATGAAAAAATTGAATAACTACTTTTCGACACATTTAGGACACCCTATTATGTCATAAATATGGTGTAAATTCATATTGTGAAAAATAAATAATTAAAAAAAATGTCTTAAATATGTCTTAAAATTCATATTAAAGCTAACATAAAAAATTTGAAATGCAATAGTGTTATAATGGGCAAAGTTATAGAAACATTAACCCTATCTACAGAAATCCTCAAAATAAACCAAATTTTACCAACTTATGCGAAAAGATTAGATCATTTTAGAAAATCAAAATTCAAAGCACATGAAATTAGAAGTAGTGAAATGGATTTGTATAGTTAATTAGCATGTGGCAGTCCCTTAATAGGATCATTTTTATAGTCCTATCAATCAACCACCATCCATACGATGATGGAATCATCCTTAAAAATGTGATATACCAAAATTTTGACTTTGATAGATATGCCTTGATTGAAATTACATTAGGGTGTTTCATGTTTTGATTGAGATTGCATTAGAGTGTGTCATAATTTTATTATAATATCATGTAAACATTACATTAGGGCATATCATGTTTTAATTAAGGTTGTATCAGGTTATATTTTGTTTTTACTAAGATTTTACAAAGGTATATCAAATTTTGGTTGAGATAGCATTGGGGCATATCACATTTTGACTGTTATTGCATTAAAATATGCTACAATATCTTTAGAATGTCTTGTAATAAGTATATGCATTGGGGTTTTTCAAATCTTTATTAGTGATTCTTTTCATATCATGTAATCATTGCATTAGTATTTCAAATATCACTTAGGGAATGTTTTTGTATCTTATAATCATTGCATTATTTTCTCAAATCTTTGTTAGGGAACGTTTTACATATCATGTAATCATTGCATTAGTTTTTCAAAGCTATATTAAGGAATATTTTGCATATCATGTAATCATTACATTACTTTGTGAAAGCTTTGTTATGGGGATTTTTATATATCTTGTACTCACTAAATTACTTTGTCAAATAATTTTTAGGAAACATTTTGGATATCTTGTAATCATTGCATTACTTTGTTAAATCTTTGGTAGAGCACATTTTGAATATCCTATAATTGTTTCATTACTTTGTCAAATATTTTATAGGGCATGTATTAGCATAATTTAAGCATTGTATTAATTTCTCAAATCTTTGTAAGGGAAAGATTTGCATATCCTCTACTCACTATATTACCTTTTCAAGGAACATTTTGAAAATCATGTTTTCATTGCATTACTTTTTCAAAACTTTATTAGACATCATTTTACATATCTTGTGATCATTTAATTACTTTGTTAAATATTTGTTTGGGTATGTTTTGCATATCCTATAATCATTGCATTATTTTGTCAAAGCTTTGATAGGGCATGTTTTTCATACCATGTAATCATTGCATTGTTTTTACAAAGCTTTATTAAGAAATGTTTTTTTTGCATGTAATCATTGCATTACATTATGAAATAATTAAATGCTTTTTATGTAAGGGTATTTGAAATGTTTGGCAATATCTCTCAAGTAAATGTGTTCACATGGAATATGATGATTGGAGGATGTAAAATGTAGATTATACACAAATTAGGTGAACTAGTTTCCACATTTTTAAATTAATATTGTATTAGGGATAACTCACTCACTACATGAGGAAATCTTGACCTAATAATTTCATTATTTTGTTATAAAAAATAATGTTTTTACCTTAGGATATGTACATCTATCAAAGCATGATAAAAATATGGACTTAGGATAAATACTTGTGTTTTATGAGTAGTAAACATTCTTACCATTATGGGTTGATATTTTATTAACTTTAATATTTGTTGCATTAAATTTAGTGACATATGAATGTTGTATGTTGTAGTTTAGCAAAAAACATAGGTTGATAAACATACACATGGAAATGGAGGACACATAGACAATGAGTAGTACTTTAAATATACTTCAAAGATAATTTCAAGCATATACAATGTAGGGGAACTTACGGGTGGTGCAAAAAATGAAAACCAACAAGTTTGGGTCAACATAGTTTGTGTTGAAGAACACTTTATTCTTATGTACTTAAGGATGTGATTTACATCTTGGATACATGTACCATCTGCATATCTTGGAGACATATATCCAAAATTAAAATCTCTCTATATGATATAGTCTTATTGGTTTTAATAAACACCCTCTCTATCAGATTACCTCACTTGATTGTTAAAATTTGGTAGGTGCATAATATTAGGCGAACAAATTCATTTATAAAATCTATCAAAATAATAAAATAATTAATGCACCCTTATGTAGCAATGACTACAATGATTAGAATGGTCTCGCAATTTATGAGTATTGGAGTTTGTGAAATAATTAAAATGGCTTCTCTATGATGTTATATTTTACAAGATTACATTATAGGCTATATATATTACATATATGCATAAGGGTATGTACAATTATTAAAGTATAATATATATATTGGATATTTTTCATATGTTGTTGTTGAAAAATATCAATAAATAATGTGGTGAAATGAATTCTAATGATGGACTTAGGACATGTAGTTATATTTTGTGAAGAGTAAATAATCTTATAATTATGGATTAATATGTTCACGACTTTAGATGTTTCTACTATGCCTTCACATTGGTTATGAAACTAAGTGACTTTTATTGTTGTTGCATGAGGATATCCTATAATCATTACATTAGTTTCTCAAACAATCCACATGTCTTATATATGTTAGTGCCATATTTTACAATTAAGATTATGTTATGGCAAACTCACTCATTGCATTAAAATATCTTGACATGACCATTTCATTAGTTTTTAATGTTATGGCCCAATATGTTCCTAAATTTGAAAAATGTTTCTCTCAATGCAATGACATATGAATATTTTAATTTTCCAAATAGAACTTGTGGAATAGAGATAGGGTTGATAAGTATTATTGATTCTTACCTGAGAAGAATACATATTTTACAATTGGTATTTTAAAACTTTCACACTTCAAAACTTATTGAAAGTAATATATTAAATTATAAAAATAATTCACCAGGTGTCAAAAAAATAATACTAATATTTTTTTCATGTTCAGAAAATATAGTTAAAAGTCTTAATCCAATCATTGTAATTCATGCAACCATAATTGTCAAGCAAATGGTAAATGAATGAATGTAAATTGAAATCTTATAGATGTGTCTAAAAAATGGGTCTCTATCATGCACTTTATTAACCCTCCATCCATCTTCTGCAATAGGTAAACTTTAATAATGAACTTCACAATTGTTGTTGGAGAGAACATCTACAATTGTATACTACACAAGTCCCATTGGCTTCTTCTCATACTTTTTTAATGCACCCACAATTGAGGGTGATCTTAAATTATGCCTCGGGTTGTTAAATGCATCAGATGAAATGAATATTAACCCTTTCTAACATGTACTCTATTACCCTTCAATTTAATTTTTGTTGCAGGAAATTTTGAATAATGCTTTTTACAGATATCATAGGAGAGGACATCTATAAATTTTTATTTTTCAAATCCCACTTATTTCTTCTTGTACTTTGCAGCACACCCACAATTCAAAGTGTTCTTAAAGTCTACTTTGGATTTTTAAACATGTCAAATGGAACAACTATTATAGTTGTTAACAAGTTGTTGACTAGTGACTATTATAATGGAACCAAATAAGCCATAATTACCAATAATTGACAATTTCTTGTCAACAATATTTATATTTTAGAGATAGATCTTGATTTATTTTAGGGTTACTTATGAGGTTTTGTGTTGGTATCTTGATCTTTTCTTTACATGGTATTATGGATACAGAGGTTATCTTATAGTTTGGGTGGATTTGGGCCACCATGGTTGAGTGTAGGGTTTTATTGCCCTATGTCTCATATCAAGAATTGATGTATTAACCCAAAACTATATCAATAATCCCCTAAATCTATTTGATAAAATCATGGACTATAATAATTGTTAGGTATGCAAATAATTATCATTTTGATTTGGTTTTTGTTAAGGGTTTATGTGTTATAGGTCATCCTTATTATAGACATGCTTTGTATTTATGAATTGTGTAGTTTGTTGAATAATTCTTATAGGGTTGGGTGTTGCTTCTAGAGTGATTTATTAATGCAATAAGTTTTGATTTCCCCTTTCAAATCTCTTCCTTACAGACATTGATTTATAATATTATGTTCATTTTCCCACAAAAGTGATAGTCCCACTACTATTTTCTATAAAATTTTTATATTATTTATTTTGAAATTGTAAGATTCATCCAAGAATGGACATCTAAGACTGATGACAAAAATATTGAACACACAAATCTGTTGAAGCTAGAAATTAAGGAATTAGCAGAAACTGTGATAAATATATTCATAAATGGAGATGGATTACATAACAAAGGCTCTAAGCTTACAGCCCACCAAACTCACAACTTTCACAACTCTCAAATTTGTCATAACTCACAACTTATGCTCTTAGCTAAGTAGCTCACCACAATCTAGAAGATTCCAAATATTCCATATGAGTAAATCTCACAAAGGGATGTAAATATAGGTGTAAGTTAAGAGAATCCAAACCATACCATCCATGTGCGACTAACTTCCCCTAAATAGGTGGAAGAAAGGTAAGGATCCAACATACCAATACATGTGGGATAAACTTTTCAAATGTACAAATACAACTAAGCAAGCTAAATGGTAGGGAAAGAAATATCTTACACCAACACCCGTTTAGGTGGGTAGAAGAATTATGTCCTGACAACGAGGCCTAATGATGTACCCAAGTCTCATAAAGTGGATAAAAGGAGAAAACTCATAAGAAAAACTAGCCCCTAAAGAAAGAGAAAAAAACTAACCATGTTCGATAACGAGTCTCTTCACCCTAATGAAGTCTACCTCCATTGTGTAGATGATGACCTCCAAGTAGAGAGTGTACAATGTGAGCAAAAAGAAAGGATAAAGATAGTTTGTTTGTTAGGGGGTTTGGCCTCCTGCCAAACTGGGCCTCACCCTCCGATATCCATCTAATGAGAGAGGGAATGTGACAAGCAAATATCTTTTATAATCTCCTTATATCTCCCAAAAAATCTCAAAAAGATTGTTTTTATATTAGAAAATAACTAAAAAAATACAATATATTGTTTTTAATAAAAAAATAATCAAAAAATCTCGTGCCTCATTATGATTATGTATCCTAATTAATAAATTCAAATCCACTAATTTGACAAAACCACATATATTATCTAAAAACCACAAATTGTATGGGAAAACCATATGATTTACCAAAGAACGTGGTTTTCTAAACCTATTTTTTTGTGAATGGTATAATTCAATACAAACATGATAACATTTTCAATTCTCATTGAAATTTAAAATCTCAAAATGATATATAAAACTGAAAATGAGGCACACAAAACCCAGAAATGGCTTGGAGTGATTATTTACAATTTGAGATCAGTTTGAAAAATAATTGGCACTTTAATGTAAAAAAAACATATAAGCAAAAAAGTGACAAGAGACCTTGATTAGAGACTTGGGGAGAGAAAACCAGCTGAGTGGTGGATGGAGTGGATATCAAGATATTTGATTGGTCCAAGACAAAGGTTTAAAAACTAGAATTCAAACTTAATAAATTAAACTTGATTGCCCCAATATTAGCACATGTAAAAGGGCAAAAAATACATATGAACACATTGATCCATAGAGTACCTCTTAGTAATTGATGGAGAATACAAGACAATAATCAACTCATGATTTCAAGTATTAACAACACAGGTCCTAGGATCATAATCTGGCTCTAATATCATACAAAATTTTCCCAATAATGGACATCCAAGACTGATGACAAGAATATCGAACACACAAATCTGTTGAAGCTAAAAATCAAGAAATGAGCAAAAACTATGATAAATATATTCATAAATGGAAATGGATTACATAATAAAGGCTCAAAGATTACAGCTCACTAATCTCACAACTCTCAAATTTTTCACAACTCATAACTTACACAGCTCCTAGCTAAGTAGCTCACCACAATCTGGAAGACTCCAAATATTTTATATGAGTAAAGCTCACAAATGGATGTACATATAGGTGGAAGTTAGGAGAATCCCAAACATACCACGCATGTGGGACTAACTTCCCCTAAATATGTGGAAGAAAGGCAAGGATCCAACATCCCAATACATGTGGGATAAACTTACTAAATGTAGAAATATAACTAAGCAAAGCTAAATGGTAGGGAAATAAATATCCTACACCAACAAAAATATCCTCAAACTCTTTGAACTAATGAAACAATATGGAAACAACCCAAAGCCATGATGGACTTAGGACATTTATGTGTTTTGTGGTCACATTTTTCAAGGCTCTTAACCTTGATTTCTTAGATATTTCATTAGTTACTTCAATAATTTAAAATATATCTTTCAATACATTCTAAAGAGTTTTCCTTCACATTGGTTTGAAGAGTTTGAGAGGGTCTTTTTTTAGACACTTGACGTGCATTGTGTATGCTACCACATTATGCATACATTTATATCAGTTACAAAATTGGGCAACTTAGAGAAGACATGAATTATTTTTAAAAATAATGTAATGATTACATATATCCTAATGCAATAAGTGTGTTAACCCTAATGCAATCTCAATTGAAAAATTTGGTAGCATAGAGAAGAGCCATTGAATTATTTGACAACCTAATGCATTGAATACTAGATATGCAAAACATGTCCTAACAAAACTTTAACAAATAAATACAATGATTACATGACATCCTGAGAAAATCGATGTTGATGTTTAAAATACTTAATTTTCAAATAGTTGAAATATATATATATATATATATAATCTTCACTTTCACTTACTACCATTATCATTTAATTTGAGTTTGAAGTCCATTTAAATTTTAGATGTTGTTGATATTATGTGTTTTTGGCAAATTAGAGATATAGGGGTGTAGATCTGGTAGGCTAACTGCCAACAATCAATACGACTATAACGATGTCCATACGATCATGCCATATATATATATATATATATATATATATATATATATATATATATATATATATATATATATATATATATATATATATATATAGTATAAATATTGAGGCCTTTCATTTATGATATTGATACTTGTGAGGCTTTGTGTTGGCATATTAATTTTTTATTTGTCATAGTATTATAGATACATACGTTAGTCAATGGTTTGGATGGGTATAAGCCACTATGGTTGGATGCATGGGTCCATTCCCCTCGATCTTTCTAGAAGTTTCGTGGAGGCTCAAACACATGATGTAAGATGATCTCAAACTCTTTTATAAAATAGTAGATTGTAATAAATGTTGGGTATGCCCAAAGTTACTGTTTTAAGTTTTTTTTTGTTAAGTTTTTATGTGTTTTAGGTCATCCTTGCTATAATTGTCTTGAGATGATAAAATGTATTTTTTTAAGCTTCACTTACATGTATGACCTATCATTTCATTTGAATGTAAAATCCTTCGAAATTGGTGAGTTGTTGTGCATTATTTTTCAAGTTGAAGGTAGACAGGTACAAACATAGCAGTCTAGCCCCTAATAATATGTACCATAATAGTGATTTTTTGAGGATTTTTTCAAACAAATATTGATAGTACGAAGGTTGAGGTATTTTATTAATGATATTGATGTTTATGAGGATTCATGTTGGCACCTTGCTCTTTTCTCTACTATAGTATTATGGATATGGAGGTTAGTTGATGGTTGGGGTGGGTATGGGTCACCATTTTTTGGTGCATGGGTTTATTACCCTCTATCTTAGTATAAGTTTCATGGAAGCTCAGGCATATGCTTGAAATATACCCTTAAACTCTTTGAGCAAATCATGGACTTCAATAATTATTGGGTATGCATCAAATTACTATTTTGGTTTGGTTTTTGTTATTTTTTTATGTGTTTAAAGCCATCCTTGCTCTAGCCATGCTTTGCATATCCTATTGTCATTATTTAAATGAATGAATGTAAGTAAACTATTACAAGCATGTCTTCAAATAGGGAATTTGAAATGCACTCTATTAACCCTCTATTCATTTGTTGTTGCAGGTAAATTTAAATAATACTCTTCACTTTTGTTAGAGAGGACATTTACAAAATTATGCTACATAAATCCCATTGGCCTCTTCTTTTAATTTTTAACACACCCAAAATTTAAATTATTTTTAAAGTCTACCTTGGGTTCTTGAACACATCAAATGGAACTAATATTAGAGTTGTTAGCATACCATTGAGTATATGGTGACTATCACAATAGAACCAAATGAACCATACTTATCAATGATTGATAGTTTTTATTTATAATATTTACATTTTGGAGATATATATTGATTTATTTCATGGTTTTTGTTTTAAAATATTGACAATTACTTTTACAAAATAATATTTACATTCTATGATAAGTATTGATTTTTTTAATTTAGGAAATTACTTCCACAATTTAATATATTTCTATCAGTAAGAATTGTCAAAGTTCAAAAGTTATATTGATGTCAAAATATATATCATCCTCAAGTAAGAACCTTCAATATTTGTTAACATTTATCTCTATGCCACAAATTATGTTTAGAAAACTACAACATGCGTATGTCTGTGCATTAAGAGAAACATATATGAAAGTAAATAACACATCAACCTTTAATACTAAGATCATTGCCTATTCACCAAACAAAATTAAATGCCGTAATGACCCCATGCCTTCACATTAGTTATGAAATTGAGGGAATTTCTCAATTGCATTTTGAAAATAATTGGTCACATGGACTAAGTGATGTGTTTAGGATAATCATTTGTGTTTTGCAATCACATTTCACTCTAAATATTTTTCACAATGTTTTATACTAAAAATATGAAAAATATCTTCTTCCAATTATGCTTTTATGGATGTGCATACACTTATGTTACATTGCCTTCTTGGTTGTAATCTAAATATAATTTTCATTCTATTGTTGATTACACCTTCATGAATTGTTTAACAATTATGGTTGTATGGATTGTAATGATGGGATTAAGACATTTAAGTGTGTTTTGTGAATATGAAATAATATTAGTATTAATTTTTTTAACATTTTGTGAATTAGTTCTACAATTTAATATATTTCTATTAGTGAGATGTGTCTAAGTTTGAAATTATCAATGCAAAAATATATATCATCCTCAAGTAAGAATCTCCAACACTGGTCAATATTTAGCCATGTGCCACAAATTTTGTTTACCATCCATGAAAGTTGCTAACATATCATGCTATAACACTAATATCCTTGCCTATTCACCAAACACAAGCAAATTTCATAATGATCTCATGCCTTCACATTGATTATAAAATTGAGAGTATTTTCAATTGTATTTTGACAAAATTTGGTCACATGGATTGCAATGATGGACTTAGGACATTCATTTGTGTTTTGTGATCATGTTTTTCAATATACATGTTTATCAAGGTTTTGTAACTGCAACATATGAAAAATATTTTCTTTCAATCGTGCTTTGATGGATGTACATACCCTTATGTAGTAATCTTGAATTTTTTTACAAAGTAATGCAATGACTAGGTGAATATATTTTAATGCAATCTCTCATTTAGAACTTGTGGCAGCATAAAGAAGGCATGTGAACTATTTGACAAACTAATTCATTGATGATAATATATCATAATGCAGCAATAAAATATACTACTACAGCATGGCCTTAATAGCTATGTGAATATTTTGATTTTTTTTTTTAACATTAGACTGACATCAAAATTTCAACATGCATTGCATTATGTCATAATTTACACATGCATGTGTGTGTGCAAGTTGAAATGAATGAAATCACATGTAAATTAGTCCCTAACATACCAATAAATGTATTCAATATTTCCATGTTATTACACTGAAATTTAGAAATTTGTATGTTTGACCAAATTTTGACTTCAAATTGAACATGATTTTTTTGACCCAAGAGCCTTGATGTCCATTTCCACATTTTTCACCCTTCAAAACCCCCGATTTTAAAGTCCAAACATCAAAAAAATTGTCAATTGTTGTAGTGACATATTTAGTGCTAAGCACTTCCTACCTATTGATGAGTTATTCTAATAGAGCTTTGTTATACTTTGAAGCACACAAGTTTCATGCTTGATTATTCTATTTCCTCCAATACACTAGTTTAAAATCATTATTGTCATCATATTTAGAGGTTAAGAACAAATAATGTGAAGGATTGTGTAAACAATAAATTTCAATATGTGTGCACTTTTCATGGCATTCAATTTCAGCATATTGTTTTTACACACTAAATCAAAATGGTCTAAAGGATCACTAAATTTTCACATTGATGGAGATAGATAGATGTCATTAGTTGTGCTTACTACATTCCTAATCTACCTCCAAAAGGATTGTGCATAATGTGATGCCTAAGTAGGTTTGGAAATGTCATAATATTGTGGTTTCTCATTTTAGGATGTTTGGTCATGATGCTTTGGCTTTAATTTCATATGAAAAGAGAACAAAATTACATCCCAAGAGAGATTCAAATGACAACAAAAGATTCATTAAGTGTAACATTTTTAGCTATTGAAAGGAAGTGGCTTTAGGCTCTTTGATCCAAAAAATCATGATATCTGTATTCTCAATAGTGTCTTTTTCGATGAGAACTCAATGATTGGTGGGCTCTCTCCTCATATTCCAATCACTTCCACTCCATTACATCTTTGAATGATGAGTGAGGAGGGGACATGGTGTGGACCCTCATATTAGTGAGCTTCCTATTTTTTAGGCCTCATGTTTCTAGAACACATGGTTCTTTTGGCATTTTTTCTTCTCACTAGCCCATTTGTAATGAGACGCTTCTAAATTTTGATGGTGATCTAGTTGGTGATGTGAATGATCTTTGGAGGACTTGTTCACAACATCAATAAGCTAAGTAGTAACTTTTAACATTGTCTATTAGACTCACACACACTTACATTTGGGTTCAACCCACACTTGATCATAAGTCATCATGTATAGTGATTTTGTCAATCATCACCACTTAAACCAATCTATAGATTCACTATGAATGTGGTTTTGGATATTCATAAGCTATTCTTGAGAGGGAAAATAGATAGATAGAAACATGGGCATCTAGAGTTTGTGGTGCAGGAGATAGTGGTGGAATACACATAAACAATCAATGTGCATGATGGATAGGGTAAATATGAATAGTGTAAACAAGAATAGGGTGTGTGCCATAAAAACTGAGGGGGGAATGTAGGGTGTAGTGTATGGAACATGTTGGAAAAATGGCACACGAGAAGAGAAATGAAGGGTAGAATAATAAGAAGTAGCATGGGAGGAAATAATGTCATATAGTATGGAGGAAACAAAAAGATGTAGCTTAATGAAAGGTGACAGAGGGTTCAAAAGGAAGAAAAAGAAAGGGAGATAAGTTCACAAAAAGACATGAATGATGAAATTGGGAGTGGGAAAAAGGGTGGAAAGGAAAAGAGAGTGAGCAAACTAGTAGCACTGAAGACATGTTGGGTAGTACTACATGCATGAAGGAAACTAGTGACAAGCAATATAGTACAATTGTAAGGAAGGTGGCATGGGTTTGTTAAATGGCAGTTTCTTTAGCGTCACACACAACTACCAAATACCCAGAACTTGGGAGGATGAAATATGAAATAGAAATGATATATTCTTGAAAAATAACTCTAGTTTATTCTTTTGTAGATACATATATTAATAACTACATATACACATATAACATAAAAAAAATCATATATATATATATATATATATATATATATATATATATATATATATATATATATATATATATATATATATATATATGAATTCAATGTTGTGCTTTAATTGATTAGTTCAAACATTTATTTAATGATTTAAAACAGCATTTTAACTAACAAAGTTCATTTTTCATAAAGATTCTTTTTCCCTGAAAACTTTTAAAAAGATTGAAAAGAAACTTAAAAGAAACAAGAAATGATGTTGATAAGCTAGTCTAGTCTTTATATTCACTGAAGAATAAAAATTATGTACCAAATTTATTGTTTTCTTAATATTTTTCTCATTTCAATTTAATATTTTTCTTTTCATTTCCATAATATATTCTCATTTATTTTTTTATAAATACTTGGCATCTATAATAATTTTATATTTTCTTTTTCATTTTCATAATAAATTGTCATTTGATTTCTTATAAATACTTAGTATTTATAACGGCTTGACATCATTCACTACAAACTTACTAACTTGAGGTATGTTCATCCTTTTAAATATTATTTTGTTTCCTTCAATTTTCACTTATACTTTTAAATAACATTATATAAATGAGATCTTCCAAAAGAATAATATATCTTGTTATCTTTTGGCACAACTTTGTAAACTAGCCACAACCCTAAATTTTCCAAAATATTATGGGTATTGTAATTTTAGTTCGCTTATGTTCTTGTATTAAAACCACAATCAGAGGGCTAAAGATTTAAACCAATGTAAAAAAAAATTATATTCCCTAACAAGATTTTGAACGACAAGGCCAAATGAAAGGCAAAAAGGCATGCAAAGTCTAGTGGTGGTTGTAATATACCATCATAGTATACACCTTGAAAATGTGTAAAATATTACATATTTAAAATGAAACAAACCAATTTTCAATGAGAATAAGAAATACAAGTATGAAAGAAATAAAGTATTAAACATGTCCTGAGTCGAACTCTAATTGTACATCATGTGCCTATAAACACAAATAGCCATGTAGAGAAATATTTGGAAAAAAGGGGTGCAAACAATGATTCAAAGTACAAAATAGTTTATCAATTGCCAACCACAATCACCACTAATTTATATCGATATTTTTAGCATGAGAAAATTTGTCAATGTCCACCACCTCAAAAAAACTAATGGAGGGGGTTATGTTGGATACACTGGAATATGTAGAGTGCTTCCTTTATAGACACTCCTAATATCCAAGGTGGACAAATTACCCTCGACTCAAAAATTGGTTATATAAACCTATATTCAATCCATATAGATGGGTTAATAGAATTAAAAGGCTTGTAATGTTACTCGAAGGGTTGAGGAGCAATAGTAAATGAGAAAACTGATGAGCAAAAAAATGAGTTAAATTTCATTTGGGTAGCATATGAAATAACATGTTAGGTTTCCCTTCATGTCTGAAATGATTCTTGGTGCCTCCCAAAAACTTGCATTGATCTTATCATTGAAAAAAAGGCTTGTGATGTCAAGTAGTGGCAACTGTAAGATCCTTAGTCATGTCCCTACAAGGCAGTGAGGTAATTGAGAGCTTATTAGATATATAGCACAAAGCTAGAGGACTGAATTATACTAAATTTTCCAACCTATAATTTAACTTTTTAATCTAACCAAACTAGCATAATGAATATTATGTTTCTGTAAAAAAACAAAAATGATAATTTTATTGAAAGTTAAGAAAAAAGAAGAGAGAGGTTTGGAGCTCTATAAATGAGGGGATGAAAAGTCATCCTCCATTGAAGGTGCTTCAAGCTCTCTTCCTTGTCTCTTTGTTTCCTTGGTTCCCTTTGCCTCTTTGGTTGTGTAGTTACTTCACCTTAATTAGACATGTAGGGCATGGTAGTATTGGTTCTTAGTCCTTGTTTCTTCCTTTGTGTGTTGTCTTATTTTATTTTATTTTATTTTGTTGATTTTTTCTTTTTTCTTGGCTTGTTTGCCCTCATTCCCTGTGTCATAGGGGCTTTTGGTGAAAGCCAGTTGTATATGCATTTATTATGCAATGGTTTATGGAGATGGTTGGAAGTGACACCATTGTGTTTGTGAAATTTTTGAATGATGGTGGTTTTAATGAGCCTTGCAATGAGATGAGACGTGTTTTTAAGCAACCTTGACGAGAGCACTGTTACAAATTTGGTTGGTGGGAAAGAACAGAAAGAAGGGGTAGGCAAGAAGTTTTTCACCAAGATTTTGCATCAGGAGGAGGTTACGAAACATTTAGAGGGTGCAAAATTCATCCTCAACGATTGTAGACTAGTTAAGGATGGAATCGGTGACTAATGTCCAGTCAAAGATGGTAAGCCCCCTGGCCTAGGAAGAACCCTAACTTTGTTTCCTAATGAAACTATGGATAAGGATTTGCAATTGGAAGAATCCCATTTGAAGAATATTGAGGTGTTTTTTTTGTTTGAATAGAAATTCTTTACCCTCCAAAATTTTCTTTAAAAAATAGCTTAGCTCTATGTTGGGCGAAAAATGGGTATTTATATTTTATTTTTTGCAAAATGTTTCAAAAGGAGGTGTTATGATTTTCTTCAAAAACTCTAATATGCAAAGATGTGTTATTAGTAAGCCCTTCTAGAATGTTGGCCAGTTGGTGTTCAAGGTTGTGCCATGGAACCCTAATGTGGATTGCAACAATATTGTTTTTAAAGTTACTACAAGATGGGTAGATATTGGAGACGTCCCTATACAACTTTAGAATTTTATACCCCAAGATCTCAAACCCTTAGGCGAAATCTTAAGGATTGAAGACACGAGAAGGTATTTGGTGCATATACATGTTAGAGTCCTTATTTCCTTGGAGTTGTTAGAGGTCTTCCTAGAAACCCTAATTTTTAATATCAGAGGAGAGTTTTTTTCTTGTTCCATCAAAGATATGGGAGGACTCGATCCCTATTTTTTTGTAAAAAGGATGGTCATTTAAAAAAATTGTCCCCTTCTAGTTAAGCCCGAGGTGTTGAATAAAAATGTGCAGAGTGGGCCTCCTCCCTTCAATAGTAGTGATAATGAAATCCCTGCCTCAATTCCCATGGCTGATGTGGTTATGAGAGACAACCCCTGCTTTGACCTGGACCCTAATAAAGGCATAGCACCTTTTATTGAGCAAGATTGTGAGCTTGAGTCTAAAATGTTTATGGTTGAAGTCAGCATTACTTCCCATTCAGTTGATGTTCCTACCCTGAGGTCGAGGGTTGTTACAAACTACTCTATTCCATCTATTGATAGTAAGGAGGTGTTTGGCTCATCTCCGGAGCCATCAGTTTTTGTCTCTAAGACCTTGTTGGCCTAGGATGATCAATGTGAGATTCAAAGTGAAGTTGCTCCATTCTCAAAAAGGAGACCTTTGGATGAATATGTTGTTATTTTGACTAACCCTCCTAGTAATGAGACTTATGCCCCTATCCCCTTGTCAACTCCAAGTCCATAAGGTTTAAGTAGTGAGTTGGTCCCTATGGTTGCCTCTCCAGACCCTGTTTCCATGGTTAAAGATGGTGGTCCAAAGGAGGAAGTTAATCCAATGGCTCCCCTGGACTCTTAACTCATTTTTATGGGGAAGCCTAAAAGTAGTGCTAAGAGGTTGAAAATTGAAACCAATTTCGACCCCTTCCATGGCTCGTTCTTAAGAGAGGATTGTAAGAAACCCAAAGGTGGGTCTCAAGGCTATGTTGAGGATGTGAAGAAGAAAGCTAAAGAGAATAAGGTGCCTCAATGTTTCACGGGGTTGTATCAAAACAAAGGAGGCTCTAAGACCTCTAGTTTGCAAAGGTAGACCCCCTTCCTTTGTTATGAAGATTATCAATTGAAATATGAGGGGCCTTGAGTCTCTTGGTCGTAAGCCTATTGTTAGACAATTCAAGCATTCAAGGGAGGATATTGACTTTTTGCCACTTTAAAAAGTTAAGGTTGTGGGTTTTAAGCTTGACTCTATGCTCAATTTCATCTGGCCAAATGCATCTCTTTTCTCTACTTGTCACTCCAAAAGGAAAGGTGGAGCTTCGATTCTTGTTAATCCTAAGTGGGGGAGGGGGGGCGACGAGGGAGTTTGTTGATGATCATGGCTCGTCCCCATGTCACGAAGCAGGGTGGATTCTCATCTAAAATTATACCCAGACCTTTGGGGTTTATAATGTTTATGCTCCGAATGATTATAGGGAAAGGTTTGATCTGTGGAATTGGTTAGCTTCCAATCTGAAAGACATCCCTTAGATTGTGGGGGAGGGGGTTCAACATGGTTGAGGAGAAAGAGGGCAAGCAAGAAGGTGAGCCACATGCTTGGAAAGGTAATGAACTTTTCTTCTAGTCTAAGCTCAAGTGTATCCACAAGATCTTTGATCCTCTTACTCAAGGTAAAAGGCAAAGCAGAGGCATTTGGTTTACATGGTGTAATAACCAAATTAATTCTAGGAGGGTGTATTCTAGACTTGATAGATTGTATTTTAATAAGGGTTTGTTCAGTATCCAACATGAGGAGAATTATAACTCTATGAATGTACTCCCCTTCACCAGTTTAGATCACCATCTCGTTGAGATTATTGTCTCCTTGAACACTAACTTGGATTTGGGTGTGCATGACTGGAAAGGCCTTTATAAGTTCAATGTCTCTTTGTTGAAGGACCTTGACTGTAGAGATGGTATTTGTTCCTCCTGGAATATTGGCAAACTTACCGCGGGCTCCTTCTCCAATATTAATCAATGGAATAGTAGCATGGAGTTGTATAAGAAGTTTAATAGAACCTATGGTCAGCTTAAGGCCAAGAGGAGACGAAAGATTACTCAAATTACCCAAGAAATTTTGATTTTCTCTAAAAATGACCTTCTTGCCGAGTTGTTTGTGCTTAAACATCAGCGAAGACAACACCAAATGTATATAGCTAGAGGTGCTCAGGTTTGATCTAGATTGAACTAGCTCAAATTGGAGAATAAAGGCTCCAAATTCTTCTTTAGATTCTTAAAAATGAAGCAGTGCAGGAATAAGATTCCCATGATTGACTATGGTGGTTTTGTTTCTAGTGATCCAACTGAGATGAAAAAAACATTTTTTTCTTTCTACTCCAATCTTGTCTTGTCTAATGGTTCAAATCCTCAAGATGAGCTTAATAGGGCCCTTAGTGCTAGATGTATTCCTAAGAAAGTTTCCATTGAACATGTTACTTTCCTTGATAGTGAAATTTTCATGGATGAGATAAAAGCTACAATTGATTCCTTGAAGGATGATAAAGCCCCAAGGATTGATGATGGGTTCATTGTTGAGTTTTACAAGAATAATAAGGATTGGATTGCACTTGACTATCTTGGTATCTATAGGGAAGCCTTTGATGTTGGTTCCGTGGGTTTGGGGATTAACAGAGGAGCTATAAAACTCATTCCAAAGGATAAGGATCAAACTCAGGTTAAAAAATGGAGGCCAATCACCTTTCTGAATGTCTCATACAAAATTCTGGGTAAGTAGTTGGCTAGGAGAACCTTCTCTCTATTGCCTACTATTGTTTCAGAAACTTAGATTGGTTTTGTTGAAGGTAGATACAACCTGGATAATCTCATCTCTCATTGGGAATGTATGCATTGGGCTCGAGATTCTAGTCAAGATGTTGAGATGATCTTGCTTGACTTTGAAAAAGCCAATGATAGAATTTAATGGCCATTCATTTATATGATGTTGAAAGCCTTTGGCTTTCAAGATAGGTTTTGTCGAATGGTGAATGTCTTGTTCAAATATGCCTTTGTTGTCATCGAGGTTAATGGTGAGCTTATTAAGTCTATCAAATTTCAACGTTCAATTAGACAAAGATGCCCCCTTTCCCCCTCCTTGTTTGTCATTATGGTTGAAGCCTTGCATTACTTATTGAGAAGTGTCTAAATCAATTAGTCAAATACTTGGGTATTTCTTTGGCCTTATCACCCTCTTTCAAACAGATGTGGGATAGGGCATATGCCAAGATTAATAATAAAATTGATAAATGGCATGGTCATCTTCTCACTCCAAAGAAGAATCCAAGTTTGCCAAAAGGTGTTTTCCTCATATAGTATCTATTATGCCTCATGTTGGCTCTTCAATAGATCTTAGATTAATCTCTTACACATGATCACTAGGGACTTTCTCTAGTCTGATGGAAAGGGTAATAGGAAAAGGCACATTGTGGCTTGGGAGGTTTGTTGTTCACCCAGAAAGCTTGGGGACCTCACACTAAAGGACTTGAGCCTTCAAGGTATCACTCTTGTTGTTAAATGGATTATCAGAGGTTTGAAAGGGGACAAGCCTTGAAAAGTCTTGATAAGGAATAATATCTTGAGAGGTTTCCCAAAAGGCAAGCTGAATTGAAAAGGACTGCATATTTTCGACCTTTTGATTGGCTCTTCTATCAAGTTTGTGGGGTCCCCTATTTTCTACTCTGTATGAAAAGCTTGGAAAATAGTTTAGCACTTGGTTTTTGTTCCTCCAGTTTTCAGTGGGTTGGGATCAAGGTGTCAGAGGTATAGGTCTATATGGTGGAACCTTACTATCAACATACAACCTCTTATGTTAATCAAGGGGGTACTTTGCGTTTCTTTGGTTCTCCAAGGATCTAAAGAGCTTCAGGGACCTTTTCCCTCAAAATGATTGGGCCTCTTGGATTGAAATTAAAAGTAAGTTTGTAATTCCTTCTTCGCAATGAAGGACTTATACCCTTGCATCTAAGGCTCTCCAATCCACTGAAGGTGTTTATGCCTTTGATGAGGAGGATGAGTTTTGGGTTAACATTAAATCGATTAACGTACCACCTCTTAATAAGTTCACTGCTAAGACATATAATAAACTTGCCTTCTCCAAAAGCCTTTACCTTAGTCTTAATCATTTTTGGCATGTTTGTGATCCTCTTTATAGTTGGATGTTTAGATTTCAAATGATTTGGGCTTCTTGTCTTGAACCTAAGGAGTCATGTTTTAAATGGATGTTTTTGTATAACAAGCTTGTTATTGGGTCTGTCATTTTGAACTTTGGTTATGGTCATCCCCATTGTTTGTTATGTGGTGAATTGGAAACTATTGAGCACATTTTTTTTTAATGTTCATTCGCTACTCAGAATTAGAACTATTGTCTTAAAAGTTGGTGTTGTTTGGTTGGATGCAATATTTTGTTAGTCAACATTGTTTTTAGTTATTTTTGCTCTAGAAAAAAGGTCCATCATTTTTTCCATAAATTATGGTTAGTTTTTTCTACTTAAATCCTATGGTGCATTTGAAAGCAAAGGAACTTGGATGTTTTTCAATCTAAAACTAGGGTGCTTATTAACTTCAATGTTGAAGTTATCTCCAATTGTCTCTTTACAGATCTACTTATAGCTCAAAATTCCACAATCCAAGTCGAAGAGGTTTTTGAAGACTAACCTGCTAAAGATATCTTTTAACTATTTGTTAAACTTAAGCAAGTATCCAAGAATGACTCCCCCTGAATGCAAAATCAGTGATGATATTGTTGCAAAGGTTCAAGTGTCAGAATTTGAATGGGAATTTATGAAGCAACATACTTTTATCAAGCAGAGGATCTTGTTGATGGGTGGGTTGGGTCTTCGGATTCAAATAAGAATGGAACTGATGCTTGGTTGTCTGCAAACAGGAAGGTGCTTTCTACCTTTCAGGGGCATAACTATAAGGAGGGGCCCCGCTGTGGAGGGGTACTTGGTGGTAGGTTCGAGTCTACTTTTGTTCCACCTCTACCCACTGATCTTGGTAGTGGGAATGTTATTCTTGTGATTGGGAGTGGTTCGAACCCTAAATATGGTAAAATCATTAAAGACTTTGTTAATGACGTGATTTTAAAGCTCAAGAAGGTGATTGAATAAGATACACTGAAAGATATTGAAAACCTGGTGGACTTTGTGATAATTCTAATATGAAGGCGTTGCTTGGAAAACTTGAATGCTTTCTCCCTTCTATGATATCTACTCAACAGGGCCTATTAGTTTGGAAAGCCGATAGGTTCCTGTGGTTTGTGACGACCTTGTGGGAAAGCATATTGAGACTGATTATGATTTTGGGCCTTGTTGAGCATTGCTCTATGTTGGTTCTCTTTGGGTTTTGTCCTTTGTTGTTGTTTCTTTTTCATTGATGCCATAGTGTTGGGGCTTTTTTATATTGTATAAATGTTTCATGGATATTAAATTCTGGTTTTTTTTTTAATGATGATCTTTGAGGCCGGTTTTATTGAAGTTTCATCTTCGTATGTATAGAGTTTTGTAAACATTCTTACAATATAAAGAAACAAAAAGACAAAAATACACAAGTTCGAACATATAAGCCTACAATTTCTTAAAATAATAGTGATTAAATGCATATTTAGAGTGAGAAATAACCTTCATAAATGAAATAGGCATGAATTTGTAGTCTCATTTAGAGATAAATCAATAAGAAAAACTTGTCGTCAACTGTTTGTTGTTTTTTGAATTAATCTACTTTACAAGAAAATGAAAAGATCTCTTAAGATGGCACTAAGCACCCTCCTGAGAGAAAGGCGTGACTTTCAATAATCTTTTTATTTTCAGATTAATCAATAAGAAAAAGAGTTTTAACAAGTTCAATATTTTAGTTATTATCAGTCAATTTCTCCCTAAAGCACAATCAAATGCAAAGTCCTAAATTTCTTCAAGTTGAAAAGGTGAAAGAGATTAGACATTTTACCAATGGCATTGACAGCGTTCAAGTCAAAATGAAAGCCAAGAGAACGTATGATTACCCTTCCCATTTTTTAACATGGCTTTCAATGTCTTGGGCCAGATCAGTGTGCAGGACCTCTCAAGGTGCATATACATGTTGAAGACTGTTTCTATGATGTCCAAGTTCAAAATTAATTTTCCAATGTTTGGTAGATCATCTTAACATAAGATTTATGGATTAGCTTACGATGGTATTTTTGTTGGAAAACGAATGAAATCTTGTATCGTCCTCCCTGAGCAGGTTGATCTCTGTATGCCATAGAACATTTTAACTTCAGTATAGCTTTCTTTTTCCATTATTTAAGAGCTTGGTGTAAATGAACAATTAAAAAAATGATAGATAGATCCCATTCACATACTTTTGAAGTAGGATTTTTAAGTTGGTTGCCCCACAAGACAACTACCAAAAATGCATTCCATGGTACAATATTTTTAAGCAATAGAAGAAAATTTAACGCATGCAAGTATAAATGCATCTTGAAATATTAAATCAACATAAGGGAAATTGATCTTCACATGCAACCCAGAAAAACTATGTTGAGCTCAAGTACCAAGTCAATGATCTGATATATCTGCAAGTCGTTTGGAAAATATTCAAAGATAATATATTTATCATTACCATTCACATGCTAACATTGATCTTCTAATTTTTTCATATGGTAACGTGCACTTCAGTTAATGTTCCAATCATGCTTGCCCCATAAGGATGATGCTTTTAACAAGTAAAGTTTGTAAGCATCAAATTGTTGCTTCATGTCATATTGAACTAACAGCAAGCCACAAAGATACTTGCAGAAAGTACTTAAAACCGGGTGCAAAATATGTTCTTGCAAATAAAATGGTGTAAGTTTGAAAATATCATGCAATACAAGTGTACTTGCCATAGCTCCAACAGAATACTTTCAACTCTCTAAGAGTGACGTAAAAGGTAAGTGCAGAGAGAAAACATCCAATAATTTGATCATTTGCAAACATGTTTCATCAATTTTGTTCAATTATTGATTGAATTTTTTTTATGCATGTATATGGCCACAATCAAAGACAATCCCAGGACTTGTTTGTCATTCCCTATTTAATAGCCCTAACAACTCCAATTGTATGGATAACAGCCATTTCTGCTAAGAAAACATACAAATAAAGCTGAGAAACATTATAAAATATGGCCATGTCTAGAAACATAAAGGCCAGGCAGTCCAACTATTATTACTACATCATATTGTCAAGGCCAAGTGAGAATTGAAGGTGCCAAACAACTCATCCAGAAATTGATCAGCAAAATCGAAGTTCCATATCATTTCTTTTATATCAATAAAATAAAATAAAAACCTCAAAGAATAGTTAACGTTGGGAAAAGAATCGATGTCAAAACCTGATGCTTTTCAACTACCAGTCAATTTCCATACTTATCCAGGCAGCATCAAGTTAAATTCTCATTTTAAGAAGTGGCAGCACTGGACTCTTATGATCTGCCTCCCAAAAATAAGAAGGCTGCAAACTCACCCGAAATAATTGGCCAACATATTTCATACTTCTATGGATAGCCGTCAGCTTTTGTATTTTAATACCAATTAACTTGCCCTTCCTGGCAGCAAGTTAGCAAATGATGGAGCAGGTTGGTTCCTCATTTCTTCTTGTGCCCTCTTCATTTCCTCCGGATCTGGTATAGATACTAAATGTTAATGCTCATTCTTGGGAACAGCCTTTGGAAAAAATTACCACGTCAAAAATAGAAAGGTCTTACCAATGCTTTCCATCAACTTTGGCAACAGAAACACGGCAACTACCATAAAGCCCACCATTAGACCCATAGGGCTCTTAAGAAGGGATAGTACAGAGAAAGGCTCCCTCTTCTATGAAAATAAAAGAATATATTAGAGAACCATTACAATGTAGATGAATTGTCTCAAATCTCTTTTCCTTGAATAAAGTCATCCATATCAATCTATTAGCCATTATTGGACAAAGAAAAATATAGTTGATGCAAATTGCCACCAAAAATGAACTTTTGAAGAATTACCTCATAGTAGTAGTCCTCTCGCAAAGGTTCAAGCACCAGTTCAGTCAGAATCCTCCGAGTTTCTGTTTGCATGGCTTGAACCTTTCCATGAAGTCTGGCACTGACATCAACTCGTACCTGAAAACCCAAAGTGAAACCATCTAAGCATGTCCTACAGAAATGAAAAGCTAGAGAGTATGTGTGATGACATAAATGATATAAGTGTAACAAAATAGTGCTAACTTTATAGATGTACGCAAAGCAAACTAAACCTAAAGCCTTTCCCATAGTCACTTTGTATCCCACTAAAGAAAAAGTTCATCTGAGTAAAACAAGAATGGCCACTTACATGCAATGACTATATCCCTGACACTGCTTCCATCGACTTTAAATAAAGTTTTTAGGAATGATACTGACAAATAAATAGCAGTAGAATTTGCAAAGAGGTAACTAAACCACGTAGAAGTAATGAAGAATTAGGATGCCGAAATGAATCAATATTAACTAAACATAATAAGGCCTGCCCCATTTGACTGGTATCCTCTCCATTGTCTTTCCAAACTCTAAATAGGTCTTCTCTTAAACCACAGAAGATGAACTGAAAGATTCCAAAATGCACAATAATAGTTTTAGGAGGCCCGATAGGCTACTAATTTCGAATTTGGGTTCTGCTTCGCACACCATCTAACAGGGAAAAAACCCTAAAGTGACTATACCCTACAAATCATTTTTTAACAGTCATGCACACGCTAAGACGAATAATATTCTAAAATTTTAACCAAAAAAAGTGAGATATCAGGATCTAAAATTATTCGAATTAAAAGTAAAACACAAGCAAGTTACAGGGTCGGAAAAACTAGGCATGCATAATAGTTTATATAATTCAATTAATGAACCTACTTTCTAACCTGCCTTTCAAGATTGTATCAAGGAGCTTAAAATGATGACTACCTACTTCTGTCATCGTTAGGAGGAATGGCTTTGATGAATTAACACTCTTCATGGACAACATGCCATGATGTTGACGAATACTTCCTTCATCCAGCTAAGAATCATACATAATAGTCCAACATGTTCTTTCTCATTTATCATTTACAGGTGCTAAATCAATTATGATATATTTGGTCTCTTCTTTTAGAAGTGAAGCTCTACATGTTTTGAACTGAACTCTAAATCCTTGCCCAACCTTCACCTTTACCTCAACATACCTTTGATAAGATTAAGTGTTTTGCATTAAATGATACATCATTTAATAAAATAAAAGAGCCATGAATAAAGATTCATTAATGTCTGTAAATTTCCATTTGCCTTGATGGATATTCAAAGGCATATTCAGCTTGAACGTTGAAAGTAAAATATCAACAAAGAGCCTACAAAAGGAAACTCTAAACTAGTTGAAGTGGCACACATTTCTTTTTATTATGATGTACCTCTAATTTTCACATCCCTTTCAAAGAATGACAACCCCCATTAAGGCACAGAAGTTGAGAAGAGAAAGAGGAGAAGAAATGCGAGGAGAGAAGGTATTAGCGTGAAACACAATCCACAAAAGGGATATGCCACATGTTAAATCAATAGCTTGTAATTAATAATGCATCACAAAAGCAACCACATGACAATGGAATCCACAAAATGAACAGGACCGACTAAGCAATTGGAAAGTAAGTCAGCAAAGCCTAACAAGCACTTCCCCCCCTAGGCTTGCTTTCAGATTGGCAAAACTTTTGGTGAAATAAGTGCTTGATAAAATTTTATTGAATCGGAATCAGGAATAATGTTAAGACTACACAAGGTGAGGTAATATTGAAGAGAAACAAAATATACAAGGGATATGCCACATGGTACGTAAAAAATTTGCAATAAAAAAGGCAATGCAAGGACAACCACCACAAGGCAAGGGGATCCATTACAAAGCTAAAAAAAAAATCGTTGCCTATTTTTACCCTTCCTCTGAGCATTACTCCTGCATGTGAACTTGTTTGGAAGACAATTCACACATAGGATCCTTTTAATTCAAATATGTTCTCAATGGGACTATAACTAAAGCAATGGCCTACTTTGGCTTCAAGTGATTTTTTATTAAGCTAGTGCTTTACTGATGAGTGTAGTTCTGAAATATCCCTTTTTGGATAAATATTAACAATTCTGGATTTTCCGTAAACTCTTATAAAATAATTCAGATTTCCCTTGGAAGAAATATATTCAACTCGGGTAATAAAAATCAAAACCCTCATGAAGAAATATTTTCATTGTAATTCTTGCTCGTGCGTGTCCCAATATAATAGGTGAAACACAACAATATATATCCCTTTCAAGCAAATATTGGGTTTTAAAATAGATGATGATCACAAGATATAGATAATTAATTTATTACATACAATTATATCTTGAAGTTTCATTCAAAACTTATGATAAAATAATTCAAATGCTCAGATGTTGTCCAAATAAATTCCTATGCAAAGCTTGACGGAATCAACTAATATAAAAAGTATGAAATTGGTTTTTCCACACAGATATTACAAACCCTGCTCAGATCTATTAAGTTATTTTTTTTCTTTTGTTTTCTACCTCTTGAAATGTGACGTCCTAGTTGAATGGACCTCTAAAACTGATATTTCTTGAATTTGGTAGCACCATTGTAATCTCTAAATGGAATTACCAAATGGGTATAAAGGGTTTCATCCTCGTACCTGTAAATCTTAGAGTTTATGTCCTCTGTGGAAAAATATGGTAGCTTCAAGCTCTTCAATAAACTCTGAAAGTTGAATGATAATAATAGATGTTTTTTTCCTCTTTTTCACCTTTCTTATGATTACTTTTCCACACAAAACCTTAAAAGCAATTTAAATTTACTTTTTATTCTAATTTCCTCTTTGCTCCATAAAATAATTAATTACTTTTATTTTTCTATTTTCCATTTGGACTTATAATTAATACATATTTTTGGCCCCATTCAATTAATAACACCCTTTAGATGTCCCCCTTTTAAGTTATGACTAAAAGTACCCTTAAGAACACTTAAAGAATTATTACTAATTTATTCTTTTTTAATATTTTGAAAAAAAAGGACATGACAAGTTCATGCACTAATATTGCCAACTTAGAATAGAGAATCTTCCTCCAAATCATAGATTTCCTTTGTATCTGCTTGATGAATTTTTCACAATATCACAAACTGTTGAACAATAATAACATGACTGCTTTGCATCAGTATGTCAATGCTATAATGACACTCCAAAGAACGGCTTTGATTTTTTTATTGAGCTTTTCCCCTTCATTGGTGCACATCCAGGTTTCTTGACAAGTGTTAGGGCCAATCTTACGTAAATGTATTTGATTGGATGTTTAGAATACTTGGCATATATTATGAAAAATCAAACTTCCACTAGAACCTACATGTTAAGGTGGAAATAGGCAACTTTTCCAACCACAAAGAAATAGATATATCCAAGCAAATCTTCAGTTTTAATAACTGAATACTTAATAGAAATTGAGAAAATTCAACAAATGTTAGAATATTTTCTGAGTACTTCCAAGTGGGAAATTCACACCACAAACACCCATGTATAATTAATCCAAGCTCTATTCTTCATTGCCACTTGATGTTCACCAATGATAACATCGACCAATTGGATTGTGCTTCGGACTTTTCTTCTTCAAACCAACAAAATACAAACAAATGAACATGATACAAATTCATCGTGTCCAACTCTTAAGTGCCTTTTCAAACAGGGACATCAACCAATGTGGAGAGGGTATTGTGCATGTGAGAAACGAGAGGAGGGATGCCCTTTTCCAAGGTAACAAAGGGAAGTTATAAGAGTTAAACATTGCTTCATTCCCCATGACCCTGTGTTCTTTTATCATGATGACTATCACTATTTCATCTTCAGTGACTGGCACGATTGTGCTCTGTCCATTTTTTTATTATTTCATAAAGTTCCACGCATCTAATTCTTTTATTTCTTTGTTTCAAACTATGCCACCTTGTGTAGATTCCACATCATTTTAAGCATGATACAGTACCTATCACTCTATATTTCTATTGGACATTAATACAAAATATGCATTTTTTAAATTCTATATATGTTTTTATTATTTTTATTGATCATATTTGTTTGTATTTTTCAGCCCAATGTATTTTTTCATATTTTCAATCCACCGTATTGAACACACTACGAAAGTTGCTACCTTGCTAGTAACTATATAGTCTATGTCATTCATCTAGCGGATGCCCCTTTGTATAAAAAGATCCCAGAACAGAACTTTCAGAAGTTCTGCTGCTAAGCCAAGCCCCATACTTTGCTTCTGATATGTGATGGCCTCTCAGCCCTTCAAGAGGGTATCTGCATCTTCCACAAGACCTTAAGGCAACTCATCGTTGGTCCTGTAGTGCAAGCTGAATGAACTAAAGGCACTTGCGTTCCAAAATTGATTACTGATGCCATGTTAAAAGCATTCCTTATACCTTAATATATGCTTTGGTCCTCCAGTTAAAACCAAATATGTTTAAGGTTGAACCAGTCTAAGCTCTCCTTATAAAACTTTTCAGCCTCACCATTTTTGCCTCCTCTTTCCACAATAATGACACTATTGTGGAAAGCCTATTGGAATTTGTAGTTGAAGGTATCTGCATTATTGTAGTACTTACAGCTAGCCGACCTCTTCCCTACTTCATCATCCTACAAGATGCCCTTACATCCCATCTTAATCATGAATAGAGATATCCCATGTTAATCATGAATAGAGATGCCTTGAGATACATATTATAAAAGCAAGGCCCAAACTAGCTTCCTCCACCTATATTGTTACAACCTTATTCACCAGGAGATGTATCTCCTTACCAATGGTACACGTTTTCAAGGCAATAACTCATTGCTGGTAGAGTGAACGCTTACAGAGACATCTTCAGGCATCAAGAGACTTCGCCTTAAGTTTCCTGCTGTCTCCTGCTATCTCCTGGCACATCCTGTCATTTCCTGTGGCATCACCCTAGAATGACTTCAAAAATAAAAATATAAAAATTGTTTCCTGACATTTCCTAACACTAAAATTATGAAAATTAATTCTATATTTGATTTTGTTTTTTTTTGTTTTTTTTGTTTCCCAGTACCCTTATACCCGGATTTCTTTTTAAAACGCATCCCCATCCCCATCTCAGTCCACCTCTCCCATACCCAAGACATCTCTTATACCTGACACATTTCCCATCTCTGCGTGACCATGGTTACACAAAGACAAAAATGTGAAAGTCTAAGCAACTCGAAACCATGTATATTGAAATATCAATCAAGAAAAGCACAAAAGGAAATGGAATCTTGAATTTCATGCAAGAGGTCATGAACATGGGTAAAATCTTTATTAGTCACAATCTTTATCAGTGCTACTGCTAAGGGATCAACCGCTTATTAGTAGATCTCATGACATGCTTAAACATTATGGAATTAAAGATGGATGTCAGACACATAGCTTCAATCACTATAGCCCTCAAATTTCAATAATTATTATTTTAAAAGATGTATTAGTCATGAAATCAATAAGAACCTTGGAATCTTGCCTCCACAATAAGTCCTGAATGGAAAACTTAAAAATGATTGTGAGCGCAATACATGAGAGCATTCATCTCTGCAAAGTTGTTTATTCCTCTTTCCAGATTGGCTGAAACCCATAAGTTCTTCCCATCTGGATCGTAGAGAGCTCCAGGTCTTGCATCTTTGGCATTTCCTTTAGATCCTCTATTAACATATTATTTATTTCCCCTAGAGGACCATACTGATCTTTCCATGGTTCCTCTCTCTTCGTTTTCATCTTCCCATAAACTAGAGTTGAAATAATTGAAATTGATAATGAACACGAACTCCAATGTACTGACTCATATATTTCAAAACATACATCAATCAGGAAAAACACATAAGAAAAGATCTCTCTTACTATTCTAGGATGCTGAAGAAACCTACGAACTGGACTGGAATCTGCTTAAAGTATACTATGGCCTAAGGTTGCCAAAGTAGAATGTTACATGTTGTCAGAAACAAATACAGCATTTAGATATTTTCACCGTTATTTAATTAAAAAATGGCAACTTAAGTAATGGTTGAGGTCTGGAAAAAACACTATGGATGGATGCTTAGAAGAACCCATGCTACAACAAGGCTTATTAAGTTACAACCTAATGCAGACAATGTCGACTGCAAAGAGGATTAATAAAAAGAGTGGACACATTTTTCCACCAAATATGGATTTATAGAATTGAAATAGATATTACTCTACTCACAAAATAGACCCCATGTTATTGTTACTTCTTTTGTTACAAAGATAAAATAAAACCACAAGTCACCACTTTTACACACTTGGGCTAACTAAGTCGTACCATACTTTTGTGGAATGAGAAGAAACAGAACATACCGGAGAGAAGAAATAGCCCATCGCAACCACTTCAATCAGATGAGTACCGGCTGGCACGCCATAGCTTTTACATCAATAGTTAAGGAATTAATTTTCCCACATTTATAAGATAACCATTTTGCTAATATAACAATCAAATCAACAACTACAGTCAAAGTGGTATAAACATGATACCTACCACCTTAATCACAGGATAAAAGAGTTATCAGACTCCTTAAAAGTAAGTTACTGCTGAATAAGATAAAACTTGAAGCAAATTCAAGAAAAACATGATAATGAGGATCCTTTAATAAAAACGAATAGAAAACAAAAAGCATGTACTCTAAAAATCCGTTTTCATTGCTTTACATCATTCTAAATTAAGTGCAAGCCTGTGGTACAATTTACAAAGACATAAAATAATAATAGGAAATACCTGCAGGAACAATGATATAGGAGTAAGAAATAATTTCCTAAAGGTGGTGATAGTCAAAGTGGTCAAAGTAACACATAAAGAAAATGAATATTTTGAAATGGCAAAACATACAAGTCAGCTTGATCAATTGTTATGTTCCATCTGAATAACTTATAGAGTACTACTGACATAAAAAGTATGTCATGGATTCAAATAAATCAGATTAACACGTAATTTTCTGCTATGCACAGTGCAATGATTCTGATAGATAAAGCATATCATTGAACAAAGAATGAATGTAAGTTGATTGAAATGGACCAAGAAAAAGGACAATCATTTCCATAATAAACACAGCCAATTGCAAAACTTCTGCAGGATCATTCTTTTCACCATAGTAATATGCTTCCTATTTAAGGGTGAGGTGTATGATTCAAACTAAGTTTAATATCTAAATTCTGATTTTAGTTTTTATAACTATTTTTGATTGTGTGGTTTTTAGTATTGGTGTACAGACAGTATAACTGCAGCATTCATAACATAGGGAAGTCACGGGACTAATAAGATGGATGATCAATTATATGCGTTTCACAAATTAAAATTTCAGCTCTCTTATATTGATCCAATTTTATGATGTTTTGAGATGCCATTGTTTGGATGTCATTGAACAATATGACCTGTCATATCACTACCTCTCCTAAACTATTAAACATATTTTCCTTTTTTACTATGAACATTGAGTGGAGTTCAGGACTTCTCCACCACATGGTACATTCCTTCCAACTGCCTTTTAACTTCAAAAGAAATGAACTTTCTGAAAAATGCGATATATAGTGTGTCTCAATCCTAGGTTTCAAGTCACTTGAGGATACGTTTGGCTTGACATATTTCTCACATTATCTGACTACTTATACACATTTCTACTTTTTTGTTTCCTTATGTAAGTGGGATGTTGTTAAATCATAATATTAAAACAATCGATTGTCCACCCAAGTAGTGGTACTCATCATTTTGTAATTGTATCCTCTGTATTGATCCAGCCTTTGCAACCAGGAAACACTTCATAATATATATATTCATTTTTATTCCAAAAACTCTGCAAATTCCAAAACTCAGAGAGAGAATCTATTTTTATTCATTTTGGGTCACTCACTACTTGCAGAGTTTTTTGCCATACCTGAGCTAACTTGGTGTATTGGTCTTGTAGTGTCCAAGTTTCCTCATCTATAGGGTGATGACAATCAGTAGATGGCATACTAATACTGTATACAGATTCATAAGATCAAATAACTTACTCCATGTCTGTCCAGGGGGTGTGACTGAGTTGTAATATATAAGCACCACCACAATGAAGACCCAGCTCAAATCACCATGGAACCGCCGGACCTAAGCTTGAAAGGTCAGTGATGATGTGGGTCCCAACGTGTGTGGGCAGAAGTATAAAAACTTGTGCCTGGGGACTGAGGCCCCATTTGTGTCCCGAGGTCGTGGGATATGTAGAAACCCCTCGTTGACCAAACCCAAAAAAAAATACTCATCTATAGGTTTCATCATAATTATCACCTTAGAACAACTAAATACCCTTAGAAAAATGTATGAGATCAACACAACTACTCTAGACAGTCCCAAACAAAGCGCCTTCTTCCATATATTACTACCAAACTAGCATCATCAATTCTTATAATAGTCTCACGCTCCTAGAAGGTGTAGTTAGACTCCTCCAATCATCCTCCCTTGTTATTGACCTACTTTCATCTCTTCAATTTGTTATAGATGAACTTCACAGTTCACATCAATATCTGTTCTCAAAACTTTTGTGATAAGAGCCTTCCCTCTTGCTTAAAGTCACATTGCTGTAGTATAGTCTTTAAAACAATACCAAATAACCACGCAATTGAAAACCAGAATAAAAACATAAAATCAAAATTTATATATTAAACTTAATTTGAAATCATACACCTCGCTACTAAACAAGAATGACCACGCCAAAGGATTCATGATCGCCTGCAACGTCTTTCATCATTGCCTTGAACTTGTTTTATGACCTATAACTAAGTCCAAACAAATTGAGCAAATTGGATCTTCACCTGACCTATGAGAGATCTACCTTTGTTGTGGTGCCAATCTCGCATTTATATTGCTTTCTAGAACCATTATACTATACCAACTTAGAATCCATTAACTGATTCATTGAGCACCAACCATTTTAATTGTTCACAAGCTACAATTAAAACTAATTGTTCTATTAGATAAGATAAGAAGTGATAGTTTTTAACATCCTTCAAGCTAAAATGGTTTGTCAGACCTACCAAAGTGTGTTTAGTTTCTTATATTATTGGTTCTATGAGTGTAGTTTTACTTTTTAATTGTAAAATAAATTCCCCGAGCTTTGTTTGATTGCCTTGATTTAACATTCATGTACTAGGTTATGACCACAAATATCTATGTAATTGTACCTAGTATCAGTAATTAGGGGGCGGTTTTAAAGGGTGTGTGTTTTATCTTGTACTTCATTTAAGTAAACACCTTACTGATTCAATTTTCCCGAAGTGCCTTTGGATGGTCCCTCTCCCAGTTTCATTGCATGTTCGTGTTTGTAGGTTCTTAGATTTGCAATCCCAAATTTTTTTGAGGTTGCTTAATTTATACAAGTAGATAGGATGCTTTAGTTTGGGCCTGATGATATTTTATAATACCAAAGTTGTTTCCAAAGGTGGTTAGCAAGTTTAGTGTAGATGATTGAATTTAGATTGTTCTAATCTGCCAGATCTTTATAGATATCACAAAGTTTTGTCCATTTATCCAAACCTTTTTTTTAAATTTATATGTTGTACATGGGTTAAACACAATTCTTGAGAAATGAAAGAAAGCCTATCCCATCCTACTTTAGACAGCTTATGTTTGTATCTGTGTTATGACAAGCCTGTACAGGGACTTGTGAATCCAAGCCCGAGAAGCCTTAGCGAGGCTGTAGCCTTCAAATACAGAATCGGGGCCCTGAGTATGATCCAAGGGCAGACTCTTCGAGTCTGCTTTTTTTTTCCAAAAGAGAAATAGAATATCTCAACACAAAAAATAAATAGATAAAGATAAACATAAAAAGGCCACTTAGACCTTAAAACACCCAAATCACCTTTTCAGCACTCATTTCACTTTCCCATTTCACTTTTTCACTCTCATTCTGATTCTTCATTTTTGCTTGAAGAAGCTGACTGTTGACGTGCATGCACTGGATATGCATTAATTACTTTCAATATCACATTATTTAATTACTTCTTGGTGTATAAGAGTGTATGATAGATGTAATTGATTGGTTTTAAATTTAATATGGAATGCATATTAATGAAAATTTATCCCTAAAATTTGCTATTTTTTAATGATTTTTTAAAAGTTCCAAGTTTTCTCACAAAGTCCAAATCTAAGTTAAAAATTGGCTCATTGAGTCTGAATCTCAACACTACGGTTTGCATAACATATATTGTTCTAAGGCTTCACTTCTAATGGGATACATACCAGGCTCCGTGAGCGGAATAGGAGTAGGGTGCATTGCTTATAATTTTGAAGTTATTGATACTATTTTCAGATTTGCTTAATTTTGTTTCCTTTTTTTTAACATATACTTCTGCCCCACGCCTTCCAACCATGGGAGGCAGCTGATGTTACTGGGGTATAGAACAATGCTCTTTTTAACCCAATTCCATAGTATAAGACCTTTACACTTGTTTTCTAAACCATAATAGACCTTCCAACCTGCATAAATTCTTCTTACGACACTAAGATTCCAGCTCAATTTGCAACTGCGATGAGGAGCTACATATTTGTAGGAACGAACTAGCTCGAGTGGTTGGTAATTGAAGGAAATAATGATTTAAGCTATTTCTCTAGATTCGATTGTCATAATTTTGGTTCTATCAGCATTTACCATCAGATCAAACCTGTTGCAAAATGTTAAAGAGAATCTTGATTGTTCTTATAAATTTGTAAGGCATTTAGCATGTAGGACGATATCATCGGCATATAGTAATGGTACAATGCTTCAGTTTCTAAGATTGGTTCCTATGCATCCACATATGTTCCGGAAAAAAACAACCCTGTGTTGTTTTGAGAGCGAAAAGTTTGGATGGAACTAAGTAAGAAAGCCTCTTCATATAATCACCTCTCCTAAACTATTAGGCATATTTTTATAGTTTGTAATGTACTCTTGGTTACTCTTAATGTAGGATCTATGGTATCAATCTGTCTGTATGATATTTTGAGCTCTAGTTACAGAGTCTTTTGAGCCCATGCCAAGCAACTGCATCTCTTTTGAGTAGTGTTATTGGCTTGATCAATTTTAGTATTTGGTTTCAGTTTTGAAGAAAGCTACTAAAGTTGTAATGCATGTGACTCAAGCCTCTTAAGGGAATTGTAATGTCCCCTTTCACGAACTAGGTATTGGGGAGACCCCTAAGTCTATTTTTAATTTCCCGTAGACTTAAGAGGCAAATTAAAGGGAAATAACTTCATAATAGTGTTTTAAATGTTTCCCGAGCGTATTTTTAAGTCACAACTTAAAAGTGGACATTTAAAATATTAATAATAATTGAATGGGGCCAAAAGTGTGTATTAATTATAAGCCCAAGTAGAAAATAGAAAATAAAAGTAATTATTTATTACTTTTTGGAGCAAAGTGGAAATTAGAATTATAAATAATTTTAAATTACTTTTATGGTTTTAAGTGGGAAAGTAATAAGGATGAAAAAAAAGGAAAAGTACATCCATTGTTATCATTCAATTTTCAGAAACCATTGGAGAGCTTGAGCAGCTTCTATTCAATAACCATCATCAGAGGATGAAAACCCTCACATGGAAAAGGTTTGAGGACGAAAACCCTCATACCCAGTAGATGATTTTATTCCGGGATTACATTTGTGCTACTAGTTTTAGAGGATATCCATTTTAGAGGCCCATTCAATGGGGGCATTGCATTTTCAAGTAGGTCGTACCACATTTCTGGCAAGGCATTAGGGTTTATGATCATTTGCTGACCTTGGGCATCAACCTTCTACCTTGGTGTCACCATCTGTCGTCTACCTTTGCTGTGGCGTCACACTTTTTGTTCTTTCCAGCTTGGCAACACACTTTCAGCCACGGCATAGGGTTTGCAGAAGGATTTCAGGGGGTATCTGAGTATAACCAGCAGTGGCGTCACTCTTCCAAGGTCCAGATCGGTTCATGTTTGCATTGTCGTGTTCTTACACTTGCCAGTATTCATTTCCAGACCTGGGTGTCACCATATTCAGCATTGCTGGATTGCCAGTATTCATTGCATGTCACCCATCCGGCCATCCATCACTGCTGTACTTCGTTTTGGTGGACCGTGTGTGGTATTTATTTGTTGAATCCGTTGTTATTGTTGAATTCCATGTTTTGTAAATTTTCAGTTAGGGTTTGATTCAGTCAATTGTAATCAGCTTATTGAATAAAATCTACAGTTTGGTTATTGCCAGTTTTGCATATTTCAGCTTGTATGCTTTCATCCCAATTCAATAAGTGTTTTACGGGAAATCCAAAATGGTTAATATTTATCCAAAAAGGGACATTACAGGAAGAAAGAAGTGACAGTTCAAATCTCTAATGCTATGAAATTCACGAACATAGTTACATAAGTAATAGAGACAACAATGTATATGCTATTTTTTAATGGATACAAAGAGAAATAGCCATCTGGCCTGATGAAAGAAATAGTCTCTCCTCCATTCAGTATGACCTTTATATTAGCAGTTTTGCTGGGCATGCCATGTCCTTTCCCTCCAAGGGCTGCAAAAGGCAATTAAAGGGATCATCAGAAGAATTCAAAAGAACAAATAACATTTAGATTATGATCGCTGAAGATAACTGAAAGCTGAAGCAAGAAGTTTATAACTGTGGCCCTGAAGGTGAAAAGAACATTATTTATAAAGGCTTGAGAAGAAAACACATCAGTGAGAAAAAGAACAATACTAGAGATCGTTTATCTAATTATGTACCTTCTGTTTTCACTCTACCAGTAACTGTATAACCATCCGGGTTCCTGCCAAACATTAATGAAGAAAAACTTAGATTATAGTTTTAACCAATGTGCTGAAGCTAAATAAGCAATTCATTATTGCGAAAAACCCATAAGTAAATCAGTCTCAGAATGATATTGTCAGCCACAAGCATGACAAATAAACACAAATATGTAACTCTACAAACTCCAGGAAGCAAAATCCCAGCAACTAGATGCCTCTACAGCTTTCCAATATTCAATTCAAGCACTAACCAAAAAACTGCTCACAATTGAGTTTTAACAAGAATGCTGAGGCTAGATAATGAACTCATAGTTTCAGCAATCACATAAATGGATCGATCTTAAGTGAAAGTCATTAGTCACAACAATATTCTCAGCCACAAGCCTTAACAACAGACATAAGCATATTGTAACTCTATGAAGACTGAGAAGCAAAAACCCAGTTACCTGATCCTCTAGAACTTTTCAATACTTCAAAGATACAATTGTTTCCATTTTTTTCCATAACTTTGCAAATAACTACAAACCGGCATCTTTTCTAGAAATTTTGCAGCAATGGAACAAGTACAGGGATTGTTTTACCTACTAACCAATCAAAGGAAACCTTCCCTCATTTGTTAACGACATAGAAATTTGCACTTGGTCTGACAGATATAATTGCCTTGGACTCAACTCAAACTAGACAATAGTAGAAAGAATTGTAGTCAATTCAAACATGACCATAGCACCCAGAATGGGACTCAACTAAAACTTGGCAAGGTGAATCCAGTCCAAGCCAAAGAAGGCTTCTCTTCGACTCAGCACCAAACTCAGAAGATGACTCTGAAACAAGAAATAGAAATGGCAGCTTCATTGTGTTTAAAGTTTGTTTTCGATTGTCTATTCAAATTTCCAGTGACTGTTCTTCTATGTTGCCAGAAACGCAACGAGAGAGCCAGGTTGCACGTTAAAATGCGCGAAACGAAAACCGCAACGCGAACAAGCATTTCTGCAGTGCTATTGCATTTCTCTTCACTCGCACAACGTTTCGGACTTCCACGCAACGTTTCCAGATGTGGGCAGGGGGTTTCGAGCATACATTATTTTTTATTTTGTCACAGATTTGCTCCAACAGCAATCCACCTTAATCCCAAGAGTGGCAATGGCTTTTTATTCAAACAGCTGGAATATTAATTGAATTTTCATCTACCATAGCCACAACTACGAGGCATGCCGCATGATTTAAAAATTAGTATTGGAGGGATTAAATATTTCATGATGGCATATATTGATAAAATAATAAGAAATACCAATATTGGAAGCCAAACTTGGAACAAAATTAATGGTACTGACCATTTCTAATTTTCTATGTTGGACTTGCATTTAAAACTAGGCACCACCATGCTATGTGCAACTACATTCCAAGGCAATGTTTTCTTGCGTTGTGGAAAAATTCTTTTCTTGAGCTATACGTCAACCACAATTCCATATCACTGCTCCGATATCACCAACTATCAGTCCATAGGTCCATATATCTTTGAGTGTAACTTTCAAAGAGCCAAGGTGACTATAAATGCACAAGGTAAGGTTTATCATGGTAGATTAGTATATGGTAAAGTAATCATGTAAATACAAAGTGGGGCCAGAAATATATTGATTTATTTGTATAATGTCTCAGAATTTCCCAAAAAAGGACATGGGACTATCAATTACTGTGGCTTTGGCAATCCTAATAGCTTGGCTAGCAATTATCAATATTGTCTTGTGCTTGTATTGTCCCTTTAAGATTGAAATCATATCAGTTATGTGGCTATGCATCATCCTCTCTCAGCATCTGGTTTTGCTTCAAAAATTAAGATATATATATATTGAATTGTCATAAAATTTAATTACTATATTAGCGGTTTTCCACAAAATTTAATTTTCATGCATTTCATTACTATATTATTGGTATTTTATTATTTTTGGTTTATTCTATTTTGGATAAGATTTGCATTTTCTTTCACTATAAAATTATTGAATATATATATTCAATAATTTTATAGTGAAAGAAAATGCGAATCTTATCCAAAATAGAATAAACCAAAAAAAAAAATATATATATATATATATATATACACACGTTTCTTACAAGCAACTTTTTCATGACCGTTTCTCGTCACGTTTTCATTGCGGTTGCCATTTCTTGTTTCTCATTTCTGGCTACATAGCCGTTCTTTATCTCCATTCAGAAATATTGGTAGTGGAGCACAAGATTTAAGGTACCATGGGAACCATTCAATCTGCAAGGATCTCCAAATTTCTTAATCTGTAAGGATCTCCAAATTTATCTCGGCATTATTTGTTGAGTAAGGACCTGGTCCCATGGAGGAAACTACTGCTCCAATTGGCTCCATAAAAAAATAGCCAGTGCCACTGCAAGGAAAAAGGGAACCTTGGCCTTGAAATTCAGAGCGAGCATCATCTTCCATGGACAATTCAAGCGGATCTGGGAGGAGGGGGCCGAATATTTTCTGCAGCGGCTGAAGCTTTGTTTTAACTTCTACCAAATGGAAATTTATGTCTAGTGATGTAATTTTATCAAAAAAGCATCTGATTTTATCAAAAAAGTATCTGCTTTCTGAAAGGCTTTCCTATATTTTCTGAGCAGTGAATGGTTAGGAAAATTTAAATATTGCATGGAATCATATTGGATGCTAAAAGTCCTTAAATTCCCTCACCAGAAGCGACACAGAAAGCCACTTGGTGTAAATATTGGAAGTTCTCTCTCTACTTAAGAAGTAAAGCAAAATATCACTTTTACCCACTGTATTGCCCCATTTATTTCCTCAAAATATGGTAACCATATGTGAATAATCAAATCAGCATCAACCAAACTATAACTACTCAACCCATGGATTTTCATCCTAGAGATCACAACAACCATGATAACGGCAGAAAAATAAAACCATAATTTCCAAAATCCGATTTTATAAAACAAAGATCGCGCATGTCCGATAAGAATTCTAATGTATAGAGCGGTATTCATAAGGTCTGATTTTAATTCAAATTTATACCCTGCTTTTAACTCTGTAAATAACCTAAATCAAAGTACCGGATAATATAAGATCATTTATTACAGACTCGACCACGGTATCTGAGCAATAAATTCCAATTCAAAATAATAACAAACAAAATATCAAAAAGAAATTTTTAAAAAGATCCAAACCTGGTTGGCAAAATAACAGCAGCTGCAGAAGAGTTCAACAGAGAGGAAATGAAAGCAAGGATAATTATACAGAGGGTTTTGTTGTCCTTCATCATCTTTGAGGGAATTGTTTTCCCAGGGTTTGTCGTGTGAATCGATCCGTGGACGACCTCCAAACCCAGCTCTGTACAATTACCTGCTCGTTGCCATCGAATTGGCTTGGATTTTATTCTTCGATTCGGAGAACTCCTATTACACATACGACGACTTCTATATACGGAAAGTGGGGTTCAATATTTTGAGCCGCCCGAGTAAAACATATTGTCTGTATGGTGGGGTTCCGACCTCATTTTCTAGACGAATAGTTGAGGAATTGGTGTAATCGGTGGTTTCATATTTATTTTTTTTTATTAAACTTATTTGATTTTATAATAATTGGATTAAGTTAAAAATAAATTTATAGATAAGATGATAGATTTTTTATTGAATGTGAAATTTAAGATAGGTATTTTGATTTCGATACATTTCGACATTTTTTAGACAGAGATTTTTAAGGTATGTGTATTAGTAGTTGTATTATTCTCAATCTCGATCTATCCATTATTTTTACAGTTAGATATATTGTTATTCGAATTCAAAAAGGTGTTGCATGATAGTGATCTTTGAATCTAAATGAGGGTTTTAGTTTTATGACGATAATCATGACTTTTAACATTGTTTAGAATTATTTGGTTGAAGGCCATGTCAAAATGTATCTCTTGGTTTATTAGAGATTGATAAAATGGCAATTTGGAACACTTACTATGAAAAATCAAGGTTCAACCCCAGTGGGCAGCCTCTAATCCCTTCTCCACAAGAGACGGTGAAATACCTATTAATATGAGGGGTAAGAGGTTCCTAGCTCAATTCAAAAATAAAATATACCATTCAACTATACACTCCCCATGGGTTCATAGCTCAATTCTATATATATCATTTAACTACGCAATCTAATTTGTCTTTAAGTGAAATATATCATCGGACTTGCTTTTAAAATTAGGACTAAAAACTTTTGTGACAATAAATAAGATTTATTCGCTTGCTTTGTTGATTTCTTAAAAGCCTTCGACACTATCCCAAGGGAACTATGTTAGAATGTACATATGACAAACATAAGAAGAATTGTAACATATAGGTTGTACAAGCAAGTCATTGTCGAACTTAAAACATGTCATGGTTGGTATGAGGGAAGTAATTGTAGCAAAACAAGGTTTTCCTTTATCCCTTACTCTCATTGGAATTTATAATTTGTTTGGAAAATTGGAAGAGGTATGGTGCATAGGTATCAACCTTCGTATCTACACCATTGTACTTCCACTATATGTTGATGATATTGTCTTCCTTGTCAAACACTTTATTGACCTAAAAAAACTATTAAGTTGGGATTTAAAAGGATAACCCATCTTAACCAATCATAGTGATATGTTGGATTGGGTTAGGGGTTTTTGTTTTAAGATGATAATGACAACTTTTAAAATCATTTAGATTAAATTAGATGTAGGCCATGTCGAAAGGTATCGTTTAGTTTATTGGGATTTAGTGGAATGGTAGGTTGAGGCAGTTGTTACTAAGAGACCAAAGTTCAAACCCAATGGATAGCACTCAAAAGTCATCTCTTCATGAGGGGACCCCATTGGGGTGACGGGCAGGTGTGCCTAACTCAATTTTTAAAAAAATAGTATAGCAGTCAATTAAATAATCTATTTTGTCTGAGTGGAATGTATCGTTGGATTGCTCTTAAGAGTATGGTTAAAAATCCTTGTTATAATAAAATAAGATTTGTTTACTTGCTTCAAGTTGATTTCTGAAAAGCCTTAAACATTATCCCCAAGGGAACTATGTTATAATGTATGACATATATAAGAAGAATTCCATCATATAAATTATATGAACAAATCATTGCCAAACTTGAAACAAGTTAGGTTTGGCTAGAGCAAACTAAAAACTATTTGGAAGAGGTCAAATGCACGGGTACCAACTTCCACATATACACCATCACACTTCTATTATACGTTGATGATATTTTTCTCTTTGTAAAACACCTTATTAACCTAGAAAAGTAATCAGGTTTTCTTCAAATATTTTTCAACTAACTTGGTTTGTATGTTATGTATAAATGGATCCAAGGTAAAATGCAACGCAAATACACAAACATTTAACTAGGCCTCAAACAGGTGTAAAACAGTAAATCAAACCTAATTAAATCGTTCTACCACTAGAGAATTAGAGGCACATGCAAATTTTTTATAAAAGTATTTTACATATTATGAGATCAAGTGATAATTGTCAATATTTGACAATGAAAATAGCCCTTGACAATGAAAATAAGATGACCCTAAAAACTTGTGACAATAGAAAAATGATGTGCAATCCATCAAGTTCCAATCATGGAAATGTCAAGACCATCAAGTTTCATTCCCAGCAAAAGTCAAGTAGGTGAAATATATTTTGATGGCTATGTTTGTTTGATCTAGGACTCCAAAAACCTCGTTTAGTTTTCCATGCTTTCATTCATATCATTAGGCAAATGAACTTCAACTTTCCCTAATTGAGTAGATATATATGAAAATCATAAGGAAAACAACATGGGTTTTGGGACCTATGTTATACTATGGAATAATTCAGTTATATTTATATTTGTTAGGCTCTCAATGATATACAATATCAAAAATAACACACCAATAATTGTATTAATTTATCACCCAAGAAAATTGGTGCAATTTACTATGTCACTAACATGAACTTCCATGCTTCAATGAATGCTCTAATGATTATTTTTACATCATTACACCACCCCCTAAAATCTCTCCTAAAATTAGTAACTTAATAACATTGATTAGTTTATTTAATTAGTGATTAAGTACATTGTAGCATACAGGTCTTTCTTCCATAGTAAAGTTAGCCAAAAAAAATGTCAAAGTCATGCGCTTAAAAGAATTATGTGATCACTAATGTTGATTGTAAGTGATATGTGGTTAACCTTAGTGAAAATACTGAGACAAACCTATTGTGGTTAATCTATTCCCCCAAAAAACTCATTTTTAATTTTAACACTACAAAGGACAAAACCCTCAGCTGAGCAATTTTTGAAAATATTTTTTATTGTAATCAGCTAAAAATATTTTTATCTACACAATCTTTATCATTTTTAATGGCCCACGCATGCCCCTGCTTACCCAACTACCATTTTAATGCCTCTATGTTTTCGATTAAGTAATGTTTTCACAATTTTGTTTATTTAGTCAGTTTGTGGATTAAATTTTTAGAATATTATATTATTTTTAAAGGCTTGCCTTTATCTTTGTTGATTTAAAACCATCTTCAAGAATTTGTGGCTTATTGTTTGTTATCATAATTATATTAATCTAAACTTATAAATGTTATGTTTTTATGTTAAGTTTAGGTTTAATTATGTTAATTTCATTTAGGATGTGGTATGTTGCATCAAGTTTTTTTAATTATGTATTGTGTTGTTCAAATTTATTCAAGGGTTTGTGAAACTAATATATATTTGTGTTTTATCCTCAATTAGGGTTGGTTTGTGTAGTAGATACAACTAGAGACTTGTGGTTATTTGTTGTTGTAAAGCGACCATGTATAAATAATAAAAATGATTGAAGCTTTGAATAATAGATTCATCTTTTTGTTAATGTCTAGGAAGTGCAATGTGAATGTTTTTACAAACAAGAAGTTTCACAATGGAAATAAAATCTCAATTGAGGTTATATGTATACATGTTCCAAACTTGTAGTATAAGGGCAACAAAAATCACATTTCAATTTTTTCTATAATACATTTAAATGTGATTTCATTATAATACATTTGTCTTGTATTTTGTTTATTCTCACAACATCTCTAAGGAGATTATGCACTTTACTTGATTTGTATACTTCGATTTATTTTGTATGTTATTTATTCTCATGATTTCTCTAAGGAGATTATGCACTTTACTTCAATTTGTATACTTATTTTAAAATATTTTTTGAGGGATGCCTAGCCATTTTGTTTTTATTTTTGCTATAGTTTTTAAGTGGCAAAAGTTAATCTTTTTAAATTTATTCCATCAACTTCACCATCTGAAGTATTGGTGATCAAACCCATAATTTTAATGAATAGGAGGGAACATTAAGTTCTCTAACAATCTATTCTCACCACTCTCTTTTAACCATGCTACAAATAGAAGTAGATTACATACTTTCCTCACTTTTGGATTTGTAACACCAAGGGGGGCTTTCCATATAAAGTTCTTCTATGTCTATAACACCCATCATACATGGATCGTGAATGAGGCCCACTATGCTTAATTTGAATAATTATCTATCACTAAAAACCTTAGACACCCATTCTCATACAGTCTAAATCAAAACTATACTAGAGGAAGAAATGTCTTTTCAGATCTACACTCTTTATTATTCTACCCTATACATCTCACTCATTATCTCAATAAGAGTTCCATTTCAAGCTCAAAAAGAATTTTTTTGTTCGCCATTTTTCTCTTTCATTCAAAATTACCATACCAAAGAACATACATAAATAGTGGGATAACAAATAAGTTTTCATATTTCACAAAAGATGCATGTGTACCCATATGTACAAACTTGTTGGCAAAGTGGACAAGAGCATAACATATTTGACTCGTGAAATCTTACACTCTACCAAAAAAATAGATAAAAGACTTGATCTCACACTTTAAATTATCCCAACTAAGGGGCATTCCCTAGAAACTATTCTAAAAACCCCATAAAACATATATGATCAACATAGCTTGATAATACGTAGATTTGCACATTAATCACACACATTTTATTTATAGAAATTATCACTATCAGTGCTCTAAATTCCCACTAAATGAATTACTTCAGATTTAAATAACAGGATAATAGTTCATGCATTAAACACATCACTTGACCAACACACATTATTCATAATACACCCATGACTTTGCCTTGCATTGTGTTGGGTGAATATTTTGTCAGTTAGCTGTCTGATTGAGCAAAATAGGTCTTATCATCCACAACAAAGGAGATTGGTCAGCCTTGTGTACAGGTTTACTACATTAGAGGTGGACAAATCTCTCCTCTCATCAAGGGGAGGTTCCCTATAAATACGCAGGAGCTATATACTATAAATATATGCAGAAAATAACACTCAGGGGTAGGATACACCATCCATCTCTCTTCCTTTAGAGATGATGTTAACAAACAAAGGAGAAAATCTTGGTGAAAACACTGAAGGCACTTCTCTTCTTTCAAAAGTGTTATTTCAGGAAATAGCAGGAGTTCTTTCAGGTAGTGACAAGAAACTAGCAACACAGGCGCAGTAACCAGCAGGATGAAACATAACACAAAGTTTCCACCTCAACTACCTAAAGAGTATAACACAAAGGATAATGGGGGCACAAAGTCATCCCAAAATCCTCAACACAAAAAGAAACTAAAAACACACACTGAAAATAATTATGAAAACACAAAGTCTTCCCCACAATTGATTTTAGGACACCTTCTTGATTACTTTCACTAGTTCTACTTGCCAAATTAAATAAACAAGAACACATTCAAAAGACAGACATAAGAACAATCTTCTGAAATGATACAAGCTATGACAGCACAAAGTCTGCAAACAACTTGCTTTCTCATTCAGATAAAATGATATGAACAAATAACCTGAGCTCAAAGTCTCAGTGTTCTTCTTTCAATTGGTCAAAGTTTCGCTTCTGGTAAAGGGAAGATCTCCTTTGCATAAAATAGGATTTTACAATATATAGTAGCCAAGAAAGACTTGGCACTTTTTTCATAGAACGGCCCATGTTGTGCATTCAATGCCTTGAATGCATTTCCAGGTTTGTCAAAGGACTGCGTTGAAAATATGGCGGTTGTCTTAACTATGGCATGTCATTTCATCTCATATGTCTTCTCCTGAGCTTGGATCATCTGGTATGTCCCCTCTGACATCTGCACAACTATCCATTTTGTCTTTGCTCCAAAGGAGACCAACAGGCCACGCCTTCAATGTTTGCAAGCTCAAAAATCTACTTTACAGACTGTTCCAGCTACCGAAATAACTTCTACGTAGATATTTTCCTCTTTGTCTCTTCCTGCTGCAATTTGAGCTCTCAGGCTATCTTTTCAGTCAGTCACTTGGTTCTTCCTTTAAGTTTTACACTTTATTTTGAATTTCAACGGATATTCCCTTACTTTAAATTTGACATCTGTGGGGCTGTCAATGGTCACTATCTGCTTGAACCATGTTGAACCTTAAACCTTTGAACACATTGAAAGTACATTGGTTCATTGGTTCATCAGTTCATTTTGTCTCTTTTGTTCCATCGCTTCCTGGTTCAATCGCTTTCTCACTCCTTGGTTGAACCATCTGTTGAACCACCTATTTGTTGCTTCTTTCCTTGACTTAGGCCGCCTTTGAACCTTTAAACCCATGAACCATTTAACTTTGAACTCTTTCGGTTCAAGGTTCAATCGGTTCATTGGTTCATCCTTTGTCTGTCACTTCCCATTTCTTTCTAAGCTCTTTGATCTTCATCGCACTGGTTGAACCTTTGAACCTGTGAACTTGTTGAACCCTTTGTTTCAAGGTTCAATGGTTCAATCGGTTCATTCTTTTTATTTGGCTAAGTCCTGATCTTTTTGAACCAAATGTGTTGAACCATTTGGTCGTTGAACCTGTTGAACCATTGAACCCGTTGAACCTTTGAACCAAAGTGGTTCAATGGTTTAAGCCTTCTTCTCTTTGATGATACGTGTTTTGAAGCTGTTGAACCTTGAAGAGGTTAAACTTTGAACCTTGACAAATGCACTTAACTCTTGCTGATAACATTGAACCTTGAACCCATTGAACCCTTGAACCTTTTTGGTTCAAGGTTCAATGATTCAATGGTTTAATGGTTGCTTAGAAGTTTGCCGATGGACATTTTTGGTTGAACCAAGGCGTTGAACCTGTCTTGAAATTGCCTAAGTGTTGAGAGCTTATTTCTTTCCTACGGAGTCCGTAGAAATGAGCCTGCCTGAAGAGTCCATAGAAATGAACCTGCAGAGTCCGTAGATTCAAGCCTGCAAAGTCCGTAGATTCAAGCCTGTAGAGTCTGTAGATTTCTGAAAAAGATTTGAAAAATGAAGAACTTGAATGCTCAGAACAATTTTTGAAAAGGGGAGAGAGGATTTTGGTCTGTTGAACCAAAATAGTTCATAGGTTGTCCCAAAAATGAGTGATATTTTTGGGGGACAACACATTGTATGAATTTTAATAGTCCATTTCAAAAAAATTCAAGAAACATAAAAATAACAATTAAAAAAATATTCTTCTTTTAAAATCATTTTTTAGAGTGTGAGGTAAAAAAAATTTAATGAAAATTTTATCTAATTACTTTGACGAGTGCCTTATCTATTGGGCCAACATATAATTGATTTATTCATAACAAGGCTTATATGTTCCTACATAAAGGTGCACACACAATGGAAAAAAATTAACACGACATACACTAAATAGTCTATTTTCATAGTTGATTCAAAATTGTATAGGAACCTATCATACAATGAAAATCAAACATATATCAAAGAATTATTGAAACCCGTCCATAACCTATAACACAACATGACTATAAGGATATTATAATCTTTCTAAGAGCATTCATACACTTCCTACTCTAGTTGAATGACCAAAAATTTATGAAATGTAATATGTAATAAGAGACAAAGAGCATCAATCTTTGTACATTAATTATTTCATTTTAACTCCATTGTTTCTAGTGCATCTAACGCATAATCTCCTACGTAAGTTAGAACATGAAGCCATTAAGATGTGTCTTTCTAGAGAGAATTAATGCATAAATGCAACATGTGCACCAACACTAAACTAAATTAGGAGTACTATGGGGCCATGACAAGAGAAAAGTTTATGCTCCGTTTGAATCCTTGAATGAACATAGAGGGGAAAAAGAAAGGGTATGGGAATATTATATTGGACCAACCCAATGTCGATCAAAACATGGGAGGCAACATTTATTGATGACTACCCAACCCTTTTTCCTATACCACTAAATCCAAAAACCATTAGAATAAGGCTTTGGTTCTTTCTTGAGGCCAAGGAAAAATGTGAATACAGACCTTTTTATCCCACCTAGCCTAGTTAATTTGTATTATTGGAGAGTCGTATGTTAGTTTGGAATATCACAAGTGGAGCCCAAAAATAGAAGTTGGGTCCACCAAATTCTTTTCCTTTTAGACAAAAAATAAGAACATATTTCAATCTAGTTAGAAAGGGCATATATTTATATAACTCATGGGATAAGAATGCATCTCCCAACCACTAAAAATTTAGGTAAGTAGTCGTAAAAATACCTATCCCATTTTAGGGTCAAGAGCTCAGCATTACATCGATTGAACATTGGTTGTTTACCACTTTTTTTTGTGGTACAATAAATAATTGATATGTTCAGTTGACTGTAGTAATTATTTATGGGGGAGCATTTTTGGGCCTCCCACAAGAAGGATAGCACTGGCCACTTTGGAACCGACATGCATGGGAGACATGCCAATATCTATAAAATCCATGCCCAATCATATCCAGTAACATCAAACGCACCTCAACCAATCAAGGTGATGTCATGATATTAAGACGTAATGTCACAATCTTATGAGGTGATGACATGATCATTTTAAGTAATCCCATGAATAAAATGTTGTGCACCTAAACACAACAAATATTTATGTGTGTGTATGTGTGTGAGTGAGTGTGTGTGCACACATGTGTGTGCTTAGTTATCATTATTCATATTATGTTATATTTTTGGTGCCTAAAGTTAGTGAAAAGTTAGGTTATTAGTTAAACATAAGTTAATTAGGGTTCTTAATGGTTCAATACAAAAGGGAGAAAAACCCTAAAGAATGTATCTTTTTACAATATCAACTTAATGCAAGAGATAACTGCCATTGTGTAAGAGCTCTTTTGTTACACTCAGATTTGTAGCTACAATCCACCCTTAGGGAAATAGGTGCTCCCATGTTTTATTTTTATTAACATTTTAATTTATATGTTGTATCTCCATTTTTTATTTGGAACATAACAAGTGGTATCAAAACTTTAGTCAAATTGTTTTCTTTACAACCACTACCAAAAATGTTGAGGGGAGTTTACCCAAGAAAAAAATCAAATTTTGTGATTAAAGAGGAGATGAAGGGGTTATTTGATAAGTTCTTTAAGGAGGTTCGAGAAGAGATTTGTTCATCAGGAAAACATCCAGATTGGCAATTTGATGAAGAGGAGGATGAAACCATTTGGGGAAAACTAGATTTAGATCCACCAGATGAGGAAGAGGAAGAGCAAGGAGATAATGAGAAAGATAAAGGAAGATCACATCACCCTTATTTTAACCTACAAATGAAGATCCCACATTATGATTTCAAAGGTAAGATAGAGGCCCATACATGGTTGAGCAATCTTAAATTGGCCTTTAGGGTACAAAAGATAAAGACTCGAGAGGATACATTGAATGTGTCTCTCCAACATTAGACGGTGTTGCCCATACTTGGGGATAGAGATGGGTTTAGACAAATCTATAGGGAGACTTTTTATCAAAGCTCTAAATAAAAGCGCTGACCATAATTGGGATGAATCGTATGATACCCAGTTGATGCACCTATTTTAGAAATATATGTTTTTGGAGGCTTATACAAAAAAAATTCAAATTTTGGAGTCCAAAGCCAAACTTTATTCTAAGATGGTGTGGAAGATCTATATTTCCAACATGTGATTCGATGAATATTTTCTTCCATATTTTCTACTTATCAATATTTTAAGCTATATTTTGGAGTTCTATTTTTTTGTTTTTATTTAGAATGTAACAAGTGGTATAAGAGGTTTAGTCAAATTTTTTATTTGTAGCCACTATTAAAATGCCTTGGGGAATTTACCCAAGAAAAAACTCAATTATTTTTATCAAAGACGAGATGGAGTTATTTGATTATTTATATAATGAAGTTCGAAAATAGATTTGCTCATTAAGAAAATGGACAAATTAGCCATCTAATGAAGAGGGGGATGAAACCATTTGCGGAAAGCTCGACTTGGATCCACCAAATGTGGAAGAGGAAGAACAAAGAGACGAGGAAAAAGATAAAGGGATATTGCATCACCCTTATTTTAACCTACAAATGAAAATCCCATAGTATTATTTTAGAGGTAAGATGGAATCGCATGCATGGTTGAGCAAGCTTAAACTTGCCTTTAGGGTACAAAAGATAAAGACTCAAGAAGATAACTTGAATGTGTCTCTACAACATTTGGATAGTGTTGCCCATACATAGGGGGAGAGATGGGTTTCCATAAATCTAGAGGGGTACTTTTGAGACTTTTCCAAACCTCTAAATAAAAGTGTTGACCATAATTGGGATGAACCATATCATAGCCTATTGAAGCACTTGTTTTATAAAGATATGTTTGTGGAGGCTTATACATATTTTTTTCAAGTATTAGAGTCCAAGGCCAAGTTTTCTTTGAAGCTAGTGCAAAAGATCTATATTTTCAACCTATAGGTCGATATCGACAAGATCAAAAATGCAAAGATGAAGACAAACATGTTATAAAATGTGCCCAAAATAAAAGGGAAGCATTGGGAGTTTTTTTGTTAAAAATCCCTCATTCTTAGTCTTGTAATATGTCAAGTCATGATATATGATAGGTTAATTAAAAATTTCATGTACTAGGTATAGGTCTTGGGTATCATTCTCCTAATGTAATTTTTTTCACTTTTGGAGTTTGACTAGCTATATAACATATATTTAAGTGTACGTGCATGTGTGTGTGCACGTTATTTTAGAATTATTTATATTATGTTATATTTTATATGCCTGGATTTGGTGAAGTTTTAGGCTATGGGTTAAGCATGGGTTATTGCGGGTTTTCAATGGTTCAATACAAAAGAGAGAAAAACCCTAAATAATGTGTATTTTACAATTTCCACTGAATGCAAGAGATAGTTTCCATTCTGTGAGAGTTTTTTTGTTAAAGTTGGATTTACAGGTGCAATCCACCCTTAGGGAAGCAAGTAATTCCATTTTTTATGTTTATCAACATTTTAATCTATATTTTGTAGTTTCATTTTATGTTGTTATTCATAACGTAACATAAAACCTAAGTATTTTCAGGGGTTGCTCCAGATAAAACCATGATCATTGGTAGTCGATCATGTAGTCTCTCACGAATCATGCAAAACTGCTAACTCCACAAACACAAATTTTTACTTACAATAATGACATCTATAAAATAAATAATGTCACCATGTGGTAGACACTTATATGCATATTTTGGGTTGGTTTTATTCTACTACTCAGGCGAGCATGGTGATGACCATTCATTGATTTCATAAAGATTTCTCTGAAATACTTCATTGATTTGTGGATTTAAAATTTTTACATGTTAAGACCATATAATGTAATGTTGGACATAAATCTTAAATATGATGAATGTGGACCATTGATTTTATGTCACTCTATTTCTCTTATTCATGGTGATGACCATTGATTTTCTAGGAGATTTGATCAGAACCGTTCATTGTTTACAAAATCATTTCTTTGAGATTCTTCACCATGTGGACCATATATGTAAATATGGTCACTACATGGTTGGTATGTATAAAATGAGGTTGTCATGTGGTAGAGATTGATATGCTTATTGTATTGAAAATGTTGCTCTCTTTTGCAAATAGGTAGTCTTCCACAATAAATAAAGGATATTTCCTTCATCCAATTGAGGATATCCCACAATCGTTCAAGGCTATCCAATTATCATTCAAGGATATCCCATGATCATTTTAAAATATATTGTTATCAAATGACATGGTTCCATGATAAATTATGGAAATCCATGATCTTTTGAGGATATATCATAATGCATTAAGGAGGTACCATGATCAGTCAAGGCATTCCCACGATGTTTTGAGAATATTGCATAATATTTTAATGGGATAAAACCATAATCATTAGTGGTTGTCCAATTGGCCTAAGATCTCTAGGTAGCACTTGGCACACAAACTTAGCTCTTTTACTTATGAGAACATGGTCATTTATAAAAAAATATCACCACATGGCAAACATTGATAAGTTTTTTTTTAGGGGGTTATTCTCTAATGTGGATGGGTAATCCTCCATGGGAAATGACATGATATTTTGATGAGATATCAATCCAAGGATCAATTTTGAAGTTACCAATGCCCTTCAAATGCTTCCAAACTCATAATAGAATGCTAGGAAAAATGTTACACTTCCAAAAAAAATTTAAAATGTAAACTTGTTCATCAACTCTAAAAAGTAGCTAGATAATTTTTATTTTCATAAAAGGGTGAAGTATTAAACCACATTTCCTTGACCAATTGGACTAATTTTGATGTGAAGTTAATTTCCCATTTAATGGTTCAAAAATCATGATAAAAATAAATAATCACACCCACCAATATAAATACCCCTTTTTAACTTCAATTAATCACTAATTTTCTACCTAGTATACTAATGTAATTCAAGAATCATGTCAATGATAAAATAGCAAAGTTCCTTGAGCAACTTGATCTATGAGTTAATCAATATGTGGGGTAGTTTACACTTATTTAAAAAATATGGTCAAACTCTATCCTATAAGTTATCTAAAGCATCTATAGATTCCTCCTCTAATCCTCCTCTCGTATTGTGGCTAAAGGGATGTATGCTACTTTAAAGCCCGTGTTGCAATAAAATAAAAGGATTATTTGTTATTATTTTATAGATAGATTACCACATGTTTTTATAGATTAGATTGAACTTATCTTTCATACACTTAAATTTTATAGTTTGAATTATATATATATATATATATATATATGTATATATATATATATATGTATATATGTATATATGTATATATGTATATATATATATATATACATATATATATATATATATACATATATACATATATATACATATATATATATATATATATATATATATATATATACACACACACATATACATATACATACATATACATATACATATATACATATATATATACACATATACATATACATATATATATATATATACACATATATATATATATATATATATACATACATATATATCCAGACTAATGAATTTAGCTGATCAAAAGGAACAGATAGCCATGATACCAATAGAGAGGCGTACAGAAACAGAGATTCAGCCATTGAATCTGAATATTACTGAAGCTGGTATCCTAGACTGGAAATCAGTTGAGAACATAGAAAAAGAAGAAATCTTTAAGCCAATTATAACTCCTGTAACTATGAAAGCTCCTGAGTTAAAGATTGATCCTGCATTCAGAATAGGCATGGTCAAAATAGATGACCCAGAAAAGGCAAGTTTCTTTTCTAATGGAGAAAGCTCTAAGCAACCATTAGAAGGTCAAATCAGAACTCTGGGATTACAACCTTTCTTCTGGCAATTCAATTGTGAACCACCTGCCAAAAGAAAAGAAATGTGTCATGCTATGCTTTCATGGGCCAGTGTACAAATGTTTGGTTTGAAGAAAGATGCTAAAACAGTAGTAAATCAGATAATAAATGGTTTCATAGGCAATATCAAAGAATGGTGGGATGCTGGACATACTTTATATAAAGAAGCAATAGTAAATCATGCAGAACCAGTCCCTTGTCTTTGTCAAGCCATATATAATGAATTTGTTGGAGCCATAGAAGATGAAAGAGAATCAAATAGATCTAAATTCCTAAGAGCTCAGTGTTGTGACATGTCTAGAATTGAAGAATATATGTGTTTAATGGAAAATTTATTATATGGAGCTGGTGAGATGTTCAATCCAGCATATAAAGTTAGATATGTTGAATCATTTCCAAAATACTTTGCAGAAAAGTATAAGAATGCTATGGGAGCACAATTTTCTAATATGTCATTTGGTAGAATTAATCAGTATATAAGGAAAACCAATCAAAAATTATGTGATGAGAGAAAGGCACATAAAGAGACTCTACAATTCCATAAACAGCTTGGAATTAAATTCTGCAATTCTCTAGAAGATAACTATGGATGTTATAGCAATCCTCAGAAATATAGAAAACAGAGATATAAGCAGAAATATAAACAGAAAGGTGAATGTCAATGTCAGAAATGGTCTCCTAGTAAGCCTAGATTTAAGAGGAGAAAATTCTTTCAGAAAAAAGTGTTCAGAAAAAAGAAACACGGGTTTCAAAAAGCCCCTGTGAAATGTTTCCTGTGTCAAGGAAATCATTATGCAAATAAATGCCCTCAGAGAAAGAGTAATTCAAAAAAGATTAATTTTATTCAGAGTCATGATCTCAATGAAGATGAATATGTGTTAATTCCTGCTGATGATGCAGAATATGAATCTGATTTAGAATTCACTGATGATGAATCAGAAGCAGAAAATGTGATCAATATGAATAAAGAAATTAGTTCTGATTCAGAAGAATTATCTGAATATGATTCAGAAATAGACTTTCAGATCAATATGAATAGTATGGAATACTCATCAAATCAGTTTTCTGATAGTCTTAGTCTTTCTCAGCAGTTGACATAGTTAAGGCAGAAATATGATAATTTGCCTCCTTACATGATGTCTGAAAAAATGTTCTTACAATCTCAGATCCAAGAGACTGAGAAAAAATATTTACAGCAATTAGAATATCTTCAAAATCAAAAGAATTCTTTATCTTCACAATTTGCTCAGCAAAAGATTACTAAGGGAAAAGAAATTGTTAGCTCTTCTGTTTCAGATTATCAAAGGAAAGAATGGCGGACAAAGCGTATTAAGACGCTCCAGCTTTTCTTGAAAAAGGCCCAGACAAAGCTCGAAGCCCTGCTAAGAGAAGAAGCTGAAGAAGAAGATGAAGAACAAAAGTTTGAAGAAGAAATGTGTAAAGTTGCTGATCAAGTAGAAGCTGAATATGCTGCTTCTAGAATGAACATGGACAATAACATTCATCAAATCACTGTCCATGAAACAAACAATCCAGTCTGCGAGGTAAGCATAAAATGGAAAGGATTTCAAGCTTATGCTCTTGATGTAATGCTTGATACTGGTGCAGATGCTTCTCTTGCTAGATTTCATGCTATCCCTACAGATAAGTGGATTCCTGATTTTGTGAGATTAACCTTTAACACTAAGACAGTTATATCAGAATACTCAGCCCATGTTCCTGTTGTCTTAGGAGGAACAGTATTTCAGTTTAAGGTTATACATCATGAAATTCCACTGTTTGATATGATATTTGGTGCAGATAATTTGTCATGTTTCTATCCTATCACCATTAATAAGCATGAAGTTGTCTTGGCAGAAAAATATTCTCTCTACAAGAAGCATAGGTATGAGTGTAAAATACCTTTGAAATCCAAAGTTCAGAAAGAAGTAAATAATGAATGATTTGTGAAACAAATCAGTTGTTGTAAAACTGATATTGATCCTGTGCTTGAAAAGATTAAGCGAGATTGTTGTTCTGATAATCCTCTTGCTTTTCAGCATAGAAAAATTCATATTTGTAATATAGATCTGCAGATGACTACAGATAAGAATGGAAGGATTGTTGACCCTAAATTCAAAGCTCATCATTCAGGTATGTCTCCTTCACTGCGAGAAGAATGTTTTCAAGAAATTAAGCAGTTAAAGGAACAAGGTTTAATCAGAGATTCACAAAGCCCTTGGGGATGTGAAGTCTTTTATGTAAATAAAAGGAGTGAGCAAATTAGAGGAAAAAAGAGATTGGTAATAAATTATATTCCTCTCAATAAGTATGTTATTCCAGTTCAACACCCTATTCCTTCAAAAGATGAAATTTTGCAGAGATTGTCTGGTAGTAAGGTATACAGTAAATTTGATTTGAAGTCTGGTTTCTGGCAGATACAGGTAGCAGAAAAAGATAAGTTTAAAACTGCATTTATTACTCCTTTCGATCAGTATGAATGGAACGTACTTCCATTTGGTTTGAAAACTGCTCCTAGTATTTTTCAGAAAATGATGAATGATATATTTGCTGAATACAGTCAGTTTATTATTGTATATATTGATGACATCTTAGTTTTCAGTAAGTCGCCTAAAGATCATATAAAGCATTTGAAACAATTTTATCAGATTATCTTTGAAAATGGATTAGTCTTGTCAGAAAGGAAAATGGTAGTCTTTAAAGATGAGATTGATTTTCTTGGAGTTACTATAAGATCAGGAAATGTTAGTGTACAGTCTCATGTGTTGCAGAATATACAGAATTTTCCTGATGAGATTATTGATAAAACAATGTTACAAAGATTTTTAGGTTGTATAAATTACATTGCTGGACAGTATTTTCATGTCGCTCAAGATAGAATTTTGCTTAATAAGAGATTGTCAAAGAATCCTCCTGTTTGGTCTGATGAGATGACTGCAGCTGTTAAAAGAATTAAACAGAAGTGTGCTAACCTGCCTGTTTTACAGTTGCCTGGAAAAGGACAGAAGATTATTGAGACAGACGCCTCAGATGAGTATTGGGGTGCAGTTTTAAAAGAAAAGTCTGATGATGGAAATGAGAAACCTTGCAGGTATGCCTCTGGATCATTTCAGAAAGCACAGTTGAATTACCATTCAACTCATAAAGAAATTTTAGCAGTTATAAAAGCAATTCAAGCTTTTATGTTCTTTATTAGATCTGAACATTTCATTGTTCGATCAGATTTGAAAAATTTTATGAGTATTTTAAATTCAGCTGACAACTTAAAGAAAGGATCTGTTAGCAGATTAATCAGGTGGGCAACATATCTTTCAAATTTTGATTTTACAGTTGAGCACATTCCAGGTTCAAAAAATTCTTTAGCTGATTATTTGACAAGAGAATTTCAGTCAAAAAATATAATGACTGTAACAGAGGTTAGAGATGAATTCCACAGTCATATATGGCGTTCAAGGCCACTAGTACAGACTCAACTTCAGAATGAGATAAGGAAGTTAAAGGTAGAATCCTATGAAGCTTCTGATATTCTGAATTCTCAGAATATAGCATGGAGTACACATTATGCAGCAATAGAAGGACAAAACAGTGTTCATACAACACTGTTAAACAGAAACTACTCTATAAGTATGGATCCTGATACAGATTATGGTAAGATGTTGAAACAGATGGTTTACAGGATGGGAACAACTTTCACTTTCAAATGGTCGACTTTTTGGCCTAAGTTCAATCCCAGCCGTGAGAACTATTGGGAATGTGGAGATATCCCAGATTATATGTTTCAATTTCTTGATTACATAATGCCTAGAGTAGCTTGTCAAGAATATTTTGTTAATATTGCTCCTAATATGTTGCGTAATATTTTTATGGCATTAAGGATTCCTTTCAGGGTAAAGTTTAAACTATTCTTAGTTCAAAATCATCAATACAATACCCATGCTCGCATACAACTTGCATTACCAGTTGCTTCAATGTGGAGACGTGTGATTGTAAGTCACGAAGTAATCTTTCCAGAAACTCCTGATGGAAAACTTTGCAGGATTCCTTCAGCCTTATTCATGGATCACACAACGAGTGACACGACTGAAGATACTGGAGATACGGAAGATCATGAGCCATATTCTCCAGCTGGTTCCCATGAGTTTGCTGACGATGACTAATCACGGGGTCTGTCCATGATAGTGACTTGAGAGCACTATATCTCTCTTTTATGAAGCATCTTTGTGGACCTCACCACATACTAAAGGCGGTATTCTATCCGGCCGTGTCGGTAGAATCTTCTTTTTCTTTGGCGGTGCGTAGTGGGCCCATAACCCACATGTTTATCGCATCTTTTGTTTGCTTTTGGTGTGTGCCGTTGATCTTGCCGCTTTGTGATATCCGTCGATCTCTTCCTCCCTTTATCTATATAAAGGAGAGTTCGATGAGTTATTAGGCAGAGAACGATACGGAGCAAAGTTCAGCGTGCGTCTAGGAGAAGTCTTGGGTTTGAGTCCTAGCATAAACCTGTAAGTCAGTTGTTTCTTTCTTTGTATTCCAGTTGTCATAATAATAAGAAAGTGCGATTTCATGAATATATTTGTCTAGATTGGTATCAGAACAGTGGGTTTGCCTAGAATGGTATCAGAGCCAAGTTCATGCTTAATTCCTGGATGAGCCAAGTTCAAGTTTATTTTTGAGTCAAGTTCATGTTTAATTCCTGGATGAACCAAGTTCATGTTTAATTTCCTGAAAGAGCCAAGTTCATTTGTTAATTCTTTTCTATTTCATTAGTTTAGATTGCTGTGATATAATAATTCTCTAGATACTACATCAGTTATATTTAGATTAGTTCAACTACCGTGGTCGGGTATCGCGTTCAATTCAGTGCTGAAAATAGGGAAGTGGCGTGGTCCGTTGAAGCCAGGGAAGGCGTGTTAGGATCCGATTAAGTACCAAAGATAGGCATCATAATGGAAGCTCTCGATCATACAGTTGAATCTACATCTAGTATGTCTGATATGTGTACTTTAGATGAATTATCTATGTCTACAGTAAATTCTGATACTCTTGAAATAGAAGAAGCTACTCCTAGTCCGGCTTGGCACTTACCTGAGTTAAAACCCTCAGATGTTTATGCTAATCTTCCTAGATTCAATCTTCTTGCTAAGACCCACATTAAAGTTGTAGAAAATGTTTTAAATCTACAGACGCAAGCGCAAGATAAATACTTTCTCCAGATTTTATCAGATAAAGATATTCTTGAGTTAAGAACTCAAAAGAAATATTCATTTTTACATATAGGTGCAATTTCTTTAGGTTTCCAACCATTGTTTCGTAAAGGTCTAAATGCTAGTATGTTAGCCTGCCTTCTTGACAATAGACATCTTCTTTTTGCTGATTGTCTACAAGCTGCCATCCAAACTGGTCTCCATAATGGATGCGTGTTTACCACAGTCTATCCTAACTTTCCTGTTGCTATACATCAGGAAAAGAATTTAAATCAGATTTTTAAGCTTTTTATCCAGACCCATGGAATTAATATGCTTGCTGGTTCATGCCCTTTAGCCTTGCATTACCAAGTGATGTATCGATTGACCAATACCCTCTATCTAGCCATGAAAGTATCACCTGCGCCTGGCAAAAGCGTGGTGACCAAAGGCACATCACAAAGTCAGATAATGGCGTCTGAAGCTATCTCATGGTCTGAATTAAAGTTTCCCAGAAAATGGATTGTGGACACTGAATTCCTTCAACCAGCTAGACAGTCATTCCAAAGAGCAACCTCAGTAAAAGATTATCCAGAGAAATCTGTAATCAGATTTGATGTCTCAAAACCTTCTCCTTCAAGTTCAACTCTGTCATTTCCTAAGCAGTGTCTTCATACGCAAAAGATTCATGATCCTCAAATAGATTCATTCTACTGTCCTGATGGCAAAAATATTCTAAAGAAGCCTAGCCATGCTGTTATTAACATGGTTAGTACGAAAAGCCAAAGGGACATAGAACTACAACAATTGCTTGAGAAGAATAGACAATTATTGTCTTATAAGAAGAACTTGCATATGGAAAGCACATCACAGACTTCTTCAAAGTCTGATGAAGATGGTCATACGTGGAAAACTCCACAAGGAGATGAGTCGTATAATGAAAAGGTTTTTCCTAAATCTTCTGATTTCAACCAATACTCCCCAGATGGAAAGAACAGATCTCAGATGTACTATTTGAGAACTGCAGACAGATCAGTAGATCAACCTACTGAAGTAAGATTAATGAATTGGAATAATCTGGCCACTAAATGTATAAATACTAGAATCTCTAGTATTCAAGATAGTTTAGATCAAGTGACCAAGATGTTGAAGAGTATTGAGCTATACCAAAAAGGTGATTTAGCCAAAGCCCTTAAAACCATGGATATAAATACTGGTTTTCATGCTGCTCATACACAGCAAAAGGTTGAGAAAGAAAGTCAGAAAATAGTTCAAGGTCAAGAAGAAGTAAGTAAGAAAATAGATACAGTGATTAGTGGTAATCAAGATATAGCACATAGTCAGGAAGAAATAAAGTCTGAAGTTAGTGATGTAGATAATAAAGTTAATGCTGTTATTTCTGGTATCGAATCTGTGTCTCAAGAATTTCTTTTCCCTTAGTAATCTTTTGCTGAGCAAATTGTGAAGATAAAGAATTATTTTGATTTTGAAGATATTCCAATTGCTGTAAATATTTTTTCTCAGTCTCTTGGATCTGAGATTGTAAGAACATTTTTTCAGACATCATGTAAGGAGGTAGACGATCATATTTTTCCCTTAACTGTGTCAACTGCTGAGAAAGACTAAGACTATCAGAAAACTGATTTGATGAGTATTCCATACTATTCATGTTAATCTGAAAGTCTATTTCTGAATCATATTCAGATAATTCTTCTGAATCAGAACTAATTTCTTTATTCATATTGATCACATTTTCTGCTTCTGATTCATCATCAGTGAATTCTAAATCAGATTCATATTCTGCATCATCAGCAGGAATTAACACATATTCATCTTCATTGAGATCATGACTCTGAATAAAATTAATCTTTTTTGAATTACTCTTTCTCTGAGGGCATTTATTTGCATAATGGTTTCCCTGACAAAGGAAACACTTAACAGGGGCTTTCTAAAACCCGTGTTTCTTTTTTCTGAATACTTTTTTCTGAAAGAATTTTCTCCTCTTAAATTTAGACCTATAAGGAGACCATTTCTGACATTGACATTCACCTTTCTGTTTATATTTCTGCTTATATCTCTGTTTTCTATATTTCTGAGGATTACTATAACATCCATAGTTATCTTCTAGAGAATTGCAGAATTTAATTCCAAGCTGTTTATGGAATTGTTAATTCTGGGTCCGATTATACATATACATATACATATACATATACATATATACATATACATATATATATACATATATACATATACATATATATATATATACATATATATATATATATACATACATATATATATATATATATATATATATACACATATATATATACACATATATACATACATATATATATATACATATACATATACATATATATATATACATATACATATATATATACATATATACATATATATACATATATATATGTATATATATATATATATAATATGTATATGTATATGTACATATATATACATACATATACATATACATATATGTGTATACGTATACGTATACATATACATATACATATATGTACATACACACACACACACACACACACACACACACATATATACATATACATATATATATATATATATACATATACATACATAGATATGTGTGTGTGTGTATGGGTACACAGGATCACCAGGCCACACATGTCATGGTACTATACTAAGGATCAAAATTCAAGCACATTGACTACTTTATCACAACGTGCCCATATATTGAACCACTTTAGTGTGGTTCCCCATGAATAGGGAATCCATCGTGTGTGACATTAACATAGAGTGAGATTTAAACATTGGACCTCCCATTAACAAGAGACACTAATTGCCACTACACAATTACTCGATGATTTAATTTTTATATATAAAAACTTGTGATTCAAAAACATAATGTTTTCCATCATGATTCATTTGTTAACGTTGAGAGTTTCAAAATATTTATCCCATAGTGGAATGGATTTATTGTAAACATCCTAGTATGCTATGTAGGGCTTTAGAGCTTTATTTTTGGTTACCTCAATGAGATTAGATTCAATGTTACCATTAGTTTGAAAGTGTGAATCATAAAAATCTTTAAAAAAGTGTAAATCATAATTTTTTTTATAAAAAGTGTTATATTTTGGGTATTTATTTTTTGAATTTTTTTTTGCATGAATTATTTTTATGGGTTCTATTGGAATATGGAGCATTGATTTCTGATTTGTTTAATCTTGTTTTGAATTTTTAATGGGCTTGAGTTCGATGGGGTAGTTGTAGCAAGTTTTAAATATATGTTTTATCTTATTTTGTTATGAAGGTTATTCTCGAATGCAGATGGGAAATATTCTATAGGAAATTTCACACTCTTTTGAGGAGAAAACACAATCTTTTGAGGTAAACCCATAACCACAAACGATTATTTCTCATTATTGCTCTTGTCAAAAACCATGATCATTGGTTGTTGTCCAAGCAACTAAGGTTTTGGAGGAAGTGTTTGGTCCACAAACTAGGATCTTTTACTTATGAGAATGGGTACATCTAAAAAATGAGGTTGCCACATGGTATACATTGATATGCTTATTTTATTATGAGGGTTATTCTCTAGTGTGGATGGGTGTTCTACCACATGAAATAGAGGTCATCCTTCTATCATTTGAGGCCATCCCAATATTATGAAAGTGTTTCTTGTCCTCATTGAACTTAAGGTAAATATTGTTGGAATAAAAATTACTGAGAGGGGGTGGGGGTGAATAAACATTTAAAAACTTACTTATCAACTTCACTTAAGCAATCAAAACACCAATCCACAAGAGCATGAAACACAAAAACACATCACATAAGTGGGAAACCCTCAAGGAGAATAAAAACCAATGTTTTATACAAATGTAATATAGTATTATAAGATAAACATTAATTTTGGTGAAGCATGAACTTCACATGGAACACCAACCCCAACTAGCTAAGCACTAACTCAACTAGGCTTTAGAAAATACCCACTTGCAAGGAGGCACCCACCCCCTAAATGACTCATCACCAACTCAACCACTTAAAACTATTGATCACCTTTAGAACACTTTATTTCTCATATGATATATGATTATATTTCTTCACATCTTCTCTCTCTTATATCCCTCTCAAACTACTTTTTAGGCATCTTTGCTCAACTAGTCCTCTTCTTGATTTGATTAGGTCATATGACCTTAATTTTCATACATAAGACCTCTGTAAAATCTTCATCAAAAATATTCCACACTCCTATGATGGTTTAAAATACCTTATTCTACTCTATAATATGATATTATATTCATTCTTTTCCTTCACACACAATAGGCCTAAAGTTGCTTTGTATTTATACAAGTCTCTTATTCATATCCTTCTTAGTCAGCCAAATATTATTACCCTCTTAAGTTAAACATAGAATAGATATTAGGACATATCATAAACATGTATAAAATTTTCTTTAGGTCCCTTTAGGTCTTACCTACCTCAATTAGGCCTTACTTCATCTTTAGGTCTCATGGAAACCTAATCCCATGAAGTCTACTTAGGACACGTTACACTTTGCCTTCCTTAGAATACATTAAAACACTTCAAATGGAAGGAAAACATCATATTACACTCAAATATAACCATGATAATCTCATATAATATCCATAACACCTTTTAGCTTCAATCACCACTTGAAGCACACCATTAATATTGTTCACAATTAGGTTTGTACATACCTAGAAAGTCTGTCTTGAACAATTGAAGCATAAACATAATTTTTCCAAAAAACCATGGAAAAAAATAACATAGAAAGAATATAAATAACCTAAAAATATTCACCAAGTGCATTATACTTCATTACACATGGAAAAAGGACTCAAACTCTTCTCTATAAGTAGCCCACTCAAACCTGCCAACTAGCCTCAAAACACTGTCATGAAAATGATGACCTTCAACACCTGTAGGACAAATTTAAGAGAATTAAAATGCATCTAAATGATCTTATGAGGTCATAATACCATTATAATATAGATATAAAATATGCTCAAATGGAAATATTGGTCTTGCAGACCAATCTCATAATCTTGTACCTCATTGTCTCATCTAAACCAGACATGTCAACTTATGAGTAGCATTATCATCATATCCACTAATCCCCAAAGTTATATCCAACATGAAAATGTATTACAAGTCTTAAATAGTGTCTTCATTCACTTGTATCCATCCCTTTTCCAAGATAACACATCCCTAATCAACTTCTCAATTCTACCTGGTTTTCTCACTATTTTCACCCTTAGGTCTGTTAGCGACTGGTCAACTTGGATGACCAATTTAGCACCCATGAGGGATAGAAATTGTATATAAACCACCATAAACATAAAATAAAAGTCTAAAACTTTTTCCTTCATCCATTTATCAACTTTGACTTGGTCAACTCTAATTGCTACAGTAAATCTCTGAGAAATAAGGTTTTTCCTATAGGGTCTACTCACACTCCTAACAATCTAATCACACCTAGAGGTTCTTGAGAGAGTTTAATATAACATATAATAAATTAAATAGCCATACCAATCCATTATGATCACTATAGAACAACTTGTTTCATATCGGGTCACTATTAGGGTTCTTTGAGCGTTTAAACCATCTTCCAGTCTTAACAATCATTCATAAAACATATCCCATTAATATAAAAACTAATTAATTTTTGAGATAGGATCCTTCCCCATATACTATGAATATATTAGGTTCCCATGTAGAGGTTACACATGCCAATGAACACTTGAAAGTCCTTATCGGGTTGAGAACCCTTCATTTTGTGCACTCGAGAGACCTCAAAACCACTTTTCATGTCTTTTATTACAAAACATGACCTAAAACTTTGTGAACATGATTGAAAAAATATAAAATACCTATGTCAATGCTCATATACTCATACATGCCTTGGAAACTGATCTTGATACCCCATTTGTCCACTAGCTCTCTTCTTTGCTCTCTAGACCTTGACTTATAAACCACATTAGGCCTAAAAGCTAACCTTCATGCTTATTTTCATATGATATATACCTTAATTATATAATAAAACAGCCTATATATTTATTATATACATACATACATCCTTTATATGCCTTGGCAACACCTCAAGACACCGCATTAGGTTAGGTAGGGTCTAGAACTAGTCTAGTTGCAAACTTGGACTTAAGGTCTTGCCCCTGTAGGCTCACCTTAAAACTCTCATAAGTGATCCAATGGATCATATGCATGATAAATAAACCTTATACAACATCTTATACCTCTATACATCTATATTACTAAGACACCATGCTCAAACCTTCTCACTAGGACTTTACAAGCTATGACTAGTGCCATGACTAGGCTTCATAAACACTTGAATCTTGAAAACTAATCTTGAAATACTCCTCAAACAATTTCATTCCTATACACATACCTTTTAATTCTCACCATGCACATGCTCATGATATGACTATGCTTGTTATGACTAGGCTTCTTAAGACACCTTGTACTCAAGAACTAGTACTCAAACATGCTTTCATGCTCACTTGACCAGTACCTTGACATCAACCACAGAATAATCATTAGGTTTACTTAAAATTATCTCTCAACATAAATACATTAGGTTGCCTTCAAATTCTATCTTGTCATATATATTCCTTATCACATCAAGCATACAAGCTCATGTCTCACAGACCATTCACCGTGCATCTTCATTGTATGCACCTTGACATCAATGACATCAATATTGACATCAACCTTGACATCAATGATAACACTTCTCAACAAAATCCCCCTTTATCATTTATGGCAAAAAATTCTTAAATATGATCACTCTCATCTTCCTTATTTAACTTTCTCCCCCTTTGACATTAATGACAAAGGTCTTCCACAACTATAAACTAAAATTATACCTTCTTTGCAACAAAATTTCACATACAGGATATGGATTATTAAGGAAACATTCTCCCCTTACTTCATGCATACCTCATTCAAATGAACTCAAATTACAAGACCACTTCTAAACATAGATCAAGCTTAGCCAACAACTTGAATAGCTCCCCCCTCAAATCAATCATCTACCATGCTTCTACTAACTGAATAGTGTCTCCATGATGACTAATGGGGTCACCTCTTTTCATAGAGCACTAAAACAACACAATTTTAGGAGATTCCTAGATCTCCATGCTTTCACAAGACTAAATATCCTTAAGTATCCTTTTAGGCTTGATTGACACTATAGGTTTGACCTCTTCATGAACTATTTGATCATCGATATGAGCTAGCAATAGACATTCTTGACTTGATTTTTCATCTGAAGTATGCTCAACCATATCAAACATTCCATTTGAGCTTGTAGACTAATCATGACTAACCTTTACTATCTCTGGTTTTCACACATTCATTTGCCTTCTCTCTTGCATTCTAGGATCTACAAACTTCATGTTTTGACTTGATAACCTTCTATATCTATTAGGGAAAAATCTTACAATGTTTCCCATATTATGGCACCTGTAGAAAACAACCTTATGCATACGTCTTGACTGATGTGAATTATGACTCCTTCCATAGTCCCATGAATACTCATTTTTGGAGGGTCTTCTACACTCTCTTACTCTATGACCAAACTGACTATATGCAAAATAGTAACCATTGAATGAATTAACATACCTCATAGCATTAGGATATTTGATAGGTATTTTCATGTTGACCTTCTTGTCTTCAAAAACCTTCTCCTTGTCTTGAGCTACCTCCTTTTGATCTTCTTTGAAACTAATATTTGTCTTATCACTTACAAACTTCTGGCTACTTAGGATGTCATCTAGAACCTTAGTGCTCTTTTCAAAATTCAGAAAGATCTTCACCTTGCTATATAATTGATCCAACTCAACTTTTAGGGATTTTATTTTAGTTTCATACCTGATGCATTCTTCCTCTTTAGTCTTTGAGTTCACATTGACTATCTCCATTTGTGCTTCAATTTGATTGATGATCTCATCATACTCCTTAGAAGTGTTACTCAATCTCTCCTCAAGCAAGCCAATATGTTCCTCATAGTCTTTAACTAAAGATCTTAATTTGTGATTATTTCTTCTTTGGAACTTCAACTCTTCTAGGGCACTTACCAATTCTGCCTCAAGATTTACTTCATCTTCTTCTTCATCTGATTCTACATCAACCATAAGTTCTTTCCCATTTCAGCAACCCATTGTCTAATTTTATGGCCATGAATAAGGTTTCATTGTTGTCATATTCATGTTCATTATTGTCATCATCACTATCAGATGTGCTTGTGTCACTTACATCAGATGAGTTGTCTTCTATGGTATAGAAACTTTTCTTGTTTTTGAATGACTCTTTATTACCTTCATACTTCTTGAAATCTCTCTTATTCTTGTCAGGCTTATAAACCTTCCCATTATCTCCATGATATTCATCATGTTCTTCAGCATACTCAGTCTTATCCTTGTTAGGACACTTAGATGCAAAGTGACCAATCTTACCACAATTGAAACATTTGAAGGGTAACTTACCCTTGTACTTACCATGTCTAAACCTCAATTTCCTTGAAAACATGGTTATCAGTTGAACTTCTTGGCTTTTGACTTCTTCTCAACTTTGAAAGTTATTTCCTTCTTAGGAGGTCTTCCTTCATTTTTTCTCATCTCATAGGTAGTTAAGATGCCATGAAGCCCATCCATCTCTAGCTTGTCCAAATATTCTACTAAAGATAGATTAGAATCAAAATAAGGAGTTAGTGATCTCAACACCTTTTGAAAAACTATAGATTCTTTCACTTATTCTCCTAATCCTCCAATGACATTAACAACTTCATCAGCCTTTAGTAGGTAAGATGCAATTTTTTCATCTTCACTCATCTTCAAACTTTCAAACTATCTCTGGTGGGTATGTAACTTGGCCATCTTCACCTTGGTGTCTCCTTCATAGATAGTCTTCAATTTATCCCATAAATATTTAGCTGATACATAGTGCATTACCTTTACAATCTTTGCCTTTGATAGGCCACAAAGAATGACATTCATTGCCTTAGAGTTGTTTTCACTAGCCTTATTACCTACTGCATCAGTTGGTGGAATAAGAGGAACACTAGAGCCATCCAAAACTGACTACAAAATATCATAACTTTGATACATCAAATATATCTTCATCATGATGTTCTAAAAGGCATAATTAGATCCATTTAATAATAGAGCCTTATTGGTAGAGAAACCACCTTGAGCTTGTTGACTAGCCATCCTTGCTTCTAGGATCTCCATTAGGCTTTTCGACATGCTTAAAAGGACCAAGATCTTATACTAAATGTTGGAAAAAAAATTAATGAGGTAGGGGTGAATAAGTATTCAAAAACTTACTTATCAACTTCATTTAATAAATCATGAACTAATCAAACAAGCATATAGATCTAGCAAACATAACCACCAATCCACAAGAGCATGAAACATAAGAACACATCATATATGTGAGAAACACTCAATGGAAATAAAACCCACTAATATTTACAAATATATTATAATCTTATAATACAAACACTAATTTTAGTGAAGCACCAACTTCGCATGGAGCACCAACCCCAACTAACTAAGCATCAACTCAACTAGGCTTTAACAAACACCCACTTGCAAGGAGGAAACAACCCCCTAAATGACTCAGTACCAACTCAACCACATAAAACCCTTGATCACCTTCAAAAAAATTATTTCTCATATAATAGATGATGACCTCCTTCATCTCTTCTCTCTCTTCTATCCCTCTTAAACTGCTTTCTAGGCTTCTTCGCTCAACTAGTCATCTTCTTGACTTGATTAGGTCATATGACCTTGATTCTCATACATAAAACCTCTATTAAATATTTATCACATATCCTATACATTTTTTTGATAGTCTAAAATACATTTTTTTCTTTGTAATATGTTATTTTATTCACTTTTTTCTTCACACATAATAGGCCTAAAATTGCCTTATATTTATAAAAGTTTCTTGTTCATATCCTTCTTAGTCGGCCAAACATACTTACCCTCTTAGTTAGGCCATAAAATATATCTTAGGACATATCATAAACATGGATAAATTTTATTTGTGTTCCTTTAGGTTTGGCCTACCTCAATTAGGCCTTATATCATCTTTAGATCTCATGGAGACCTAATCCCATTAGGTCTACTTAGGACATCTTTCACTTTGACTTCCTTAGAATACATTAAAACACCTCATACAATAGGAACACATAATATTACACTAAAATATACCCATGTTAAGCTCATATAGGCTCCATAACACCTTTTAACTTCAACCACCACTTGAAGCATGCCATTAGTATTGTTCATAATTAGGTCTATGCATACCTAGAAAATTTGTCTTAAACAACTGAAGCATAAACATAATTTTGATAAATAAAAATGAAAAAAAAATGTATAAAAAAGATAAATGACTTAAATAACTTCACCAAGTTCATTAAACTTCATTACATAGGGCAAAAGGACTCAAACCCTTCTCTGTAAGTAGCCCACTTAGGACTGCCAACTAGCCTTAAAATACGGTCATGGAAACAATGACCTTCAACACATGTAAGACCACTTTAAGAGACTTTTAATTCATGTATATTATCCTATGATCTTGGTAGACCATTCTCATATAGATAGATAATATGGTTAAATGGTAATATTGGTCTTGCAAACCAATCTCATAGTCTTGTACCTCACTATCTCATATGAACCAGACAAGTCAACTTATGAACAACATTCTTATCATATCAATTGATCTCCAAAACTTATATCCAATATGAAAATGTATTAAAATTATTTAACAATGTATTCATGCCCTTGGATCCATCCTAATTCCATGATAACACATTCCCAATCAACTTCTCACTTTTATCTGGTTTTCTCACTATTTTCATCATTAGGTTTGTTAGCAACTGGTCAACTTGGATGACTAGTTTATCACCCACGAGGGCTAGAACTTGTCTAGAATCCACATGAAGAAAAAACTAAAAGTCTCAAACTTTTTCCTCCATCCATTTAGAAAATTTAACTTGGTCAATTCTAACTGCTATAAAAAACCTTTGAGAAACAAGGCTTTTCCTGTAGGGTCTACTCACACTCCTGACAAACCAATCACACCTAGAGGTGATTAGGAGTGTTTAATACAAAATAAAATAAATTAACTAGCCATACTAATCCATTCTAATCACTTTAATATAACTTCTTTCATATTGGGTCACTATTAAGGTTCTTTGAGGGTTTAAACCATCTTTTAGTCTTAACGATCATTCATAAAACATAGCCACTTAATCCAAAAACTAATGTCTATAATTTTGATCTAGAACCCTTACCCATATACCTTGAGTATATTAGTTTCCCATGCATATGTTACATGTGCCAATGAACACTTGAAAGTCCTTATCAGGTTGAGAACCCTTCATTTTGCGCACTCAAGAGACCTCAAAACCACTTTTCATGCCTTTTCTTGCAAACCATGACATAAAACTTTGTGAACATGCTTGAAACAATATAAAATACCTCTGTCAATTCTCATATACTCATACGTACCTTGGAAATTGATCCTAATACCCCATTTGGCCACCATCTCTCTTCTTTGCTCTCTAGACATTGACCTATAAACCATATTAGGCCTAAAAGATGACCTTCATGCCTCTTTCAATGTGCTCTCTACATTACTTACATATTCAATCAACCTCTCTCATGCTTATACACAACCATACATCTTTCATATGCCTTGGCAACACATCAAGACACCTCATTAGGCTAGGTAGGGTCTTGATGTACTGACCTTAGACAGCTCTGATACCCAAAATTGATGCGCTATCATTAGACTGCAAACAGGGCTAAACTATAATATTTACAAAATATTTTCTCCATTTGCGCTATCTGTAACATTCTGCCAAATGAGCAATATCTAGTTCTCACAGATAACTATTTACATCCCTCCATAGTCATTGATTTATAAAATAGAGGCAATTAAAAACACAATCTCTCTATTTGTCAATATAGAGGCATAATACATACTTCTCTTATTTGAATCAGCTGGCAGGGTACCAAAATCCTTTATTGACTTCGTGTAGTCTCCTAAAGTCTTTGTTACAAAAATAGTAGGGCACTCTTGTTTGCACAAAAGTCTTCCATTTCTTTCACAACTAACTTTTCGGCTAAATATTGAAGTGCAGCATTGTGTTGAGAACGAGACATGTTTCCAGCATGCTCAATTGCATTATGCCTCTTCAACTCTAATTCTGATACAAAAACAATAAACTTTTTGGTAAGACAATCGGGATTTTCACATAGGTAGTGATCTTGACTGAAGTGCACCTCTAAATCATTGTAATTATGTTAGTAATCATAATGCCCAGGATGCCTTCTTTAACAAATGTGGCAAGTATAATGCTCTGTTTGCATATGCATATAAAGTTCATTGTCTCCATATAACCGTTTCCTACAAAAATCACAAATTGGATGGCCTAAAAAGCTGCCTCTTTCTATTTCACTGCCATCCACTTTAGAATCCCCTTTTAATAAATGTCGATCTAATTGTGCCCTCCACTTAAATAATTGTAAGTAGCAGTCTAAAACACAAGAAAATAGAAATAAAACAGATCTACCTCTATTAAAATTGAAACATTGTATTCCCCTCTTCAACCGTGCAGTAGCACTGCACTCCTCATAAAGAAGAATTTCATATACTCATTGGAGCAAACCAACATTCCCAGAATCGGATTATCAGATAATAACTCAATAGTCATGTATAACAATAGTTGGACATAGACCGCCACTTCGGAGCAGACTTACAAATAATCTTGACCCATTTTGAAAGGAACCTGCTTGCTTTAACCCCTCCATTCTGATACAACTTGTTACTTCAACAATTAATACTTTTGATAATTCCTTAAGCAATCATAACTTTAGAAGCATGAGGATGGTTCAAAGAATAATCGTAATCCTTCACAAAAGACACATCAAATTGTTCAATAAATTGCAAATCCAACACCTTGGATTTTATCCCAGCAAATCATTGGTACTCCTCAAAAACTGTTGCAAGGCACCAGTTCTGTACTTTGCGCAAGCATCCTACCAGGCAACTTGATGAGATTTCTTTGGCAACAAAGCTGACCATAATGTCATGCCTTATTCTTTAAGCTCTTAAGGGAAATTATATACACACAGGCCTGCTTACAACTGAAATAGAGTTCTACATATGACATAAAAATCAACATCATTTTTCTTGATCAAATAAGAGCACTTACACAGAAAAGAATCAATACATCCATGACCATGAACAATAGCCTTATTTGACATCTCCACACCTCCTTTTATTCTCACATCCAATCCTCCATTTGTTTTCTTTATTGTAGACCTGCATTCTTACGTACTTCTGATCATTCTTCCTCTCTCCTTGCTGAATAAGAAATTCTTCTTCTGTCCTTCCTCTCCTCTACGTCCTTCTCATCCTTTTTTTTTTTGACTGAATTCTCTCTTTTGCTCTTTTGAAGAGCTTCATCCTTAACTGCTACGCCCAACTTGGGCTCAGGATAAAACAACAAACAATTTTTAATTTGTAACAATATATTAAGGTTGAAATAATTTCAACCACTCCTCTTTTACTCAACAAACTCCCAACATGGGGATTCCTTTCAACCCACTTTCACCCCTTTTCACTCCTTTTACTTTTACATTTAATAATTACATTTATTCCTCCTTAACAACATTTTGGAGGGAAAAGACAACAATATGAATTCAAATACAAAACTAAGACATGACTTGAGCTTTGTATGCTTGAGAATTTCCAACTTGACCATGTCTTCATGTAGCTATTGTAGATGCTCCTGCATCATACTCTCCCTCTAGAAACAGATATTTCCTCAGTGTTTTAGTCTTCACTCTATCCTTGGATCCCAAGGTCTTGTTACCAATACCAATGCTTGTCTTTGTTTGAAATAGTCTTTGTCCTTCATCTTGCTTTTCTTCCTTTTTAGATATGTCATTCTTCTCATTTCTTTCTCTGCTGCCATCTCCCACTTCCATGCTTCCTCATCTTCATACATGTCTTCTAGATCTTCTTGTTGTTCTTCTTGTTTCAAAAATTTGTCCATTGAACTATGGACTTCATTCATCTCCACAACTTTAACACCTACATTCAAAACATCAAAGGCAATGTTAGAAGTAAAAACTTGAGACCATAAAGTCTCTTGGCTGCCTCCACTCTTCTACTCTTTGGCCAAAACTGTCTTTGCCTCTTTGCTTTGCTCTTGTCTTGTTTCACTCTTCCCAATGGTGTCTTCACCATGGCTTGTACCTTCATTCATCTCTCTTGAATGACCAAACAGCTCCTCCAACATCTTCAACTCTTCTTTTAGTGAGATCTCATTTATCTCACCATCTTCATCAAACCTGGGCTTATCAACTTGAAAGATTACTTGTCCTTTACCCCTTATCTCATCTTTTCTTGAGCTATCTTCATACAAACCAAATTCTTCAATATACTCATCAAATATAATTGCAGTATCCTTACCTTGTGTTTCCTTACTCTCTTCAACCTCTCTTTGAAGCCATCTTGTTTGTTTCTTGCCATCAATGAAGCATTGATTTGCTGCATACTCTCCCCTTTTCTCATCATCCATCCACTTAGAACTCCCTCTTTGCTGCATATTAGTTCTCATAGACAATTTCCATACCTCATTTTCCATAAAAAGATCATTAAATGATTCAAAAACATCATTATCCCATTCATTGCAAGCAATTGACTTACCTTTCATCTTTGTATCCTCATGCTCTACCTCATTATTCTTTGAGAAGTTTTCTTTCTCATCTTCATTCTCTTGGCTGCTTGAATCACCTTCAATCCTCTTCCATTGACTTCTTGGTGTTGTTGCCTCAACACTCACATCTTCTCTCTTTGCCTTCTTAGGCACCCATACTTGTTTCTTCTTCTTACCATTTGTCTTCTCAAACAATGTAGGCATCCTGCATCCATGCTTTTGTACCAGCACTTCCTCTTGCTTGGGAGTTTGCTTCTTCCACCATTTAGGCATCACATATTCATGGTTAATTAGAAACTTCACATTTCTCTTTGCTTCTCTAACATGCATATCAATAGTTTCATGCTTATAAGAAAAATCAATTTTTGAATTCACCTTTACCTCCTTAATGGGCTGCTCCATTAGTTCTTTGACTTGCATAGCTTTTTGATTATTTGTACTTTTTTCTTCCTTTATACTTGACTGCTTTCTTACCTCTTCTTGGATTTCAATGGCATCATGGAAGTCATCTTCATCTTCTAATTCTTCTCTTGCTTGTAGGGGTTCCTCAACACCTTCCTCATGCATTAACTAATGCATCTCTTCTTCTTTATCAACAACAAACTCTCTTCTCTTTCTTGCACATTCACTTGTGCACTTGGTGTCTCTTCTTGCACCAATCTCTTCACTCTCCAAGGCCCTTCTCTTGACCTTCATAAGGCTGCTCATACCTGCAATTACCCATGCAAAGACAACATTAGATATAAAAACAAGAGACCACAAGGTCCCTATGAGTGCTGTCTTCACCAACACTCTTATCTTTTCAAGTGCTCCTCCTGGCACTTCATCTTTTCTTTCTTCTCCACCTCTTTCTCTTTTTGTTGCTCTCTAGGCAACCTTCTTATCTTCCTCAAGCCTCTATGGGCTTCTCTCTTCTTGGCAATATCCTTTTGCCTTCTTCTCCTCTTCACTAGGAGATCAATTGGCCACTTCAACCTCTTCTTCATTGGCCATACCCATGCTTGCCTATTCAACTGCATCCAAGACTCATATTCATCTTTAATCTTAGCTAATTCTCTCTTCAAACTAGCAATTTCTTTATCAATTTCAATACTGGTCATACCTTTGATGCTTGCTTTCTTCTTGGTATTCTCATGTACCTTGCTGCTCTGTAGTGCCTTCAACAATACTTCCATTTCTGAGATCTTTACCCAAGTCTTTTCCACCTTGGTCTCTTGATCCCTATAGATCCAGTTGTCTCACCCAAGCCTTTTCTCCTTGACTGGTCTTTTGACAATCTCCTTGATCTCACCTAGGCCTTTTGCATCCTAGTCTTTTGATCCTTTTCTCAATCCTGCAACAACTCTTTATACAACACTTCAACAAACACAAATCACAAATCCAAGTTTACTTTACCTTGGGTCACCATTTATTGAGCTTCCATGAGCTCTTCTCTCTCTTTTCGAAGCTTCAATGGCTTTAACACTTCCTTTTCACCTGTTTGCTTCTCAAACACAATAAATGCAAATCAAATATCAAAGGTTACTCATACCTTTCCTCCACAAATCCCAAGAGCTTCAAGCTCTGATACCAAATTGATGTACTGACCTTAGACAACTCTAATACCCAAAATTGATGCACTATCATTAGACTGCAAACAGGGCTAAACTATAATATTTACAAAATATTTTCTCCATTTGTGCTATCTGTAACATTTTGCCAAATGAGCAATATCTAGTTCTCACAGATAACTGTTTACATCCCTCCATAGTCATTGATTTATAAAATAGAGGCAATTAAAAATAGAGTCTCTCTATTTGTCAATATAGAGGCATAATACATCCTTCTCTTATTTGAACCGGCTGGCAGGGTACCAAAATCCTTTATTGACTTCGTGTAGTCTCCTAAAGCCTTTGTTACAAAAATAGTAGGGCACTCTTGTTTGCACAATAGTCTTCCATTTCTTTCACAACTGACTTCTCGGCTGAATATTGAAGTGCAGCATTGAGTTGAGAATGAGACATGTTTCCAGCATGCTAAATTGCATTATGCCTCTTCAACTCTAATTCTGATACAAAAACAATAAACTTTTTGGTAAGACAATTGGGATTTTCACATAGGTAGTGATCTTGACTGAAGTGCACCTCTAAATCATTGTAATTACATTAGTAATCATAATGCCCAGGATGCCTTCTTTGGCAAATGTGGCAAGTATAATGCTCTGTTTGCATATGCATATAAAGTTCATTGTCTCCATAGAACCTTTTCCTGCAAAAATCACAAATTAGATGGCCTGAAAAGCTGCCTCTTTCTATTTCACTGCCATCCACTTCAGAATCCCTTTTTAATAAATGTCGATCTAATTGTGCCCTCCACTTAAATAATTGTAAGTAGCAGTCTAAAACACATAAGAAAACAAAAATAAAATAGATCTACCTCTATTAAAATTGAAACATTGTATTCCCCTCTTCAACTATGCAGTAGCACTGCACTCCTCGTAAAGAAGAATTCCATATACTCATTGGAGCAAACCAACATTCCCAGAATCGGATTATCAAATAAGAACTCAATAGTCATGTATAACAATATCTAGACATAGACCGCCACTTCGGAGTGGACTTACAAAATAATCTTGACCCATTTTGAAAGGAACCTGCTTACTTTGACCCCTCCATTCTGATACAACTTGTTACTTCAGTAATTAGTACTTTCGATAATTCCTTAATCAATCATAACTTTAGAAGCATGAGGATGGTTCAAATAATAATCGTAATCCTTCACAAAAGACACATCAAACTGTTCAATAAATTACAAATCCAACACCTTGAATTTTATCCCAGTAAATCGTTGGTACTCCTAAAAAAATGTTGCAAGGCACCAATTCTGTACTTTGCGCAAGCATCCTACTGGGCAACTTGATGAGATTTCTTTGGCAACAAAGCTGACCATAATGTCATGCCTTATTCTTTAAGCTCTTAAGGGAAATTATATACACACAGGCCTGCTTACAGCTGAAATAGAGTTGTATAGATGACATAAAAATCAACATCATTTTTCTTGATCAGATAAGAGCACTTACACAGAAAAGAATCAATACATCCATGACCATGAACAATAGCCTTATTTGACATCTCCACACCTCCTTTTGTTCTCACATCCAATCCTCCATTTGTTTTCTTTGTTGCAAACCTGCATTGTTACGTACTTCTGATCATTCTTCCTCTCTCCTTACTGAATAAGAAATTCTTCTTCTGTCCTTCCTCTCCTCTACGTCCTTCTCATCCTTTTTTTTTGACTGAATTCTCTCTTTTGCTCTTTTGAAGAGCTTCCTCCTTAACTGCTACGCCCAACTTGGGCTCAGGATAAAACAACAAACAATTTTTAATTTGTAACAATATACTAAGGTTGAAATAATTTCAACCACTCCTCCTCTTTTACTCAACAAACTCCCAACGTGGGGATTCCTTTCAACCCACTTTCACCCCTTTTCACTCCTTTTACTTTTACATTTAATAATTACATTTATTCCTCCTTGATAACATTTTGGAGGGGAAAGACAACAATATGAATTCAAATACAAAACTAAGACATGACTTGAGCTTTGTATGCTTGAGAATTTCCAACTTGACCATGTCTTCATGTAGTTATTGTAGATGCTCCTGCATCAGGTCTAGAACTAGTTTTGTTGCAGACTTGAACTTAAGGTCTCACCCCTATATGCTCACCTTGAAACTCTCCCAAGTGATCCAATGCCTCATATTCATGCTCAAGAAACCTTATACAACCTCTTATACCTTTTTGCATCCAATTTACCGAGTCACCATGTTCAAACCTTCTCACTAGGACTTTACAAGCTATGACTAGTGCCATGACTAGGCTTCGCAAGCACTTGAAGCTTGACAATTGATCTTGAAACACTCTTTGATGATTCTACACCTTTATCACATGACTTACATGCTCCTCAAACAATTTCATACCTCTACACATTCCTTTTCATGCTCATCATGCACATGCTCATGATATGAATATGCTTGTTATTACTAGGCTTCTCAAGACACCTTGTACTCAAGAACTAGAACTCAAACATACTTTCATGCTAACTTGACCTATAACTTGATGTCAAACACAAAATAATGATTAGGTTTCCTTAAAATTTTATCTCAACATAAAGACATTAGGTTGCCTTCAAATTCTATCTTGTCATATGGCTTCCTTGTCATATGAAGCATACAAGTTCATGTCTCACGGACCATTCACCATGCATCTTCACTGGATGCACCTTGACATCAATGACATCAAATGACATCAACCTTGACATCAATGACAACACTTATAAACAAATACCATGATCAAAATTTGTTCTTGTGGATACTAAAAGTTTGTTGTCTTTATATATTAAAGTTTTTAATTATTATACTACTTACGTTTAACTTTGATTTATGATGAACATAGTTACATTTTTAATTATTTATTTATTTTGACATCACGGACCAATATTTTTTATATATTTTTGGAAAATAATTAATCAACCTATTTCATAAACAACATGCATTACATGAAATATGAGTCAATTTAAAATCAAAATATTTTAATTTTGACTTTATTGCAAGAATGAAATTTTCTATGAAAATAATCCATTTTATCAAGATTTGATTATGTCTACCTAAAATTTCCTATTTAAATAGTATTGTTTCCACATACAATAATACCATAAAAAATAATCAAACACAATCAATGAAATAAAAATAATTGAAATTAAAACTATGTTATAATAATAATATCTCTTTACCATTTTTTACACTGTTGCTTTGTTATTTGTCTTTGATTTAGGTTATGAGTTTTATAAGGAGTGTTTACTTGACCTTGTCTAATTTCCTTTGCCATTTTTCTTTACATTTTTGTTTTCAGCACACTATGGCCTCCATCCAATGTTTTGAATCCATCATCATCCCAAGATTCTAATCATTTTGATTTCCACAAAGGATGTTAATAATAACCTTCTTAATAAGACTATGTCTACTATGATGTTAGGTTAATGCTACAATATATCCTTGCTTACAAAGCATGGCATATAAATATAATTGTTGTCCATGTTTCAGTCAATAACGGTGGCTAAAATATTATCCTCATCCCATTCATAAGGTGGAGATGTGACATATTCAATAACTTTATGTAGTTTGTAGGGCGCAAGGAGAAGTTGATTGTTAAAAAAATATTATAGATGGTTTCATTTGATGATATCCTCTCCTTCAATATGTACTATTCAATCATGTTTAATTTTTGTTACTTTAAGGGCTTGGGCATAAGTGTGATTAACTAGTTCCAAAATTCTTGGAGCTCTTATATAAATAAGTGGCAGTAGTAATGATTCAAATCCAACTACCTTATAAAATGACTCAGGTAAAATATATCTACAACAGTGTAAACTCTTATTGAACTAAAATTATAGACCATGCAATTTTAATGAAACATATGGGGGCACCCCAATTGTATCTACCACTAGCATCACATATTAAATTGTAGACATGAAGATGAAAAATATATGATATTCAATGATAAAAAGTGCAAAGAATTTACTTTGAAGAGTTGACATAATAAAATAATATTTTTCAAATAATAGAGATGACACATTGAAAAGTTGACGTGTTAAAATGTTAAGTTAGAAATATGATTATACACACACTATTACAATTGAACAAATTTGCTTAATTTTTTTAACTAAGGCTATAACTATTGTGCCCTGCTTGATAGATTTTGCTTACAAAAAATATTATTTTTTATATTGTTTAATGCATTAATATGAGAAAAAAATACAATGAATGTTAAAAATAAGAGCCCTAGAGGGTGATAGTCAACAAGTAACAAAATCGTAATAGGTTATTGAACATAACACAATATTAAAAAAAATGGTTATTCTATATTTAACTCCTCTTCAATTCTCATTTGAATTTTGTATTTTTTTCTAACCTCATAATTATACCTTGATGCCATTAGAGAGTAGTGCATTTGAATGATGGTTTGCTCACATATCCTAGATATGAGGCTACTAAAAATAGAATTAGTGGAGAGAAAATTAGGGTACCTAATAGCATTAGGGAAAAAACATAAGAACCTTTAAATATTTGGTCTTATGTATTTATTGTCAAACTTAAATGGTTTAAAAAAATCATCTTTTTCATATGGTTTTAAATATTGAATTATGGGAGCATCATCTAGATTTGGTGGAATAGGTGGTGTTAAAACAAACATAATTTTTTGGGAGACACGGGTAACTCCTGATGTTCAACATTTGAGTTATTTTTCTTTTGTAATAAAGAGATCTATACACCTCCCTTAATATTCCAAGTTCTCATATATGTCTTTATTTGGGTAATTCATGTCATAAACTAACTGAGTAGTAAAATTTATTTGATAGGTTTTGGCTACATAACACACATGATCAAGTTGATAGGAAACATGTGGCTAAAAATGAAAAGTGATAGTTATTCCCACACCCAAAATCATGCACCCCATATGAATCAAAGGTAACACTACAATAAACATCATTGTCACAGTTTTACATACCCAAACTACAACTAAGATTCACAAAATTTTAGATTGCCAAAATTACATTATAGTAAAACAAAAACTAAAGATAGTTAAGTGTACACTAAATTTACTTACTAGCACAATAGATAGTCTTCTAAATTGATAGGTGCCTTTGTAAGCATAGCTATATACTTAGGGTTCCATGGACCAAGTAAGATAGGCATGTTCTCATACTTTTATTTTTACAAAGGTTAATTGTCTTCCCATCAAGTCCAACCAATGTTCTAAAACCTTGAATCTATACTTGAGCTCAATGTTCTCATTTTTATTGTCCCATACAAGCAAAATCCAAGCTAGATGGATTGAACAAAATATCATTTTTTTGAGGTACAATTTTTTTTAATCCCACATCATTTCAAGCCCTCAACTTTTGTAACTCATGAGCCGTGTCTCTCGATGGATCCCCATGCCTTGATTCATGACCCATTCTCTACCATGAGATGTTACAATGTAGGGAAATCAACAGAGTCATCCACACCCCTTTGTCACAAACATCTACCACTCTTTGGTAAATAAGATTGGTATTAAAACTCCCCACCTACCTTTCTATGACTGAGAAGGACTAAGTAACAGTTCACTTGCTTGGCTAGCACCACTTTGGCATATATTTACATAAAGAGAAAATGGGGTATATGCCTATAATTAGGAGCATCTCCATATGTCTGATAGTATCAAAGGAACATAGGAGGTGTTAGATTGCATATTTTTGGATGTATTTTATTGTCAAATTGGTTCGTAGTTTCATTCCATCTAAACTTACATTCTCAACAAGAAGCACATCCTTCCATGAAAACTTATTTATGTTGAAATCCACTTCATAAATGGGAAAATTAACCAAACACTATAAGTGAAAGAATCCATCCATATCAATCACCCAGTATTTAAGCTTTTGAATGCATGGAGGGAGTACAAATTGACTCTTAATTAATCTAAAATTGAAGCTATGTATCAACCAATATGTCCTAAAATTACTAGTTGTTAATCCAACAATGTTGTAAGTGAGATTATCACCCATAAATTGTACAAAATTACTTAAAACCCAAAAACATATACTTGTTAGTCTTCCTTTGTGAATACTTATAGAAAACAATCAGAGATAACGATCTGCAACATGAATTTTCAAAAGGAATTATTTCACACACTATTTTGTGCACCATTCTTTATCAATAAATAAAGTAAAATAAGTCTATTACTTGCATGACAAGTTACACATAAATAAAGAATAAAGTGAAAATTAAATAAATAAAATTACTTGAAAACTAAGTAATCTATAATAGACTTTTAAAGTAGACTCTGCGATAATAAAAATAGACCTAAGCAAAAAAAGTTGACTTATGTTCAAGACAAGGTCAACATGCAAGAAGCCTTACTTAACAAGTAGTTAAATCATGAAATCTACTCAATTATGGCTTTAAAAAATCCATTTAAATTATGAATTGACTTAAATACATTTTAATTTCAGTTAACTAAAACTAAAAAATGCATTCCACCTCTTAGGGACTCATTTGAATACTCAAACAATTAACTGGAGTTAACTAGCAATTCTAACTATTTTTTAAAAATTTCTCAGAAAGCATCCAATATTGACCAAATAATTAATTTAGGACATAAATTAATTAAATAATCTTCTTAAACCCATAAAAAACCAAATAAACTAAATATATCACTAATAATAAAGTGCCCAAATTGACATCACACTTAACATTCCCCCTTTTATGCAAAAAGTAAAAATGCCTATCATCTGCTTAAGTCTTCCATGAATCTTCTTATGCAATCCCTTGGTGTAAATATCAATAAATTGATCTTCAATTTTCACATAATGACAAAGTGTTTATCATTGACCAAATATTTGAAAAAATGATGTTTGAGTTCAATATGCCATGTTCTAGCATGGAAAACTAGATTATTGGATAACTATATTGGCCTATTGTTATCATAAAATAATTGTGTTGGATTAAGTTGAGCCTCTCTAAAGTAATATAAGATTATTCTCAGACATAATCCTTTTTTTGAAGTTTATGTAAGGGTTTCATATGTAACTTAATTATATGATAATGCAATTGTAGATTGTTTCTTTGAAGACCATGAAACAAACCCACTTTCCAATGTGAATCAATACCTTAAAATTGACTTATTAGCATCAAGAGATACTCCCCAATCTAAATATATGTATTTAATGAGACATAAATATATTTTTGGACTAAAATTAATACCATGATTATAATTACCTCTTACATATTTGACAACTCTCTTCACTGCTTACAAATACTTGAGTGACAGATTGCCTATAAATAAAAAAACTAGTGAAACCCCATAACTGATATCATGTCTTGTCATAGTGAGATACATTAAACCTTATACAATGCTTCTAAAAGTATTTTCATCACTAATTAATATCACCCTCTCTCATTATATTTTATCCACTTGCAATTGGAGTGTTTGTGGACTTCGAATCTTGAAGATTGTACTTCTTTAACGTGTCTTGGACATACTTGGCTTGACAAATGAATACTTCCTCTTTATTTTGATGGAATTACATGCCAAGAAAGTAATTCATAATTAAAATATTATTCATCTTAAATTTTTTCATAATTTTCTTGAATAAATTCAACATCTCCATAGAACTTCTTGTAAAAATCAAGTCATCTACACAGAGACATACATATAAAACATTATAACCCAATGCTTATATGTAAATAACTAGTTTATTTTGACCTATTACAAATCCTTGATCCAAAAATTAGCTATTAAGTCTTGATTACTAATCTCTTGGAACTTGCTTTAGCCCATAAAGAGTCTTCTTCAACTTATATAACCAAAATTATTTACCCTTTACCTCAAAACCTTGTGGCTGCCCCACATATTCTTCTTCTTCAATCACTCTATTTAGGAATGCACTTTTTACATAAATTTTAAGGATTATACATAATTTATTAGTATATAAAAATATATTTAGTCTTATAGTATCTTTTCATGCCATGAATGCATAGGTTTCCTCATATTTAACCCCATATGTTTGTGCAAATCCTCTTACAATGAGTCTAGCTTTTAGTTTCTTAACTGTTCCATCACTCTTGCAGACCCACTTGATTCTAATGACATATTTATTTAATTAAATTTTAACTAAATTATATGTATCATTCCTTTCAATTGAATCCATTTCTAATCTCATAGCATCAATCCACTTTTTATTTTGACTAGTTTCTGCATAATTTCTAGGTTCACTAGCCATAATTGACAATACAAACATAGTATTTTAATCATAAACATCATCAAAAAAATTATCATATTAATGTTTAATAATTTTAATCCACTTCTCATAATTATGATATAAAATTTTATTGGCTGGATTTGGATTCAACAACAACTTTTTCTTGTTTGGAGTTGATGAAAATGCATGACTAGTCTCTTGCAAAGAGCTAGTATTATTTCCTATTGAATTAGAAACATGTGTAAGAATTTGTAAACCCTAAAAATAAACTTCAAGAGGCTACCCGAATTCATTTATGACATATTTATCTATATTATTATAATAATAATACACCTCATTTTCAAAAACATTACAATCCCTAGAAATAATTATGTATTTACTAACATGATTATAAAGTTTATATGCTTTGATTTCATCACTATATCCCATGAAATTATGATCAATACTCTTAGAATACATAATTTTAGAAAAATAAACATCTTTTATTTCATTTTTACCTTGACTTGAGGTGATTTTCATATGCCTTTTCCTTCAACTTAGATGGACTTTCCGTCTACAATTGTACTTGGCTTTTGAAAAAGTCATCTAGCTTGTTGAAATCATATTTATGACTTATCATGTTATTTGAGCACCCTAAATCAAGAAATCACTAATTATTTAATTCTTATATTCCCACATTGCATTTGAGATAATAATATTATCCCTCTTAAATATCACTTTTCTCAGCTTGAAAAACTTTATTTTCACTCTCTTGATTAACTTGATTCTTAGTTGCTAGTATCCTACAATCTTTTATCATATGTCCTGGTTTTTTATAGTAATGACAAGAGAAATATTTATTAATCTTATTTGTAAATTTAAATTTAGATTTTACCTTTGAATTTGAGTTTTTAGAACTCCCTTGATTTTGATTTTGATTTTTCTCTTTGGTCTTTGAAACCTTTGTCTTGGTTTTAAATGCATGCTCTTAATATCTTGTACATAGTCTCATCTTATCCTCACGGGACATGAAAAAACCAACCAAATTATAAAAACTTGTAGTGTTCATGTTCTTACACTTTTAAATAATGATCACATTATGCAACCATATTTGACTTAATTATTTTAAAATATTTCTTACTATAACCTATCTTGGATAGTTTCTCCACAAACTCTCATTCTATGTACTTAGTCATTTACCCTTATGCAATAATCTCCTACTCCTTGAAAATTTAACATTCTCAAAATTCATTTTAAGAGTTTGGATTATTACTTATATTACCTTATTATATCTTTGATATATGTTTCCAAGGTATTACTTGGCTCATGGAGTAAATGTTTGGGTATATGGCACTTCAAAGATAAAAGAAAACTTGTGCATCCACCTTTTACTCATTATTTTTAATTCTTTTATGATCTTGAGTCAAGGAATTCAAATCTTAAGGTGGTGTGTAACCATGTAGACCATTATTCCAAACTCCTTTCCATGCAATATTTTGCTTTAACTGATCTCTCCAATACTCAAAGTTGTCACCATTGAAAATAGTAATATTTATGGAAGCAAAATTGATTGAAATTGTTGTTTCTCTGATAATGGCCTAAAAACCTTTCTTGAATGTGGATCTGATATTAAATGATAATTTTGTTTATATAGAGGGAGTGAAAATCAACTCTTAATATAAAATTGAAGCTATGTATCAATCAATTTGTCCCAAAATTACTAGTTGTTAATCTACCAGTGTTGTAAGATTATCCACTAGAAATTGTACATAATAACTTCAAAATAGAAAATATATGCTTTTTGGTCTTCCTTTATGAATACATACAACACAAAATTAGAGAAAAAAATATGTAACACAAATTTATAAATTTAATTATTGCACACACTACTTTGTGCACAATTCTTTATTAATAAATAAAGCTAAAATAAGCCTATTACAAGATAAATTACATGGCAAGTTATGTCTAAATAAAGCATAAAGTGAAAAATAAATAAATAAATTTAGTTGAAAAATAGTTAATCTATAATTATATATTTTTGTAGACATATAAATTAAAATTTAAGCTAAAACCATGCACTTGTGACCACTCTTTTACACACTTAGTTCTAGACCTATCTTAGGGTTGCTTTTGATCACTTTTGACCACCTTGCATGTTCTTCTAAGCTAATAAATGATCCATAAATGTACTCCTCTCTATTTTTATTAGACTTAGGCATATTTTAGGCCATGTCTAATACTCAACATGATCAAATCACCCATTAAAATATAATGACCTAGGGGACTATAGTGCACCGCTCTAGTGTTTGTGCCTCCTCTCTTGTCCTCCCATAAAATAATGGCTAATTTTCAAAATTAAAAGTTATGGAAAGGTCAACCTAAGTCCCTAGTAAGCCCCCATTCAAAATAATTTCAATGATATGATTATATAAACACATGTCAAACCATTTTTCACACAAGAGGCTTCCACATCAAAAAGCACCAGAATCATAATGCACATTGAGAACAAAGCCCTTACTTATCCTAATTTTGATTGTATACAACTCGAGTATCCCATAGCTCAATTTTGAATACATATTATAGGTCATAAGTCACAATTAAATCACTTAATCACATCAATATTACACTAACATCTAACATATTACACCAGTTATTCACACACTAGCATAACATGGGAGAACTGAATAAAGTTTGATGCATCTTTAGAGTATTAGTATGTAGGCAATACTTAGTACATGGTGTGTTGAGGTCTCACCCAAATTCAACTGTTGGCCCATTTTTTCCCATTGATTTGCATTGATCTTCACATGTCAAAGAGCTAGGTTTTTGAAGTAAAATCAGTCACACAATAGTCTCCACAAAGTGATCACAAGCTCCTACACCAAATACAAGCTCTGTAAACAAAGACACAAAGAACCTAGAAACCCTGATTTCCTCATTATGAGTGGACATGAGTGCTAACATAGTGGATAAAAGTGCCACCCCTCTAGTGTCTTACCCATGGTGTTATTGTCTAGGCTTAGATCTAGTTGTTGATTTTTGTTTTTAGTCATTAGATCCCCATGCACAATAAGTCTCAGTCTCTGATTCATCCAAAAGCACTATTTTATAGCAAAGACTTTTGTTTCTTATTTCACTTTACTATTTTGAGTAAGTTTATAGAATTACATAGTTTCAAATCAGTGAGTACTTGATAATCCTATATTAATCATTTTGATTTTAGACAATAATTCATCATCTAAGGTTTCATATGGTCCCAAATTTGATAAAACATATTGGTGAACCCATTATTGTTTGAATGCTACCAAACCCTAACCATAAATGTTTCTAGGGTTTATATCCTCCTTATTGATGTTTTCATTTATTATTTTAGGATTTTCAAAATTTTCAAATTCTATAATACTCATAATATTCCATCATTTTAGATTTGTTAGAATACAAGTTTAGAAAATTATTTTTTCCTACTTTAGCCACAATGTTATACCAAGTTATTCCCAAGTTGAATACTTGCAAATTTTAGTTAATCAATCCATAATAGTAGAATAGGGAAAAATATTTGATGGCATAAATAAACAATAGTTTCAATGGTTTTGTTGTCATTCAAAACATGCACCCATGGATGGTCCTTAATGTGCTAGAGGATTTACTGATGGGTGCAGAGCATAATTGGTACAAGACACGAAAGTGTTTGACGTAGGGAGTGAAAGTATTCAATTCACCCATATGTGCAGAACATCCAATGTCTTTTCATAACAATAAGAAAATCCTCAAGGTGTGAGACCCTTACACTCCTTGGGTTGAACCTCCAGAATAGGCCAGATTCCTTCTAATCTAAGTGCACCTAGTTTAGGACCAACACATAGACCTAAAAAGAGCAAAAGGGAAATCTACCACTAATTCTAAACCTAAATATTTTGAAGGACAAGGGAGGGAAAAGGTAAGATATTTTTGAAAGGGAAATATGGTAATGCACCAAGAGTAACACGAGTACTGCACCTACTTGTGGCATAATAAAACTAAGGGTACTAAATTCATAACCTTCAAATTAGGTATACTACATAAATGTTTCACACAAAAGTAAGGGAACATAATATAGTGTTGATAGGGATGATAAATGATCCATATATAATGCTTATGTTGACCTATGTATATATATAGTGTGACTTGTAGAGGATTCTAATTTCATGTAGAAGTGCAAAGGGAGGATAATAATGAGAGGGGAGAACATCCATAAACAAGGATCGACAACCTTAAATGCACACAAAACATAGAGTATGAGTGAAAGATAATCTAGTTCACATTTATCTCAAGGCCTAAGTGAATATTACAAACTTAAATGGGTAGAGCTTTGTTACACTGAGGAGAGTGCTGATTATATAATGAAGACTAGGAATTTTATAGGGTCAAACAAGCCCTTATGAACTAAATTTGCCACTTGGGGTGGAAAATATAAAATTTTAATTTAGAATTTATCTCTTAGGGATCTAGTTTGATTAAGAGGACCAAATATCTATGCAGCCACCATTACGAACCACACCCATTTAATTCACACTAATAATCTAATTCTCAAAGTAGTTAGAAGGATTTTCTTGGATGTATGTGTGCATCAAGGATTGAAGATCACTCAAGTTGTTAGGGGAGGTGTGTGTCCATACTCTGTCACATGACATCCACTTTTTACATTTAACCTCATTCTGATTTGGCCTCATTTTGACTCAACCTCATTCTGACTCGACCTCATTTTGACTCAACCTCATTCACATCCAATCAAACTCAACTACCACCATTGTTTGGCTACCACCTATATATCCTTTTGGGTTCACTTGATATAAAATCTTCATAGGCTTTTCTTGGATCTTACCATGTTGCCTTTGTGCATGCGACAGGAATATACACTTTGTGCCTACCTTTAGGGCCATATGTGCACTAGATTATGTATACTAAGTCTGACATAGGTTACATGTGAAGAGTCTATGCAGAATGGAGTGCACACCTTTATTTGAAGAATATGTGTGGAATAAACCATGCACACACCTTTAACTTAGATATACTATACACAAAGGTGTGCGTGAAAGTCATTTAAGAGTTGAGAATCTATAGAAGAGATATCATGTGACCTAGATTTCAATCTGTAAATAAATAAGGAAGTAGGAGTGAGCTTTTATGATTAGGTGTAGAACCCTACAATATGAGTGCAAAGAACCTTGTAAGGTAGAGTGCACAAAAAATGAATACTTGGTGCAAATTTATAAATTTGAATTTGTGTTTTGTGCACCTTACCCTTACATGTTTCAGATTTAAAGTGTTTAGTGTAAAGGTGCATGTGGGATACTATTATGGAGAACTAGGTGCTGAAGTATAATATTATAGAAGTGTTTGAGGGCTGTGCACTTGCACAAGGAGTGGTGCATAGTTTGGAGTATGATATATGAATAATGGAAGCGTAGATGTGAATTTATACATTTTTGAGTGTGGGACCTCATCTTTTGGTCCTAATAAGTCCCTGAAGAAGAACATGCAGGCATGATGAAAACCTCATGCATGCACACATAAATGGAGCATGTGCTCATCACACTTCCTTGCTTATCATTACCTGAAGTCTAGGGACCTTGGGCACACAACTTACATGCACCTTTGAATCTACATTTTGCATGAGGGTGCAAAATTATTTGTGCAGGGCACATAATAAGGTTCTACCTATAGTGTAACAACCCCACTAGGTTAGACATAAAAATGCATGATTTTTTTTATTAAACCCATATACTAAAATAGATTACATCCCAAGAATCTAACCGAGGTCATTTAAAGTACACATGCATGATAATAGGAATAATATAAATCACAGATCCCTAACATCATGAGAGTATATCAAACACAATTAAATAACTCAGCCATGACTGGTACAAATATTCAATCACCACTGTCAATTTGCAATTACAAATAATTACAACTCTTCATGATGATTTTCAATAATAAGTACAATATAATACAATGTACAAATAAGATACATGACTTTTTTGGAGCATAGTTCCCAAACTTCAAGTATCTGTGGTAATCTAAAGTGTCATCTTGATAAGTAATATTGCTATGGGTAGGGATAGCATCATCCAAGTTATTTTTCACACCAACCATGGACCAACGATCCCCCACACTAATCCCATTAGGAAATGGCCTTCCCTTCATGGATGAGTAGATAGTGATGACGTGGGAATCTAAAGAGACACATAAGTACAAGTATTTGTATGATTTCTAACTAAACTAAACATGCAGTGTATCATAAAAAACTCAATCTATTGCAAGATATCACACATACATGTAAATCATATTCATGAAATTATAATGTCTCACTAAACATACAAGCAATCTATAGATCAATCAAATTCATACACACCATTTGATCGGGTTGCCTTCATTTAACATTGAAATACTAGTAAGACATTAAAGTCCATTTCACTCCTTACTCCGCATTAACAATGTAGATTGATCAAATATAATTCAACCACAAGATTCACACAACTTACATCCTACTAGCAAGTACATCACATGACATGCTAAACATAGGAGTAATGACAACATACATTTAATCCATCAAACATATGCACAAATCTTACATTATATTCTATCCCATACTAAAAATAATGACTACAGTTATACCACTTGGGTAAATACATCATTAATTGTAAAGTTCAAATAGTTGAAATTGTTTCCAGTTTAACTACACCCTATGATAACCCATATTACCACAATCTAATGTTTTTTAGAATAATTACTAAGAATCATAATCAATCCATTTAAGTATCTCAAATTCATGAAAACCTAAGCTTTATTCAACCAATTAGATATAAACAAACATTTCTCAATTGATACAAAACATAAAATACACATTGATATGTTTTTAGAGTCATATTTACAAACCCACACAAAACTCTAATGTGTATATTTCTTTAATATGCTTTATAACCCAAGTACACACTCTGAAGTACTAGTATATACTACTAGGCATCTTTACACCCATTTAAAAAAAAAAATCATTCTATTAATAATCATAACACATAACTTGTTTGTAACATCAATTCTATGTGATGGTTTCTTCTAACAATACACCACAAGGTTATCTCATAATACCAAAATTATTGTTTTTACCTAAGGTATTATTACCTCCAAATAAGAAAGTTTGTCTGTCATTTCCACATAATTGCAATCAGCCATCAATGACACCATATTAGGAATAACCCATTTGGTTTTTAGGTAAAACAAATATGGTTTAAAAAGTACATGGACATCACCTATTTTATTGACATCTACATTTAAAAAAAAGTTTCCATGTGCATTGAACTAATCAAAGTTTCTTCATCAATATTAATAACTGATGTTTCATACCAAATGGAAACATCATGTTTACTATTAAAGCTCATGTCATAACCAATTCAATCTATTATGACACTATGGAAAAAGCCTCACACCCATGTGCATGACTAAATTGTTATTTTGGTAAGAAAATCACTACGCTAATTCAACAATTTATGGCTTGAATCGAGTTATTGACTCATACCACTAGCGACACCAGTTGAGCATTATACTTATCTGAGTATTCACACAATTAAACACCCATAAATTTCCAATGCCCCAAATTTATATCCTAGGCATAATATATATAGTACAAGTCAAGTCTAAAACATGTAGGAATTGAATACAACAATCTAAACTACACATGCCTTGTGATAATTAAATTATATAAGTAGGGGAAGCTGCATTTATTTTAGTTTGGTAAATTAGTAAAATATTTTCAACAAAATGCATTTTGACTCATAATTCATATAGTGACTTAACAGACCTCTCCATTTTATGAATGTTTACCTTCCAAGATTAAAAGAAAGAAGATAAAACCTTTGCTACAACAACCAATCAAAAGATTTACAGTATGGTCATCGAGAGTTAGGATTAGTCATAGAGGCAGGCAAAAAACAAAACTGTATCAATGATAACTATTCCATTCTATTCTATTTGAATCATACATAGTGAAGCAATTTAGGAGACCAAACAACTCACTTTGTAAATGCATCTAACAATACCACCATTTTAGCTTTCTTAGCTTCACCTCAAAATTCACTTATAATGTATTTAATGTCATCCTTAACAAGAATTTTTTTTTGCCTCCCAGTCAATCCAACAACAATGACTCACTAATATTGTTATGAACATGCACCCCTTTTCCATGTTTTTTTCCATTCAAATGTCCGGTCTTAATGGGGTTTGTGTTGGCTTCTAGGTTAAAATTTTCTACTGATCATGAATAATAAAATATATATTTAGGATTTTAGGCAGTGAATCAATAATAGAATATTATTTTTTTGTTTTGATAATAAATGAGTGTTTAATTATGTGATTGCATGTCCCACCAGTAATGATTCACAACCACCCAAAATGGTTTGACAATAACCCATACCAATTACAAGGGCAAAAGAATCATGACTCTAGAATTTGGGTAGACATGGCAGATGGTAATACAAAACCTAAATATAGGCCTAGGCTATTGCATCCCTAAAAAAATATGAACCCCTAAAGTTTATTTTGGAAAATAACACGTTACGGTTGACGAATTTATTGGCCATAACAATTCAGAAGTTCACTACAAAAATACAAAAACAAAACTGCATCTTTAAAATAAAAATATCTAATAATGCTGCCAAAAACAAGAACTCTTACCAACAAGGTTTTCAATTTAAAATCCCTAAAAAAGAAACTAACCTTCTGATTTAAACAATGAGGAATTGATTGGCCATAACAACTCAAAAATTCACTAAATTATTAACATCCATTAATCTTGTCAATTATAAACTATGTCCAAAATATTAAGTGTGTCAACATAATCATGAGGATTTAAAAATAACCCCTACTTGATATGCTTGTATGCCAATTCCACCTGTGCTATGCTTCTAAGACCGCTTGTTCCAATTCTTTTTTTTTTCTTTCCAAACTCCAAGATAATAAGATATGATATCCTTTTGAAATCCCCTTCCTTAATAAGAGTGGCGTAGCTTTAGATATTTTTCTTTTATTTTTATTTTTTGTTATTTTAATGTATTTTTTTTTATAGATTTTTTATTTAATTATTTTTTTTAATTTCTCTATTTTTTCCTTTTTTTTCTTTTCCAAGATAATTTTCTTTTTTTAATATATTTTAATATGATTTAAATATGGAAAGCTAAACTCCTTAATTTTACTAAATTAAATTAGCATCTAAATATATTGTAATAATTCTAAATGGCAATTTCAAAATTTATAAATAACTCATATTTTAAATTTACCCTTGCCAAATTATTCCTACCATTATTAATGACAAGATGTATCATATTCACTAAAGAATTCATCACAACATTTACCTATACTGAAAAACCACATAAAGCAATATTCCAAGAAATAAACACACGATAACCAATTATTTTTAATGCATTTTTATCATGTACTAACTACTGTGTTATGTACAAAGTTTTTCCAGCTCTCTATAGACCTTCGATGTCTCCATCTACATCACCCTCTCCGATGATTCTCTCCCTCGATAATGCTTGAGGGATGAACTCTCCTACATCTACCTCACAATATGTAGGTAATTATATCATATCACATGATAAACATAAAACAATAATATAACTGAAACAATACATTAATATGCTCAAAATGTAAACACATACATTAACCAAATCACAGTAAGCAACCATGTATCATCATGTGTCTAAGTATTATCCTACTATCCCATGATAGCATAAATCTCAAGCATACTCAAAAATATAACCAATATCACGTGTGTCCACTTTAACCATCCATAACTAGTCAAATAGTTTGCTTAGTGAGGAATCAAGATGCAACATCCTTCCCCCTAAAGCTAGTCATTGTCTCAGATGACTCTTATTTAAACATATGTTATGATATAAAAATATTGTTCAGCTAAAAATAAAATAATAAAATATTATTTAATCAAGCAAATAAGTGTGGAATTCTCATGAAGAACTCATCATAGTCCTCCCACGTAGCACCATCTTTATAGTATTGGTCCTATTAGACCTTACATTGTGACATCTCTCTATTATGAAAACGAACTTTGCATGTGTCAATTACCTTGATAGGCTTTACTGTGACCACCCCATGATCTAGATCCTATAAAGCATTCCAATCAAACACATGCATAGGATCGACTATATATTTCTTAAGATATGAAACATGGAAGACATATTGTAAAAGAACTAGGGTTGGTGGCAACACAAGCCTATACACAATAAGATTGACCACTTCTAACATCTCAAAGGGTCCCACATATCTAGATGACAATTTTACAGACTTTCTAAATTTAATCGAGTTCTTTTGTAGCTTAACTCATAAAAACACTTTATCACCAACTACAAAGTGCCTTTCTATCCTCTTCATCTCTGTGTAGCTCTTTTATCTATCATTGGCCTTGGCCAATCTCTGCCTGATTAGTTTAACTTACTCTTCCATCTCTAAGAGCATCTTGGGTCTGGAGACTACCTTGTCCTCTAACCTATCCCAACTAATGGGCGTTATGCACTTTCTCCTATAAAGTGCCTCAAATGGTGCCATCTTCAATGCTGATTGGTATGAATTATCATATGCAAACTCAACTAATGGAATATAATATTCCTACTTATACTATTGGTCCATGCAATACATTTGGAGATGATCCTCAAGTACCTGATTAACTCTCTTAGTTTGTCTGTCAGTCTTTGGGTGTTAAGCTATAATGAAATTAAGTTACATACCCAAAACTAAATTTAAAGTCATCCAAAACCTTGAAGTCATCTTCAGATCATGATTTAAAATGATCTTTTTTGGAAAACCATGCAACCTATACACTTAATAACTCTCTTTTCAAGGGGAGGTACATCCTCTATCAAATTGCCTGGCAGGAAGTGACCCACCTTGGTTAGCTTTTCAACAACTACCAAGATAATATCATGCCCATTTCATGACATTGGTAACTCTCGGATAATATCCATGCTGATCACCTACCATTTCCATTCTGAGATTTCATGTGGATATAATTATCTAGCTAGATGCACATGCTCAACTTTCACTAGTTGACACTCCAGATGTCAGGATTAGGAGCACAATTGATTACCTTGTATAAGCAACTAAACACATAATTTAACCAGAAGTAACAAGTAACAAGAAATCAGAAACAACACAAAATTTGAGAGACAATACAATCTTGTATTCAACTCATCCAGAAAGAAAATACAATCAAGAAGATGCCACACTCTTCTCACACCTATGAGGCTTCCCACACCTCTAGGGCCCCCAGTAATTCTCAATCAAGAGTTTTCTCTCTCAATTATGGTCACAACAATCAACTCAAACACAGAGTTGTTGTTCACCTCCACCAGTCAGTATCACTACTGCCAGTACACAAGTACTCAAAGTACTCCAAGTAGATCTCCCATGAACTTGCAACAACTTGCAAATCAAATGATCTTACTTACCATGTAGATCTTCTACCTGATCTTGCATAACCTGCAGATCAACCTAATCTTACAATTGGAAGGATCTCTTCCTTGTCCTTAATTACAATACATGCCCATGGGTCTCTTAAATAGATCCCATACAAACAATAATTAGACTTCTAATTACAATAATTAGAACCACAGCTCCAAGACTAAAATTAGTCTTTTACATGCAAACAAACACTCCATCCAAAAATAGACCAGTTTGGGAGACGCATGTAAATGCATGCACACACAGGCTGCCGACGTCGGTGCCTATCTGACCGATGTCAGCCGACCCATAACCGACGTCAGTTATTGTGACCACTGAAGATGACCGACGTCGGTTGCACTACTGACATTGGTTTCTCTGTAACTTAGTAACCTCCTCCATGTTTGCATCTTGGTGAAGCTTTTAGCTCCACAACTTAATAGTCTCCCACTTGGAGATAAATAGCTACACCTGTACTTGTACCTATACATCATCTAATTTGTTTCCTAGCTTGTATCCCTCTTCAAGTTGAATCTTGAAGACCAACCACCACACATCTTGTGTTGCTACGCTTGTCATCCAAGTCCCCTACCACATCTGATTCTATATACCCATGTAGAGAAGTGCCTGACCCTGCATAACATGTTAACCTACTACTGGTCCCTCTCAGATACCTGAGAATCCACTAAACTGCTTTCCAGTGCTTCTTTTCTGGATTGACCCCAAACTCGTTGAAAACACCCACTGCTTAGGCAAACTCAGGTCTAGTACATACCATGCACTTAACCTCATTATGTGAATTGGGACACCATTCTGTGAACTGTCCATCCATAGGTGTGCAAACTGGTTCTGCATCCCGCATCTTGAACCTTGCCACTACCTTATTCACATAATCATCTGGAGACAAAATCAACCTGTGACCTTCCATGTCTCTAGACATTCTCATGCCAAAGAATCTTGCTACTCCCAGATTCCTCATGACACACCTCTAACTAACTTTACCTTTAGCTCAACAACTCCCTGCATGTGTGACCCTACAACAAGCATACACACCACATACAATAACAAGATGATGTAGCTAATATTATCCAACTTGGTAAAGTAAACATAATGGTTAAACCTCCATTGTCCTGTAGCTTTCTCAAGACCATATACCCTGGCCTTCCATCTCATGTGTCCATTCTCTCTCTTCTTTGACATGGGAATCCATTCATCTTTCAGTGCTTTCTCTCGAACTGGCAACTCTACCAAATCTCCCATTTGGTTCTCTTCCAAGGAATCAAATTCCTCATTCATGCCATGCTCTCACTGTTTCCTAGATTCTACCTGCTCTGCTTCTTTAAAACTTCTTGGTTCTTAACCATCAGTGAGTAACAAGTAATCTAAAGAAGGGGAACAATGAATTTGAGGCTTACTTACCCCTTCAATCCTCCTCATGGGCATTTGAGACTCCTTGACAGCTTGCTGTCTACCCAAAATCCATTTCAATGACCGATGTCAGTCACGACCTAGTTTACATTCGACCGACATTGGTTCCATGCGACTGACCTTACTGTCGACGTTGGTTCCCTGACCGATGTCGGTGTCCACCTAGTCATCGACTCTAGTTCCCTGATCGATGTCAGTCACCACTTGCCTGACACCACCAACTCTAATTTACACATGACTGATGTTTGTACCTGCTTGTTCGACATCAGTTTTACTTGACTGACGTCGGTAACTGTGTTTCCCTGTGAGTGATGACTTTTTATCTGCGAGCTTACTTTGAATCAAAACTCTGTCTAAACTACCCTGCTCAAAATTATTTAGCCCCTGTGACTGATCTCTATCCATCATCTTCTCCTTGAACACCAAGGCTTTCCTCTTCTTGTCAAAACCATCAGATTTCCTCTTTATGCCATAGACCCGATCCTTTTTTGTAGCATGTGTATCAAGAAACCTCACTTTCTTCTGTTGCTTATAGAAATCTTGATCTATGCTTCTCGAATCTGAACTCTTACCCTTTGACTCAAGAACATGCATCCCCTTCTTATTCATGTGACCAAGCCTATGAAGCCACACCTTCGAATCTACAGCTGAAGTAGATAAACCAGAAGGAGAATCAGTAATACAAGTAGATAGATAAAGAGTACCTACTTTCTTACCTCTTGCTAAAACAAGTGCACCCTTGGTAACTTTCCAAGAGTCTGCTGTGAGAGTTACTGTGCATCCCTCATCACCCAACTTTCCAACATAAATCAAGTTCCACTTCAGGACTGGGACATGCATGACCTCCTTCAACACCCATGTGTTACCTGTCTGCAATTTCAGCTGCACTTTTCCTTTGCCAACCATTTGAGAAGGCTTACCATCCCCTAAATAAATCTCTCCAAAGTCTCCCTGGACATATTCATGAAAAGATGCTCTATTTGGGGTTGCATGGAAAGAGGCACCATAATCTAACACCCAAGATTCCACTTTATCTAAGGAACATATAAGAGCATCCTGTGCAACAATATCTGCAACATCTGCTTCTTCATTTCCTTCATGCTGATCTTCAACCAACCAACAATCTTTCTTTACATGCCCTTGCTTTCCACATTTCCAGGAGATTATTCTGCCATACCTGGATTTGGATCTCCTGCCTATCTTTGACCTTGATCTCCCTTGCTCAATCTTCTCTCTTTGCCTTCCCCTACTTTCAACACTTAAAGCATTCCTTGATGATTCCCCTGTGCTTTTTCTATGAATTTCTTCATTCAAGATTACACTGACAACATCATCAACTTTCAAAATATTTGAAGCAGACACAATATTACTAACTACCATTACCAAACTATCCCAACTTTCAAGTAATGAGCATAAGATTAAGAGAGCCTTAATTTCATCATCAAAAACAATATTGACTAAAACTAACTGGTTTACCAAACCATGGAAATCACTAAGATGACTGTGTATAGATCCACTTTCCAACATTTGCAAATTACATAATTGCTTCATAAAAAATACCTTATTCGAAGCTGAGGGTTTTTCATATAAATTTGCCAAAGATCCCATTAACTCTATCGTTGTCTTAGCTTGTGATAAGTTGGAAATCACAGACGATGCTAGGCTCAACCTTATAAATCCCAGAGCCTTTCGATCAAGAACATTCCATTCTTCATCTTTCATATCCGTGGGCTTGCTTACAACCCCACCCAACAGTAAATATAGATCTTTTTAATACAGATAATCCTCTATCTGCATCCTCCATAATTGATAATTCTTGCTGTTAAACTTCTCCATTCTTAGCTTACTTTTTTCTACCATTACTATACTCCCACTTGAACAGAAACCCCTGTGAGTGACCTGTAATCAACAAACACTTAACACACTCTAAAACCAAGGTGTTAGTAAACCTGCTCTGAACTAGGCTCTGTGAACCTGCAACCCTAGCTCTGATACCACTTGTCAGGATTAAGAGCACAATTGATTACCTTGTATAAGCAACTAAACACGAAATTTAACCATAAATAACAAGTAACAAGAAATTAGAAATAACACAGAATTTGAGAGACAATACAATCTTGTATTCAACTCATCCTAAAAGAAAATACAATCAAGAAGATGCCACACTCTTCTCACACGTATGAGGCTTCCCACACCTCTAGGGCTCCTAGTAATTCTCAATCAAGAGTTTTCTCTCTCAATTACGGTCACAACAATCAACTCAAACACAGAGTTATTGTTCACCTCCACCAGTCAGTATCATTACTGTCAGTACACAAGTACTCAAAGTACTCCAAGTAGATCTCCCATGAACTTTCAATAACCTGAAAATTGAATGATCTTACTTACCATGTAGATCTTCTACCTGATCTTGCACAACCTGCAGATCAACCTGATCTTATAATTGGAAGGATCTCTTCCTTATCCTTAATTATAATACATGCCCATGGGTCTCTTAAATAGATCCCATACAAATAATAATTAGACTTCTAATTATAATAATTAGAACCGCAACTCCAAGACTAAAATTAGTCTTTTACATGCAAACAAACACTCCATCCAAAAATAGACCAGTTCGGGAGACGCATGCAAATGCATGCACACACAGGCTGCTGACGTCGGTGCCTGTCTGACCGATGTTGGCCGACCCATAACCGATGTCAATTATTGTGACCACTAAAGATGACCGACGTCAGTTGCGCTATCGACATCGGTTTCTCTGTAACTCAGTAACCTCCTCCATGTTTGCATCTTGGTGAAGCTTTTAGCTCCACAACCTAACACCAGAGGTGACACATAATCAATTACATCCTTTTTGATTTATTTCTATAAATACAATGGTATAAGCTCTGCCATTAGCTTGGTTACACCTCGATGTCTTGAATAAGGGGCATTATGTAACTCCTTTAACATTGTGATCCATAAATTCTTTCAATCTAGCACACACATCTGCCCATTGTAATGTAATAGACCATCACTCTCCAAATTGAATCCTTTATACCAAGGATTTTGATCATTCTTTGATAGTGATTTTTTGACTTGATCATAAAATTCATCTCCTAAAGAGTATTCAATCACCTAATCCATAAAGTTACTCCTGATAGTAGCTATAGCTGTAATGTACCTTCTATGATTGAGGGCATCAACTACTCTATTCTCTTTACCTTTGATATAACTAATATCAAAATTGTATTCAGATAAAAACTCAAGCTAACGTCTCTGACGAGCATTCAAATTATGTTGGGTGAAAATATACTTGAGTCCTGAGTTATCCATCTTAAGCTTAAAAGGTTTTCCCAACAAGTAAATTTTCCACACTTGCAACGCGTGAACAACCACTGTAAACTCCAAATTATGATGGACATAATTCACCTCATATGGCTTTAACTTTCGTGACTCATAGGCCACTACTACAACATATTGTATAAGGACTCTACCTAGTCCATCCCCTAATGCATCCATAACCACTAAAAAATGACCATTGGGGTTTGGAATTCTCAACACTAGTGTAGACATAAGCCTTCTCTTCAACTCTTAGAAAGCTAGTTCACACTTCTTTGATGAAACAAATCTATGATTCTTTCATTGCAAAAAAGTAATGGGGTTAGCTATCTTGGAAAAGTTTGAAATGAACTTCCTATAGTAGCATGATAACCCCATGAAGCTCCTAACCTCATGCACATTATTTGGTGCTAGCCATTCCATAATGGATCTAATCTTCCCTGGATCTACAAAGATACTATCTATAGAGATAATGTGTCCTAAATACTATACTCTTTCCTAGAAAAAATGGACACTTGGATAACTTTCCATATAGATTATGTTTCTAAAACCATTGTAGAACCAATTCTAAATGCTGAAGGTGCTCCTCTTCAATCTTTGAATAGATAAGAATGTCATCAAGAAAAACTAGTACAAAGTGATCAAGGTAATCTTTGAATACACCGTTCATGAGATTCATGAACACTGCTAGATTATTAGTCAGTCCAAATGGTAACATTGTAAACTCATAGTGTCTGTACTAATTTTTTAATGCTATTTTTGGAATGTCCTCATCTCGAATCCTCAATGAGTGGTATCCAGCTCGAAGATCAATCTTAGAAAATATAGTTGCTCCTCACATTTGATCAAAGAGATCATCTATATGAGGTAACAAATACCTATTTTTAATGGTTGCCTTGTTCAACATTCTATAATCAATGCATAGCCAAAGGGTACCATCCTTCTTCTTGACAAAGATAATTGGTGCACCCCATGGTGACACACTTGGCCTAATAAACCCCTTAGCTAATAACTCTTGAAGTTGAGCCTTTAGTTCAACCAACTCAATGGTTGTCATCTTGTAAGGTGACTTAGACAGTGGTTTCGAACCATGTATGATGTCGTTAGAAAAATCAAACTCACATCTAGGAGTCAAACTCGATAACTCTTATGGAAACACATCATGGAAATCTCTGAGAAATGAGTAATCTTTGAGAGATGGTTCCTTATGTTTCTCCATTTCATTTATCTTGAAGATAAATGCTTGGCACCCTTTTCTTTGAGCTTTATTAAGCTACATAGCTAAAATCTACCTAAGCTTCAAATCTCTCTTCTCACCTTGAATTTATGTTTGATTCTTAAAATCATCAAGACACTCAACCTTCTTTAGGTAATAATCAACCTTGGATTTATGTTTTATAAGCTAGTTGACTCTTAGGATCACATCATATGATCCTAGAGGTGCTACATACAAATCCATAACTATTGTGAATTTGGGCAACTTAATCTCCGCTTCGACTAGACACCTATCAAACATGACTTTTCCATCATTCTTATATTATACTGACCATGCATTTGCCATTACACCAACTCTTCTAGTAAACTTACTAAGCATCCTAAGAGATATAAAACATTCAGTGGCTCATGTATCTATCAAAATGAAAACTAGATGGTCAAATAAAGTACCTGATAGCTCAATTTGTAATGCTTAATATTTGGTCTATCAATTATTGACTATTACATGAATCCATTACTAAAAATCACCCTGTTGAAGATTATGGCCTTTGCCCTTTGAATTTTCCTATGGACAATCATGAGCATAATGATCCTTTTTGCAAATGAAACATCCTATGGTGGTCCTCTCTTAACATTTTGTTGGTTTCCCTTGAAACCATCTTTTGATTCATTGCCTTGCTTATTATTGCCTAAACCATTGTTGAACTTGGCATTATGATTTTTAAACTACTTCCTGGAGTCTCCACTCCTCTATTTCCAATTCTTCTTCTTGAAGGTTGACTTAGAATTTCCAAACCTTTTCTTAAATTTATCCTTGGCCTATGAAAGAGACCTCAACTTCTATTCCTATTTGACCCCCATCTTAAAGACCTGGTCTATGGTGGAAGGTCCATGAACATCTACCTCTGCACCTATCTGGGGGCTCAAACCCATGATAAACTTCTTAACATTGAACCACACATCTCCCTAATACTAAGGTACTACTTTAGTAGTTTAGTGAACTAATCCCAATATTTATTCACTAACATATCACCTTACTTTAGATTCTAAAAATCTATGAAATTTTGATCAAAATATAGTTATAGGAGCCACCATTATCTAAAATATGCTACAAATTGATCCCAAGTGGTGGTCATCAAATTCAAATTCATTTATAAATTTTTGTTGGCCCACCACATTATTGCCTTGCCAGTCAACTGGTATGCTCCCCATACTGCCTTGGTGACGTCAGAGTAGTTTTGAATTTTGAAATACATCTCTATCTCTATTAGCCATGCCTCAACTCCATCATGTAGAACAATCCCATCAATCTTAGGTGGGTTCAGCTTCTTCATGTCTCTGGCCAACTCCACAACAACCTGAGCTCTAGCATCTTGAGGATCTTCTTGCTTAGCCAAATGATTTTTATTTTTGTTTTGTTATTCCTCTTCCTCATGGCCATGAACCACCTATTCGAGAGCTATAATATGATCTCTGGTCTCATTCATAACTATGAGAATCTGGTCCATATTTGCTAACTGCTTAGCAAAAAATTAGCTAAGATCAAATGGAGGGTTGTTATATTGGTATTCGAAAGACCTTCTCTAGAAACTCTCACTTTCACCATCCTTATTTATGTCAATATAAGGATATGAAAAAATCAATGGACTCATTAAGTCTTAGAGTTTGAGTTGTAGCTCTGATACCACATATAGCAACCCCATTAGGTTAGACATAAAAATGCATGAATTTTTATTATTAAACCCATATACCAAAATAGATAACATCTCAAGAATCTAACTGATATCATTCAAAGTACACATGCATGATAATATCAATAATATAAATCATGGATCTATAACATCATGAGAGTATGTCAAACACAATTATAAAACATAATCATAATAACTCAACCACAACTGATACAAATATATAGTCACGACTATAAATTTGCAATAATAAATAATTACAACTCTTTATGATGATTTTCAATAATAAGTACAATAAAATACACTGTACAAATATGATACATGGATTTCTAGAGTATAGTTCCCAAACTTCAAGTATTTGTGGCAATCTTAAGTGTCATCTTGGTAAGTAGTATTATTGTGGGGAGAGAGAGTATCATCCAAGCACTTTTACACACTAACCACATACCGATGATTACTTGCACTAATCCCATCAAGAAATGGCCCTCACTTTATAGATGAGTAGATAGTGATGGTGTGGGAATCCAGAGAGATAAGCAAGTACCCATATGCTATATGATTTCTAACTAAACTAAACTAAACATGTAGTGTATCATATAAAACTCAATTTATTGCAAGATATTGCACATACATGTAAACCATACTCATGAAATGATAATGTCTCACTAAACATACTTTGGACAAAGCTTTAAGAACAATAATATAAAATTGAACTATAGATCATTCAAATTCATACACACTACTTGATTAGACTGACTTCATTTGACATTGCAATATTAGTAAGACAATGAAGTCCATCTCACTCCTTACTTTACATTAGCAATGCATATTGATCAAATACAATTCAACCACACGATTTACACAACTTACATCCTACTAGTAAATACATCACATGGCATGCTAAACTTAGGAATAACAATAACATACATTTAATACGTCCAACATATGCATGATTCTTACATTATATTCTATCCCATACTAGGAATAATGACTATAGTTATACCACCTTGGTAAATACATAATTAACTACAAAATTTAAATAGTTCAATTTGTTTTCAGTTTAACTACACCCTTTGATAACCCATATGACCATAGTCCAGTGTTTTTAAACATAACTACTAAGAATCTTAATCAATCTTTTTAATTAGTCTCAAATTCATGGAAACCTAAGCTTTTATTTAGCCAATCAGGCATAAACAAACATTCCTCAATTCATACAAAACATAACATACACATTGTTATTTTCTCAGTCATATTTACAAACCCATGTAAAACTATAATGTGTATATTTCTTTAATACGGTTTATAACCCAAGTACACACTTTGAGGTACTATTATATACTACTAGGCATGTTTACACCCATTTTCAAAAAAAACCATTCTGTTAATAATCATAACACATAACTTGTTTGTAACATCAATTTCATGTGATGGTTTCTTATAAAATGCACTACAAGGTTATCTCATAATACCAAAATTATTGTTTTTACCTAGGGTACTATTACCTCCAAATATGAAAGTTTGTCTATTATTTCCACATAATTGTAATCAACCATCAATGACACCATATTAGGAATAACTCATTTGGTTTTTAGGTAAAATAAATATGGTTTAAAAAGTATATTGACATCACCTATTTTATTGAAATCTGCACTTTTCTAAAAGTTTCAATGTGCATTTAACTAATCAAAGTTACTTCATCAATATTAATAACTAATATTTCATACCACATGGAAACATCATGTTTACTATTAAAGCTCATGTCATAACCACTTTTCTCTATTATGATGCTATAGAAAAAGCCTCACACTCATGTGCATGACTAAAGTGTTAATTTGGTAAGCAAATAACTATGCTAATTCAACATTTTTTGGCTTGAACCGAGTTATTGACTCATACCTATAGTGATGCCAACTAGGCATTATACTTATTTGAGTATTTACACAACTAAACACCCATAAATTTCTAGCATCCCAAGTTTATATCCCAGGAAAAATATATCTAGTACAAGTTAAGTCTGAAACATGTAGGAGTCAAATACAATAATTTAAGCTACACATTCCTTGTGACAATTAAATTAAATAAGTTGGGGAAGATGCATTTATTTCATTCTAATAAATTAATAAAATGTTTTCATTGAAGCATGTCGACTCATAATTCACATAGTGACTTAATAGACCTATCCATTTTATGAATGTTCACACTTTAAGTTAAAAAAAAAAAGATAAAACCTTTGCTGCAAGAACCTATCAAAAGATTTATAGTATGGTCATCGAGAGTTAGGATTAGTCATAAAGGTAGGCAAAAAACAAAACTATATTGAAGATAACTATTCCATTCCATTCTATCTAAATCATTCACAGTGAATCAATTTACGGGACCAATCAACTCACTTTATATATTCATCTAATAATACCATCATTTTCGCTTTCTTAACTTCACCTCAAAATTCACTTATATTGTATTTAATGACATCCTTAACAAGAAAAATTCACCGCCTACCAGTCAATCCAACAACAATGACTTGTTAATATTGTTATGAACACGCACCCCTTTTCTATTTTTTTTTTTGCATTTACATGTCCGATCTTAATGGGGTTTGAGTTGGCTTCCAGGTTGAAATTTTCTACTAGTCAAGAATAATAAAATAGATATTTAGGATGCTAGGCAGTGCATCAATAAAAAAATATTATTTTTTTGTTTTAGATTATGGTAAAATTAGGTTTTGAAGGGGCCCCGAAACCCTGTACAAGGAGAAAGATAAACATTAAAGCCCAACCAGGTTAACACAAGAACCTGATAACAAAAAAGAACCAAAACCAGGTTTTACAGGGACCTGTAACCGACAAATAAGAAAATGAAAAAATAGCTGTCAAAACACTGATCTGAAAGATAACCAAAAGGAATAGCAACCTTCCAGATCCGTAACCAGCAAACCAAAAAAATGACCGGTTTACTGCCCCCAAAAAACCAATCAGCAGAAAGGAACTTTGGATGAATCTTTTAAATTCAGATTTTTCTTTTTGCATGACCGAAGATTCATATCTAGAGGAGGGACCAAAGGCTTAGACTTCTTTCTTCTGACTGCTGTCCAACCATCTTCTACCTTAGCTGCCTCAGCAACCCATGCCTCAGAAGACAATGATCTTTGGACACCATTAGGCATAAACTCCTTGTGACAGTCTAACACAGTCTGTCTCTTAGAAAGATCCACCTGAATAGGGGAAGAGATCACCACCTCCTCCACAAGCTCAGCTGTATCTTTAACTACAGCCTCCTCAGAGGTTTCATTTGATTGATTCTCCAGCTGTATTATTTTTTTGTTAATAATAAATAAGTGTTTAATTATTTGACTGCATGTTCCACCAATAATGTTTCACAGCCACCCATAATGGTTTGGCAATAACCCATACCAACTGCAAGGGCAAAAGAATCATGACTCTAGAATTTAGGTAGACATGGAAGATGGTAATACAAAAACTAAATATAGGCCTAGGCTATTGCATCCCAAAAAAATATGAACCGCTAAAGTTTATTTTGGAAAAAATGCATTGATGTTGATGAAAACTCAAAAGTTTACTACAAAAATACAAAAACAAAATTGCATCTTTAAAATAGAAATATCTAACCCTGCTATCATAGACAAGACCTCTTACCAACAAGGTTTTCAATTTAAAATCCCTGAAAAATAAACTAACCTTCTGATTTAAACAATGAGGAATTGATTGGCCATAACAACTAAAAAATTCACTAAATTATTATTATCCATTAATCTTGTCAATTATACAACCAATCCAAAATATTAAGTGTGTCAACATAATCATGAGAATTTAAAAATAACCCCTATCTAATATGCTTGTATATAAATTCCTCATGTGCTATGATTCTAAAACCGCTTCTTCCAATTCTTTTTTTTCCCCCAAACTCCAAGCTCATAAGATATGATATCCTTTTGAAATCCCCTTCCTTAATAAGAGTGGTGTAGCTTTAGATATTTTTCTTTTTGCTACTTTAATGTATTTAATTCTTTTTTTTAAGATTTTCTATTTAATTATTTCTTTCTTTAATTTCTTTGTTTTTTCCTATATTTTAAATTTTCTATTATAATTTCCTTTTTTAGCATATTTTAATATGCTTTAAATATGGAAGGCTAAACTCCTTAAGTTTAATAAATTAAATTAGCATCTAAATATATTACAGTAATTCTAAATGGCAATTTCAAAATTTATAAATAACCCATTTTAAAAATTTACCCTTGCCAAATTGTTCCTACCATTATTAATGACAAGATGCATCACATTCATTAAAGAATTCATCATGACATTTACCTATACTGGCAAACCACATAAAGCAATATCCCAAGTAAGAAATAAACACATGATAAATAATTATTTTTAATGCATTTATACCTTGTACTAACTACCGTGGTTTGTTTAGGATTTCACCAACTCTTTGTAAATCTTTGATGTCTCCATCTACATCACCCTCTCTGACGATGCTCTCCCTCCGACACGCTCGAGGGATGAACTCTCCTATGTCCACCTCATAATATGCAGGTACTTAGATCATATCACATGATAAACATAAAACAATAATATAACTAAAATAATACATTAATATGCTCAAAATATAAACACATACATTAACCAACTCACAATAAGTAACCATGTATCATCATGTATTTAAGAAATATCCTACTAGCTCATAATAGCATAAATCTCAAGCTTAATCTTAAATATAATGAATATCATGTGTGTCCACTATAACCATCCATAAATAGTCAAATATATTGCTTAGCAAGGAATCAAGATGAAACACATAGGCACACATATGTACTTGGCTGAGGAACAAATTTATGTTGATTACCAACTTCAGGTGTTTCCAAAGACCATCTATATGCAAGCTTACTTTTGAGGAACTCGTCATTGCATAAGTATGAAAACCTTCTACATAACACTTTATGAGCTTTGCTCTGAGACTAGGGTGACCTGAAGGGTCAACACTTATAATGACCTCTGTGGGCCACTTGCCTACTAAGTGGGAACCTAGTAGCCTTTGAAGTTATCCATTAGGCATGAAGTCATTGAAGCTTGGAAGATCTATCTACTTTGAAAGTTTAATTCATATGCATGTAAGAATATTAACTTAGCTTCATGTGTACACCTATGCTCATTGCTTTTATTATGTGCTCCTACACACTTTACCCACTTGATAAATACTTAGCCTGTTACTGAAGAACTGGGCCTACCTTACAACAAATGGAGAAAAGAGGGAACAATAAATGTGTGAAAGCACATCTGGAAAAAGAAATAACAAGATAACATAAACTATATACATGCACATGTAGGTGCTTAGGAAAATAAAAATTAGTTAATTTACTATGTACAAACTAGAAGAAGGGGCCCTAATCCACTCGGGTCAAAATAAAATCCTCATAGATCTCCTTCATTGTGTTCAAGCACATTGATGTATGATGGGTAGAAGTGAGTAGGTGCATGTTTTCCATGAAGGGGGTGTACTTAAATTGCTTAAAAAATATGTTTGAGGAGGGTAGTCTACTCAAACTCCCTTTTGATGAATGAATCTAACCAATAGTACATAAGCTCTCACCTAGGTGGTAAATGTCTTCAAAACTAAGCCAGTCTGTTACAAATTTCATCATGTTTGGATATACTCTTTGCTCATGCTAAGCCTTCTTAAACTTAAGAGGCTTGTACTTAGTGATCTAAAAACTCATTAACCTAGTAAACTACCCATATTTATTCTCCATGTGTACTGGTCCATTGGGACATACTTCTTCTATTATGACTTTGTCTATGCTCGCATCTAACTACACTCTCAAATCATTATGCAGGTCTTTGACACTAAGTGGTTTACTATTATTATTTGATCCAACTACAACTTTGACCTTAGGATGATCCTATGTATTTAAAATATGCTTAGGAAAGATCGATGCAACTCTATGCAAAGAAGAAACTCCTTCCATGACTTCTCCCTATTTCTTAGGAGCTACTAAATTAATTTGGGCTTTGAAATCTTTAACTAACTCATTGAATTGCAGCTAGATGCCTACTAGTTCCTCATCTATCTTGGATATGTTGAGCATGAAAGTGCATCCCTTTATTAGGGGTGTTGGACCACTAAGCTCCTTGAACTCCTCAAGGAGATTGAAGCACCATTGTAATGCCTCATCATCTTTCTAAGGACTCATGAGATCATCTTGAACAATGGACTTCTTTTGCAAATAAGATGGTTAAGATCGATCCTTCCATATGTTATCTTAAGATAAACCCATAACATCCCCCTACTCAATCACCAAATGGGCAATTAAGATTCTTTCTAGCTGGTATGACCATCTCATGATGGGTGCCTTCCTCTTACGATTATGATTGTGCCTGCAAGTTAATCCCAAGATAATCAAGGCCTTCTTCTTAAAACATGTACTCCTCTCAAAAGGTTTGCTCACTTTCATTGTCTTCTTCCATCACATAAAGTGGTAACTCCTCAAACAAGTTGATAACCCCTTTCTCTTCTTCCTTGAACTCTTTATCCTCATCCTCCTCTTGTAGCATGTCTGACCCTTCTAGTTTAAGGGTGCAAAGAGGGTTGCCATGAATTATCTCTTCCTCATCTTCACTTTAAATATTCTTCTCTTCATCTAGATGATATTTATTTATTCCCCATATAACCAAGCCTCCTTTGAAAAGGGACATGGTGGGAGGGAAAGAGGTTTTAATTGGTGAAAAAGGAGTGGCCTTACCTAGGTTGAGCATCCTAAAATTAAGATGCTAGGTCAAACAGGGTTGATATGATTGAGTTTGAGTCTCTTGAGGAAGAATATGATTTTAAGTCAACATGGGTGTAGGCTTCTTCATATAAGGGGGACCTCTAAAACTTGGGATTTTAAAATTGGGAGACCCACTTAAGAGATCACATGACTTACCCTACCTAAAGCTAGGGACTTTGAATGCAGAAGTTTCCCTCTTCATAGGTTGGTCTGCATTTTTAAGAGAATCTTTCTTGAATTTGGGGATATAAGGGACTAGTTGGGGCTTAATTTTTTTTGTTTTCTTGAGTAGTTGACATATATGTTATTCCTTGACTGTGATTTGTCTAGCCAAGCATTCCTCTTCATACCTTATTTATTCCTTCATCTCCTATTAGTGTATGTAAGCTTGGTAGGTAAACTCCTATTGATACCTATTATATTCAAGCTCCTTGTCAACCTCCCTCATCTATTGGGTGAAGTTCAACAAGATGTCCTTGATGCTTTATTAGGGCTAGATAAGAAGGTAATAATGCTGATTATGATCAGCATAGCTTTCATGAAGCTAGTTGGAAGCATGAGCAGGCTATCAAAAGGGCTAAACTAGGGTGGGAGGGAGGCAAACACTATGAGGAGGCTGGTATCTTTCTAGTCCAGGCCAACTTTGGATGAAACTGAGAGCACTCTCATCCTGATATGGGAAATGGAAAGGTTTAACAATAGTATTTTCATAGAATGGGGGGGGTGTGAAAAGAAATATTTTAAGGCATTTGAGCTACTTAAACCAATGAAATTGACATTTAAAGTCACTAAGTGCTATGTAGAGTGTCTTCAACACTTGAGTTACTAAGAGTAACACCAATATCTCAACCAAAATTTGAAATTGGTCCCATTGGGCATGCCAAAAATTGTTATCATTCAAAATGTGTACCCATGAATGATCCTTATTATGCTAAAGAATTTATTGATGGGCATAGAGTACAAGTGTTTGGCGTAGGGTGAAAAAGCAATCAATACAGGGTGTGGAAGTATTTAATTCAACCATGTGCATGGAACATCTAATGTCTCATCATAATGATGAGACAACCCTAAGGTGTTGGACCCTTACACTCCTTGAGAAGAACCTCCATAGTAGGCTGGCTTCCTTCTAATCTAAGTGTACCTAGTTTAGGACTAGCATGTAGACCTACAAAGAACATAAAAAAAATCTACCCCTAATTCTAAACCTAAATTTTTTTAAGGAAAAGAGAGGTAGTAGGTAAGAGATTTGATGAAAGGGAAATGTGGTGATGCACTAAGAGTAGAGCAGGCACCTCACCCACTTACAACATAATAAAACTAAGGAGAATAAATGTATGAGCTTCACATCAAGTATCCATTGTATAAGTGTTTCATACAAAGGTAAGGGAACATAACACAGTGTTGATAGGGATGAAAATGGTTCATAAACAATGTCTATGTAGACATGTGTTTACATAAAGTGTGACCTACAGAGGATTTCAATTCTATGTAGAGGTGTGAAGGAAGGACAACAATGAGAGGGATGAACATCCACAAATAAGAATCAACAACCTTAAATGCACACAAAACACAAAGTATGAAAGAAAGCCCAATTCACATTAATCTCAATGCCTAAGCCAATATTACAAAATTGAATGGGTAGAGATTTGTTACACCAAGGAAAGGGCCAATTATAAAATGAATATAAGGGATTTTATAGGGTCAAGAAAGCCCTTATACCCTAAATTCTCCACTTGGGGTGGCAAATAGAAACTTTTAATTTGGTGTTCAAGGATCTATTGTCATTTTAAATGTGCACCCATAGATGATCTATGATAGGAGAAGTTTTGTGGTAGGGCACAAAATGCAAATGCCTTGTCCATATCACAAAAGTGTTCGATGTTGGGGACCAAAGTGTTATCACTCACCTATGCATGTAGACCATAAATTGTTTTATTGAAATGATGATAACATCCCCAAAATGTGAGACCCTTGCACTCCTTGGGATAAACCTATGGAGTAGGCTAGATTCTTTCTATTTTAAGTGCACTTGGTTTAGGACCAGTGGACAGAGCTAAAGTGTAAAAATGTAAATATACCACTAATTTAAACCTAATATTTTTGAGGGAAAAGGGAAGGAGAAGGTAATAATTTGATGGAAACTAAAATGTGATACACCAAAAATAGAGCTTGCATTCCTACTACCATGAACACACTAAAAATATTTGAGAACAAGACGTTATCACACAAACTCCACCACAAACACTTTAAATGTATAATTATTTCACATAAAGGTGTGGGAAAATAGTACAACATTAAGAGGGATGACAAATGATCCATAGATAATGTCTACATAGAACTAAATGCACATAGGATATGACCTGTGAGTTTTGAGTTCCACATAATGGTGCTAGGAATGGACAATGATGAGAGGGGAAAACATTACACACAAAAAAAGATCAACAAACACAAATAACACATAGAGTGTAAGAAGAACAAATGGAGGTGAAATTAATTATCATTAACATGCAAGGTTCAAGTAATAGAAGTGATCTTGCAGGGAAAATTTTGACAAAGTGAGGTTTTAAGAAATGTGTCAACCCTTTTTCCAATGAATAACAAAGATTTTATAATGGATCAAGCCCTTTACAATTAATACACCACTTGGGGTGATAGATATGATCTTTTAATTCTAGTATGGTATCATGCCTATGATTCTTAACTTTTGCCTGGTGATTTGAAATTGAGAATTAGTAGTAGGATTCCTCTAGATCCACATGTGTGTCTAAGAGTGGAAGATTCATAGAAAAGTCAAAAGGGTGGCATGTGATGATTCTTTGATGTCTAACAGCCACTTATACATTTTCTTATTTTGAAAAGGCCTCAAACACTGCTACACTACTTTTCTACTACCTCTTTATACTTTTCCACCCCTTGTCAATCGTTGCATGTGTATCCCTTGAATTGCCATGTCATTGTTGCAAATCTAATGGGAATCATTACCTTGTGCCTTTTGGGGACATTTTCATATTGAGGGCTACATAGTTAGACTAAATAGTGAACTATAAGTAGGTGAAGGGCACATATGTAGAAGTCTTCTATGAGGGTACATGAATTTTTAACCTTTTGTGCTAAGTCCCCCTTAAATAGTCTTCTCATATCTTCACTTTACACCTAGTGTCCACATTAGTTTGTGAAGTAATATGTGCACCACATAGATCACAGTCTGTGACTTATGAGACCACAGAAGTGAAAATTTATGATTTGGTGTAAGACTTCAACATGAAGGTATATAGACCCTTTTGAATATGAATGCTCACAAAAATGGAAGATATTAGATGCACTTCTTACAATTTAGAACTACTCCATGCACACCTCTCCCTGGGCTATCTGAATACTAGGGATCTGCATCCTTGAATCTACACACCATTTTAGTTTGTGTGATGGAAGATCTCTTCCTGGGGTATGCATCAAGAACTTATAGTAGGCACAAATCAACACTTCATCAATGCATAGATCTGCACTAACTACTTTAGGCATGAGTATGGATAAGAGGCATCTGTGCACAACTTGATTTAAATAACTCAACACTTCATAGGTGTAAAAACCCTTTGTAAGATCCTTGTGAGCTCTGCATAAGCTGGGGTTGAATTAGAAATTCAATAGGATCTAGGTTGATTAAGAGGACCAAATCTCCATGCAACTACCACTATGAACCACATCCTTTTAATTCATACCAACAATCTGAATCTAGAAGTAGTTAGAAGGATTCTCTTGGATCTACATGTGCATCAAGGATTGAAGGGCACTTGGGCTATTGGGGGAGGTGTGTGGCCATGCTCTACCATATTATAGCCATTTTTTGCATTTAACCTTATTCTAACTGGGCCTCATTCACATCCAATCAAACACAACTACCACCATTGCTTGCCTGCCACCTGTAGATACTTTTGGGTTCGCTTGAGGTATACAATTCACAAGCTTTACTTGGATCTTTACCAGGTTACCTCTATACACATGACATGAATATGCACTTTGTCCCTACCTTTGAGGCTATGTGTACATTGAACTATGTGTATTTAGTCCTGCATAGGTTGTGTATAGAGAGTCTATGTAGAAGGGAATGCACCTTTTTTTGTAGAATATGTGTGCAATAAACCATGCACACACCTTCGACTTGGATATACTTTGCACAAAAGTGTACACAAGATTCATTCAAGAGCTAAGAATATATAGAAGAGATGGTGTGCAACCTAGAATTCAATCTACAAATAATAAGGATGTAGGATAAAGCTTCTATGATTACATGTGAAACCCTTATTTGAGTACAAGGAGCCTTTTGAAGTAGAGTGCATAGAAAAATAAATATTTGGTGCACACTTATAAATTTAAATGTACGCTCTACATACCTCACCCTTACATGTTTTAGATTTAAGGTGTTTAGCATAAAGGTTTGCACAAGACACTATTATGGAAAATTGGGTGCTAAAGTATAATATTTTAGAAATGTTTGAGGGTTGTGCACCTACACAGGGAGTAGTGCATAGTCTAGAGTGCAGTCTATAAATAATGGAAGTCCATATGCAAATTTATACATTTTCAAGTGTGGGACCTCATATTTTGGTCTTAAGAAGTCCTTAAAGAAGAACATAAAAGTAGAATTAAAACCTCATGCATGCACACACAATTGGAACATATGCTCAATACACTTCCTTGCTTATCGTTACTTGAAGTCTGGGAACTTTATGCGTATGGATTGAATGTGCTTTTGAATATGCATTCTGTATGAGGGTGTATAACTATTTGTGTAGGGTGTGCAACAAGGTTTTGTCCATAAGCATGCATATGTACTTGGTCGAGGCACATATTTGCACTGATTACTAACATCGAGTGCTTGTGAGGACCATCTATGTGTAAGCTTACTTTTGAGGAACCTATCATTGCACAAGCATGAAAACCTTCTACATAATGCCTTATGAAATCTACATAGACTAGGGTGACCTGAAGGATCAACAAGTTTCTCTCAAATAATAAGGATATGCAAGATGATTTTATCAAAATTGTTAGAGAGGAACTTAATAAATCATCTAATGGACAATCATTTGAGACTTCTAACCCTACTATTTCATTAGATATAACTTTTGTACCACCTATCACAATGGGGGAAACTTAGGGGCATCAACATATTAATATTCCATTGGGAACACTACCTTTGGTTAACACACATTCCTCTTCTCCAGATGTACAATCCCTTAGGTAAGAGATTCAATCTCTACAAACGAAGGTGTTACATTTGGAGCAAGGTGCTTTGAAACCTAATTAGACACTAGATTCTCATATTTTATTACACACTCCATTGGCACAACATATAACAAGATATCCTCTACCTACAGGGTTTGTGGCACCCAAGATTACACTATATGATTGAAAGGGTGAGCCCAAACAACATCTGAGAGCATTTCCATTAGCATGTTTGGACTATGTGTCCAATGATAGATTACTGACTAAGCTATTCTCGATAAATCTCAAGGACTATGCATTACAATGGTTTTATGACTTACCACACTAATCAATGCATGCATTAAATCCATTGGATGATATGTTTCTAGCACATTTTTCAATCAATATCAGTGAAAAGGTTTCATATGCTTAGATTTCTTTACTCAAACTAAATTATAATGAACCTATCATAGAATATGTTTTAAGATACAAGACCATGTTGTCAAAAATGACAAATCCTAAGGTATATAGAGAATTATAGGATGTATTGTAGGAAATTTTGATTCCATCCTTGCATGAATCCATTATGTTCAAGTAGTTTATCTCATTCATAGATTTGTGCCATGCAATAAAGGAAAGAGAAGTTAAGTTATTGGAAATGAAAGAACTTAAGTATACAACCCATTTAGATGTTAATACAAAGAATTCAATAAATCCACCATACAAGGTAAGGCCAATAGATACTAAGAATGATCATAAAACAAGAGTTCATGTAGTTTTGAGCCTACTCCATGTATTGTCTTATCATCTCTTCCAAGGAGATAGTGTACAAATCTACTAGAAGCTCCATATAAGGTGTCAGGAATCTAGAACAACAAACATGCTCTAATAACAATTGTTAGGACCCAAAAGCACCATTGATTACCAAGCAACTAATCATGCAGAATTAAACTAGAATCACAAGTAATTAGAATTAAAAAATAACACAGAATATGAGAGACAATACCCAATTGTATTAATACTCTTCCAGAAAAGAATTACACATGAAGAGACGCCACACTCTTCCCACCTTATAGGCTTCTCACACCAAGTGTTCAGTAATTCACCTTCAAGAGCTCACTCTCTCAATTACGGTCCCAACACACAACTCAAACATAGAGTTAGTGTTCACCTCCAACCAGTCAGTATCACTATTGCCAGTACACCGAGTATACAAACATACTGAACCGAGTACACAATGCACTTCAAGTAGATCTTCCATGAACTTGCAACAACCTGCAACTCAAATGATCTTACTTTGGAAGGAACTACCTTGCCTTCCTCTTTGCTCTTCAACTGAGTACACACCATACTCTAAGTAGATCCTGCCTGATCTTTCTACTTGTTGTGTTGTTGATCTCCCTGATCCTGCTGCCACCTACAGATCAATCTGGTTCTGCACACCTGCAAACCTTAGACCTCGCACACACATACACCTACAGATCAATGATCTTACTTACCATGCAGATCTCCAAACGTGGCCTTGCACACCTGCTGACCAAGATCTTACATACATGAAGAATCCTTCTGATTCTCAAAACTAGCACCCACACTTGGCACTGTGGCACTAGGAGGAACACACCATGCTCTCTTCACTCTGAAGGAGATAATATTTGCTCTCTTACTCTCTAGCATAAATTACAATACAACCCATGAGTCTATTATATAGATCTCATGCAAACAATAATCAGACATCTAATTACAATAATTAGATCCACAACTCAAGACTAAAATTAGCCTTCTTCATTAAACAACCGGTTCATTAACGAACTATCCGTGGAACTCACAGTTCAGAACTGCACAGGTGATTGACGTCAGTCCCTGTCTGCCTGGGGGTGATCGATGTTAGCCAATATTTGACCATCGTTGATAGCTTCTTGTCTCCACCTGACTGATGTTGGTTGGCCTGACCAACGTCGGTGACTGTGACACTTAACACCCTCCTCTAATGTCTGCATTAGTGAAGCTTTTAGCTCCATAACCTAACAATCTCCCACTTGGAGATAAATAGCTACACTATACCTGTACCTGTACACTATCTAATCTATTTCCTAGCTTGTATCCCTCTTTAGGATCAATCCTGAAGACCACCCACCACACAACCTATGGTGCACCTCCTGTCATCCAAGTAACCTGCCACATCCAAACCTACAAACCCATGTAGTGAAGTCCTGACCCTACATAACATGTATACCTGCTACTGGTCCCTCTCAAATACTTGTGAACCCACTTCCCCGAATTAGCTCCTAACTCTCTGACAGCTCCCACTGCTAGGGAAAACTCAGGTCTATACCAGACCTCATGTGATTTTAGACACTGAACTGTCCAGCCCTTGGTGTGCTATGATTTTGTATCCTGTGTATTAAACCTTGCTAACACCTAATTCACATCAGCTCCCACTGGAGACAAAATCAACCTATGATCTTCCATGTCTCTCATGCCAAAGAATTTTGCTGCTCTAAATTCCTCATGACATGCCACTGAACTAACCTCACCCTTAGCTCAACAAAACCCTATATGTCTAAACCTGCACCAAGCATACCATCCACATACAGTAATAGGATAATGTCACGACCATCATCCACCTGGTAAGACAAACACAATGGTTACAATGACACTGACTAAAGACCTGCTTTGTCATCCACCTGTCAAAACATGTACCACTGTCCTTTAGCTTCTTCAAGACCATATGACCTGGCCTTCCATCTCACGTGTCCATTCTCTCTATTCTTTAACTAAGGTATCCATTCATCTTTTAGTGCTTTCTTCTGGCTAGCAACCCTACCAAATCTCCCATTTGGTTCTACATCCTGATCATGCCATGCTCCCACTGTTTCTTGGATCCTTCTTGCTCTGTAGTGATCAATGAGTATAAAGAAGAGGAACAACAAATTTGAGGCTTACTTACCCTTTCAGTCCTCCATATGGGCATTTGAGACTCCTTGACAGCTTTTTGTCTGCCCAAAATCTGTTACAGTGATCGACCTCAGTCACCACACAATCTACATCCGATCGATGTCGGTTCCCATGTGACTGTCCTTTCTACTGACACCAATTTTCTGACCGATGTCGGTCTTACCTGGTCATCGACGTTGATTCTCTAACCGATGCCAGCAGCCACCCTGCCTGACACCATCAGCTCTGGTCTGCACATGACCGACATCGGCACCTGTCTGTTCGACGTCGGTTCCCCTTGACCGATGTCGGTAACTGTGTTTGCCTATGAGTGATGACTTTTTACCCGCGAGCTCTCCATGGATCAAAACTCTGTCCAAACCGCCTTGCTCAGAGATGTCCAGCCTTCTCCACTGATCTCTGTCAATCATCTCCTCCAAAAACACCAAGGCTTTCCAGTTTTTAAGTCTATCAAACACATCTGTCTTCCGCTTAAGAACATTCATCTCCTTCTTGCTCATGTGACCATGCCTACAAAGCCACATCTTCGCAACAAAAGAAGAATCAGTAATACAAGCAAGAGTACCTACTTTCTTACCACACGCTAATTCAAGTGTATCCACTGTGAGAGTTCTTGTGCATCTCTCATCACCTAACTTTCTTGAAGAAATTAGTCGCATCTTCAAGATCAGGACCTGCATGACCTCCTTCAACACCCATTTGTTGGCCGCCTATAATTTTAGCTTCACTTTCCCTTTGCCAATTCTTTGGCAAGGCACACCAGCCCCTAAATAAATCTTTCCAAAGTCTCTAAAGACCTTAACATGGAAAAATACTCTATTTCGAACTGCATGGAAAGAGGCAACAAAATCTATAAAACAAGATTTTACTTTATCCAAGGAACATCCTAGAGCATCTTGTGCAACAACACTTGCAACATCTCTTCTTCAATTCCTTCATGCTGATCTCCCACCAACCAACAATATTTCTTTACCTGCTCTTTCTTTCCATAACACCGTAATTGACCATTCGTTCTTTTCAATTCCTCCATTCTTAGCTTACTTTCTTCTGCCATTGCTATACTCCCACTCAATCAAAAACCCCTGAGAGTGACTTGTAATCAAACACAAACCTGCTCCCTGCAACTTTAGCTCTGATACCAACTGTCAAGAATCTAGAACAAACATGCTCTGATACCAACTATTAGGACCCGAAAGCACCATTGATTACCAAACAACTAATCATGTGGAATTAAACTAGAATCACAAGTAACTAAAATTCAAAAATAACACAGAATATGAGAGACAATACCCAATTATATTAATACTCTTCCAAAAAAGAATTACAAATGAAGAGACGCCACACTCTTCCCACCTTACAGCCTTCCCACACCAAGTGTTCAGTAATTCACCTTCCAGAGCTCACTCTCTCAATTACGGTCCCAACACACAACTCAAACACAGAGTTGGTGTTCACCTCCAACCAGTCAGTATCACTACTACCAGTACACCGAGTATACAAACATACTCAATCGAGTACACAACGCACTCCAAGTAGATCTCCCATGAACTTGTAACAACCTGCAACTAAAATGATCTTACTTTGGAAGGAACTACCTTGCCTTCCTCTTTACTCTCCAAATGAGTACACACCGTACTCCAAGTAAATCCTACCTGATCTTGCTACCTATTGTGTTGCTAATCTCCCTGATCCTGCTGCCACCTACAGATCAATCTGGTTCTACACACCTGCAAACCTTAGACCTCGCACACACATACACCTGTAGATCAATGATCTTACTTACCATGTAGATCTCCAAATGTGGCCTTGCACACATGTTGACCAAGATCCTACATACATGAAGAATCCTTCTAATTCTCCAAACCAGCACCCACACTTGGCACTATGGCACTAGGAGGAACACACCATGCTCTCTTCACTCTGAAGGAGCTAATATTTGCTCTCTTACTCTCTAACACAAATTAAAATACAGCCCATGAGTATATTATATAGATCTCATGCAAACAATAATTAGACATCTAATTACAATAATTAGATCTGCAGCTCAAGACTAAAATTAGCCTTCTTCATGCAAATAACCGGTTCGTTAACGAACTATCCATGGAACTCACAGTTTGAAACCGCACAGGCGACCGACGTCGGTCCCTGTCTGCCTGGGGGTGATCGACGTCGGCTGATATCTAACTATTGTTGACAGCTTCTTGTCTCCCCCTGACCGATGTCGGTTGGCCTGACCGACGTCGGTGATTGTGACACTCATCACCCTCCTCCAATGTCTACATCAGTGAAGCTTTTAGCTCCACAACCTAACATAAGGTTCTTAAAACACTATTGGAATATAGTGTCATATCTCTCACTTCCATTAAATAGGTTGATGTGAATCATCCTCTTTAAAAAAAAATTGGCCATAATGCCTTTTGTGATTATCATAGGACACCAAGCCTTACTACTAATAGATGCATCAATTTAAGACACAAAATTCAGGTTTGGATAGATGCAAACATCATTGATGTGGGCACACCAATAAAAGTAAAACAAGACATCCAAGTGAAAGTAAATCAATGAAAATATTCACTTATCCTTTTCCTAACCCTATAGCTAATGAGACAATAGATACCGTAGGCATGCACTATGCATATAAGGCACACCCTCCACTAGTTTCTTACCATTCCCATGCAGAGGAATAACATCCTTTGAATGATATCATAGGTGCTTATCATACTTTGGTGTCATCCAAGCCACTTATCACATTTTTAGAGCATGAGATAGTTGATGATGACTCAAATTTACACTCTTTGTTTGTTTGCGCTTACATTGATCACTATCCTATTAAGAGTATTATAGTCGATAACAATTCAAGTGTGAATATGTGCACAAACACACTTCTTTATCACCTTAGATACATAGGTTGGGATATGTTCCCCACCACCATGGTCATAAAGGGATTTAATGGTCACATTTAAAGCTCCATTGGTGAGTTTACATTACCATTATAGGTCGGTATTGCATATATGGACATTAGATTCATAGTAGTACCTAGTGTAGGGGCCTTTGATATATTATTGGGACACCATTGGATTCAATACGTTCATGGAGTTCCTTCTATAATTCACATTGGCTTGAAATACATATATGCTAATGAGCTCATTACAATTTTAGGTATCACTTATGAGTACCCTCTATCATAGATAGATTTAGTTACCATATAATAGCCTTTAGTTGAGCCACCTAAAAAAGTACAACCTACTTAGATATTTTCATAGTAGAGAGAAACACTTACATGGAGGCCTATCCTAGAGAGGCCCCTTCAACAGAGATTTGTCACAGATTCTAGAGAGCCACTCTCTACTTCTACATTTCCTCAATTGATGTTACAAAATGTTAAGGGTACTTCACATAATACATCAACACATGATTCACATACTTTAAAATGAGTTTCAAAAACCCCCACAGTTCATCATAATCAAATGCAAAGACAATATATTATAGATTATCAACATAATAATAACAATAATAACATGGTTGGTATTCCATATTTAGATTATCCATTGAGATTAGTGCAATCATTGTAACATAACCTTTTGCCCTTGTAAAAGGTTACCATTCATTTTTTAACACCAAGCCTATTAATTGTGAGTCCCTTGTAAGACTAATTAATTAATATATCTCTTTCATTTTGTATATATAATTTACATTCATATATGTTCCAAAAATATAAAAATAGTAAAATATCTAGAAAATAACAAAATCAGGTCATATACATGTTTATTTTTACTTTTTCATATATTAGTTTAATTGTGTATATTATTCTATACTTATTTTAGCCAATTTTATATCATACATGCTTCACCAACATATATGAATGATTGTAAATTGTGAATAATATTAGTCTCAGACTTAGTTGCAAGTAATTTAACTGTTACATACTCAAAATTTTCATTTCGACAAGAGCATTCTGGTAGAGAGGAGCACATTAATCTAATGTCCCTCACCTTGTTGTTGTCCTAGTGAGCTTAGACTATCACCACTCAGTTCCAAACTATAAACATGATTTATACATCAAGTACATTCATAAATTAGCCCATTGGGGCATGATATACACATGTTTTATCCTTTTTTTCCCACATTATCTTGCTCATATCTTAGTTCTTACTTAGCATTACATATTTCACTATTTCTCACTCACTAACATTGTGATATACTACTATCTATCTCAATTATTGAATATACTCAAGTTACATCATAAATTTTGTTGATAAAATTACATAATCATGCATGCTTTTCATATTGATTTCCTAGCTTTATCTATTGTATGCATTCTCTATTTGTTTTGAGGACATTTAAATATGTCATGTTCGAGTGGATCTAAGCCTCAATGTCTTTGATTCTATGTGTGTGGGGATATTTGAACATGTCTTTGTATGTGTATGTTATATGTGTAGACATTTAAACATGTTCTTCTATGTGGCTCTAAGCATCCATTGTCACTTCCATGCATATGAAGGCATTTGAAGATGTCCTTGTGTGTGATTTTAATTCAAGAGAGTGAAATTTGAACATGTCCCTTGTATGTTTCCCTTTGGCCTTGTATTTTGTGTTTTGTCTGTTGTGTGTGTATTCTTTGATTATGTGCATCATGGCCATGACATATTGCTTCATTTTTTACTCAAATTTTTATGCCATGGTGGACATCATGCATCTACCCAGCCCTTCTAATGCCATGATGGATATCATGCATTCATCCCCAAGTAGTTCTATTCAACATTATATACTCAAGTGATCAATTATTTAAGTGATTCATTGTCATATTTATCTAAACACATGTACTATGAATGCTTGTTTACACATGCATATTACATTATTACTATGCCCAATTTACATACATGATGATACCATGTTTTTCCATGTTGTCACTATTACTCAAATTTTTACATCACAATTACCTACTGCATAACTTTTTATTTTGAGATAAGTTCTTGTGCAGGGTCAACAAATCACCTCAAAAGAGGGGTCATTCATAGAGGTTTATCTTAAAGAAAAATCCTCTTGGATCAATATATATACATGATTTAATAATGATTACATAGTTGACATAGTTCCAAGCTTTGAAAGTATACAAAAGGTCACTTTGGATAGGAGTGCCACATTGGACAAGAGAACATTGTTCAAGTGTCTTTCCTAACATTGTTGTCCAAAGGCGAAAAAAACATGATTTTCCATAATTTCTCAGAACCATAGTTTGCTCAAAGTAGTATACACTAGTTTCATAGTCTCAGTTTCTTGAATTTCTTAAAATTACTCAGTTTTATCTTAGATTTTCTCAATTTGGGGGCAATCATGCATGGCATGTTGTTCCAAGTTAGCACATAGGTTTTCTTAAAATTCTTCATTGTTTTACTCAATTCCAAATTTATAAACACCAAATATTAGTTGGGGGCATTTGTCCAGAATATTACTTAGTTTTGCACTGGTTTTGAAAATAAAATGTAAAATTCATGTTATTATCCATGATGTATACACTAAACCCAAATTATACTCAATGTTTGCATAGGTTTTGCATAGTTTTACACAATAATTGAAACCTATTCCATTTGTAGTAATTGGTTTACTATTTGTACTAGAACTATCTATTAGGATTCATATAGGGATTCCAAATTTATTCACTACTTTGGATATGCGATGATGGAGCCAAAAAAAGGATTAACAAAAATATGGGGATTTAAAGACTGAAACCTTAAGATAAAAAGACAACATATGAGGGGAATCAAGAATCAGATTTAATCATAAAATATTGAAACCCTAGGATAAAAAAATGAAACCATTAAGAAACCTAGGGTTTTATTATGTTCAATACGAAGATCGAGGTCACCAATATATCATATCTTATTTTGGATTTAGTAGTCTAAAAAAGGTAAAACTTGAGACTAAATCATAGTGTATAATCTATGTCAAAATTATGAAAAGATGAATGTAACTAACAAAGTTTAATTGAATTATTTCACTTTATATAAATATATGTGACAAACAAGATTTGTTACTTAGCTTGTTTAGGTTATCTATTGTATGTGATAATGTACTATCATCAACAATGATCTAGAATGTGTTTGTGGTCACTTTGATTTTGAAATTGATTATTTGAGATTATTGGGATGAACATGATAATGTTTGGATGCCTATGGAAACTAGGTACATCTAAGGTTTGTTGGATATATCCTTATAAAAAGTGATAGAATATTCTACCATAGATCATTGTGTTTATCTATAGATAAGTATTTTGTTTTATATAATAAGTTATGATTATGTGCATGTTTAGATTCATCTTCTTTCACTTTGAAACCTTAGCTCCACTTTTGACACTTGCCTTGCCTATAAAAATGGGTTATAAAGGATGACTTGAGTTGACCTCAACCACCCCCTCATAGAGTTTTTGACATAGCATATATTATAATAATTTTATGATGGATCAAACCATAAATAATTCTCCCACCTAAATGTGTGTGTTTTCAATAAGTGTAATACTATCACAATAAAATATTGTGTGTGGATTTCAACACTTGAAAACCTATGATTTTGGCCTTGAAATAGTATTTATACTTAGATTGAAGCTATTCCTTTGAGGAATTTAAAAATATGGATGATTTAGAGCAATGCCTCAAGGATGTGCAGATGTATTCCTTAGTGCATTAGTGGATTTTTAATTGAGTGATAGATCAATGCTAAATAAGAATAGGTGAGGCTTAGGCTAACCCAAAATAAGAATTTTAATTTGGGAAAATAGTTATTAAAAGGTGCATGAATGAGTTTATCTAGGGAAGATGACTCTGGTAACTAGATCCATTTGATTGTGGTTGAAAGTGTATAAAAAATAAGAAACAAATGATATAATATTAGGTGATTCTTAGTAATATGATATGCTATTTAGGTAGAGACTAGGGAAATATTATGTATGAATAATAAAAATTTGTAAAGTTCAAGTCCATAAATAAGATAATGGATAAGAGAGAGTGTGAACAAGATTTAATTGTGTATGCACAAGTCATGTATACTAAGGCTTGGTTAAAATTGACATTGTCAAGTGTCTAATACCAAATTTATGTGTCTTTAGATATTAGATTTCATATAACTGCATTATGAATTCTAAGGAAGAGGAGGATCAAAACCTTAACTTGAGTTAGTTCCATCCACCTCGTAAAACTACGTGGAAGTTTGATTATGAGTGTGAAAGATATATAGTTTGTAACGTAACATCAATAGTTTCCTAACTCCATAATTATTTATCTATTTTAGGGTATACAACTAAGTCAAAAAGGAAGAAAATAATTTATATACATTTTTCCTAGAAAAATAATGAAGAAAAGGTATAATAACATTAGAAAAGAGACATCACACCAGTGACAAAAAAATAGTTTTAAAATTGTGTTGACCTTTACACATGCCTTTTGCATATGAGATAGAGGTAACATGGCGTGCACAATACAATTGTAATATACATAGATTAAACACCTTTATATGTGCACACCCTTAGTAGAATATGACAAGGTAGGTGTGAGCTTCACATAATAGTCATAAAGTCAAAAAAAGTGACAACTTGGAAATGATAGAATTGTGGAACCTATTAGAGTTAGTGTGATTTAAAAAAAGTAAGTGGTGAATCTTGAGACTAAAGGCTAATTCTAATAGACATATGGGAACTAGTGAAGTATATTGAGGTGGTTGAAATTGAGCAAAGCATTGCATTTCAAATATGGGAATGGGTGGGAAAGACATTCATTGTTGGTTGGTGGTAGTTGAGCTACCCATTGACATACAAGGTTATTTGGATCTCTATAAAAGGAAGATACTGAGTAAATAAAGTGGCCTGTGGCATGAAGTATAAAGATAAATGGGGTCAAAGGGATAAGGTCTAGGGAAGGCGGTTTGAATGTGATAATGAGGTGCTATAGAATTCCTAGAGAGTAGATAGGTTATGATTTATTCTAGTGCCTTTGAGCATGTTCCAATCCATGTAATCTTGAGCTGATAAGTAATGGAATGATGTTGTATCCTTATTATAAATGATGTCACCCCATTGTTAGGATATTGTGATTATATTATGTTAGGTGTATATACTATCTTCATATAAGTGATTTATTTCTACCATGTTTTGCTAAGGAAATATAACATATGCTCTAAAGTCTAAGCACATGCATCTGAGATAGTGAAAATGTCACCGTTGTATGTAACTACCCCTAACTTGACACATAGCCTCTATATATTCATGATTTGGATGAGTGCACATGGCTTTTTCCTCGCATGATATGTTGCCATGGGAGCTTTTGATAAGGTGTTAGACTAGACATGCAACAAACTGTGCATAGGCCAGACTTGGTGGCATAGACACAAACCCAATAAGCATGATTTTGACCAAGCCAATATTGCTTAGGATGAACCTAAAATTTTGAATATGAGGGATTTTTGATTTATATATTTTAATAGTATAATCCATATAGTCTGCATAATCATTTTACAAGTCTATAATTACAAAATAATAAATAGGTGTGATCATTCCTTAACCTCTTGTATTTACTTTGCATAACTTTGATTAATTTTTCAAGTTTAAATGAGATAAACTTATTATATGTATATATAAATTATTTATATTCATAGATACATACTTGTATATATATAATTTCAATTATTTTACTCCTATTTGGAGTAAAACTCAAACTAGGGTACACATAAATGGTGAACCCCAATCCTTTCAAATATTCAACCTAAGGATTTTAAAATCTTCTTATCTCTCAGGGTTTTTATTTCAAATATTATTTTAATATTTCAATCTCCACTAGGTTTATTCATTTTGGTCTTTACTTCCTTTGTGTTGTTTCATACTCATATCTTATACCTAGGAGGCCTAGACCTAGTTTAAATAGTGATATTTATGAACTTTAATAATTACCTTTACATACCACTCATGTTTCAAAGATGTCAAAACCTAATGAATTAAATTTTAGGGATGTTATAACTTTAAAAAATAATTACCATGATACTAATAATGACCATATTGATCAACCACCTAATCCTACAGATATGTCATATTTTCAAAACATGAATAAGAAACATTTTGTTGTATAAAAATATGATAAACTATATGTTATGATATATTTGCTTATTGAAGAAAGAAATGAATAAATTAGGAATAAAAATTCTATAATATAGCAACCTTCCTTGAATTTTCTAACCCTTCTACATTAGGTCATGAGGCTAGAGATTCTCAATCATATCTTCAACTTAGCATTGCACCACCTTTGGTTGACACTACTATTATTGATGCCTCTATAGGTGTACCTAAAAATATAAAGAATAATGTACCTCAAAAAATTCCATATATTCATTCTCTTGGTCTTGGAAATACTAATTGTAGTCTTACATCTAGTGTAAAATTATTGCTAAAATTGTACAACATAAAATCAATAACATATAATTTTTTATTTTGTAATTATCTAATACATCTTGTAAACCAAGCTACATTCTTTCATCTTTGTAGATATGACATTATTTTTTTGCTCAATAAGTTCTTGTTCATCCTTTGCCTTCATCATTTTTCATGCCCAAGTTTACAACATTTTATGAAAGGGGGGATCCATCTCAACACATTAAATCATTATTTGCATCTTATATTAGGTATCACCATGATGACCTAATCATGACCAAAATATTTCTTACAAGACTCATATTAGTTATATTAGTTCTATTATTTACCTAAATGATATGTACATGAATTTCATGAGCTAGTTGACATTTTATTAGTACATATTTTGATAAACATTAGTCAAAACATCATTTTTTTCACAAATTTCTTAATTCAAATAAGAACTTAATGAGTGCACTGGAGACTATATGCTTAAATTCAAAACCATGCTTATAAAAATGTTACATGCACATCATGATAATGAGATTCAAAGTATATTCTTAAATGGTTTGTTAAATCCTCTCGAAGATAGGGTTTTGTTTAGTGAATTTAAGTCATTTCATGCCCTTTATCACATCTTATGCAATATTGAGATTACAATTATGGATTCTAATATGTTAAAACAACAATTTATTCAACATCCAATGCTCCCAAATATTGAATAAAATTAGCATTCTAACCTAAGACTAATGATGTGCCTAATTTTAAAGCTAAGAATGAGCCAAAAGTATCAACATAGTTTTAGAAACACATGATAGTATTATATATTTGGATTCTAAACCAATAATAGAATAAATACCTATACTATATCCACCCACTTATATAGTAAAGAGGTTATTTTAATGTAATTCCATCACTTTTCTCGAGCCACTTCAATGAGATGTAACTCAAATAGTAACTAAAGGTTATAATCCAAATTTTTATTATGACTATCATTGTGCCTTGGGACATCCAACTAACATATGTTTCAAATTGTGTCATAAATTTAAATACTTAATTGATAGTAACACCATTTCAATAGAGGGCCCTAACTCTAAATTAAATGAATTACTAGCAACACCCAATCAATTATTATAAATATTTAATACCATTTCCAAATCATGTCATTCTAAAGAAAAATAATACCCATATGAAAATATTTATTCATCATTCTACAATACAAGCTAAGCATGAGATTGAAAACATAATTTTTATTATGTTGAGCTATGTAATGTAATATCCTTATTTTACATTACATGACCATGAAACACCTAATTATAAACAAAACATTGGTCTAATATATATTCATCGGTTTGTTGACTACCATTATTCTATCACACATGACATCATGGTTGATAATGGATATATTGAAACTATTATTTCAATGTCGTTGTTATCTACTTAGGGATATACTCAACAACATTATGTGGTTATGATGGGCATGACTATACAAATTTAAGTGGTATTACACTTCCACATAAAATTGGTCTTAGGACCTACCTAGTTTGGTTTTATGTTATGATAGATTCAAAATCATATAATCTATTATTTGAACACCCTTGGCTTAGTCAAGTAAAACAAGATATAATCAAAACTAAATAATTGTATCAAATTTATGTATAATGGTGGTGTCCACACTATTTTTGGCTCACATCATGAGATACCTATTCATAAAACACCTAATGCACCTAAAAAGGTTAATATTATTTACCCTAGTATGGTCCCTACTTCTAAATAAGAGGAATCATCATATGCATCGTATATATTTGAACCCAAAACATCATCGTCTATTGTGTGACATCTTCAAGATTTAATTTTTATAATTGTACATCTAAGACATAAAAAAACATGACATTTGTATCCTACTTGGTTGTTTTGACACCTAGGTCAATCATTTTATCACAATATATTTAGACACAATCTTAAAAAAATCATGCACAAATTTATAAGTAAACTAATCATACACATGATGAGAATTATTAAACATATCATGAGAATTTTTTAGATACATCAATTGATTATTATGAATTTTATAGTTCATATCATGGTATTATAGACTTGATAATCAGGTAGGCTTACTAACCCACATCATGGGCTTTGATGCATACATCTTATGAAATTTATTATACTACACTTTTACTAGTTTTATTTTATTTTATATAGCTTCAGTACACCTAGTCATCTACTTGAGAGTTTTACCACATATTTAGAGTTCCACTATATATGACATATCTTGACTTTAAAATCTTACATCCTTGAAGTAATCATTAGCTTTATGCCTCATCATTTGTGGTGATCCTCTTATTCGTAATGTAGGCTTTATTTACTTAGTATATACCTATTGTGACACTTAGCTTGTAATATCTATATTTTGTTGAATATGATTATTTACATAGAACATACATACATTCTTATATACCTTTTTACTAGTCATACACACATATAGTACTTAATTTATACATTACTAAATATAACTTATTGTTTGCATGTAATATAAAAATAAAATATATGAAAAATACATTCATACAAGTTTTTTTTGGCTTGGCCTTTATCTTAGTTATATTTCACTTATCATACGTATTTCACCTATCTTAGAGGTTATTATACATTCATATTTCCACATGATCCTCATTTTATGCTTTATTAGGTAAGATATATAACATTTGTATTATATAACATAATAGATTCATTCTATACACTAGTGATTATTTCACGGTGATATTCTTACTAGTTTTTATCTGACTACTATATTGAGCCACTTTTAAATCAATCATGCATCTTAAATATTCTTTCACATAGAGTTTACATATCTTGATTTTATACGTGGATGTCTACATGAATTTATTTTCATATTACTATTACATTAGATGGATATATTTTATATTACATGCCTTAAGATCTATATACATTACACCTTGGTGTCATACCATCCATAGTTTTATGACTGAGCTTTAGGTCTTATGTAACAGTTTTTTACCTAGATTTATTCTTATATATTTCATGCCTTATATGTGGATTCCTCCTAGAAATTTATTATTTATTCTATCTTCTTTATTTCACAATGGTGCTTATGTTCTTTTCCATCAATATTCTTCTATATGTTTGTTTCATGTTTCATTGGCCTTGACCATTTGATTTTTGATCCTATTCTTGGCACTTGTATTGGTATCTTGATGATGAAAACATATCTATTAGGACCTTTAGTCATAACATTCATTTAATTCTGAGGGAAGCCATAGGTTTCATAAAATCCTCCTCATTTTATTCTTCTAGTTATTAAGCCTTGATCCTTTATTTTTCATGTGTGGCTCCATGATTTCTTCTATTACTTTTCTATTCTTAGTTTACACATATTACTAAAAAAATAAAAAACATGGATTCAGCATGATCATATATTTGCCTATGGGGGCATCATACCCAAATTTGAGCCTTGCCAATCATATCTTTAACTATGTGGGCATCACACCCACATTTGATCCTTATCAATCACATATTTTTCTATAGGGGCATCATACCCAAACTTGTTCCTTAGTGATCACATCTATGTATGTATTTTACAAATGGGAGTATTGTACCCATTATTTATATCTAATTAGTTTCATTGAGCACACATATATGCCCAATGGGGGCATGGTACCAATGGTTTCTTTCCTATACCATATTTTACTATGGGAGGTATCATACTGACACAAGTTTATTATTAATATATCTTGCATATATAATTTATTATACCCCTTTCACTTATGGTTATACACTACTTATTTGAATTATAGATCTTACTTTTACTCTACCACATGATAAATCTTCACTGATGGTACATTTATTGACATATCATTCTACTATTGATATTCTCACTCATTGGGCAACATGATACTTCCCTATGTGCATCATAATCCTTATATTAGGATATATCCACTTATGGGATTTTATGCATATTAATCTATATCATGTGATCATTATATTATGATTGGTGATTATTATACATATGTGTCTTGTAGTAGTAAATTAGTTGTCTCTTATAACACCTATCAATTTACACTTTAACACAATATGTATATCATACTTGATATATACTTGATTCATACAAATCTCACATCAACCAGATGAGATATTAGGTTACAAAATATGAAAACATTACAAAGCAAAAAATTGAAAAACATTTATTTTTACATGGTTACATATTCACCTATGCTAGAGGTTTTCATATCAATGAATTTCATGTGATTTTGATAGTATTTATTGAATAGGTATTATGTAGATTCATGGGTTACATGATACTAGATTACATACTATTTTTTAATATTACGAGGGGACATTTTCATTAGTAACATGTCATATCTTGGGGGCATTTATATTTATTATATTTTGCATGGCGATATTTTTCCTTTATTATATTTTATCAATTTTAGTTATTGACATTGGTTACTACATCTCATGCTAGTATCTAGATATTAGATATCTTCATTACAATCTTTTATTAGTTACATTGACTATTGTGCGTGAATTATTTCTTGTGCATGCATGTGTTTTCGTGTTTATGCATTATTTTCTACAAAGGATCCTCTTTTCATCATGTTTTATGGGCCTTGTCCTTGTGTGTTCTCAATAATTTGTCTTATCAATAATTTATGTGGTCATTTTCTTGGTTTTTTACTTGTATCCATGATGTTTTTCAAGTGGTACATTATAATTGTAATCCTTATAGTTATATGTTTTATTTTAAGATGAAATGTTAACCACTATTGTACATTATTCTTATGAGTTGTAATGGGTTTGTGTAGTCCTTATAAGTGGTAATCATTGCAATCTAAATAATACATTGAAATGAACACTAGATTCTATTCATTGCTTGAGATATTGGAATTATAAAATAAATGGAAACAGTCAAAATTATTTTGAGGAAAATGTATGTTTTTAAATTAAGTAATACATATAAGGGAAAGTCACTTATTGTTTAATTGTAAGAGAATACGTTTGAAACTACGGAATGAACATACATGAAAGATATAAATGTTAGTTAATTTTATCCATGAATCTATGTCAAAAATGAAGTGCTTATTCATTTTGAAATAATTTCAATTACCTATAATATTCATTAGTAATTAGTACTAGTTCTATTCATCATGTTATGTGTTGTATGCTTCATGTTATTTTTTTTAATTTTTTTTGGATTATATAGGACTAGGTTTCAATGTGGAATTGATACCATTTTCAATTAGTGAAACTACATCCACTTGAAGAAAAATAATTTTGGTGCATTTATCTGGTATCTAATAGATGGGTTACTACATTATGGTATTAGATCCTGACATTAATGTGTGGGCCTTTATAACATCTTATAGTGCTTACACAATGTTAAATTTGTATAAATCAATTACTATGGTTCACACTATAAGTAATTACAATAGAGGTAATGAGGTTCATGAGGATAATTAAAGTGAAATATTAGATCAATTTTGATGATGTTGATTAGAACCCGTAACCGCATGACCCACCTAGGGTAGCAATTTATGAGGGATAATAAAAATGATGAGGATGGTAATGTGAACCAAAATTATGACTAAGATGGTATATGAATGAGAGGTGAGGAACAAAAAAGCCATGAAAACCTGAATGGTCAAAGAGCCAAAAGGGATTAGTTCAAGACAAAATTGGCTAAGGAATTAACGTAAATAACCATAACAAAATTTAATGTGGTTGCCCTTAGTAATGAAGTGAAGGTTTGGCTCATCAAGGTATATAATTCATTTTATATCCATAGTTTTTATGAGGAAACCAAAATAGCTCTAGGAACCTATCAACTATCCAAAGAAGCTTATATATGGTGGAGCAACCAAAATTTAGAGAAGGATTTAACTCTTAAGAATATCACTTTGAAATGTTTTGTCACTTTGTTCATAAGGAGGTGGGTTCCTCAACTTTGATTTGATAGTAAAATTATTATATTAAAAATCTTTGACAAGGAGAAATGACAATCACTAAATAATGTGATAAGTTCACTCAACTTCTCAAGTATGTACCATAGTACCAGAAAGATGAACTTTTTTGAACCAAAAAATTCATCCTAGGATCTAAGTCTTAAATTTGGACTTACATTGAAATTCATGGACCCACTTCCAAGCATAAATTATTTGAGTAGGCCATAAAATAAAAATAAAAAATGAAGTCCTTGGGTACCATAAGGAAAGATAAAAAAGGAAAAATGGAAAGGTCCTTAACAAAAACAAGCTTCACCTCCATTCAGATAAAAAATATGAAATAATGGTAAGAATGGATAAAACAAAAATATAGGTAATGAGAAGAATTTAAACTTAGAAACTCTTTCAAGAAAAATAATGGACTAATGAATCTCTTTGGTGGTAGATATGGTAATAGTAACAATGGAGGTGGTAAAATCCCAATAAATAAAGGATCAGGTGACAATGGAGGTGGGAAACTCCTAAAAAAGAAAGGATCAATAATAATATGTTATAATTATGGTGGAAATCATTACACCAACCATTGCTCCTAGAATTTAGTGGGAACTAACTCTAAAACTCTACCATTATAGAGTTATCAATGAGAATTTAAGTAGTTTATTCATGCAAAGGTTGGCAACTACCATGCAAATCATTATATAATGTTAGTTAAGGCTAGAAGTGTAATTTTTAGCCATCTAGTTTTAATTTTGATAAATACATAAGAATATGAGTGTTTTGTATCTCCTGAAGTGAATATGAATATCTATGAAATATGCTATATAGATAAGACTTGGTATGTATAATATGGAAACTATGCATAAAATGGAGTAGATGAATGTTTGTTTGAATTAGATTTATAACTTCTAGGGTTATCCACAACTATAAAATTTTATGATGCATATTTAGGGTCATATTATGTGATTCTTAGAGTAAAAATGGTTGTGAAAACACCTAACTAAATTCAATTATTTTTCCATGATAATTTCATGCCATGATGATAAATCCAACTGTATGAATATTTAAGGAGTTCAAAGTGCTGTTAGTCTAAAAAAGATTTCAAATTTGTAGTTAAAAAAAAATCAATGCAAAAGTGTATAATGATTTTGGTGCACATGGATGATGTAGGATAAGAAATAAAACCGACATTGGAAGAATACCCATTCCTCCATGACTTCAATGATTTATTTTCTTAACGAGTTACCATTAATTTCAGCTCATAGAGAGCTTGATTTCTCTATTGAAAACTTGCTAGGAGTAGAGCCTAAGTCAAAGGATCTTTATATAAAGACCATGTTTTATTTATTTGAATTTCAATTAAAATTATAGGAGTTGTTAAAAGGATTGATTCATCATAGTGTATCCCCATAAGAAGCACCAACAAATATTTTAAAAAAATAAGGACATAATAATTTAGGGGTTGCTTTGAATATAGAATGCTCAACAAAGCTAAAATGAAAAACAAGTATCATATGCCATTCATTGATGATGTTTTTGAACTAACTAGAGAAGAGTCAATCTTTTCAAAGATTGATTTATGATTGAGCTATCATCAATTAAGGATATGATAGGAAGACATTTCCAAAACAACCTTCAGAACTTATTATAATCACTATAAGTTTAGAGTATTACCATTTGACTCACCAATGCTCCAATGATGTTCATGAACTTAATGAATAAAATATTCTAGGATTACCTTGATGGATATGTATTAGTATTCCTTATTATATATTAAATTATTAAAAGATATAGGAAGATCACATTTGTCACTTGTATTTTTTTAGTAGTTGTGATAACATAATCTCTTTGGAAAATCATGAAAATGTTCCTTCTTTCAGAAGAGAATGAATTACCTCGGCCATATAATTTTGGTTGAAATAATTTTGGCAGATATGGCCAAGATACATGCTATCAAAATTTTTATAGTACCCTAAAATGTGCACAAGGTTTGTAAATTCATGGGATTATTAGTTTACTACAAGAAATTCGTCGAAGGATATTATAAAATAAGGAATCATATCACTTCATTGTAAAGGAGAGGATTTGTTTTTGGGTCATAGAGTTGTGATTGATATTTTCAAATTTTGAAAGATAATTTGACATCAACACCAATTTTATAGGTTCCTGACATGAATTGTAAATTCATAGTTATTACATATGCATCAAAGGATGGATAACGTGTTTTATTAATAAATGATGGCTAAGTAGTAATATACGAGTTATGTAAATATAACAAAAACATAAAAACAAAAAAGCACATGATTTAGAGCTTGCAATGATTATGCAAGTGCTACAAATATGGAGGAATTAAATTTTGGGAAATCTATTTGATCTCAAGAATGATGTTTTTTATTGAAGTATATTTTTACTTAGACCAACCTAAACACATGATAGAACAATTGTTTGAAATTTTTGTGTGAGTATGAATTCAACATTGATTACATCAAGGAAAATAGAAGAAGTTACAAATGCCCTTAGTCAAAGAAGAAACCTAGCTACCATGGCCATGGTGAAGATAATTTTTTTTAAAATAATTTGAGTCAACTAGTTGAAGGTGATTATTACATAAAAGTCAAGGCTATCATTTAAATTGATAATCAAGATCATAGGTTTGAGGGTTATTAGATCGACAAAGGAGGAATCCATCTATTTAATAATAAAGTTTATGTACCTAACCATGGTGGTTTGGGAAACACAATTGTAAAGGAAACTCTTAGTGCTCCTTACTCAGGTCATCCTAGTGTGACCAAGATGTTGGCTAATCTCAAGCAATTTTACTTTTGGTTGAGACTCTAGAATGATGCTACTAGTTTTTTAGAAAGGTGTTTGAAGTGTTAGTGGGTCAAAGTTAAACATGTACACCCACCATAATATTTTATCCTCATGAGGCTCCATAATGGAAATAAAAATTTATCAATATGGAATTCATTATAGGACTTCCTATGTCCAAGAAAAAACATGATATCATCTTAGTTGTAGAGGAAAAAATTACCAAACTTTTGCATTTCATTCCACATAATGTCAAAGATGACATATCAATTTTGGAAATTATATAATTATAGGAGGTTTTTTAGTTGCATTAAGTGCTTAAGAATCAAGACACTCGCATGAATTCTAGGTTTTGGTAAACCCTGTATGCAACATTAGGCACAAAGTTGAATTCCAATATTTATTATCACCTAAAGACAAAGACCATATGTAAAAAATGAATTAGGTTTTAGAGGACATACCTCAAGTATATTATAGGGATCAAAAATATAAATTGGAATATTACTTTCCATTTACAAAGTTTCCTTATGATCATTTGAATCATTCAACTCTAGGTATAGATCTATTTGAGGCATTGTACGGTAGAAAATGTTGTACTTATATCACTTTGCATCAAATAGAAGCTAGGGTTTTCATTGGCCTTGTTATGATTAAATAAAGGTAAGTTAACGTAAAGTTTATCAAGCAACATTTTTTCAAAGGTAATGAGAAGAAAAAGAGTTATGTGGATAGAAAAAGGATCCCCATAAAGTTTTCACTTAAGGATAAATTTTATTTAAGGGTAAGATTGAAGAAAAGATCTATAAAGTTTGGAAATATTTCCAAAATTTTCAAGATATGTTAGCCTTTCAATCTCATATAATTGGTTAAACCGACTGCATATAGATTTTAAATACCTCTAGCTCTTTCTCAATTACATAATGTTTTTCATGTGTCTTTTGATAAGAATTATCACATTGATATGTCCCACATGATTTATTAGAAATATTTATAGGTCTAAGATCTAAGGGTGGTTATATTAGAGCTCTTTCAAGTTATTATATGCTTACATATCTCCTCGAGCTTATAACTATGTATAACATATGAATATAAATCTTATATTGAGGCACATTTTTTTGTCGCTATCTTTCTCATCCTTACATGATGGTGTCATACATATGTTTTTAGTGATTTTTCAAAAATTATAAATAATTTGGATACATTAATTGATGACACATGGTGTATATTGTTGGGTGAATATTTTGTCGTCAAGTAACTGATGACAAAATGGGTATCAATCCCAACACAAGGAGATTTATGCCACAAAAAGTGTGGGTTTACCACATCTGGACGAGGTAAATCTCTCCTCTCATCAAGGGGAGGTTCCCTATGAATATTTATATGCTATATGTATATGTATATATATATATATATATATATATATATATATATATATATATATATATATATATATATATAAGTAAGCAAAAAATAATACTCGGGGTAGTATAACAACATCCACCTCTCTTTTTTCAGAGGTGATGTCCAAGGAACAAGAGAAAAAAATCCTAGTCGTTGGCTAATAACATTCCTCTTCTTTCAGGAATGGTATCCAGTATAGAGCAGAAAATCCCCTGAAGTAGGTAAAAAAGTTAACAAAGAAACCTACGTAAGCAAAAAGTCTTTCGTTGTCTCCTTTATCGATTCAGAATATGCGTAATAGTAGAGTGAAACGAAGCACAAAGTCTTCGCCTAAAAATATAAAGGATAAAAGGATCACTAAGATAAAAGTAGCTCAAAATCTTTCTTATATCTTTTAGAAACATCCTCAGATAATATCAACACACACACTTTTCTTATTAAATCAAACAGATAAGAGATTATCAGGAAAGAGGACATAAGAACCATTTCCTAAATAACACAAATTACTTCAACACAAAGTCTGAAATAAACCTGTTTCTCATTCATTTGATGAAATATGATTTACAATTTAAGCACAAAGTCTCAAGAAGTGTCTCAATTTTAACAGATTTTTTGCTCTCAATTATCAGAGATCCATTTACAAAAGAGGTTCCCTCTATATATAGGGAGAAACCTTCAAAATTAAAAAAGATTAAAATATTAAAATATCTAGTCAAAGATGAGTCATCGTTGACTTTGGGATATTTTCCAAATTTTTCACATGTAATTATATATTAAAAAAGTACATGTGCAAATGTCCCAAGTTAGTTACAAAGTGCATTTTGAATAAAGCATGGAAGAACAGCTTCAATCTTTATTTCTAGTCTTCTTCATTTCATGGCTGGGATTGCTTGATTTGGTTTTTTCTATGAACTCAGCCATATCCACGTGCCCAATCTCTATATCCTTAATGTCATCAACATTAGAAGCAACTGAGGTGATTGGAAAAACACTTTGATACTTATACTTCATTATCTTTGACTTCTTCAGAGAAACTTTAGTGATCTGGTAGAACTTTGGTTGAAAAGACGTCGATGAAGAGGGATCCTTTAGAGAAACTGTAGTAAGAATCGTGATTGTGCAATCAGAGAAAAAAGTGGCAATCTGGGAAAACTACACATTTGATGGTCATGATTAGGGAAATGCGCTTGAAAGGGATGAGGCATGAGCAGGTCAGAAAGCAAAAGGGAAGCGGGCTCAGAAAATAGGAAAATGAAAATTTTTCAAAGATAGTAAAATGAGGGGAAGGTAGGCATGGGCGGAAAAAATTGCCACCCTTGCATAGAGAAGTAAAAAGAGAGAAAAAATATGCAATGGCAACAAAATTTGTCGCTTTTGCATATTTGCTGAAAAATATGCAAAAGCGGCAAATTTTGCCGCCATTGCATATTTTTAAATTGCCACCCTTGCATAGAGAAGTAAAAAGAGAGAAAAAATATGCAATGGTAACAAAATTTGTCGCTTTTGCATATTTGCTGAAAAATATGCAATGGTGGCAAAATTTGCCGCTTTTGCATATTTGCTGAAAAATATGCAATGGCGGCAAAATTTGCCGCTTTTGCATATATGCTGAAAAATATGCAATGGCAGCAAAATTTGTTGCTTTTGCATATTTGCTGAAAAATATGCAATGGCGGCAAAATTTGCTGCTATTGCATATTTGTTGAAAAATATGCAATGGCGGCAAAATTTGATTGCATATTTATTGAAAAATATGCAATGGCAGCAAAATCTGCCGCTTTTGCATATTTGCTGAAAAACAACACTAACTCTTTGAAATTTATCAAAATTTGGACATTCTGATCACATTAAAAATTACAATGAATTTCACGTTTGCTGGAAAATCATAACTAAGAAAGGTCACAAATTTTTCAAAGATGTTAGTCGACAAAACCTGAGATCAAGAGAAACTTGCCTCAAAAGATGAACCTAGAGAGAAAAATATGAAAAGGATAAGTTTCGTAGGGGTTTGTTCCAAAAATGAGCGTAGCTAATTTTGGGAACAACATATATAACTCTTATTTTTAGATGAGTGATTGCATGATTTTTTTTTACAATCAATGACCTAAAAAGGGGCTATATATTTAGATATTTTACATTCATTTTTTTCAAGATTGAGCAAATTGAGTGAAATGATGGCACTAGAAATGGTCAAGTGTATAATTACCTAATCAAGAAGTGGAGTTGAGTTGTCATAACTTACTTTAAAAGTTCTAGTATATGAATAAATCATGAGAAAATATTAAAATAACATGCAAAGGTTTTGTTTTTAAGATATGACAACATGAGTCACATACCATGAGTTTTATTCATTGTTATGGTCATTGCATTTTTTTTTATGTATTCAATAGGACATTTTATCACATTTGACTTCTTTCACTTATTTATAATAACAATCTAAACTCTTCCAAGATGTGACAATGCATGTGGGTGAAGTCTTACATTTAGTCACTTCATCCATCCTTCCATAGGTAAGTGAAAGTTGTCTTTCAAATAATTATTTTACTTATGTATGAATGTATTCTCTTAAATTAGAAACATCACTATATGGGAATTATGTAGACACCTAATCTTGGTAAAATACCCCTTTTCACTTTGTCTTATCCACATTTTTAGCATAATTGGTCCACTTATGTATATTTGGTTAATTTAGACACATTTTAGACCACATTAGACTCTATTCAAAATTATTTTGTCTTGGTATTCAAGCATATTATGTTATTAGGTTTCAAATATTAGTTATATAATTTATGATTAGCCTCATCCCATTATGAGCCTTTATTTTGCCTGTGTCAAATTTGGTGACCCATTGAATATGCCACCCTCATTTTTATGGCTCCTTATACCTTATAATGATTTATTACACCTTTGATTTCACTTATTGAAATATTCCATAGTATACCACTACATATCTTTCCCTAGAGATGATTTTATATAGGTCAATCCCTAATCATTGACTAAGAAGTGCCGAATAAGCACAAGGGAATATCCTCCATTCAAAATTGACCACACATTGATTATATATTTTTATACACTTTCTTGTGAGCTTACACATTGAGCCAAAATTATTTTCACATCATCTTCAAGTCTTTTAACTTCATCATCTTGTATTAAAAAATGGCTTAGCTAATGCTCATGTAGTTTCATTGGATTTTACTAAGAAGAAAAGGTGCATAATTTCTCTCAATTATACTTCAATCACATTCACAAGAGAAATGCATGAAATCTATTTCTAAGCATGAGATATTATAGTTGTAAATCCTCAAAGGGTATCCCAAGTCAACTAATCTTGCAAACAATTTTATTTTTTTAAATTAGAGGGTTAGGTCAAGAAGTGAAGAAGAGATAATTGAACACATTATATTATGCATAATGCCACAAAACCCTACTCATCTACCCAAAAAAATATATAATATAAAAAGAGAAGAGGGAATATTCAACACCTAGGTATAGACTTGGTAGCAACATATTATACAATTTTGGTGACCTAATAAATCTAACCTATACACATTTGACATAATGTTAAACCTAAGATAATATAGTTAAACAATTAGCTTACACATTGAGTAACATAGTCTCCTAAAAATCCCATATTAAATTTAATAAATTCACAATAGAACTTATGTGTGTTAGGTTCTAGCCTTTTTTGTCATTTCATAGTTTTTACTTGTTTCAATTATTTACATGTTTTAAATGTTCCTATCTCAAGGGCATTAGGGTCGATTTTATTACTACATTTTAGTTTTATAGCATAAATATTACTTATATCATTTTTTAATTTATTTATGAATTCTTTACTTATTCCTAAATGATAAATAATTAAAACATTTTGGTGAACACTTCCATTCTTTGAATGTTTATAACTTCTAAGGTTTCCTCCTAGGGTTTGATTCTTGATTTTACATGTTCAGTTCTTATTTTCAGATTTGTTTCTTATTGACATGGATCAAAATTTAGCCTATATTTTCCATACACCTTTTTTTACTTTCATATTTATATCCACTTTTCATACATTTATGCACACCTTCATTCTTTGAATGCATACACCTTCTATTGTTTCTCATGGTTTGATTTACATTTCAAACCTAATTTTTACATTTGCATCATTTTTTTCTTACTATATTTATTAATCATTAGAATTACCTTCTTAAATGTTGTTCATGCTTATATCTTATTCCAAATAAATAAATTACATCTATGCATCTTACTATGTGAAGGGCTAAATTGAGTAGCATTGTAATGTGACCGAACTTCCATTGTTTGTACTCATCCTTAAAAAATTCTAGTCATTAATATAATTCCTATTACTATTTATGTTAATGGTCAAAACAAATATTTTATTAATGAGATGCCTTTATATAAGTATGTTTCTTCTAATAATGTGAATTCTAAATAAGATAATGAAAAATATTTTATTGATGTTGGTGAACCAAGTCTTGAGGACATGGATGAAATTAAATAATTGAAAATTATATTGAGATAGTCCCCAAGGAACTTGATACCATGATTTATATAGTAACCAAAGAATGAAATAAATGAATTAGGGATGAAGTACCTACACCTAAGGTTAATCCTATAAATCCTTTGAATGTTTATACTCTATCTATTGTAGGTTATATATTTAATTTAACTGGTGAGGATAGTGTTCTTAGTTATCCTAATTCTTATATGACCCCACCTAGTTCTACACCTCCTTATGGTATTATCACTATTCCTATACATCTTACTATTTTTTTAGAACCACATACTTCCAATCTAATGACTAATGTGCCATGAAAAATTGCTTCTTTTGTTTCATCTCTTAGTCTTGGATAGTGTTAAAATACCAATCATGCATATATTCCTACCAATGTTAATCATGATTCTACACCTATTAGTGCATGTAAATATCCATTTATTCAACAAAAACTTCAATCTATGTAATCTAAATTCACATTATTATCTAAATAAATTCAAAATCCTAATCATGTGGCTATATATTATGCAATATTACATAACCCATTAGCTATAGAGGTTCTTACTCACCCATGTCTCCTTATTTTTTGTGCCTAAATAATTTGACTTATGTACTGAAAAGGGTGAGCATTTGCAACATATTGTAGCCTATTTTTCATCTTGTTTTGATATTTTTCAAAGATGATTTACTTATGAGACAAAATTTCCCTTAAAGTGTTTTACCTCATTTTGGATTAATTATCTAAATAAGAATAAAAATGTGAATATTTAGATTGTCTAAGATATGTCTAAATCAAGTAAATATGAATGATATAAGTACATTTTAAATTAAAATTTTATTATTTATAAAAATTAATAATAGGAATAAGGTACTTAGTTTATTATGATATGTTTTGGTCTTAGACTTTGTGTAGGTTGCAGATAAGATTGAAAATGAACTCAAAGTTACTTAGCTCTAGAGATTGAATGTTTAGACTTGCCTAGATAAGTCCATCATAAGATGGATTACTACACCAAAATAAACACATTTTTAGCCTAAAAAAGTGTCCTAAAAATGTTTGCCCTATTTTTTAGCACATATCAATGTGCCTACTTGAAATCTATCTTCATGTTTTGTATCAATAGTTTTATGTGTGCATAATTCTATAAAACTTATATCATTCACTTTAAAACCACATATCCACTTTTAACACTAGGTTTAAGCATGAAAAAAGGTAATAAATATGGATTAAATGAATTCCCACTACCCTTAATAAGTGGCACAATGTTTCCTACATATCCAATACTATAAAGAGGGACCAAACCACACATAGTTCTCATGGTTAGGTGTATATGTGTAATGGTGATCCTTTAGTATGGATGCAACATATGAGATAGATTTTGACACTTGAAAATGGTAAACTTGACTTGGATTAGGTGTTTTAGACTTGGATAGGACAAGCTCCTTGTGATTAATTTATGATTTTGGAGATTTAGGGTAGTCACTTTCAATGTGCAAGTGGTAGAATAGGGTTGCATAGTACTTGATTAATATATGTTTAATGGGGAATAGGCTTAGACATATTATGTATAAATGGATGAATATTTGGGTAAATTATCACTCCATTGACATGTAGAAATTAGATGTTGACCCATAAAGATGATTTGAATTTGGAAAAAGACCATCGATAGGTGTGTGGACAAGTCCAATAGAGGTAGATGGTTTTAGAAATATAGAGTCATTTGAGTATGGCTAAAGTTGTCCAAAAATATAGGAATAATGATATGATGATTAGTATATAATCTGATTATGATAACACATAGGTTAGGCATAGACTATGGAATTTCTATAAGTGACTGATAGAAAATTAGGTATATCGGGTCCATAAAAGATTAATGAATCAGAGGGAAGGTGTGCAAGCGCTGTTTATTTATGTATAAGTATTGTAAGGTATAAATAGGTCAATAATGAAATTGAAAAATGTCTAATACCAAATTTTAGTGGCTAAAATTACCCCCCTCTTATTCTAGTATTAAAATAAAAGTAATGCCAGAGTAAAATGATAAAAAATTTATGTACCTTAGTGTGTAAACACACTCTATATTTGGGAGAAGGATCCAAGTGTGCATATTTCTCCATGAAAACTTACAAACAAACATGAAAAAATCAATGTCCATATATTTTTTGAAATTTGAAATAAATTGGATCAATGAAACATTTAAAATTTGAAGAGTAAGGAAGGAATACACTTGTAAATGGGTGAACTATGTTCCCTCTAAAATGTTGGATATTGGGGTGATTAGGCCCCATGGAGAATGTTATAGGGTAATTATGCCTTAATTTATTTGAACCATGGGTTGGGAAGATAAATTTCCCAACCCTCATGAAGAAGGAGTAGTGATAGGTTATTGAACGATGTCAAACCTCAATCACACTACTTATTTAACTGATTTTAAACATTAAGATGGAAGGGATAAATCCCCATACTAGGATTGTATGTAGATTAAATCAAGCACTATAGAAATAATTTTAGATTAATAATTTTGCCTTCATTACCTTTAGTACCAACTTGAAACAATTTTTTTTTAATAATCCATGTATGAACAACATTCATGCCCCATAATATGACCAACTATCACAAATTGATATAAAATTTTATAAAATATATGATGAAACTCTTAAATGGCCCCTAACTTGGTACTTTATATTTCCTAAAATACCTCCCTATGTTGCTATCTACACTCTTTCCCCCCATATTATGTAAATATATACACATATTATATAAATGATATATATGCATGTTGTTTTGGTTTAAAATAATTATTTTTATATAGATTAGTATGATTTAATGGCTTAATTATTTTTGGTATTAATAATGGATAATGAAGAATGCATAATCTTCAAGATACTCATATATATAAAGGATAATAATCCATTAAGCATAAGCTACCATCCTATGGCCATTGTTGTGCAACACCTATATCCATTATTAAAGGTTACCAATAGTAACTAGCTATGTTCCACCTATAGCAATTGGTTGTGTGTACACCCAAAAGTGCACATTGTTGACTATGATGGTTAGTTATAACTTTGGGAATAAATAAATCCTTGAAATAAGGGATGAAATATTGACATATTCATTTCTATTGTGTCACCAATAATTTATTCAAACTATGCATATGCTTACAACTAATCATTTCCACTGTTAAATCTATTCTAATATTTACAACTTAATGTTGTTTCAATTATTGTAATGATATTTAATCTTATTAGTATTTTAATCTTAATTTTTGAAACCTATATATATTAGGATATATAAATAAAGTGTTGCCTTCTCTATTTA